>JAKOOJ010000013.1:14887500-15500000 GCA_022577455.1 Arizona elegans | reverse complement strand
GAGACCTCCTCCTGAGGACACTCCTGCCTTTTTGCAGCTCTGCGCACCTGTGCATCGAGAAGAGGCTCCTCCTCTTCTTCCTCTTCACTTATGGGAGCTTCTGGAGGTTCTGAAGGCCCTGGCTGAATCCCTGCCTCTGGCACTACATCTTCTCCAGCCTCCTCATTGTCTAACTTGAGTGCCAGCTGCACAGGCTGCTGGGGCAGCACCACACCAGCCTCCTCACTGTCGGAATCAGCTACTAGCTGCACAGGCTGCTGCCGGGCCACAACAGGGGAGTGGGCCACAGTTGCCGTCCAAACCGGCTGAATACCACCACTGCTTATGACCATTTTTCACAGTTACATCTGTCAAGGTTCCAAAGTAACAGTCCCAACGAAATCAAACCTCAGAGGCCTAGAATTTCCTCAAAGTAAGAATTTATTAGGAATGCCATAATTGGCACAGGTAGTGATAACTCAACTCTGAAGGACCTGAGTGTCAAGCCGCATCCACGGCTCAACACCGAGCAACAAAATAAATAGAAAAGCGAAAAAAGCAGAAGCCAGATGTGTGTGAGGGCAAGCAACGGAAGAATGGGGGGGTTGGGGGAGGAACTGCAACGAAGATGGGACATATATGGTGCTGGTGGCACAGGATGATAACAAACTGAATTTTCAACTCTGACAAATGACACTAGGAAGCGTGAGTGGACGGATCACTTCACCCCGACTGCAAAACAGCTGCAAAGACTGGAAGAGTAGCAGCCACATGCCTAAAGCAAGTGGAGAGCAATTAGAGGGGCAGGGCCTTGCCTTGAAAGCCGGCACTGAGAGGCAGAGGCTTTCAGAGCCAATTTTGTATTGTTAGAACTCAGCGTTACTTGTAGCTGGCTTGTAGCTGAAATAAACCCACTTCTGACAAACATTTCCTGCGTGTTTCAGTTTAATTCAAGGGCTCAGCACAAGTGAGGCCAGGCAGGCTGAGACTGAGGTTTTCCTCACCCAAATCCAAATCCAAAGTTCTTGCCCCTAGGTCACATGTCCATCACATGGTCCAATCAGGTCACAGTCCTCCTTCAGCTGCTCTTGGCCCACACCTTCGAAACACTTGGTGGGGACGTCCTTGGCTCCCATGGGAAAGAATGTTATTTTGGCTACAATTCCCCCGTTTATCTCTATCTTCCCCCCTTATTTATTTATTTATTTATTTATTTATTTATTTATTTATTTGTTTGTTTGTTTCAATTTCTATACCGCCCTTCTCCAAATAGGACTCAGGGCGGTGAACAGCCAAAGTAAAAAAAAACAGGACATACAAAATTTAAAAACAGTTTAAAATAATTAGATATTTTGGCTGTAAAGTAAAACAACCCAATTTAAAATCAATTTAAAATTTAACTCAAGCTAGCCCAGCTAGTTGAAATAAATAGGTTTTCAGGGCCCGACGAAAAATCCGGAGGTCTGTTATTGTACGTATCTCTGGGGGGAGATTGTTCCAGAGGGCGGGTGCCGCCACAGAGAAGGCTCTCCCCCTGGGAGTCGCCAGCCGACATTGTCTGGTGGACGGCACCCTGAGGAGGCCCACTCTGTGTGAGCATACTGGCCGGTGGGAGGCTATTGGTGGCAGAAGGCGGTCTCGTAGGTACCCCGGCCCTAAGCCCTTACGTTCTCACAGCAGCAACCGGCCTTGTTGTGGCAACCCTGAAGATTTCCAAAATGGTTCCAGGGCTGACAACAACCTTTGTGGTATTTCCAATGATCAGGTGGATCAAAATTCAGATGCTTTGCAACTGGTTCATACTTATGTCCGTTTTCTGTGTCTCAAGGTCATGTGATCCCCTTCTGACATAGTCAATGGAGAACTCAGATTCATTTAACTAACTTAGTTATTAACTTATCAACCGCCGTGATTCACTTAACAACTGTAGCAAGAAAGGTCGTAAAGTGGGACAAAACTCATTTAACAAATGTTTCGCTTAACAACAGAAATTTTGGGTTCAATTGTAGTCGTACATCAAGGACTACCTGTAGTATTTTATTTGGATTTATTTTAGTAACTATGTTCTTAATTATTTTTAGACTCCCTTATATTGTTTTTTCTGTTATGCATGTATACATACATACATACACACATAATACTTCATTTATTCAATTTTTTCTTTTTTTTGTATCTGGCTTTAAGGTTGTAACAAAATGGAGTGCTATAGCTTGTAAAATCGAATTTCATGGCATTTATGCACATCAAGGAGATGGGTTGACAGCTGTCATAGGGAAGGCTATTTCCATATCAATTTTGGCATGTCAAACCCTAATACTTGAATGCAGTGGTGAAATGTAAAATTTGTTACTACCGGTTCTGTGGGCATGGCTTGGTGGGGAGGTAATGTGACTGGGTGGGCACGGCCAACTTTTTTTTTTTTTACTTTTAAAAGCATTTTTTCTGCAACCTCTTCGGCCGATGCTTTTAAAGAAGCATTTTAAAATGCTTTTAAAAGGCTCTGACGATCCCCGCTGAGTTTCCTGATTGTCAGAGGCTTTTTGTTTTCTTTTAAAAGCATTTTTTTTTGCTTTTAAAAGAAAAAAAAAGCCTCTGACCACTAGGCAACTTAGCTGGGATCGTCAGAGCCTTTTAAAAACATTTTTTTTACCACCTCTTCGGCCAAAAAATGCTTTTAAAAGCAATAAAAAAAAGCCTCTGATGATCACGCGGCTCAGCTCGACATAGAGGGGGCAGGGATTTTTACTACCGGTTCTCCGAACCACCCGCTGCCATCGCTACCGGATCGGGCAATCCGGTCCGAATCGGGAGCATTTCACCCCTGCTTAAATGCCTCTTAATATCCAATGTTAGCCTTCCCCAAACATTTCTTCATATATCCCCTTTGTTTATGTCTAATTCTGTAGCACCCATTCCCACTCCCAGGTCTGAATGTTATTTATATATTTATTTTTCAGGGGCCTTCAAGTCAATGCTGACCCCTGGCAACTGCCTAAATAAAAATACAGTTTTCTTGGCACGATTTTGGAAGTGGTTTGCCATTGCCTTCTTCCTAGGGCTAAGAGAGAGTGACTGGCCAATAATCACCCAGCTAGCTTCATGCCATAAGGAGGGACTGTAACTTATAGTCTTCCCGATTTTTGGCCTGGTTCTTTAACCACTACACAAACTGGCTTTCTGTAATGTTGAATGTTACTATCACTACTGTAAACTTTTAAAGAGAAGCAAATACAGAAATAAGTGTACAATTAATCATTACGATGAGAAACTGCAGAGGAAGTGTTCTTGAAAATATTTAGATGTTCCTTTATGGTATGGGACAGAGATAGAGATATAAAAGAATGCAGCATTTCAGAAAACGAAGAAGGAGTGCTATAATTAAAAGCACTATAAACAAGGATCTTTCAAAACTATCAAACAGATGGCTGGTATAAAGCTGGGTAGTTATGCCAAGTTTAAATGGATACCAAGTTCTGTTTTTTTGTTTTTTTTTTAAGTGAAGCATTTCATTGTGCCAGAAATATGCACTGTTACTATAGCACAATTTATTTCTTTGGTGCTCTTTTTGTTTTAATTTCTTCTGCATCGGTTTGTGACACCTTGCTACTGGATGAGTAGCTAAAAGAGAATGGAAAAACCTGTAAAGGGGAAAAAAAGTTTTACTTTCTCTGCAGTCTAAAACAGAAGCTGAACATCTGCTTGGGAAGGTGAGGCAAAAAAAATTTGTAAAGTCGTTTTGTGAAGTGCATTGAAAGTATTACTGTTAATAATCAAGGGACTCATTTTGGCTGCACAAGACTGAAGAACAAATGCATAGAAAGCCAGAATTGAGAAAAGAGCAACTTAATGTCCCTTCTTCCAAAGAAGCTGAAGAAACAATGGACTACCTAATTAGCTGCTGCAAGAAGATTGTACAGAGCAACTTCGAACGACGTCGTGACAAGGTAGCAACAATGGTGCATTGGAATATCTGCAAGAAGTACCATTTACCTGCATGCAAGAACTGTTGAGACCACAAAATAATAGAAAATGAAGATGCCAAAGCACTCTGGAACTTTCAGAATTCAAAGAGACAAGCACCTGTCACATAACACCCCAGACAAGATAAGAAAAATTTTAAAAAATCTGAGGAGTGGACCCAAAGGTGCTTTTTCAGGAGGCAACTGGACTTTCTTGTTTTTTTTTTTCTTTTGAAGACATTTTACTTCTCATCCAAGAAGCTTCTTCAGCTCTGACAGGATAGTTGACCTGTCAACGACCCTCAAAAAGGATGCAAATGACCAGCTGTCTGCAAGGAATATAAATCTTTCCATTTCCCACCATCCAGTCAGAGCTGAAGAAGCTTCTTGGATGAGAAGAGAAACGTCTTCAAAAGAAAAAACCAGAAAGTCCAGTTGCCTCCTGCAAAAGCACCTTTGGGACAACCAGGACCTGGAGGACTGAGAATCTCTATAGACTGAGCAGTGGACATTGCAGTAAAGGAAGACAGCAGAATACAGAGAGTCCTCAACTTGCAACAGTTCAACAGTAGAATACAGAGAGTCTTCAACTTACAACAGTTCAACAGTTCATTTAGTGACCATTCAAAGTTACAACAGCACTGAAAAAAGTGACTTATGACCATTTTTCAGTTCTTACAAGTGTTGCAGCATCCCCGTAGTCACGAGATCAAAATTGAGATGCTTGGCAACTGATTGTTGTTAATGATGGTTGCAGTCCTTGACGGTCCTGGGGTCATGTGATCCCTTTTTGTGACCTTCTGACAAGCAAAGTCAAGGGGGAAGCCAGATTCACTTAACAACCAGGTTACTACCTTAGCAACTCAGGGGTGCTATTCAGCAGGTTCTGACAGGTTCTGGAGAACCGGTAGTGGAAATTTTGAGTAGTTCGGAGAACTGGTAAATACCAGCTTTGGCTGGCCCCAGAGTGGGGAGGGAATGGGGATTTTGCAATATCCTTCACCTGGAGTGGGGTGGGAATGGAGATTTTGCAGTATCCTTGCCCTGACACGCCCACCAAGCCATGCCCACCAAGCCACACCCACAGAACCAGTAGTAAAAAAAAATGTGAATTTCACTATTGTAGCAACTGCACTGATACACTTAACAGGTGTGGCACAAAAGGTTGTAAAATGGGGCAAAATTCATTTAACACCTGCCTCGCTTAGCTACAGAAATGTTGGGCTCAATTGTGGTCGTAAGTTGAGGACTACCTGTAGAAGAGTAATAGGTGCTTTGGATGCAATTAGAAAACATCTGGAGCACCTCTTCAATACCATCGGCATTGACAAAATCATAATCAGTCACTTGCAAAAAGGGCAGCTTTACTGGCAATAACTTACATCCTCAAACGGTACCTCTAACAACATCAAACAACTATATCTATCCAGGTCCTTGGGAAGGACTCAATAAGTGGATAAAAATGCCAAATCCAGTCTAAACATCTGGCTGGCAGTACCACAAACCAAAATAAATAACCAATCAAATTCACTGAGCTTTTCACTGCCTCAAATTGAAATCTCCTTACTCCCTGTGTTCAACGTTTCACGTCCAAGTTTTCTTATCTTTCAGCAGCTTTCAAATGATGGTGATTGAATTAGAGATTTGGGTTTCGGGAAGAAAAGCCATTTTCCAACAAGGAAGGGTCAGTGAAGGCAAGCTACAAGCTTACAGATAGGGTTTAAGTTGAAAAGGCAGAGACAGATCTTGAATAGAGACTCTGGATGGGTCTGGGGAAATTAGAAATCATTTTATTTGCAGTCTCCACACTAACAGCAAACAAGAATAAGCTTTGTTCAGCTTTATGTTCGGATATAGGGTTTCCTGAACAGTGGGACACCAGGTTTCCTGAGCAGGGAGTTGGACCACGGGTGAAATCCAGCAGGTTCTGACAGGTTCTGGAGAACCGGTAGCGGAAATTTTGAGTAGTTCGGAGAACCAGCAAATGTCACCTCTGGCTGGCCCCAGAGTGGAGTGGGAATTGAGATTTTGCAATATCCTTCCTCCAGGAGGGGAGGGAATAGAGATTTTGCAGTATCCTTCCCCTGGAGTGGCTTGGGAATGGAGATTTTGCAGTATCCTTCTCCTGCCATGCCCACCAAGCCACGCCCACCAAGCCATACCACACCTACCAAGCCACACCCACAGAACCAGTACTAAAAAAATTTGAATTTCACCACTGAGTTGGACTAGAAGACCTCTAAGGTATCTTCCAACTCAGTTATTCTGTCTATGATTGTGTTCATACATTGCATTAAAGCTTCATGCTTTTTTGAATAAGCCACAAGTCCTGTATCATACAAACTGCAACAGCTGTGTCATAAACCATGCAAAGCCAGAAGCTATATAAACCTGATGTGGCTGAAATATACTGCATTTAGAATACAACCTTTATCATTTAGAATAGCAGAGTTGGAAGGGATCTTGGAGGTCTTCTAGTCCAACCCCCTGCTTAGGCAGGAAACCTTACACCACTTCATGTTGGTTATCCAACATCTCCTTAAAAACTTCCGTGTTGGAGCATTCACAACTTCTGGAGGCAAGTCGTTCCACTGATGAATTGTTCTAACTGTCAGGAAATTTCTCCTTAGTTCTAAGTTGCTTCTCTCCTTGATTAATTTCCACCCATTGCTTCTTGTCCTGCCCTCAGGTGCTTTGGAGAATAGATTGACCCCCTCTTCTTTGTGGCAGCCCCTGAGATATTGGAACACTGCATAATGTACAAAGTCTATGTAATTCAGTTAGAGCCCTCTGCCAGGTTGCAGACAAGTTGAACTAGATTACAGATGGGGCTCACCCATCCCATTAAGCCATAAACCATGGTTTATACGCCATAATAGCTGGTTGGCGATGAGTTGCTGCACCAAAAATAAATAAATAATATCAGGCTTATGAACGCAACCAGAGAATGCAAGCAATTTTCATAGAGTAAACAACAGGTAAGAGCTGGCAATTGATAAAATATATTTGAATTAAAGAGCCTTCAATTAATCAATTTCAATAAATCCACAATGCCTCTCTATTTATGTCTGCCTTCTAATTTTTAGAAATTATTTGAAAGAGATCGCTTAAGTAGCAAAAACAAAAAAACAAAAAAACAACAAAAAAAAAAACCACTTGGTATTGTGAATTTTTGCATGGCAATTATGTTGATGACCTGAAGCGACTGACCTAAATTGGCCCGCAAATTAAATAATACATTAATTGTACTTGGTATGAATGAAATACAGAATTGGTTAACTTTGCCTTCTATGAAATTCAGAAGAATCGTCTTTTAAATACCCACAGATAGACATACATTAGCATTTGCAAATATTATGCAACGTTACGCCCTCTGAGACTGCTCAGACCTTTTACATGCCTGGCGATGTAATGGACAAAAAACATTAATAATTAAAAGAAAAGGTTACTCTCATATTTCTAGGCAGCATAATCTTTTGTTTATGCACATTTCCAAGATTGTTAGTGATTAGATTTTTGTTGTTGTTGTTGTCGTTGTTATAAATTGCCATTTAGGTTCCTCAGCGGAAGACCTGCTCCAGTACTGGAAATATTCTTGTCTAATCTTGGGCTAAATCGATCCCAGTCACCTACAGCAAAACAATGCATGGATTATCATGAAGGCTAGTGGCTACCTGTTTTCTTTTATTCCTTTATGTGTGTGTGCATTTTCTTTAAAAGAAAAAAAGGAAAAAAGGCAGGAGCATTATCTTTTATTGGTTAATTGTTGCCAAAACATCTTAGGGAGATATTTACGTGAGCGAGATTCGAACAGCTGGGCACAATGGTCAGATATGAGAGATTGCATTCTATATCCTACAATGAGCGTCTCTGCATTTGCTGAGCGACAGAGGTAGAAGACCTGGCTCCCATCCTAGTTGACTGTTGCTTGCATAAGGGGGTGAGAGGCAGGTACCTTGATCCATATACCAGACGAAGAACCCATTGGGATCCCTTTATCAAAACAACTTACTTTATGTGGGGCCAGAACCTGAAAATAACATTTAACACAGCACAGGACTTAAACAAAATGGTTCGGTTACAGTGGTGGGTTTCAAATTTTGTTACTACTGATTCTGTGGGTGTGGTTTGGTGGGCGTGGCATGGCATGGCTTGGTGGGCATGGCAGGGGAAGGATACTGTAAAATCTCCATTTCCTCCCCAATCCAGGGGAAGGTTACTGCAAAATCCCCATTTCCTCCTGATCAGCTGGGACTTGGGAGGCAGAGAATAGATGGGGGTGGGGCCAGTCAGAATTTTTACTACCGGTTCTCCGAACTACTCAAAATTTCTGCTACCGGTTCTCCAGAACTGGTTAGAACTTGCTGAAACCCACCTCTGTTCGGTTGAGATCTGCATATGTCGGACTGATTGAGGTAGATTCTAAGGGTGACACTGAAATATAATTTTAAGTCATTTTATTCTATTTTACATATTTATGTATTAAATTATATCGTATCTTATCCTATAACTATTGTATTTTACCCTGCTTGTGCTTGGATATAGCCTATAGGCTAATCAATAAAGCTATATAATCTAATCTACTATGTACACACAAATGTTAGAAGTTTAAAGATTATGATTATGTATATCTAAACAATATTACCATTATTATTACTGTGTGTAAAATATATTGACCCAGACAATACTTTGTCCAACAAGCACTTATGGATATTATGGTTAATTGTTGCTTTGCAATTTATCCAAAAGGAAAATATAATTCTTTCACTTAATAGTTGGGTTTGGAATACAATGTGAAGGTTTTTCCCTTTGTATGGAAGTATCTTGGATGGCCTAGAATTTTAATTTATTATATTTATCTGTCCATTCATCCACCCAGCCATCTCCTTAGAAAGCGCCTTGACTGCTGGGAACTACCTTTTAAACTGAAAGATAAGCAAGTTATTTCATGAGTTAAAAAATAGATCCCATCATTTAAAATCAGAGAGTCATGTCTATTCTTGGCTAGGTAGCAGTTTTATTAAAAACAGAGCTCCCCTCCCCTCCCCCAAAATTTCCTGAGGGATTGCAGGATCAGGAAAGGCAACAAGAATTGTCCGCTGTTTTTCCCCTATTCTGTTTGGTAAAAGAAAGCTTGCTTTTCAAATTTATTTCAAAGGAGAAAACATAGAAAGGGTCATAAGTGAAGTCTTAGATCCTTGCACTTAGCTCGTGATTAGGAAGCCAAAGAGTTAGCATGAAGGGTTTCGTGCAATCTTATAGCCTTTGTTTCCTTTCTAATCAAGATTGCAAAAAACATGGGACATATTGGGAAATGCAGCTGGACATGGCATCTCATCCTGGCAGAAACACTCCTACCAATGCCTATCAATCCAATTTCCAGGTCCACTCA
This sequence comes from Arizona elegans, assembly GCA_022577455.1. Taxonomy (NCBI): domain Eukaryota; kingdom Metazoa; phylum Chordata; class Lepidosauria; order Squamata; family Colubridae; genus Arizona; species Arizona elegans. The sequence goes on along the minus strand of JAKOOJ010000013.1, from coordinate 15,490,670 downwards.
TATATGTAAAGGTAGAAGTTTCCCTCGCACATATGTGCTAGTTGTTCCTGACTCTAGGGGGCGGTGCTCATCTCTGTTTCAAAGCCGAAGAGCCAGCGCTGTCCACAGACATCTCCATGGTCATGTGGCCGGCATGACTCAATGCCAAAGGCTCACGGAACGCTGTTACCTTCCCACCAAAGGTGGTCCCTATTTTTCTACTTGCATTTTTAACGTGTTTTCAAACTGCTAGGTTGGCAGAAGCTGGGACAAGTAACGGGAGCTCACCCTGTTATGCAGTACTAGGGATTCAAACCACTGAACTGCCAACCTTTCGATTGAAAAGCTCAGCGTCTTGGCCACTGAGCCACCACATCCTTACCACTCATATAGCACACTTCAAAGCACCAAGAGAAATGGGAAATGAATTCTTAAAGATTCCAAGACTGTTAAATATCAGAATTTTATTTCACAGTGGAAGAAAACTTTGGAGAAATTACAGGGTTAGAGTCTGGAAGCTTTAATCTATATCATAACGGCAGACTGCAGTACATTAAAGAGAAATCTTATACAGAATATATTGAAATCAATATCTTCCCCTAAAAGAGGTTCATAAAACAGGTTTTTATCATAAGCGTATATGTTTTTTTTTTTTGAAAGAGGAGATTCTTTGTTATAATTTAAGAGGAAGTGAAAAATTACTAAAATTGTTTATACTTGTTATGATGAAGATTGGGAGTTACTTCTTTATATATTTGTGTGTGTGTTTGTGTGTGTGTATGCATGTGTGTGTAGGTGTGTATGTGTATTTTCTTTTCTTTATTCTTCCTTTTCTTTTTGTTCCTTTTGTCCTTTCTTATTTTTTCCCCTTTGCACCTTTTATCTTTGTTTCTATTTTTTTTTTATCTTTCTTTTACTTAGCATTAGTTTTTACTATTGCGATTGTAATCTTTAAATAAAATTATTTGGGGAAAAAAAGAATTCATTTTTAAAAGAAGCTGTAAAATTAGCCAGTGGGGAGCAGATTGGGTCTAGCGATTAGAGCTACAAACCAGGAAACTTCAATTTTAGTCATGAACGCTGACCAATCACTAGGAGACGATGAGTTCACTGATTCTTTTAGAAATAGTCATTATACTTCTTAACATAAGGAACAGATTTCATTGGTATTAGGAAGGGAACACATACGCTATATCAGGGGTATCAAACTCAAGGCCCAGGAGCCGGATGCGGCCTGCGGCGTGCTTAGATCTGGCCTGCAGGGCTGCCCTGGAAACAGTGAAGGACTGGCCCGTGGTGCTTCTGCCAGCAAAAACGGACCTGGGGGGGGGCGAGGGCAACCCTCCCGAGCTCCCTTTTTGCTGGCAGAGGGTTGCAGGAGGTCGTTGCAGCCGAAAATGGAGCTCGGGAGCCCATTTTTCTCTGGCAGAGCACTGGGGCCACCACAGGAGCCCGACATGAATGATGTTGAGCTGGCCACGCCCATCTTGGCCACGCCCACTGCAGCTCCCTGAGGTCAAACACAACCTTGATACGGCCCTCAACCAAATCAAGTTTGATACCCCTGCACTATATCATAATATCAAGACATGCGGTGATTGAAAAAAACAAAAAAAAAGAGAGGAATATGAAAATTGTCATTTTCAATAGCAGCAAAGCGATATCTATTTGACAGATTGGTCAGTAATATGTCCAGGGAAATCAGATAGATTTTTATAGAGTTCCTTGTGGGATTTTTCGTCATCTGTTTTTTACCAATGAAGCTATCTCCAGTTAGGACTCAGTTTCAATTTCTAATTATTTTAAAGTGGGAAGTCACTGCTTCTAAACCAGTATGTGACCTCATGTACACAATTCATATGTTCGGGGGGAAAAAACAGGTAGCTATAGAAATATAATGAATTTAAATACTGCTAAAATTTATTTTTATAAGCTGCTCAGAGTCACTGAGAGTGAGTGGGCAGCCCTGAAAATTTCCTTAAAGAAACAAATAAACACCCTCCTGTTTGCCCAATTGTAACCTTCAGTTGGGCCACAACTTCATAGGGCGACAATTTTTGAATCAATGTACCTCAAATGGGTTAGCCCAGAGGTCTTCAAACTTGGCAGCGTGAAGACTTGTGGACTTCAACTCCCAGCATAGCTGGCTGGAGAATTCTGGGAGTTGAAGTCCACAAGTCTTCACGCTGCCAAGTTTGAAGACCTCTGGGTTAGCTTAAAGAAGGTGCCACAAATCTAGGATCCGTTGCTCTCGTGGGATTGAAATCTGGCAGCCATGGTCCCATGATCATCATTTCCCAGACTATCTGCCAGCCTCCCATAAGGAAAGTCAATGGAGAAGCCAGCTGGAAGTCAGAAGTGTCTCGTGCTCAAATTGCTTTTCTGCCTACTCTTGGTAATTCTGTTTCTCTGTTTAGATCAGGGGTGTCAAACACAAGGCTCACGGGCTGGATCCGGCCCACAATGTGGTTGGATCTGGCTCGCAGGGCTGGGCCAGAAAATATAAGGGGCTGTCCCGCATCACTTCAGCTTGGTCTACCCAATGCAAAGAGGAAACATGCCAGCAGTTTGGGGAGTGGAATCAAGCTGGCCACACCCACCCAATAAGCCATGCCCAGTGAATGGCATCAAGCTGGCCACACCCACACAGTTGGCCATGCCCACACAGTCAGCCATGCCCAGCCAGTCCCCCGAGGTCAACCACAGTCCTGATGCAGCCCTCAATGAAATTGAGTTTGACCCAGGGGTGAAATCCAGTAGGTTCTGACAGGTTCTAGAGAACCGGTAGCAGAAATTTTGAGTAGTTCGGAGAACCAGGAAATACCACCTCTGGATAGCCCCAGAGTGGGGTGGGAATGGGGATTTTGCAGTATCCTTCCCCCAGGAGTGGGGTGGGAATGGAGATTTTGCAGTATCCTTCCCCTGCATTGCCCACCAAGCCACACCCATCAAGCCATGCCCGCAGAACCGGTAGTAAAAAAAATTGGATTTCACCACTGATTTGATACCCCTGATTTAGATAACCAAATATCTCTGAAACAATGAGCCAACATGTCAATGGGTTGGCTAGGTCAGTATCTGAGTACAGCTTTTAGTAAGACTTTGATATCTCCCTTCGGAAAAGATCTGTGACTTCGTGTTTTTCATGGATTTCTTTATAGCTGTCTCTGTGAGCGAGAGTTATATGTTTCATAGCTCACATTACCCTGAAAAAAAAATTAACTATTTACTCCTTTTCATACTCCATCCTCTCTAGCCCTCATTACTGGCTTTTGGACTAACGTAAGCTACGTCTCTGAGGTGGATGGTCCCTTATGCTTTTAATATTTATGTAGGAGAATGCTTGGGTAGCTGCACCTTATCAAATAAGGATGAAGAAGCTCGAAGTCTCTCTTTGCCCCTAACAAAAGTGATAGAATTCCAATACTGTATTATACACAGATCCATAGACAGCTGCCTTGAATGAAGATTACTTGTGATATTGGCATTTTTAGAGATCATGGAAGAGTAAAGTACATTCTTAGGGTTCATAATCTGTTGTTCAGAATGAAATAGTTCAAGATCCAATCTGGGTCAATCACCAGGACCAGAGATATAGTCTTCCGAGCTTTCAGATTCGTTCTGGAGCCCATCCTCAGGGAACTGAGGTGGTCTTCCGGGTGCGCTTCAAGGTTTTGGTTACCACCTTTAGAGCGCTCCATGGCTTAGGACCGGGGTATCTACAAGATCACCTTCTGCCACCAGTAGCCTCTCACCGACCAGTACGCTCCCATAGAGAGGGGCAACTCAGGGTGCCATTGGCCAAACAGTGTCGACTGGCGGCCCCCAGGGGGAGAGCCTTCTCTGTGGGGGCACCCGCCATCTGGAATGAGCTCCCCCCGGAGATACGGAGGATCCCAGACCCGCGTGCTTTCCGCCGTGCCATCAAAACATTTCTTTTCCAGCAGGCCGGCCTGGCGTAACCTCTCTTTTAAACTGTTTTTTAAAACTTTTTAAATTTTTAAATTTTAAATTTGTCTTATGAATTTGGGGTGTTTTAAATTTCGTTTTCCAGGCCAATTATTTAATTGTATTTTAATGGTTTTTTAACATTTGTATTATATGTATTTTATTTGGCTGTTCACCGCCCTGAGTCCTTCGGGAGTAGGGCGGTATACAAATTCAATTAATAATAATAATAATAATAATAATAATAATAATAATAATAACAACAACAACAACAACAATAACAACAACGACAAAGACAAAGACAATGGCAACAACAACTTCTATCTACTGGAGTATGTGCTTGGGGTATTCTATGCAGCAGTGGGATTCAGCCAGTTCTGTCCGGTTCAGGCAAACCAGTAGTAGTAGCAGTAGTGGAGACTGCAGGAGGCTCCACCCACCCGTCCAGACATAATGTACGAGCAAAGAGCATGCACGGAAAGCTGTGCACATGTACAGAGGATGCACATTTGCAAACCAGTAGGAAAGGTAAGTGAATCCCACCTCTGATTCTATGTGTCATGTTTATGCAGTGTCTTGGTTGATGGGTGCGTTTGTGACTGGTGATTGGATGTTCTTTCCTTGTGCTGCCAAGTCTTCAGCTCCTAAGTACCTGATAAGCTGGTAGTAAATCTCTAAACTTCTGGTCCCAGTGACCGACCCAGACTGGATCCTGCAACATTATCCTGAGACACTACTGTATATTTGCCTTCATTCATAATAGTTCTAGTCCAGGGGTGTCAAACTCGATTTAATTGAGGGCCACATCAGAGTTGTAGAGATATAAACATAATTAGTATAAACATAATTTGAATACATGAAAAGAGTAAGTAAAAAGGAATATTAAGACAGGGATGGTAGGCACGCTGGTGCACTTAGGCACGCCCCTCGTGCATAAGTGCACAAATTGTGTTTCACCACGTGGGCTGGGCTGGGAATGACCATGGTGGGCATGGCCAGCATGACATCACTCATTTCAGGGGAGTGTCTGTGGTGGCCGAGCGCTCTGCCAGAGAAAATAGGCTCCTGAGCTCCGTTTTCAGCTGGGACGACCTCCTGCAACCCTCTGCCATAAAAAATGGAGCTCGAGGGATTGATTGCAGCCCTTGCAAGCTCCATTTTCATTGGCAGAGGCTGGTTCTTTGCTGTTCCCAGTGCAGCCCCATAGGCCAGGTCTAAGCACCCCATGGGCCGGATGTGGCCCATGAGCCTTGAGTTTGACACCGCTGTTCTAGTCCCATTAAAAAAAATGATACTATCTATTAAATTAGAGAAGGTATAGATGACCACTGGACCATAAGAAAGGCTGAGTGCCAAAGAATTGAGGCCTTTGAACTCTGGTGCTGGAGAAGACTCCTGTGAGTCCCTTGGACTGCAAGGCAATCAAACCGGTCAGTCCTAGAGGAGATCAACCCTGACCAGGGCCGGATTTTCCTATAGGCTAACTAGGCTTCAGCCTAGGGCCTCAAGATCAAGAGGGGCCTACACAGTGGTGGGATTCTGGGGGTTCTAGGGGGTTCGGCCGAACCCTTTGTTAAATTGCTGGCTCGCCCGCCCCTCGCCTCCTGCGGCGCCAGCCTACCGTAGCCAGGGGTGGGCAATTGTGGCTCTTTTACAACCTGTGGACTTCAACTTCCAGAATTCCTGAGACGCTGTCTCAGGAATTCTGGAAGTTGAAGTCCACAGGTTGTAAAAGAGCCACAATTGCCCACCCCTTCCCTAGCCTGAGTTCCGCTGCCTGGGATCCACGTGGGCTGCCACGTGGTTCCCCACCAGCTCCGGACGCAAGAGAGCAGGATGGAGAAAGCAGCTTCCACGCCTTCACTCACCCTCACTCTCTGCTCTGTTGGATCGCCGGCCGTTCGCTTACCCCGCCCACTCCCCATCTACTGCTGCCTCCAATGGCTAGAGGAAAAAAAAACTTCAAATTCTTGCCGCGGGGCTTCAAAGGGCCGCCCTAGAGCCAGTGGTGCAGCCGAATCCTTTGTTAAATTGCTGGCTTGCCCTGCCCATAAATAGTGGTGGGCGAGGGGCGGGCGAGCCAGCAATTTAACAAACGGTTCGGTGGTTTTTTTGTAATTTTATTGGCCCACGGAGCTTCAGCATAGGGTAATTGCCCTCCTGGCTCTCAGCTGATTTGTCTCAGTTGTTTTGCTCAGGGCTCTTCTGCTTCCTTGCAATGTGTGCTGATTTTTTTCCCCCTAGCTATGCGGAGAAACGAAAGTGAAACTGCTTTGCTGTTGCTGCAAGGTTGGAAAATTAGGCAGGCAGAATTCTTTTCTTTTTCCTCACCAAAAAAGGTAAGTGCAAACAATGGTAAATTTAGGGAAAAAGAGGAGAGTTCAGGATTTTAAAACACAAAAGAAAAAAAGCTCTATTTAACTAGGGAATTGTAATAATTGAGATACTATTAATTGTATATTTCTGAAAGCAGAAATGGTTAAGTTGTGGTTTGGAGGAATATATGGGGGAAATTATTTGGTTTATTATTATTGGTAAATATAATTAATGGATTTGTAAGAAATTGGATTGCATAGAAATAATTGGAATATTCATGTTCATATTGATTAATATACAAAAAAGGTAGTTATATAACTAATTGATTTATATTAAAATGTTGAATTTATATTAAACAACTAATATTACATAATTAACCAATGTGAGGATAGATATAAAAATAGATGACAATGGGAAGGGGTATAATATAGAATAGAAGGGAAAAATTGAATTTGATTAAGATTAGAGATGAGGATGAAGGGTAATATCGGTTTTTTACAAAAATAGATGAGGAATAAATATGGCAAAAAGGAAATATAGAAATTGTAAATTTAATTGAAATGACTATACACAGTTTAAATTCGTGAACCGGGCAAATACTCTGTTCAAGGAAAATACATTGTATGTTTGTATGTGTGTTTCTAATTATTGTTATTTGTTCATATTTGTTCTCTTTTATTCTTTAAAGTTTAACAATTCATTCTTTATCTTAATATCTTTATATTTGTTTGGGGTTGGCTTTTTTCCCTTTCATCTTTTTTATTGTATAGCAATCTTTCTCCTCAAACCTACCACCTCTCTCTTTCCTTTCCTTCTTACTTTCTCTTCCTCCCCCTCTTCTTCTCTTCCCTACTTCCTCTTCCTTTCTCCTTCTCCTCCTCTCTTCCTCCCTCTCTTACCCTCCCTCCTACTCTAATTTCCCTTCCCTTCTTCAATCCATCTCTATTGCTGTATCCTTTTATGCATATGGACTACTCAGAGGGCTGAAAAAGTTATTTCTGACTGGTCCTCGCACTTTTGACCAGTCCTCGAACTTACGACTGTCCTCACATTTTATGTTTTTGCCCTATCTTGTCACCATGGTGAAGAGAAGCAGTTGTGAAATGAGTGACATGGTTGTTAAGAAAGCTGCACGGGCATAAATGTGAGGATGGTCATAAGTGTGAGGACCGGTCAAAAGTGCGAGGCCCAGTCAGAAATGACTTTTTTCAGCCCTCTGAAAAAAGTCTATACACATAGCCACGCCCACCCGGTCACATGACGAGCTACCCACGCCCACACAGTCATGTGACCAGCTAGCCACGCCCACCCAGTCACATGATTGCCAAGCCACACACACCAACTAAGCCACGCCCACAGAACCTGTTGTTAAAAAAATTGAATCCCACCATTGGTGAAAGGGCCTCATAAGTGAAATAGCCTAGGGCCTCTTTTCATCTAAATCCGGCCCTGACCCTGACTGCTCTTTAGAAGGCCAGGTCCTGAAGATGAAACTCAAATACTTTGGCCACATTCTCCTAATGAGAAGGAAGGACTCACTGGAGAAGAGCCTAATGCTGGGAAAGATTGAGGGCAAAAGAAGAAGGGGATGGCAGAGAATGAAGTGGCTGGATGGAGTCACCGAAGCAGTAGGCATGAGCTTAAATGTACTCCAGAAGATGGTAGAGGACAGGAAGGCCTGGAGGAAGGTTGTCCATGGGTTGCGATGGGTCAGACATGACTTCGCAACTAACAACAACAAATGTTCTTGGACTAAAGTTATTATTAATGTACTACTTTCTCTAGAAATTTCCTGCTGATCTTATTTCCCAGAACTATTCTGGTCTCCTAGTGACTGAACTTCACAACTAACAACAACAATAGATGACCACAATGACTCCAGCGTTATGTACGGATATACCCCAAGCCCTTTTCTTGCAGTCCTCCAAAAGTCCTCTCCAGCTGCACCACTGATCATTTCACTCAAGTTGTTTCTAAAATCAGAGAACCAGAGCACCAGAGTTTCTTATCATTTGGAAGTACACAAAAACTGTCATGAAAGTAATAACATTGACTTACTATGCATAGCCCATTCCAACACCAAAAAAAAAAAAAAAAAAAAAACCCCAACCTAATCCTAACCATATCAATTTATGTGATCTATTTTGTCTCAGAGCCCTCCTCGTGCAGCCTTTGTCTCCACCCAGATGTAATACATAGCTGCCACCTGCCCATGTCTGATTTACAGCAATACAAAGTTGCAGAAAACCAGCAGTGAAACCCAAAGAAGATGTGACATTAAATACAGTTTAAAAATGCAAATAACAGCTGCAATAACTACTAAGCAATAGTAGGAGCCCCAAGGGAGAGGGAGGATAAACTGCATCTATTGTCTCCTCGGCTGTCCATATGCCAACTATATTTCCCCTTTCTTTTCGAAATTGTTACTCCTACTTGTAGGAAAGACACTCTTGGTACCAGTGAAAGCTTTCCTCTGAAAGCAAATTTTCATTGGTGGGAAGAAATCTATTTGCCAATCCAAGAAAGGGATTTAACTGAACAGTGAATTAAATGAACAAAGATTACCTTAAACTACTTCATGCATTTTGTTCCATTAGCAAATAGGGAGAAGAGAGATTTAGAAGCAAAGATGTTTCCCCTCCCCCAATAAATAACAGAAATACACTATGGCACTAATGAAGAAATCAACATTACGTCTTAATTGCTTGAGGTTGCAAGCAAATTAGTAAATTACTCGAGATTATTGACAGAACAGTAGCTGTAATGGATAAACCCCTGGTTTGAATGTTTTCATTCTAGTCTTTGGGGTCCAACTTGGTATTCTAAACTGAATGCAAACTTTAAAACTAAAGGCCAAACTGGTCTGTTTAAAGACACTTCATCTGTTGCACGTTACAACAATACAAGAAATGTCAAATGTTAACAGAGAAAACAAACCGAACGAAATCCCTTTCACTTGCAAATGGTGAAGTGCTCTTCAATGTTGTGACAGGAAGGGAATTGTGTTTGGGATGGTGAAAGAAATTAAAAGTTTTATTTCTTAAATCAGGGTACTCAACTGCAGCTTGTTGTCCATGCCTGGGGTGTAATTCCAGAGGACAGAGGAAAAGATCTGGTAGAGGAGTAATAGCTGAAAGTCCAACAGTTCTAGGACAGCTTGAGAATTGAACTGCAGAGATTCTGTCCTTAAGGACTGTTGACAATCCTAAATTTAATTAGCTGCCCAGAAGCATATTTTCAATGCCTTGGTTACTAGCCAAAACAGAGACAGTTCTACCCAAATAGCATAAATATCATGGCCCATGACTACTTTAGCTGTGGGATTGCCTGTCTCTGGTTGTTTCTGCATATTCACACTTTGCAACAAAATAGGGAAATCTCTTTGTTGGAAATAATGCTATCTCTTGGGATCGAAGAGGCGTGCCTTTTCAATTGTGGTGGCTCAGCGGTTAAAGATGCTGAGCTTGTTAACTGAAAAAATTTGGTTGGGTTCGCAGCTCTCAGGTCTGGGTTCAAGACCTGAGAGCTGCGAAATGGGGTGAGCTCACATTTCTTGCCTCAGCCCGTGCCTACCTAGCAGTTCGAAAACATGCAAATGCGAGTAGATGAATAGGTACCACTTCAGTGGGAAGATAACGTTCCATGTGCCTTCTGTGTATAGCCATGCTGGCCACTTGACCATGGAAAATATCTTGAGACAATGCTGGCTCCCTCAGCTGAGAAACAGAGATGAGCACCATGCCCTAGGCTGGACAACTGGACAAGGGATACCTTTGCCTGCTTGCTCTGTGGAATCATTTCTTCCCATCATCCTGAGACTCAAGTAGCCCCCAACCCTGTCAACCTTGAAGAACACTCTGAAGAAGTGAAAGTTTTATCAGGCATCTGGGCATCCCAGAAGGCTGAATATGTGTGATTATGCCCCAGTTGTGCAACTTATGTTCATCCTTGAGGCGATGATGTTGCTGCTGGTGGTGTTGGTGGTTGGGATATTGTGATATATTTTCTGGTGGTACACTGCCTTTAGTCTCAAGCTGGGTGATCATCAGGGATGGGCTTCAGATCCTTTAGCAATGGGTTCGCTGCCCTGTTGATGGGTGGGCGTGGCCTACTCGGCTGCCTACACCACAGTTGGGGGGGGCTTTTTTGCCCTCCCCAGGCTCCAGAGGCTTTCCTCGAGCCTCTGGGAGGGTGAAAACTGCTTCCCCCGGGGTCCAGAGGCCCTCTGGAGACCGGAGGGCCTCCGGTACTTCCTGTAGGCCCGTTTGTTGCCCTCCCAGACCCTCTGTGCAGCCTCTGCACTTATGATGAATGGGCTGTGTGGAGACTCCTGGGAGAGGCAGGGAAGGATGGGTTGGCCAGCTAGGGGTGGCATTTGGGGATTCACCGAACCCCAGTGATCCTTGGCTAGAGGATCGCCCAAACCTTGCCGAACCCCCAGGAGTCCATTCCTGGTGGTCATCTAGATCTTTGGATGAATGGAAGAAGACTCACTTCTACCTGGAAGAAAGGGAATTTTTATTTATTTACTTACCAGATTTACTTACCACCCATCCCATTATCTTAGTGACTCTGGGTGGTTTACAGATACAAATGATAAATAAAACCATATGAACAAATGTAATTAAAAACAGAATTAAAACAGAGTGAAAAGCAGAGTAGAGGGTCACCAGCCAACTCCAGGCTTTTGTGCCACTCTTTGACTCCCATGCCAGTTGGCAGACCCCAATCTCCATTCCCTTTTGGAAGGCTGAAAGAGTGGAGGCCATCCTCACCTCTGGGAGGGGGGTCAGGTATTCCACAGGGCAGGGGCAAGAGCAGGGAGGGTTATTTTCCTAGAAATCCCTGCAGCAAAGTTCAAGGAAGTTCTCCAGCTGGCCACTCTGTATGTGTATCCAGAGTCTTGACTAAATGGAGAACCTGTTGAAGGACAGCAGTAAGTTATCTAGCACTGCCTTTCTGTGCTGACCTATTTAGGTCATCTAAAAGCAGTCAGTAAAGATGTGGTTGAATAGTTAATTAACCCACAGATAATTTTATCCTGAATTGGTTCCTAGCTTGACCTCCTTTTCACTTCAGATAGTCATTACCGAAATTTTATTTTTATTTTTAATTTTATTGAATTTCTATACCGCCCTTCTCCCGAAGGACTCAGGGTGGTGTACAGCCAAAAATAAAACCATGACAATATAAAAATTAAAAACAATTTAAAACAATTAAATACATTGGCCAAAAAACTCTAATAAAACAACCCATTAAAATAGTAAAATGTTATTATTATTTAGGCCAGCCCTGCTTGTTGGAATAATAATGTTTTTAGGGTGCAACAAAAGGTACGAAGGTCGTGAATCCTACGAATCTCTGGGGGGCAGCTCATTCCAGAGGGTAGGGGCCCCCACAGAGAATGCTCTCCCCCTGGGGGTCATCAGCCGACATTGCCTAGCCAATGGCATCCAGAGGAGCCCCTCTCGGTGGGAGCGTACTGGTCGATGGGAGGCTATCGGTGGCAGAAGGCGGTCTCGTAAATAGCCAAGTTCCAAGCCATGGAGTGCTTTAAAGGTGGCAACCAACACCTTGAATCGCACCTGGAAGACCACCGGGAGCCAGTGCAACTTGCGCAGGAGCGGTGTTACATGGGAGCGTTGAGTCGCTCCCGTAATTACCCGTGCGGACGCATTCTGGACCAGTTGGAGCCTCCGGGTGCTCTTCAAGGGGAGCCCCATGTAGAGAGCGTTACAATAGTCCAGACGGGAGGTGACGAGAGCGTGAGTGACTGTGTGTAGGGAGTCCCAGTCCAGAAAGGGACGCAACTGGTAAATCAGGCGAACCTGATAAAAAGCCCCCCTGGCCACAGCCATCAGATGGTCTTCTAAAGACAGCTGCGAGTCCAGAAGGACACCCAAGTTGCGAGCCCTCTCTGAGGGGGTCAAGGTGTCACCCCCAATAGTCAGTGATGGAGTCAACTGACTATGACGGGACGCCGGAAACCACAGCCACTCAGTCTTCGGGGGGTTGAGTCCGAGCTTGTTCCTTCCCATCCAGATCCATACGGCTTCCAGGCACTGGGTCATCACTTCCCACAGTGCCTTGAAACACGTGGAGATGCCCGAGAACCTCTAGATTTCTGTGAATTATACCGATACCGGAAGTGACTGGAGTCTCTGAATATTATGAATGCTTGTAGTCTCTAAATCAATTAGGAGTGTTTTACAATTATGCGTATTTAGATACCTATTTTTCAACGCATACCAAAATGCCTGGGTATTATTTGAATAGGAATTAAAACTCCGCAAATGAATTCAGAAACTGATGGAACAGATTTGTAAATAAGTACATGCAATGCGGCCCAGAGGGGGAAATAGCTTTGTCCATGTATCTTGCAGGAATGCTCTGGCTGGAATGTGATGGGAAAATTAAACTGCAGCTTCAAGACCCCACTCCCACTCTCTTAACACAACACCTCCCGAGAATGTGTCAGGGTGAGTCCTGTAGAGGATTTCAGATCCCGACAGCTCTCTATGGATGACATATGGTGGCATCAAGCTTGGTCAATGGTGAAGCTTGTTATGCACAGATATCCAGACGTTGGGCCAATATTGCAGCTTAATATGCAAACTCCAAATATATTCTGAAACCATTAATCTGAAACACTATGAAACAGCATATGGTTGCAGATGTGTTTTCCATCTCTTTTTTGTTCTCTGCCATTGAGGCTTCTCAGTTTCGCCCAGCCGTGTGCTAGACTGACAGCTCAAATGAGAGTAGACTGCTGGCTGATTCAGATAAATCTCACTGCCCCAGGTGGAGTTCGCTCTTGCTCTAGGTAATCTTGTTCTGGGGCTTAGCTCTTTCTTTCCTTTTAATGGAGAGGCCAAGAAGCCTCAGAGTTATCTGGTAGCTCCAAATCTTTCCTGGGCTGGGAGGGATCATTTTGCAGAATGTAATATTGTTGTCGTCGCTGTTTTTTCCAAGGAGACAAAAAGAGTCCAGCCAATTACAATTTTGCTGAACACAAGGGGTAATCTCAGAACCAAGAATATTTAAAGGGGAGACTATTCCCCTATTTCAACCCTTTGAGGTATCAACACACATCAGAGTTATTGCATTTGTTAATCATGGTTTGTGGTCAGTTTGGGGTAGTGGTGAAGGCGCTAACCTAGAAACCAGGAGTCTGTGAATTCCAGTCCTGTTTTAAGAACGAAAGCTAGCTTGGGTGACTTTGGGCCAATCACCAGGAGATGGTGAATTCTAGTCCCACCTTAGCCATGAAAGCTGGTCATCCTCTTTCAGCCCACCCCACCCCACAGGGTTGTTGTTGTGGGAAGAATAGGAGGAAGATAAGATAAGATAATTTTATTTCTATACTGCCCCTCTCCCGAAGGACTCGGGGCGGTGCACAGCCAAGTAAAAACACAACACAAACATCACAATTAAATTTAAAAATAATTAAAATTCTTACAAGAAGGAGTATATCATTCACTTCCTTGAATTAATAAAGCCAGGATAAACAAATTACCCAATTTTACAGTTTTACCCTTCTTTAATACTCGGGAAATTGAGATTCTGCACAAAACCATCTTCTACTTCAAAAGATAATGCTAAAGCAGTGTCCTCTGCCCCAGAACTGTGTTTAGCAGGGGAATGCATCAGCTGGCTGGGGAATTCTGGGAATTGAAGTCAGGGGTGGGCTTCAGATCCTTTAGCAACGGGTTCGCTGCCCCATTGCTGGTTGGGTGTGGCCCAGTCCACTGCCTGCACCATGGCAGGCAGGGACATTTTTTGCCCTCTCCAGGCTCCAAAGGCTTTTCTCAAGCCTCCGGAAGTGTGAAAACTGCTTACCCCGGGGTCTGGAGGCTCTCCGGAGGCCGGAAACAGGCCCATTTCCGGAGTTCGGGAACCTCTGGTAGGTCCATTTTTTGCCCTCCCAGACCCTCCATGCAGCCCCTGCACCTACCTGGAATGATGAACAGGCTGCGTGGAGACTCCTGGGAGGGCCGGCGGGGTGGGCATGGCCAGCCAGGGGGTTTGCCGAACCCCAGCGATCCTTGGCTAGAAGATCGCCCAAACCCTGCCAAACCCCCAGGAGCCCACCCCTGGTTGAAGTCCACATGTCTTAAAGTTGTCAGGTTGGACATTCCTGCTTTTTCAGGGGTATTCAACAGTTCTTGAGTACAGTCGTTCAACACAGAATGAACTAAGGCGTTCATAAGACAACAACAATCCTGAAAATATTTGGTTGGTTGGAGGGAGAAGAGCTTGAAGATGAGGGAAATGATGGAAGCTGAAGACCAGCAAAAATGTTAATTGTAATAATATGGTGCAGGAGACAGAGTGGCCCAAAGAAAATCTTCATATCAAGAAGTAGTCAACATTGAAAATCCTAGCTTTAGTAGCATGCCTTAGATCACAGTTGAAAAATATCAAGAACCCTGTGAGCTAAGAACTTCAGTTAGCAGTATTAGTTCCAGCTTCCAGCCTCTATGAAGCACTATGTGAGTAGCAAATAATGTTGGCTGACACACAAGATGCTCTACACACATAGTCATATTAACATGCAAAGGAGGATTTGCCTCTGATAATCCGAACCAAAGCCAGGAAAGTAACTTTGGGGAAAACAAAATCCCATTACAAATCAGCCTGTTGTGAAAAGCCACAGCTGAACAGTAGTCTGAGCATTATTTGTCAGCATGAATACCTAGATGAGAGATGTCTGCATATACTTCCAACATACATGTATGCTTGTATTGGAAGGGGAAGGGGAAGGGGAAGGGGAAGGGGAAGGGGAAGGGGAAGGGGAAGGGAGACGAGAGGAGAGGAGAGGAGAGGAGAGGAGAGGAGAGGAGAGGAGAGGAGAGGAGAGGGAGAAATCAATAGATTTGATCTGATTAGATTTATTGCCATGCCTATAGTAAGGCATGTAAGGGACGTGGTGGCTCAGGGGCTAAGACGCTGAGCTTGTCGATCGAAAGGTCAGCAGTTTAGCGGTTCGAATCCCTAATGCCAGGTAATGCAGGGAGCTTCCGTTACTTGTCCCAGCTTCTGCCAACCTAGCAGTTCGAAAGCACGTAAAAAATGCAAGTAGGAAAATAGGGACCACCTTTGGTGGGAAGGTAACAGCATTCCGTGGGCCTTTAGCTTTTAGTCATGCTGGCCATATGAGCACAGAGACGTCTTCGGACAGCGCTGGCTCTTCAGCTTTGAAACGGAGATGAGCACCGCCCCCTAGAGTCAGGAACGACTAGCACATATGTGCGAGGGGAATCTTTATCTTTACCTATCGTAAGGCCTGACCATAACATCCCGAAAACCAGGAATAAGTGGGAAAATTTGTGGAAAAATATTAATAAATTAACATTATCTGTACCATACAAAGAAAATGCTTATAAATTGTTCTATGGGTGGCATCTACCACCGGCGCGAATTTCTAAAATGTTTCCCGGCACATCTCCACTCTGTTGGAAATGTAAAGCGCATAAAGGGACATACTATCATATATGGTGGTCATGTCCCAAAGCTAAAAAATTCTGGAACAATATAAAAATGCAACTGGAACAAATAATAACTCAAAAGGTGCCCTTAAAGCCAGAAACTTATTTATTAGGAATACCTACAAGCAAATATGAAAAAGAAATAATATATTTAATAACACACATTTTGACTGCAGCAAGAATTATATACGCACAAAATTGGAAACAAGAAGAGGTCCCGACTCAAGAGAAATTAATATCCAAAATTATGGAATGCGCTGAGATGGATAAACTTACCAAGGAGATCCAAGGAAAGGAAGAATCTGAATATTATCTGGTCTGGCAAAAATGGTATAAATGGTTAGAGGGAAGTGGAAAAAAAAAAGAGAAGAAGAAAGAAAGAAAAATTAAATAAAAGAAAAGATATCAATAGAGTAAAATAAATTTTTACATCAAATGAAATTTAAGAGATACGAGATATCAATAAAATAATATCATTATATAGGGTGAGAGAAATATTGTATATTGAAGAATATAGGATATTGATATTGTAACAATTTAGATATTATAGGTAGATGTTATAAAGATGATGTTTGTTGTAAATTGTTTTATTTGCATTTATAAATGTTGTTAGATCGGCGCAGGAATCAAGACGTGACCAGCCCGTTACGTGAGTAACTTTATTAAACAGCAACAGTAGCAAGATTGCCGTGCGCTGCCGGAGCTCTCCTTATATTCGCTCCGGCAGACGCACCGCCCCCTGACAGGGATTCAAACTTTCCCGCCCGGTGGCTGGCAGCCAATCCGGGCGGATGTCCTTATAAGGACATAACACTCCTCCCCCCTAGTCCAAAGAAAAAAAACGTTCAGTGTTCGTCAATAAACGTGACGTAGTCCTGCAGGTACGTAGGACGCCTAGGCACCCTACTTGACCTGCGCAGTCTCATTTCTCCCGTGTTCCCGCCCTGGACGGACGGGGTTCCTGTGGCTCCTGGATCCTTCCCCGGAACCGGGCTCGGTTCGGCTGGCGAATGTGCGGGGTCACCCTCAGCGCCTCCGGCCGGACTGCAGACCTTGGATGGCTGGTTCTGGTGGTCTTCCTCCTGGCCTGTGGATCTTTCGCCTCGGCGGTGCTGTTCGGTTCCGACCCGGGAAGAGCGTCTGAGTCTCGGTAAGACCCCGGCTGTCACTTGCTCCTCCTCGGTCTCCCGGTGGCTGCGGTTCTGCTGCGGCCCGGCCCGCTGTGGTCTGGAGGGTGGTTCGGGCCGGTGCCCTTGGGTCCGGTCTGCCCGCTGTGGGTGGTGTTGGCTCGGGTAGCGGTGTCCGACCTTGCAGGGTTGGCGCAGGTCTCCCTGGCCCGGCAGGCGTTGGCCTTCCCCGTTGGGTTGGTGGTGGTCGACCTGGTCGGGGTGTCGTTGTTGGGATACCTCCTCGGGTCGGTGGAGGTCTCCCCTGCCGGGGTGGCGCAGGCCTCCCTGGCCGGGTTGTTGTCGGCTTTCCCTTCCCCCTAGTCCCTGGTCTACTGCCCGTTGGTGGTCGGGGTCGTCTGGGTTGGGTTGTTGTTGTTGCCGGGTTGTTTCTTGTGTTGGTTGGGGATTCCTCTCGCCGGGGAGTCGTGTGCCACCCTCGCCCATGTGCTGTTGTGTGCCCATCTGCGATGGTCCCCGGTCTACTCGCCTTGCGTTGAGGTCTCCCTGGTAGGGCTGCCGTGGGTTGCCTTCACTGGTAGGTTGCGGTGCTTCCCTTCTGGGCAGGTCCCGGTCTACCTGCGGGCTGGGTCGGGGGTCCCTGGGTCTGTTGTGCCGGGTGCCCACCTGGCCGGGTTGGTGTTGCCATCCCCTGTGCGGTTGGCCCCGGTCTACCTCGCTGCACTGCCGGCGAGACAGTGCCTGGTAGTGTGCTGGGCCGACCTCGTCGGGATGGCGTTGCTCTGCCTCGTAGGGGTGTGGTAGGCCTACCTCGTCTGGGTATGGTAAGTCTACCTCGCTGGGGTGTTGTAGGCCTACCCCGTCTGGGTGTTGTAGGCCTCCCTCATCAGGCTGGTTTTCGTTTGCTCCCCCCCACCTTTTCCAGAGTTGGTCGATGTGACGTCTCACGACCTGTCCATCTTCCAACTCGACGGTGTAGGATTTGGGGCCGGTTGTGCTGGCAATCTTCCCTTTCAGCCACTTAGGAGAGCCGTTGAAATTCAGCGCGAAAACTGAATCTCCTTTGCTGAAAGCGCGAAGTGGCCGGCTGGCGGTTGCGGTCACTTCCGGGCTGTATTGGGGGTGCAGCCGGTCCAAGGGTGACCTCAACCTTCTGCCCATGAGGAGTTCGGCCGGGCTCTTGTGGGTGGTGGCATGCGGCGTGATGTGCTGGGTGAGGAGGAAGTTGTCTATGCGTTCTTGCCAGTCTCCCGGGCCCATCTTGGTGAGGGCTTCTTTTGTGAGCCGGACCATCCGTTCCGCTTGTCCGTTTCCGGCCGGCCTGTACGGAGCGGAGAGGGCATGGCGGATGCCCAGTCCTGCCAGGAAGGACTCCATGGCCAGGGATGTGAGCTGGGGGCCGTTGTCCGAGACCAGCACGTCCGGTAGTCCGTGTGTGGCAAACAGGCGGCGCAGGGCTCGGATCATCGCTTCTGTTGTGGTAGATGCCATGGGTATCACCTCGAGCCACTTGGAGAAGGCATCTACCACGATGAGGAGGTGTCGCCCCTGCATCGGGCCTGCAAAGTCGATGTGGACCCTCGACCAGGGGTTGCTGGGGGTCTCCCAGTTTGTGACTTCGGATTGCGGTGGCGCGGGGCGGACTTCTTGGCACGGGTCACATCTGGAGACCCATTGTTCGATGTCTCTGTCCAGTGAGGGCCACCAGACGTAACTCCGTGCCAGGGCCTTCATGCGTACGATGCCCGGGTGCCCGTTGTGCAGTGTCTCTAGCGTCCGCCGTTGCAGAGTGCTTGGAATCAGCACCCTGTCTCCCCATAGCAGACAGCCCTTTATGGTGGACAGCTCCGTCTGTTTCCTGGTGAACGGGCTGAACCTCTCTTCCGTCTGTTTCGATGGCCACCCCCTGAGGATCCAGGACCTTACTTGGCGGAGGGTGGGGTCTCTCTGGGTGTGTGCGGCCACATCTGCAGAGGAGACTGGACAGCTGGCGTCGTCATCTATGTGGAATAGATGGAGCGTGGGGGCTGGGTCTTCCACCGGGTTCTTCAATGGGCATCTACTGAGTGCGTCGGCGTTTCCTATGGCTGTGCCTGGCTGGTGCACGAGCCTATAGGAGTAGCCGGCCAGGAAGATGGCCCATCTCGTCATCCGCGGGGACATGAAGGTCGGGCTGGGTTGGTCGCCTGCGAGGAGTCCCAGGAGTGGCTTGTGATCGGTGACTATGGTGAAGCGTCTTCCATAGAGATATTCGTGGAAGCGCTTCACTCCTGCCACGATGGCCAGGGCTTCTTTGTCCAGCTGACTGTAGTTCCGTTCTGCTCCGGACATGGTCTTCGAGAAATATGCGATTGGGGCTTCGGTGCCGTTGGGCAGTTCGTGGCTGAGGACTGCCCCCACCCCGTAGGGCGACGCATCACAGGTCAGCTTGATGGGGAGCGTCTCGCTGTATTGGATGAGGACGCTTTTGGACGTCAATAGTCCTTTGATGGCCCGGAACGCTGCTTCCTCTTCCTGGCCCCACTTCCAGGGCGCCGATTTCCCCAGCAGGCAGTGAAGTGGCTCAGCAACTGTGGTTTTCTGTTTTAGAAAGATTGCATAGAAGTTGAGCAACCCAAGGAATGCCTGAAGCTCCGTTTTGTTTTTTGGGCTTGGAGCTTCATGGATTGCTTCCACTTTTGATTTGGTGGGGTGGATGCCCGTGCTATCAATGAGATAGCCCAGGAACTCGACTTCCTGTACTCCTATGATGCACTTGTCCCGCCTGACTCTCAAGCCCTTGGCCTTGAACCGCTGCAGGACAAGCCTGAGCCTTTCAAGGAATTGGGCTCTTGAGTCCCCGGAGATGAGCACATCGTCGAAGTAAGGCACCACCTCTGGAACGCCTTGGAGCAGGCGTTCCATCATGGATTGGAAGATGCCGGGGGCAGCGCTGACTCCAAATTGGAGGCGGTTGCATTTGAATGCCCCCCTGTGCGTGACAATTGTTTGTGCCTCCGCCGTTTTTTCATCCACTGGCAATTGCTGGTAAGCCTGGGCCAGGTCCAGTTTAGCGAATATTGAGCCAGATCCCAGGGAATGCAGCAGGTGTTGCACTACTGGGACTGGGTATGCGCTCTGTGCCAATGCCTTGTTGATGGTACAACAGTAGTCGGCGCAGATACGCACAGACCCATCATGCTTCAGTGGGGTCACAATGGGGGTCTCCCATGAGGCATGATCGATTGGTTCCAGGACGCCCTGGGCGATCAGCTTATCCAGCTGTTCGTCTACTTTCGGCCGCAGGGCGAATGGAACTCGGCGGGGCTTGAGCCTAATTGGGGTGACTCCCTTATCCAGATTGAAAGAGATTGGCCTCCCCACAAATTTCCCCAGCTTACCATCGAAGACTTCCTTGAACTCTTCGATGAGGTTGTCGAGTTCGTCCCTGCCAATTTGGTTGATGCCTTCGATTGAAAGCCCCAGCGGCTTGAACCACTCCACTCCTAGCAGGTTCGGACGGCTGTCCTTTACGACGGTGATGGGGAGCTTGCCTTCGAACTGCTTGTAGGTGACTCGGATGTTGGCTCTTCCTAACACTCCAATGGGGTTTCCCCCAAAATCGACGAGCTTGGAGTGTAGTGGCTTCAGCTCTCGCTTGGTGATGCTGGGTTGCAGGCGCTTCAACTGCTGCCAGTCCATGATGGAGTAGATCGAGCCCGAGTCTACCTCCATTTTGCAGGGTGCTCCCTCCACGTGGATGGTCACGTGGAACTTGGTGGCATTGTCTGATGTCGTGTGAGCGATGGTCGTCTGGTGGACCGCTCCGCTCCGGGGAAATTCGTCGTCTCTGCGTCTGGAAGGGCCAGAGGACCGTTTGGATGACCTCTGGTAATCCTTCCGATTCTCGCGGGGACGGTGGCTGGAGGGCTCTGGGGCTGGTTCCTCAGCTCTGCAAGCTTCGGCGATGTGACCCCTTCTGTTGCAGCGTTGGCAGGTCGCATCTCTCCACTTGCAGGTTGCTCTGGCATGGTCCCCTCTGCAGCTGGTGCAGCGCTCCCCCTTGTAGTTCCGTTGGGTGGTTTCCCGCCTTGGGGGTCTGGATACCTTGTGGACGGTGGATTCTCCCTCCGATTTGGATCCAGCTGTGGAATCCTCTGTTGACGATTGCGCTGTGGAGCGAATCTTGTGGATTCCCTTTGCTCTGCTTACTGCGGCGGCTGCTTTCTCCGAGATTTCGGATGCGGTGGCTTCCTCCACCACATCCTTGAGCACGAGCTTCTTTCTGCTCAGGAATTTCTTTTGGAGGCCCCTGTCCCTCATGCCGAAAACCACGCGGTCAGCGATGGCGTTGTCCACGTGGTCAAATTCACAGCTGGCTGCGATCTGGCGTAGGGCGGCCACGAATTCTTTGATGGTCTCACCTTCCTTCTGATCCCTCTGGTGGAAGGTGAAATGGTTCGCCACTGGTGTTCCCGATGGGGCATAGTGGTCTTCCAGGATCTGCAGCAGGTCTGCCCATGGCACTTCCTCGATGTCTCGTGGTGCTACGAGATCGATTGCCATGTCGAGGACTTCGGAGCCGCAGTTGGCCAGGAAGATGCCCTTCTTCCGGTCATCGTCGGCGTCCCTGATGTTGTTGCCTCTCAGATATTGCCGAAATTTGACCACGTAGGATTTCCACTTGTCCTTCCCTGGGCGGAAAGGAGCAAGGGCTGGCAAAGTGACTTCAGCGGATGCCATGCCTTTGGAAATGCCTACTGTGGTTCCAGGTGCCGGAGTCTTGGTCTTGTTGGCTTGGTGCCACAAGGTTCGTTTCTTCTCTCTAGTCCTTCGTCGCCAGTGTTAGATTGGCGCAGGAATGAAGACGTGACCAGCTCGTTACGTGAGTAACTTTATTAAACAGCAACAGTAGCAAGACTGCCGTGCGCTGCCGGAGCTCTCCTTATATTCGCTCCGGCAGACGCACCGCCCCCTGACAGGGATTCAAACTTTCCCGCCCGGTGGCTGGCAGCCAATCCGGGCGGATGTCCTTATAAGGACATAACAAATGTATTATGTGGTTTCTAAAATTAATAAAAATTTTAAAAATTAAAAAAAAACATCCCGAAAACCAGGTATAGTTAACTAAGAAGAAATTGTAGACAGATTCCCAAGTTATCTATTATTTCTGTCATTTGTTGAGATGGAGATGGGAAGATGATAAACTGGGTTTTTTTCAGATTTAGGTCATTTCAACTGAGTTTATTACTGATAATCCTGTTGTGACCCATTGCTGCAAAATATCATAGCCCACGTGGGGTCAGATGAGATCATCATCCATTAAGTCCAACCTCCAGCTCGGAACCCAACTTAAACCATTCTGGACAGATGGTTGTTTAACATCTTCTTGAACTCAACCACAGCTGGGAAGCACATTTTATCTCATTAGTTCAACCCTTTTATTGAAGAGTGGAGAAACTGAAGCTGTTATCTATTATGGGAAACTGTTGTTTGTAAACCAAGAACCCTAAAATTCCAAAGGAGCATTTGATAGTTGAAATAAAACCAGAGCTGTTAAAATGACTTCTCCTCCTCCCCAACCCCCTCCTCCTCCTCCTGTAACACTTTACTCGAAACCTACAAGAGGAATCCGATAGTCCAACTTCGTAAATTGCAATATGAAGAAACTCATGGTTATTTTTTTCTAACCATACAAATTATTGTTTTCAGAGGTGCATAGGCCAACCCAACAGTCACAGAGATCTGATGTTCTAATGTTTCAGATTGAGGAATAGGACATCTGTTCTTAGCATTGTACAGCATTGTAGGAAAGCAAAGAAAACGTGAAAAAGAGTGTGAGAAAGAATGAGAAAGAGAATGAGCAAGTGTCAGGATGCCTGGCTAAATCCCCCTGAGGACCAAATCCAAAGTGTCTGTTTTGAGCAGATAAACGTTGCTCCTTGCAGGAACGGACAGGGGCTCGAACCAACTATTAATCTTTTCATATCCAAAGTCCCAACAGCATGATAGAAAAGAAAAGAGGAGGGGAGAAAACCTAACTGGTCACAAGGCTTTGATTGCAAGCATTGTTAGCATCTTGGTTGCTAACACGATTTTGGCCTACACATAGGGAAACGTTAGCTCTGAAACGGATGACAGATTAGTACTTGCTTGCCTAGCCTGGTTTTGCATGGTAACTTTCCTCTCTCCCTTCCCAATAGGCATGCACCAAGATACTAGTTCTTTTCCCCCCCCCTATACTTAATGTAATAGCTTCAGAGATAAGCAGCTTTCTCCGATTATCTCTGTAGCTGTTTGGGCTTTCTTTGCTGCAATTCATATCCACAAACTGCTAATCAAATCCTAGTCAGATGAAATTAGCTGGATACTAGTTGTAATTGTGATTCTCTTTGGAGAAGTAAGTGGTTTTTGTTTTTGTTTTTTTTCTATCAGGGCAACCTAGTCTACCCAAATATGGGATGGAGCACACTGCTTCTGCTTTCTCCTTTCAGCCCCAATCCAGGGGGCTTCTCAGGCGGAAGCTTTCAAGACAAGCTATTTTTTGTGTGTGTTGAAGTTATATTTACCGACAAAGAAATAAAGGGAAAGCGGAAGCTGTTTGCTCCATCTCATATTTGGGTACACTAGATGCCCTGATAGAAAAAAACACTTAAACTCTCCCCGGTGTAGCCAACAAAGCAAGTAGAACCAGTGGCTTAGAGTTTAATACATCTACCTAATTTGCAAACAGCCCAGGTTCGAATCCCAGAAGGGTATGGCTAGCTGATGAGAGCTAAATAGCTTGAAATAGATCTCTAAAGGTAAAGGTTCCCCTGCATATGCGTGCTAGTCGTTCCCAACTCTAGGGGGCGATGCTCATCTCCGTTTCTAAGCCAAAGAGCCAGTGCTGTCCAAAGATGTCTCCGTGGTCATGTAGCTGGCATGGCAAAATGCCAAAGGCACACAGAACGCTATTACCTTCCCACAAAAGGTGGTCCCTATTTTCTACTTGCATTTTTTACATGCTTTCGAACTGCTAGGGTGGCAGAAGCTGGGACAAGTAATGGGAGCTCACCCTGCTACGTGGCACTAGGGATTCGAATCGCTGAACTGCCGACCTTCTGATCGACAAGCTCAGCGTGTTAGCCACTGAGCCACCAGGTCCTTTTATTTCTTTGTCAGTAAATATAAATTCAACACAAGAAGAGATGAGTGAGAGAAGCTCATCCTGCATTGCTCCAGAATGGACTAGTATTTTTTGTCAGAAATCCTTCTCTAAGGGCGTCATCACATTGATGTAGCCATGGAAATGCTGGTCTTAGCCTATTTTCCAGCAAAAGAATTGATTATGCCCTGATATTATTTTTTTCAGTTCTATAGTTTGAGCTACGTCATTGGCAATGAGCCTGAACCCCAAGGATTACATCCATCATTCTGTTTTCAGGATGCAAGCAACTTTCATTGCCGCCCAATTAGATGTGGGAGCTTTCGCTCTTAGACAGACTGATATATAGAAGTCTGCCTTTTGTAATCACTACACATGGCTCAGTGGCTAAGACACTGTGCTTGTCAATCAAAAGGTCGGCAGTTCAGCAGTTCGAATCCCTAGTGCCGCATAACGGCGTGAGCTCCCGTTACTTGTCCCAACTTCTGCCAACCTAGCAGTTCGAAAGCACGTAAAAAATGCAAGTAGAAAAATAGGGACCACCTTTGGTGGGAAGGTAACAGCATTCCGTGTGCCTTTGGCATTTAGTAATGCTTGCTACATGACCATGGAGACATCTTTGGATGGCGCTGGCTCTCTAGCTTTGAAACAGAGATGAGCACTACCCCCTAGAGTTGGGAACGACTAGCGCATATGTGCGAGGGGAACCTTTACTTTTACCTTACATGTTAATGCCAGTTGCTCTACTATTTAGCATCTTGCTGATATTCACAGTTACAACTGTTGTTGGGTTTTGCTTTATGCCAAACTTCCCAGGTAGGCCAGGCAGGAAACACATCCAGGTAAGCTAATTCTATAGGTAGTCCTTGAGTTACAACCACAATCCAGCCCAAAATTGCTGTTGCGAGACACTTGTTAAGTGAGTTCGGCTTCATTTTACGACCTTTCGTGGTGCTGTTGTTAAATCAATCACTGCAGCTGTTAAGTTAGTAACACAGCTGTTAAGTGAATCTGGATTCCTCGTTGACTTTGATTGACAGAAGATCACAAAAGGCGATCGCTTGACCTGGAAAACTGCAACCGTCATAAATATGAGTCAGTTGCCAAGCATCTGACTTTTGATCACGTGACCAGGAGGATGCTGCAATGGTCATGGGTGCGAAAAACGGTCATAGGTCACTTTTTGCAGTGCCGTTGTGACTTTGAGCGGTCACTAAATGAACTGTTGTAAGTCAAGGACCATCTGTAATTTATTGTAAGGCGACATTAGCAGAATCTTGCAAGTCTAAAATTTGCACCGTTCTCCCAACATCACCTCCACAGCCATCCATCTAAGATGCAAATTCCGAATGGCTAACAACAATCAGCAAAAGCCATACAATAAAACCTCTGTAAGTCAAAGGGAAACAAAATTAAAATAATTGTAATATGATAACCAAGGAGCCTCAAAACCATGAGCAGTGATGGCATAGTGGTAAAAATGCGGTACTGCAGGCTACTTCTGATGCCTGCCGGCTGCCTGCAGCTCAGCAATTCGATTCTGACCTGCTCAAGGTTGACTCAGCCTTCCATCCTTCTGAGGTGGGTAAAAATGAGGACCCAGATTGTTGGGGTCAATGTGCTGACTCTCTAAAACTGCTTAGAGAGGGCTGTAAAGCACTGTGAAGCGGTATATAAATCTAAGTGCTATTGCTTCCTTCTTCCTTCCTTCCTTCTTTCCTTCCTTCCTTCCTTCCTTCCATCCATCCATCCATCCATCCATCTTTTGTACACAGTGGCTAGAATGCAGTGCTGCAGGCTAATTCTGCCAATTGCCAGCAGTTCAATTCCAATTGGCTCAAGGTTGACTCAGCCTTCCATCCTTCTGAGGTGGGTACAGTGAGGACCCAGATTGTTGGGGGCAAATATGCTGACTTTGTAAACAGCTTAGAGAGGCCTGTAAAGCACTGTGAAGCAGTATATAAGTCTAAGTGCTATTGCTTCCTTCCTTCCTTCCTTCCTTCCTTCCTTCCTTCCTTCCTTCCTTCCTTCCTTCCTTCCTTCCCTCCCTCCATCCCAGTGGTTAGAATGCAGTATTGCAGGCTAATTCTGCCAATTGCCAGGAGTTTGATTCTGACCAGCTCAAGGTTGACTCAGCCTTGCATCCTTCTGAGGTGGGTACAATGAGGACCCAGATTGTTGGGGGCAAGACGCTGACTCTGTAAAGCACTTAGAGAGGACTGTAAAGCGGTATATAAATCTAAGTGCTATTGCTATTGCTATTGCTATATTACAAACTCAGCTCTGCAAACCATATTTTTCCTATGTATGTATTTGAGTGTGTTTGTCTGCCTGTCTATCTTGGCAGGGAGATCAGTGGTGGAAAGGGTTTTTTGTTTTTTTGTTTTTTTTATTTTTGAATGCTAATTTTTTCATTATTCTTTCCCCTGTGAAAGAGGGGTGATGGTGGTGAGGAACCCTACAGAGTGCTGGAAACAAATCAATGAATCTGAGCGCAGATGAGGAAAAAATATTTTTTTTAAAAGAAGTTTTGTTTAAAAATGGAAACTTATGTTCAAAGCACCAGACTTGAAAATCCAGAGTGTTTCTTTTTTTTAATTTTATTTTGCTTTGTTTTGTTCTAATGATGGCTAAGCAATTGTAAAAGCTGTCAATTATGGGGGAGGGGAATGATTAGCCTACTTGAATAACATGTTGAGGAAGCACTGACATCTAGTGAATTGTCAATCCATGCACACTAACTTTGTGTATCCTTTTGTTCCCTGAAAATATTATTTATAAGGATGCATGAATCACACCCTTGGTCTCATTCAAATGTTCAAATCTGATTCAAAGGTGAAATCAGTTTGGTTGAGATTTTCAAACTGAATTAGAAAATTGACTTGACCGGATTCAGACTTCAAAATCATTTCAGAGAAAAAAAAAAAATACTCTGATCCATGAATCAAGGCCCTGTTCAATCTGTGAATTTGGGCTGAAACTTCCCAAATCATGAACGTCTGGTTCAATTTGAAGCTTCCAACTGCTTTGGTGATTTGATTTGGGTATCCACATTAAATATTGAATTGATCAAATTGCCTTCCAATCAAGCATTCATACAGCCCTAATTATTTTCATAGACAGCAAGCTAGCCCCTGAATAGATCATAAACAAACACTAAAAATGTGGATCAGCATGAAAAATATCTTAACTTCTACAACAGCAGACAGCACTTGAAACAGATTAGGCATGCAGACCAGCCATTCAGTAAAATTTAACCTTGTGAAAATTAGAATGGTAGATTTGGAAATAAATGTCACAAGCATCCAGTGTTTCTTTTCTGTAAGCACCCATGGGAAACAAATCTTTCCCAGAGGAAACAAAATACCTTGAAGTGAGTTCCAAAGGTGCTTTTTCAAAAAACAACTGGAACTGAAGAAGCTTCTTGAACGAGAAGCAAAACATCTTCAAGGAAAAACAAAGTCCAGTTGCCTTTTGAGAAAACATCTTTGAGACAACTATGACCTGGATGACTGAGAATCTCCATAGACTTTAATTTAATTTAATTTAATTTCCAATTTATATACCGCCCTTCTCCCTGAGGACTCAGGGCGGTGTACAGCCAAGATAAAAAACATAGAATACAAATATTAAAACATTTAAAAATATATATAAATTTGGGCCGAAAGTTAAGAATCACAAACTAATTAAAAAATTTAAAAATTTCTTCTAAGCCAACCCGGCTTGCTGGAAAAGATGGGTTTTCAGGGAACGACAGAAGGCATTGAGGTCATGGATTCTCCTTATCTCCGGGGGCAACTGATTCCAGAGGGTGGGAGCCCCCACAGAGAAGGCCCTCCCCCTGGGGGCCACCAGCCTACATTGTTTGGCTGATGGCACCCTGAGGAGGCCCTCTCTGTGGGAGCGCACGGGTCGATGGGAGGTCGTTGGTAGCAGCAGGCGGTCTCGGAGATAGCTAGGCCTTTAAAGGGAGGAACAGACACTGTGATGTTCAATATTTTGAAAGAATATTGATTTAGATGTTGTTAACATTTTTGGGGTAGTGGGAGCAGTATATTATTGTTATTATTATGGTTAGTCACTCAATCAATTTCTTTTTGAAGTTGTCAACTTGCTCAAGTATCTGTAGTGAAGTTCTTTATTCAGACTCTTGATGTTATTTCCATAGGGCATCTGCATTCCTTCCCATTTTGCTATTTTTCCCATTGATGATAAGGGTGGCACATTTGTCCAGTCCAAATTCCATTGCAATATCTTGGCTGTGTGTTTGGACAGCATTGAACAACAATTCCATTTCAGATGGTGTTTTGCCATATAGTGTTGTTGTTGTTGTTGTTGTTGTTGTTATCTCTTTTATTCATTAAACATGAAACTCAGTCAACTGAACATTCAAAAATGCATCACAAATATGATTGACTGGCGCTAATGGTTGATACAGGTTGCTGCCAGCATCCTAGGTATCAACCAAGTATCTTCTTAAAATATATGATGTTCCAAGTAGTGCAGTTTTTTGCAGTTCCACTGGTGTTATTGCAGGAAGCTGCAATTTATTGATGTATCTTATAAAATTCTTGGACATGGTACCAAGTGCCCCGATGACAATGGGTATCACTGTTACATGTCTCATCCATAGCCTTGTAGTTTCAATGGCCGGGTCACGATATTTCATGATTTTTTCCAGTTCTTTTTCTTTGACATGGCATCTCCTGGTACCGCGATGTCAATAAATTGTACGTTTCAGTTTTCGACAACTGTGATATCTGGCATGTTGTGTTCCAAGTGATGATCCATCTATATTCGAAAGTCCCACAAGATCTTCACCTTCTCATTTCCTATAACTTTTTCCACTTTATGTTCCCATGACTTTTTGATACAGGTAAGTCATATTTTTTACATCATCATCATCATCATCATCATCATCATTATTATTTACTCTTTGGTGAGATTCACAGCCTTTGAGGCTGGTTAATAGCTCAGCAGCTCGAGTCCTAACCAAGGACCTAGGAACTGTTAAGGTATCATCGGAGGATGTAAGCTGTTCCGAGTAAGGTGGTTTTTTGTAGAGTCAAAATGTTCAAGTCCAGTAAATTTAGAATTTCTAAATAGCGGGGTAGCCCTTTGGGTATTGCTCCAAGGGCTCCAATTACAATAGGGACAACACACAATTTCTTTTTCCACAGTTGCTCAACTTCAATTTGCAAGTCCCGGTACTTTGTGATTTTTTCTTGCTGCTTATCTTCAATCCGTGCATCACCAGGTATTGCAATGTCAATGAACCATACTTTTCAACTATTGTTATGTCAGATGTGTTATGGACCAAGTGCCTGTCAGTCTGAATCCTGAAGTCCCACAAGATCTTGAGTTTCTCATTCTCTAAAACTTTCTCAACCTGTTGTTCCCAGTGGTTTTTGCTGTACTCAAATCCAAACTTCTGGCACAATTTCCAGTAAATGATCTTAGCAACCCGGTCATGGCGTTGTAGGTAGTCAGTTTGTGAAATTTTGCTGCACCCACTGATCAGGTGGTCGACTGTCTCATCTTTCTCATTGCAGAGGCGGCATTTGCTGTTGGTGGTAACATGTTGAATTTTTGCCTTCAAGCGCACCAAATGAGATTTCTTCTTGTTTCTAACTCTTAGCGTGCGTTCCTTCTTTGAAGGCTTAATGCAGCCATCAACGGATAGAAAATCATGCCAGCAATAATTAGTGGTTTGCCATTCAATCTGAACTGCATGATTTTGGAAGAAGTACATAGAATGGCTTCGGAGTCTACCAACAGTGCTCTGAGCTGCCAATTACCCACCCTTGGCTTAGAATATCTTCTGGAGTTCATATGGCTTTCAAAAGCAGCTAATAAACTACACCAAGTGGCATAACTAGCTTTTGCTTTATGTAAACCACAGAGCTTATTAATAAGGTTAAACAATTTGGTGGCCCAAAGGAAACTTGTTGCTTGCTGCCATCCGATCTAGAAGGGGAAAAAACTCCCAACCTACCTATCCTTAGTAAATTTGAGACCGCCTTCTGCCGCATAGCTCCCAGTGACCAGTAAGATCCCACAGAGTTGATCTCCTCCGGGTCCCGTCAGCTAAACAATGCCGGCTGGCGGGCCCGCGGGGGAGGGCCTTCTCTGTGGCTGCCCCAGCTCTCTGGAACCAGTTACCTCCTGAGATCCGGACCATCCCCATCCTTTTGGCCTTCCAAAAAGTGGTGAAGACGTGGCTCTTCCGGCAGGCCTGGGCCGTTGATCTCGCTGTTGCGATCTGACGAGATCCAGCCATGAATGGTGTGAATGGGTTTTAATTGTTTTTAATGGTTTAACTTTTCATGTTTTATATGTGGTTTTTAAATGCATTGTAAGCCGCCTTGAGTCTTCGGAGAAAGGCAGCATACAAGTTGAACAAATAAATAAAATAAATTAATTAGCTGACTTTGTATAAATATACAAAAGTATGAAGGCTATTGCTTAACGCATTGTAAGCCGCCCTGAGTCTCCAGAGATGGGCGGCATATAAATCAAATTTAATAATAATAATAATAATAATAATAATAATAATAATAATAATAATAATAAAAATAAAATAAAATAAAATAAAAATTAATTAAGGCCTCTGAGTCACAGAAAACACGTCAACCTGTTTCAAAATCACCAAGTCTGGCTTCTAACAATGAAGGAAAAAAAAATTAAATTAAATCCAAATTATGGAGACACATACTCCGGCACTCACACCGCCACCTGCTTTCATTACAACAAGACGATATAATCCGCATTCTTATTTTAACAACTTTCGAAGGTTTCTCTTGGTCAGCTTTTCTTGCCAGCAATTGAAACCTGTCCTTTTTTTTTTTTTTCCCCTGCTTCCTTCCCTTTTTCCTTAAACCCACCATGAGCTCAGTCGTGCTCGCCTTTCGTTTTATTTCCTAGTTTCAGGCTGTGTTGTATTAGCACCTCTTTATTTCAACTGGCAAGTTTGACAGCCAGTTCGATGTGGTGACAATCCTTTCTTTTGCACTAGCAAATGAGAGAAATGGTGGATAGGGGCAGCAACCGGCTTTTCCGATGGAAACCAGGCTGCAAGTTCTCCTAATTATATGTGTGTCATTTTCAGGGAGGCTTCACCTTTGCGTGTACAGCAGTGAAGTGAAAGAAGAGCGAGTGACCTAAAAAAAAAAAAAATCAAGAACAACAAGTTTGAAAACACATCCACCGAAGCAAAGAACCCTATTAATCATCGAGACTTCTACCAGGGAAATCACCTCAATTAGGAATTTCTCGTAATAGTTTCTCTTGCAGGCACACAGTGGGCTGCTAAGCAAAGTCAGGCATGGATCTTTATTGTATAATAATCTAATAACGGAGACTATTTGTAGCTCAGGGTTGACATCAGGCGTCCTTGGTGCTCTCTGAGTTCGCCTGTTTTCTTGTAGACGTTTCATTACCCAAACTAGGGTAACTTCTTCAAGTAACTAGGATGGTACCTAGTTTGGATAATAAAAAGCCTGCAAGGAAACAAGCAAGCTCAGAGAACATCAAGGATGCCACAATTCTCCTCCTCCTCCTTCTTTCCCTCTCCTTCTCCTTCTCCTTCTCCTCCTTCTCCTTCTCTTCTCCTTCTCCCCCTTTCTCCTTCCCCTTCTCATTTTCTCCTCCTTCTCCTCTTTTTCTCCTCCTCTTCCTTTCCCTCCTCCTCCCCTCCCCCTCTCCTTCCTCCTCCACTCCACAATCCCCACTCCCTTCTAGCACTGATAATGTCACCTAGTTTCGGTATGAAACACCTGTAATGAAACAAGCAAGGTCAGAGAACACCAAGGACACCATAATCCTCCTCCTCCTCCTCCTCCTCCTCCTCCTCCTCCTCCTCCTCCTCCTCCTCCTCCTCCTCCTCCTCTTCTCCCTCTCCTTCCCCTTCTTCTCCTTCTCCTCCTCCTCCTTTCTCCTTCCCCTTCTCATTTTCTCCTCCTTCTCCCCCTTTCTCCTTCCCCTTCTCATTTTCTCCTCCTTCTCCTCTTTTTCTCCTCCTCTTCCTTTCCCTCCTCCTCCCCTCCCCCTCTCCTTCCTCCTCCACTCCACAATCCCCACTCCCTTCTAGCACTGATAATGTCACCTAGTTTCGGTATGAAACACCTGTAATGAAACAAGCAAGGTCAGAGAACACCAAGGACACCATAATCCTCCTCCTCCTCCTCCTCCTCCTCCTCCTCCTCCTCCTCCTCCTCCTCCTCCTCTTCTCCCTCTCCTTCTCCTTCCCCTTCTTCTCCTTCTCCTCCTCCTCCTTTCTCCTTCCCCTTCTCATTTTCTCCTCCTTCTCCCCCTTTCTCCTTCCCCTTCTCATTTTCTCCTCCTTCTCCTCTTTTTCTCCTCCTCTTCCTTTCCCTCCTCCTCCCCTCCCCCTCTCCTTCCTCCTCCACTCCACAATCCCCACTCCCTTCTAGCACTGATAATGTCACCTAGTTTCGGTATGAAACACCTGTAATGAAACAAGCAAGGTCAGAGAACACCAAGGATGCCATAATCTTCCTCCTCCTCCTCCTCCTCCTCCTCCTCCTCCTCCTCCTCCTCCTCCTCCTCCTCCTCCCTCCCCTCCTTCTCCTCCTCTGTCTCCACTCCACAATCCCCTTTCCCTTCTAGCACTGATGATGTTATCTACTTTGGGTAATGAAACGCCTGCAAGAAAACAAGCAAGCTCAGGGAGCACCAAGGATGCCACAATCGTCCTCTTCTTCTTCCTCCTCCTCCTCCTCCTCCTTTCCATCCCCTCCTTCTCCCCCTCCGTCTCCACTCCACAATCCCCTCTCCCTTCTAGCACTGATGATGTTATCTACTTTGGGTAATGAAATGCCTGCAAGAAAACAAGCAAGCTCAGGGAGCATCAAGGACCCCTCATGTATAATACAGGTTGTCCTCGATTTATGGCCACAACTGAAAAAAAAATTGATGTTGTTAAGTGAGACATTTGTTCAGTGTGTTTTGCCCCTTTTTACGAACTTTCTTGCCTCAGCTCTTCAGTGAATCACTGCAGTTGATAAGTTAGCAACGTGGTTGTTAAGTGAACCTGGCCTCCCCATTGACTTTACTTGTCGGAGGGTCGCAAAAGGGGATCCCGTGACCCTGGGACCCTGGGGCAAAAGGCCATAAATACGAAGCAGTTGCCAAGCATTTAAATTTTGGTCACATGATTCATGGGGATGCTGCAAAAGACCTAACTGCGTGAAACTCTTTAAGTCACATTTTTCAGTGATGTTGTAACTCTGAATGGTCACTAAATGAACTGTTGTAAGTCAAAGACTACCTGTAATCACTGAAGGTGCTAAAATACAGGGGCTTTTATTTCATTAAGCAGAAAGACAGAAGATTTTGAAACCTCTCAGTGAGGTCAAGGAAAGAAAGTTCATTTTTGTCATCATCTTGTTCTGCCCCAGCTATGGATCCCAAAGAACGCAGCACACAGAAAGTCCGTTCAAACCTTAGTTTAATAAATAAACCAACAACAACAACAACGGCTGTTAATTAACTGCATTAATAGCTGCCAAGAATTCAAAGAATAATAACTGAAAGCTTACTATGGTTGGCAGAATGCCCAGAAGCAATTTGCAGGAAGCTGATAAGATAAGCAAGACAAGACACGAAGGTATGTGAACTAAGTTGTTTCCTGCAAATTGCTTCAGTCGGCGTTCCTTCATAAATAGGTTAAGGGAGTGGCCAATTAGCCCCAAGCCTTACTCTTGAGGTGACCGCCTCCTGAGGAGCCACTCCTGCCTTTTGGCAGCTCTGCATGCCCATGCATCAAGAAGAGGCTCCTCCTCTTCGTCCTCTTCACTTAAGGGAGCTTCTGGAGGTTCTGAAGGCCCTGACTGAATCCCTGCCTCTGGCACCACATCTTCTCAGCCTCCTCATTGTCCGACTCGAGTGCCAGCTGCACAGGCTGCTGGCACATCACCACACCAGCCTCCTCGCTGTTGGAATCAGCTACTAGCTGCACAGGCTACTGACTGGCCACAACACATGTTTTCTCTGAAACAAGAGTTGGGATGGAGGTCTAGAGGCCTTCAAAAAAACCCAAACTACTTTCAACTTCAGGTAATTACAGGTAGTCCCCGTCTTACGACCGTTCATTTAGTGACCATTCAAAATTATAAGTATACTGAAAAAAGTGACTTATGACCGTTTTTTGCACTGTTACAGCATGGTCGCGTAATCAAAATTCAGACCCTTGGCCATGGACTCATATTTATGACAGTTGCCGTGTCCTGGAGTCACGCAATCACCTTTTGTGGCCTTCCGGCAAGCAAAGTCAATAGGAAAGCCAGATTCACTTAATAGCTGTGACACTAACCTGACAACTATAGTGACTCACTTAACAGCCGTGGCAAGAAAGGTTGTAAAATGGGGCAAAGACTTAACAAATGTCTCACTTTACAACTGAAATTTCAGGCTCAATTGTGGTCGTATGTCAAGGACTACCTGTATTTTAATAACGCCATGGTAAAGAAACAGCGGCAACTTAGTGAATTAACCCTGAGTTATCACAGCAGACAGAAGATCTAATGCACGAGTCAAAAAGAGGGCTCTGAAAATATCTACAGACCCCTCGCATCCTGCACTGCACACCAGAACAATTAGACACAAGGACAGTTTTTTCCCGAATGCCAACACTCTGCTTAACAACTAATTCCCACAACACTGTCAAATAATTTACTAAGATTGCATTACTATTATTCTTCTCTTCCTTACTAACATCTACCTCTTCCCACTTATGACTATAACCATCTTGCTTGTATCTTTCAGTTTATATTGTTTTATTTGTTTCCTAATACGATTTGATAGCTTATTAGTAACCTTGACTATCACTAAGTGTTGTAACTTTTTATTCTTGATGAATGTATTTTATTCTCCTTATGTACACTGAGAGCATATACACCAAAGACAAATTCCTTGTGTGTCTAATCACACTTGGCCAATAAAGAATTCTATAAAGTAAAGATGATTGTAGCCCATTTCTTAAAGGGGCCATAGCATTACTATACAAGCATATGATGCATAGAATAGAAATAGCAAATAAATTTGCTTTAATTTGAGGGATGCTTCTGCTTGCTTTCCAAAGTAATGAATCTGAAAAGCTTACAAATGTTTCATAGTTCTCTGAATTTTGCAGGGAAATGAGTAGAAAAATGCATAGGGTGCAAATAATTTGGCCATTTGTAGATTTTTCCAAACAAAGATAACTGCAGATTATGATAGAATAGTTGGGTTTCAAAAGAATTAAAAGTCGCACAGCTAAAACAGATTCATCTATCTCCAGTAAATGCAGGAGACTTGGAGTAAGCAGAATTCATCAATAGTTGTCAGTCTATTTTACTTTAAAACCTTTTTTGTATACCTTTCATTACACACTGAACACCAAAGTGATGTTCAATCTATTAAAAACAGCCCAGTAGAAAATACAAATGCAAGCTGACATTTAAATATTTAACTATTTTTCTTTAAAAAATATACAAGTTGAAAACAGAGATTCTACCATTAGATAGTGCCCCTACTAAGAAGGTAATTTCCTTCACTGGTATGTACTCTAATTAAAGCAATCTGAAGTATAATCTCAGTACAATATTTTAGTTTTATTTTTTATATGTCACTGCAATTAAATGACTCTTGGTGGTTAATTAAGATCTTAAGACATGCACATATTGCAACTTTAAGTGTTGCCCATTCTACCTAGCATCCGTAACAGTAACGGAGTTGGAAGGGACCTTGGAGGTCATCTAGTCCAACCCCCTGCTCACATAGGAGACCTTTACTAGGGATTCGAACCGCCGACCTTTCTGATTGACAAGCTCAGCGACTTAGCCACTGAGCCACCTAGGGAACCGCCAATCTCTCTATCTCCTATCTAGATACTCCTATCTATACTGATAGATCCACAACAAGATCCACAACAAGCAGATGACAGAATAAGAGTTGGAAGGGACTTGGAGATCTTCTAACCCAATCCCCTACTCATGAGGGAAATCCTATACCATCCAGACAAATGGTTGTCTAGTCTCTTCTTAAAAACCTCCAGTGATGGGGCACCCACAACTTCTGGAGGCAAGTTGTTCCACTGATTAATTGTCAGTAAATTTCTCCTTACTTCTAAGTTGCTTCTCTCCTTGATTAGTTTCCACCCATTGCTTCCTGTCCTGCCCTCAGGTGCTTTGGGGAATAGATTGACTCTCTCTTCTTTAGGGCAACCCCCTGAATTATTGGAAGACTGCGATCATGTCACCCCTAGTGAAATGCCACTGCAACCTCTAATTTCGGCCACATCCTTTTGATGTTGCTTACACTTCATCTTCAATCTATGCCTCAAGCAGACTTAATTCCCCTTCATTGTTCTACTGACAAAAGAGTGTCTTTTATATTTAGCTATTTTTCTTTAAAAGATATACAAGTTGCCTTTTAAGAAAACAACAACTGTTGTAATGCTGCTATGGGTATTGGTCTTGTAGTCAAGGAAGCCCATGGATAGAACTAGTCCAGCACCTAGGGGGCATTTAGAATCCCTAGAGCAGTGACGGCTAACCTTTTCTGGACCGAGTGCCCAAAGCGCTTGTGTGAGTGTGTGCATGCCCAAACCCCCCAAATGCAATGCACACACAGCCCAGTGCATGCCCTCTGTGCATGCACACATACCCCCCATGCATGCCCCCCACATGCATGTGTGCCCCCCTGCATGCGCTTCACCATCTCAGCACATGTGGGTGTGGCTCTCCCCGCATGTATCCTGCCCTCACTCATGCATGCATGAGGGCTCCTGCATGCACCCCGCCCCATGCATATGCACACATGGGCCCCCACACACATGCTCCACCCTCCACGCATGCATGGCAGAGACCCAAAGACCAGCTGGCTGGCGGGAGGCGCAGGCGTATGCACGGCGGAGCTGAACTGGGGTGATGGCTCGTGTGCCATCAGAGAGGGCGCTGCGTGCCACCTTTGGCACATGTGCCATAGGTTTGCCATCACAGCCGTAGAGTCTGGCTTTTCTTCTGTTTTGAAAAATAAACTAAACAGTACAGTTGATATCCTGAAAGAAATAAGAAACCATTTGGGCTGGAACTAAAACCCCACTTTGGCTGTACAGTCGGAAGAAGCTGTGTGGGCAAGATAAACAAGCTGAATAAAAGGGGACCCGAAGCAGGAAATGTAGAATTTAAGGAACATTTGGCCAGGAAATATCCCATGGGGATAATAAAACTGACTTTCCGTACAAGATTTTTCTAAAACTACAGTGATAATTCGCGTGAGAAGCTTTGAAGACTCTAAAGAGCAATAGAAATAATAAATACCGTGTTACTTTCCTGTCACTACGGGGGGAAAAAAATCAGTTTTCACAAGAAACAAAGCCCTGTGTAAATTTAGAACAAAGAAGCCAGGAATTTCTCTCTCTCTCTCTCTCTCTCTCTCTCTCTCTCTCTCTCTCTCTCGTTATAATCAAACAGATTGCCTACTTTTTTTTTTCTTTTTTTTTTTTGCAAACTAAAATCTCATTTGGTAAAGGAAATGGACACCAACATCGCATTCAATCATGCGCTACAGCTTGTTAAGTAAAGCATGGTAGTTTGCATTCACACAGCACAATAAGCCAAAACCAAGCCACAATGTGACTTTGATCTCTCCCCCAATCTAGGCTGATTTGCAGATTTAGAAAGAATATATCAACCGAATCACCCACTGCAACAATCCGTCACACTTGACCATGATTTACTTGCTCTTTTGATTTCAGGAGGACAACTGTAGCCATACGTATATAGAATGACTATAAGTATATTTGCCAGGTATTGATTCTTGACAGCTTTTTTGTGCTCCCTGTCCTATTACCGTCCAACTCCGGTTAACTGGCCCATCAACACTACTTCTGGGAGAGAAGAATTGATCGATTAGAATTGGTTGATGAACTCTTGTCCATTCAAATTGGCCTCTTCTAGCATCCAATCCTAGAAGAATTTATCTGATGGCCCACTCTAGTGTGC
Organism: Arizona elegans; assembly: GCA_022577455.1. Taxonomy (NCBI): domain Eukaryota; kingdom Metazoa; phylum Chordata; class Lepidosauria; order Squamata; family Colubridae; genus Arizona; species Arizona elegans. The sequence goes on along the minus strand of JAKOOJ010000013.1, from coordinate 15,452,680 downwards.
TCTGGGTCTTCTCTTTTTTTAGAAATTTTAAGCCTTTCCTGAAATTCACAAAGATTATTTGTCTATAGCCAGCTAAACCTCAGCCGCTCGTCGAAAGAAAAACAAAACACACAGACACAACTTTGGCTTATCTTGAGTTTGGATAGGGCTGGAATTACATCTGCACTTTCTTAATCAATTGTGAATGTCGTTGTGAATTGATGACTACAGACAATGATTTTCTATTATCTTTAAGGCTCGGATACATTTTGAGAAAGCAAAATCAGTCTGTGGCTGCAGCCTGGTGCTGTTTGCAAGTGTGCCACCTGCCAAGCAAACACACAAAAGAAAAGCTTTGAGAAATAGCATCCTGGGAGACTAGAGGTGATGACCACAAGCCTGTCTTTTATTAAATGGATGTTTTGACAGGCCCTGGCTAGCCTGATGGCCATTTTGCAAATGCATCGGATCCCCCACCTCCGTTTCTGATGTAGGGAGCCTCTCAGAGTTGTTAAGAAGAATCTTGAGATGCCTTCAGCATTTTGAAGGTAGCCAGTGGACAGTCAGGATTGGAAAGCTTTCCTCTTGTAAATCTTACAGGTAGTCTTTGAGTTATGACACTAAGGGAGGCCAAATCATCATAATTGTAAAATGGGTCAGTTACCTGAGCAACCTGACATTTTTTCAGCAGGTATTAAGCAAACCCATTGTTCACTATGGTTGGGTTTTGTCCAAAACCAGAAGAGCTGTTTTTCAGCAAAACTATTGTGAAACCCGCTCACATGTTCTGTGGCTTGCTGCAAATAGGCCATAAGTGCAGCTGTGTTGCCAGGCAACCAAAGTGCGGTCATGTGACTATGGAGACGGGAGACCATCAGTCCTTTGGAACTGGCACGTAAGTCCCCTTTTTCAGGTAGGTTATAACTTTGAATGGTCACTAAGGAAGCGGTTGTAAATCGAGGTCTACTCGTATTATTTTCTCCTGTGCTAAAGTTTCAAACACTGAGATTTTAACTGCAACAGAAGAGTCCCCGATACTATGCAGTAATGCACGTCATGAGTTCCTATCTTGACCTAGAAATTCTTTCCAATGACTAAATAGGCTGGAGAATTCTGGAAGGTTCCATACGACTGGAGAATGTCCATGCTGGGGGATCTTACCGGCCTTCTTTGCTCACTTCCAATCACAATTCTGGCTCAGCCATGTAGCTTTGCAATTGCATTGAGTTGGAATCTTTTCACGGGCTGATGGTCTTTTCATCTTCAAGTACCAAGTGAATCCAGAAGCTCATCATTAAGAGAAGGAACAGGAAAGTGTCTCCCAGGGTCCTCTTTTTCAAGATTTTCCTTTATAGGCATAAGGAGAAATTTTCCGACAGTGAGAACAACCAACCAATGGAAGAGAAGTTGCCTTCAGAAGTTGTGAGAGCTTCATCACTGGAAGCTTTCAAGAAGAGATTGGACTGCCATTTGTCAGAAATGATGTAGGGTCTCCCGCTTGGGTGGGGTGTGTTGTGGACTAGATGACCTACAAGCAGTGGTGAAATACAATTTATTTTACTACCGGTTTTGTGGGTGTGGCTTGGTGAACGCGGCTTGGTGGGTGTGGCAGGGGAAAGATACTGCAAAATCTCCATTCCCACCCCCAAAATCCCCATTCCCACCCCACTCTGGGGCCAGCCAGAGGTGATATTTGCTGGTTCTCCGAACTACTCAAAATTTCCGCTACTGGTTCTCCAGAACCTGTCAGAACCTGCTGGATTTCACCCCTGCCTACAAGATCCCTTCCAACTCATTTATTTATTTATTTATTTGTTTGTTTGTTCCATTTATATATGCCGCCCTTCTCTGGAGGCTCAGGGCAGCTTACAATGCATTAAACAATAGCCTTCATACTTTTGTATATACCTGCTTAGTAGGGCTTTTTGGCCCCCCCTGAGCGGTGTTCTATTTTATACAAAGTCAGCTTATTGCCCCCACAATCCGGGTCCTCATTTTACCTACCTCGGAAGGATGGAAGGCTGAGTCAACCTTGAGCCTGGTGAGAATTGAACTTGCAGTAATTGCAGGCAGCTGGCAGCTAAGTACCACTTTAACAGCAGCAGTTTAGTCCACTGTGCCACCAAGGCTCTTAGTTAATCTGTTAGTAACGCAAAGTTTCATAATCAACAAGCCGAGGAAAACTAAAAGCAGGTCAGATGCACCTATCTAGGCCCTGCAAGGAGATCCTATATGATTCTGAGTTCTATGACTTTTGAGTTCTAACAATGGCTTTGAAGGTTGCTCTTTTCTGATTATCGGCTTCACCTAAAATATTACAAAGTGTTAATGTCTTCATTTAATTTCCTTGAACAGCATTAGTGGTGATTAAGCCGAGCAACATAACAGTGTGAGCTGCTACTCTGGTGCCGAGATCCCTTCACAAGCTCAGCTATTCTGCCGCTTAATTAAAATAAGTTTAAAAACTGCAAAGCCTCTGCAAATTGTAAAAACAAACAAAACACACACACACACACACACACACACACACACACACAAACCCACTGGGCAGCATGTTAGGAAATAATTTGAAGGGTCCTTTTTAAACCTGCTTTTAGCAACAGAGTTGAGTCTTCGTGTTAGATTCCTTGACATTTATTACACTGATTTTCAGTGTATGGATGAAATGGCAAGAGACAGTTACAAGGAGGGGGAGGAATGAGGGAGTATGGAAATAGCCTCTTTTCTCTCAAGGAAAGGAAAGAAGTTTATTTAGAGTGGAAGAGTTTGCAATCTTCCACTCTAATACACTAGTCAAAATAGCAAACAGTACAGGCATCCTCTACTCACAATCACAACTGGGATCAGAATCTCTGTTGCTAAGCAAGGCCATTTTTAAGAGAATCAAGCTTGGTTTTACGACCTCTTTTGCTATGGTTGTTAAGCAAATCACTGAACAGTTGTTGAGGAAATAGTACGTTCAGTTCTTGAGTGACTAGTACATTTTTTTAAAGCAAATTTGGCTTCCTTCAATTAACTTTGCTTGGTGGAAACTGGTTGGGAAGGTCACAAAAGTTTAACAGATGAACAGAGTTGGAAGGGACCTTGTAGGTCATTTAGTCCTATGCCTTGTAGGCGCCTTGCTTGGGGGGGTGCCGCAAGGGTCGGTCCTCTCGCCCCTTCTGTTCAACATTTATGTGAAGCTGCTGGTGGTTTTGGAGTGAGGGTACATCAGTACACTGATGATACGCAGCTGTACATCTCCACCCCAGACCACCTCAATGATGCCCTTGACATGATGTCCCGCTGCCTGGAGGCCGTGCGGGTCTGGATGGGGAGAAATAGGTTCAAACTCAACCCTTCCAAGACCGAGTGGCTGTGGCTTCCGGCGTCCCGGTATAGGCAGCTGTCGCCATCGCTGTCTATAGGGGGTGAATCTTTACCCCCCACAGAGAGGGCTCGCAATCTGGGTATCCTCCTGGACACACGGCTGTCTTTAGAAGAGCATATGATGGCCGTGGCCAGGGGGGCCTTCTATCAGGTTCGCCTGATCCACCAGTTGCGTCCCTTTCTGGATTGGGACGCCTTGCGCACAGTCACTCACGCTCTTGTTACCTCTTGGCTGGACTACTGTAATGCTCTCTACATGGGGCTCCCCTTGAAGAGCACTAGGAGGCTCCAACTGGTCCAGAATGCGGCCGCGCGGGTGATTATTGGTAAACAACCCGTTGTGCTCATGTAACACCTCTCCTGCACGAGCTGCACTGGCTCCCAGTGGTCTTCCGGGTGCGATTCAAGGTGTTGGTTACCACCTTTAAAGCGTTCCATGGCTTAAGACCTGGGTACTTACGAGACTGCTTTCTGCCACCGATAGCCTCCCACCGACCAGTTCGCTCCCACAGAGAGGGACTCCTCAGGGTGCCGTCGGCCAAACTATGTCAGCTGGCGACACCCAGGGGGAGAGCCTTCTCTGTGGGAGCTCCTGCCCTTTGGAACGAACTGCCCCCGGAAATATGCATAACCTCTGACCCACCCGCTGTGCCCACAAGACCCTGCTCTTCCGACAGGCAGGGCTATCTTTGTAAAGTAGTTTTAAATTCGGAGTTTTAAATTTTTGGGTTTTTAATGAAACTTGGCCGTAAATGTAAAACCCAAAAATTTTAATAATTTTTAAATTTAATTGGGGTTGTATTGTGTTTTTTTTACTTGGCTGTGCACCGCCCCAAGTCACACAATATATATTCATATTAAAGTCACAGAACACATATATTGCCTGGACAACTTGTTAGGCTCAGACCATACCCTAACAAGAGCTGAAGAAGCTTCTTGGATGAGGAGCAAAATGTCTTCAAAAGAAAAAAAAAAACCCAGAAAGTTCAGTTGCCTCTTGAAAAAGCACCTTTGGGACAACCATGACCTGGATGACTGAGATCCTCCAGAGACACAGATAGGTAAATAGGAAGATCTGAATGACTAGATTTAATTCCTCACTCATCTATAAAACACTTTGGCTGGATTTGGATTAGATGTTGTCAGGGTGTCAGGATGTTGTCAGGGTTTCAAGTAACACCCCTAATGAAAGAAAACTCCGAGGCTAGAAGTTCCTCAAAGTTTCATTTTATTAGAGATGTCATATTGGCACATCTGTGAAAACCCAAATCTGAAAGCTTCCAGGTTTTCCCCACCCAAAGAAAAGTTCAAGTCCCTGCCCAACACCAGGGGTGAAATGCTCTTGGATCGGACCGGATCGCCCGGTCCAGTAGCGATCTTGGCCATTGGTTTGGCGATCCGGTAGCGATGGCGGAGCAAAGCTCCGCCCACCCACTCAGGTGCCATTACTTCCTGGTTTTAACCAGGAAGTAATGTGTATTTTACCTTCTGTGCATGCACAGGTTTTGTGCATGTGCAGGTCTGTGTGCGTACGTGATGTTTGCGGCACGCGTACTTCCAAACCGGTAAGGAAGGTAAGTAGATTTCACCCCTGCCCAATACCCACATGTCCATCACATGGTCCAATCCAACTGTCAACTTGCAAAGCTTTCAAGTTGCCATGATCAGGAGGGAGGGAGAACTGATAGAGCTGATTGATTTCCATAACTGAAGCTGCATTCCATAGATGCTTTCTTACCGCAATCAGTAGAAGGGTGTTGGGTTTCACAGCCAGCCAAAGTGGTTAATTGGAGAATGTGATTTATGATATGGCCAGAGAGGAGGGGAGAGATAGGGTCATAGGGGAATGTAAATCTGTGTGATATTAGTTCTAACTGCATCTGAATATTGCCGAAATGGTGCTCCTAATAAAAGACTGTATTTGACTTTTGAAGTTTGGCTCATGGTTCATGAATTAATTAGGGCATCTTTCGGAAACTTCACACCAAGCACCGTCCCAACTGGAGATGCCTCCCAGTTCCAGCCTTCCAGGTGCAGGGCAGGATGTCCTTGACTCTCTGAGAAAGGAATGTTATGATGACTATATATCACCCTGGCTCCATACAATTCCCCCCTCCCAGTTTCCCACAGTAGTAAATGTGGCAGGTCTAAAGATCCAACAAAAAAGATGGCTTCCAGGCCTGACGGATGTCTCCTCTCATCCTTATCCATTTAAAAAGTTATTTAAAAGGCTTCTGAAGAAGATGTAGGCTGTGAATAGAAGAAGAAATTCTAAGGTCTAAACTGAAGCAACAGAAGAAAGGGTTCTATTCCTTAAAAGGGTTAACCTTAATGACTTCCATGGCCTTACAGATTCAAATCCACTGGTGGTATTTTATTCATTTATTTATATTCCACTTTTATTTTTTTTATAAATAACTCAAGGCAGCAGATATACCCAACACATCTTCCTCCTCCTAACATCTTCCTCCTATTTCCCCCCACAGCCTCCACTGTCGAACCCCGGCCAGGACTCGCCATCACTGGGGACCTGGGGCTGAGATCCACTCTGTGAGGTCAGTTGTGTTGAAAATAAGTGACTGGCCCAAAGTTACCCAGTCTGCTTTTATGCCTAAGGCAGAACTTGAACTCCCAGTTCCCTTCCCTTACAAAAGCAGGAACCATTAGCACTACTCAGGTGACCCTGAGGACACAGATAAACCTCCAAGTGCTTCAACGACCCTCTAGGTAAAGGTAAAGATTCCCCTTGCACATATGTGCTAGTCGTTCCTGACTCTAGGGGGCGGTGCTCATCTCTGTTTCAAAGTCGAAGAGCCAGCGCTGTCCGAGGACGTCTCCGTGGTCATGTGGCCGGCATGACTAAACGCCAAAGGTGCAAGGAACGCTGTTCCCTTCCCACCAAAGGTGGTCCCTATTTTTCTACTTGCATTTTTTAACCTGCTTTCGAACTGCTAGGTTGGCAGAAGCTGAGGCAAGTAACGGGAGCTCACTCCGTTACACGGCACTAGGGATTTGAACCTCTGAACTGCCAACCTTTCGATCAACAAGCTCAGTGTCTTAGCCACTGAGCCACCGCGTTCCCCAACAACCCTCTAAAAGGATCCAAATGACAAGCTGTCTTGCAAGGAGTATCCCCACTATCCTGTCAGAGCTGAAGAAGCTTCTTGGATGAGAAGTGAAACATCTTTAAAAGAAAAAACAAGAAAGTCCAAGTTCGCCTCCTAAAAAAGGATCTTGGGAAAACCATGACCTGGGTGACTGAGAATCTCTACAGTTCCCTCCTTTCTAGCTTGGTGCCTTAACTACTAGGCCCATATTTCTTGATATATTCTCCTCCTGGGTAATTTTTGTAAAGATATTATATGAATAATTCTGCAATCTCATGGCCGCTTATATGGGAATAAACAATGACATGTATTTTTGATACACACATACAGGCTTGTTAAAAAGTAAGCTCCTTTGTCCTTTCGATAATCTGAACATGGAAGATAAACAGAATACTTGCTCTTGAGGACAAATCGGACCATTCCAGATAATTACAGAAAGAGCAGATTCTTGGAACAAAACCTCATGATTCTTCCTAGTTTGAATTTGCTCGCAAAAAAAGAAAGAAAAGGAATATATGTCATGGTAATTAGAACATTTTTGCATTTAGATTTTTGGTTACTGGGTAATGTAGGATCCTGGAATGTGTCTATTTCTAGCCCATGTCACTTTTGCATATGTTACTCATAGTTCCTTCCATGCTGCCTCTGAATTAATCTGATTTTTTAAAAAAATACTCGTAAAATATGCATTTAAGAACTACTTAAAGCATTTTTCTGCATACATATTAAAATGTTTCATTTTTTAACACACCTTAAAAACACTTCAGTATAATTTTGGAGCTAAGTATTGCACTTAAATATTTGGAAAATAGGAAAACCTAGTAAACAACTTCCAATTTGCAAGTTTGCTTGGGAGGTAGAGAGCTGAACAATTGACAAAGGAAACCATAAACATCTAATTCCTGAAGATACTTGCTATTTACACTAGTCATTAATAACCAATATATAAATTTGAAGGAGTTGCCCTCTGTATTAAATTTCAATATCAGTAGTTTAAAATGCTCAGTCCAGGTTGACTTGACTTACAACCACTTTTTTAGTGATTGTTCAAAGTTACAACAGCGCTGAAAAAAGTGATTTATATCCAATCCTCACACTTATGACCATTGTAGCAACCCCACAATCATGCCAAACAATCCAGGTGTTTGGAAGCCAGTAGGTATTTCCTATGGTTGCAGCATCCTAGGGTCATCTGATCACCATTTCTGTCCTTCCCAGGCGGCTTTCCAAGGTCAGTGGGGGAAGCTTCATTCACTTAACAACTGCAGTGATTTCTTAATAAACCCTTTTCTTAGCCATTGGAAATTCTGGTCCCAGTTGTAGTGGAGGGCTACCTGTATTTGAAATCAGAATCAGAATAGAGCTGGAAGGGACCTTGGAGGTCTTGGGTCCAGCCCCCTGCTCAAGCAGGAGATCTAGACAAGTGACTGTCCAGCCTCTTCTTAAAAGCCTCCAGTGATGGAGCACCCACGACTTCTGAAGGCAAGCTGTTCCACTGGTTAATTGTTCTCACTGTTAGGAAATTTCTCCTTCATTCCAGGTTGGTTCTCTCCTGGATTAGTTTCCATCCATTGTTTCTTGTCTTGCCGTTTGGTGCTTTGGAAAATAAGTTGAACCCCCTCTTCTTTGCGGCAGCCTCTCAAATACTGGAATACTGCTATCATGTCCCCCCTAGTCCTTCTTTTCTCTAGACTAGCCAAACCCAAATCCTCCAACAGTTCATATGTATTAGTCTCCAGACCTTTAATCGTCTTAGTTGCTCTTTTTTGCACTTTTCCCAAAGTTTCAACAGGACTGTCAAAGTCTCAAAAGATTTGTCAGGATTTCTGCCCAGAATATTGTTCAGCTGTCACAAATGGCCTTGAAAAATCTAACAGAATTTGAAGGAACACAAACTGGCAATTAGAAGCTCTGGTAAAGTAAAGGTAAAGGTTCCCCTCGCACATACGTGCTAGTCGTTCCCAACTCGAGGGGGTGGTGCTCATCTCCATTTCTAAGCCAAAGAGCCAGTGCTGTCCGAAGACATCTCTGTGGTCATGTGGCTGGCATGACTAAATGCTGAAGGCGCATGGAACACTGTTACCTTCCCACCAAAGGTGGTCTCTATTTTTCTACTTGCATTTTTACATACTTTCAAACTGCTAGGTTGGCAGAAGCTGGGATAAGTAATGGGAGCTCACTCCGTTATGCGGCGCCGAACTGCCAACCTTTCTGATCGACAAGCTCAGTGTCTAAGCCACTGAGCCACTGCGTCCCCCCTAAGGAGCTCTGACTGAACATAAATTTTGGCCTCCATTCTGAATTCTTCCCTAGAAGATGCAGTGATTTCTGTGGCGGTATCCATAAAAAATACTCCATTAGTTCCATCATTCTCTTACTCTGCAGAAGATCATGCCTACTCCTGACATCATGTCCATTAACAACAGGAGCAACCTTGAAGATTTCCTCTCTGGTTTCTGCCTTAAGCATTTTGTTTCAACAACGCAAGCTGCTCTTCCATGTAAGGCCAACATTTCCAATGTAAATTCATTTGCAATAATGAGCACTTGGGGGTGCTATCAATCTTGCTAAATCAAATAGGTATTAATGTCCTTACCTTCACACACACTAACACCATGCACTCCAGATAACACACAACAAATAACAAACCTTTAATTAACATAAAACGAAGGAGAAAGGTCTGTAATTAGAATATGTATATTTGCATTTCATATTGATTTCTGGTTACCTCCTCCTGTTCCCCTCCCCCTGAATTGCATTAGTCAGGAGGAATAATTACCAAAATGTAAGAATTTAGTTTTGCAAATAAACTGGCTACATTCCCATTTGATGGAAAACATATACACCCTCTCCCAACACACCCTTCCCTCCTTCCCTCCCTCCCTCCCTCCCTTCTAACTAGAGAGAGATGATATTATAGGGAAATTTTGCAAGCTTATTGAAGTGGTCTTATTCACAAATCACAACAAAGCAAGTCAAATAGATATTATGCATACGATAGATGTACTATTAAGGGGAGAAAAACAAAAGAAAAGCAGAAGCTACCTTGTTTTTGTTGAACATCTAAGATGATGACCTAATATCTTCTGCCCAACTGAGATACAAGCGCACACAGCAGTGGGGTGCATTTTTCAAGAAGCTGAGCTGTTTACTACTGGTGTAATGAGATAATAGGGTACCTGGGAGAGATTCAGACTCCTCTAGGGAAGGATAAATACCTTGAGTAAATTCCCTTTACTGCTGTGTCTTGTCAACCACTTATTTCACTTTAAAAGAACATTTAAAGAGGAAGGACTCCAAACACTTAAAGGGGACAGATCAGAGATTACTTAGATTGGGAAACTAGGCGTGAAGAACCCCATAGATCAACTTTTCTGAACCTTGGCATCTTTAAGGCAGATGGACTTCAATTCCCAGAATTCCCCAGCCAGCTGAATTCTGGGAGTTGAAGTCCATCCATCTTAAAGTTGCCAAGGTTGAGAAACACTGCCATAGAATAATTGTATCCACAGGTGACATCTCGTAGCCCTTGTAGAACTCATTCGTGCAATTGCATCCTTGGCCATATGTTAGAGGAGGAAGAGATGATGGTGGTGGTATTGAGATGCAATTGGGAGTAGCCAGAAGCTCTTTTCAATGTCCATTAATAGTGCTTCAACTCGAGGATCACTGAAAGTCCCATTCAAAAGCTTCGATGCTTCCCTCTTCAAAGTCTGACTTTCAAATCTTGCCAAATTTATCATAAATATATGCTGGCAGGTTTTTCTAAAGTTAGAACTATGCATAGGTTTTTAACAGAAGGTTTTTAATGTATCAGTCTGTATACAACTCAGATATCATTGGCAAAACTAATGGGAAGAATTGAGGACAAATTGATGACTGCCCGGAGAACCCCAAAATATCAGCTATTCAGAGCCGAAGTGCCGCAGTGGTTAGAGTGCAGTACTGCAGGCTACTTCAGCTGACTGCCAGTAGCTGCAGTTCAGCAGTTCAAATCTCACCAGGCTCAAGGTTGACTCAGCCTTCTATACTTCCGAGGTGGGTAAAATGAGGACCCAGATTGTTGGGGGCAATGTACTGACTCTGTAAACTGCTTAGAGGGGGCTGTGAAGCACTGTGAAGCAGTATATAAATCTAAGTGCTATTGCTATTCAGCAACTACTACCGAAAAAGAACCCAAGGTGGATTCTTTTACACAAAAATGTACCATCTTTTGCTGACTTTAGACACTTTTTAGATGCTAATCCCAAAGATTTCTGCGATGTCACCATTGAAGCAGTTGCCAGTCATCCCAGCAGAGAGGGCAGTAAATCTCAGCCCTCCAGTCTCTTCATCATTTATAAGAGCCGCAGTTGCCCAGTGGTTAGAATGCAGTACTGCAGGCTACTTCTGCTGACTTACTGCCGACTGCCTGCAATTTGGCAGTTCGAATCTCACCAGGCTCAAGGTTGACTCAGCCTTCCGTCCTTCCGAGGTGGGTAAAATGAGGACCCAGATTGTTGGGGGCAAGAGGCTGACTCTGTAAACTGCTTAGAGGGGGCTGTAAAGCACTATGAAGCGGTATATAAGTCTAAGTACTATTGCTATTTGTTTGTTTTTTAATATTTTTTTTATTTTAAATATAAATAATACAAACATTGCTCCTGGAAGCACGAAGCCGAGAACACCAGCCTGAAGATGACGAATGAGACTTCGTCGAAACGTCGCCAAGACACTTCCAATTTTACGTGGGAGAAGACCCGAATAACCAAAGACCTAAATACAAACATAGTACATACAAAAATACAAAAAAGGGGGAAAATACAAATATTACAGTGCACCCCGTCCATTATTTTCTTATATATCTTCTTCTTTAACAACTAAAAGATATACAATATATTCCAATTGTGACCTTATCCTCTCCAAAACAACATATATTCTTGAGTATGTTTATTCCCTTTGCCTTCCACCACTATTTTTATGAAATCCACCCCCCCCCATATTTCATTATAATTGTTTGCTTTAATCATCCCTTTTTTAAATTTAATTTCTGTTGTTAATTTATCATTTGTTGCCGTATTACTCCAAATTTCATCATACCACTCATTTCCCTATTTTTCTACTTGCATTTTTACATACTTTCAAACTGCTAGGTTGGTAGAAGCTGGGATAAGTAATGGGAGCTCACTCCGTTATGCGGTGCTAGGGATTCAAACCGCCGAACTGCCAACCTTTCTGATCGACAAGCTCAGCGTCTAAGCCACTGAGCCACTTTCTTTGAATATCCCAATTTCATCCCCAATATTTAGCCATCACTAATCTAGCTGCCATTATCAAATTTACAATCAATTCTTTTTTTTGTTTCATTTATATCCTGTTTTTTCCACCAGCAACAGTAATGCAAGCAATTCTTTCTTTGCTTCCATTTCTAAGGCTTTTTCCATTCGAATCAGGTGTAACTCTGAAGGTCTAAGGCCTACTTTGGGTCTTTGCCAAACCCTTTCCATACTTTTGCTGCGTTTTGATATCTAACCATCCAAAAAGAGCTCTTGACCTTTTAAGAATTTTACAGTCTATAAGGTAAAGGTAAAGGTTCCCCTCGCACATATGTGCTAGTCGTTCCTGACTCTAGGGGGCGGTGCTCATCTCCGTTTCAAAGCCAAAGAGCCAGCGCTGTCCAAAGACGTTTCCGTGGTCATGTGGCCGGAATGACTCAATGCCAAAGGCGCACGGAATGCTGTTACCTTCCCAACAAAGGTGGTCCCTATTTTTCTACTTGCATTTTTTACGTGCTTTTGAACTGCTAGGTTGGCAGAAGCTGGGACAAGTAATGGGAACTCACCCTCTTACGCGGCACTAGGGATTTGAACTGCTGAACTGCCGACCTTTCGATCGACAAGCTCAGCATCTTAGCCACTGATCCATCACATCCCTTTTACAGTCTATAGCTATTGCTATTTGTGACTAGGCTTACTCAATAGAAAGGTCTTAGGTATAACTGAGTAAAATCAATCTCCTTTCTGCAAACAGGATGAGAGCCGTATTAACCCAGAAATGCATGCCCCTATAGGACAAAGAAATCAGAACCCTAATACTGAGCTGGGTTTAAAGTCTAGACTTGTATGTATTGTCTTTCTCGGTGGAAAAGTAACTCTTCTCTTGATGGTCTTGGAAAATGTCTAATCTAACCTGACACAACAGTTCTAAGAGGGGAAATGTTGATTCCTGCCTTGCTAGCATCATCTCTTATGCCACCCTACAGCGCCATAAAATTTCACAGCCATACCAGAAAATTCACATGAAAAACAGAAGAGGAACTTTAAAGTTATAGCAGCTTCTCAGCAGGGTAGCACAAGAGTATAAATCAGGGACTTCAAGACAATAAAATTCTAGACTCGTTTTGAATGCCTGTCAGATTTCTGCAGACACTCCAGACACCAGGAACTGACCAAGATTCTGCTCTTCTCTAATTATAAGCTTTTTCCAAATCATCCTTTCTGTAAATAGAGTTCAAACCTAGAACAGATGGCATTTTAACTGATTATTAATGCAAGTTGGTTTTAGTTATTTTTGAAGACCTGCATAATTACTTGTGGGTGAATTTTCTCCTGTACATAATCTTTTTTTTTTATTGAAAAAGTTTTCAAATACAAGTTTTCCCCCCTTTCCCCCCCCTCTTCCCTAACCCCCCCTCACCACCCATCCCCCCCTGTGACTTCTTCACAACAATAGGCTATTTCATAACTAATTACATACATAATATCTTTCCTTTCCCTTACTCCCTCCTCAGAATACTGACCCTTAGCATATTATTCTTATAACTCCCATTTTTACGATAATCTGCCCTTTTTCTCCTCCCCTAAACTTATAGTGTATTATTACAATTTAACATTTAATCTTTTATATATATTAATATAACATTTTAAAGCGGCCTTCTCCCTACATCCAAATTTAACATTTATTCAGTTCTATCCAATTCCTCCACTCCCCTAAATATATGACTTAAAGATCCTTTTTCTTAGACTAATCAATCAGTAAACTAACCTATTTCAACCCTTCAATTCCTACAAAATCATGCAATACAATTCTAAATATAATCCACTGCCCACTTTACTAAGATATACACATATCTATATATGCATTCCATTTTGTAAAAAGAAAAAAGACAATAACTTTAAATTTATAATCCATATAATATCTTCTTTGGTGTCTTTCCACTGGATTGTTAAATCCATCACCCATAATAGGGTAAAATAACATGCTGGTGCAACAGTTTGTTCAAAATCTTCAATCATCTTCTGCCCCCATCAGTAGTAGATATCCTCGTATATATATAAAAGTAAAAACAACCACCCAAGTGACATTATAATTATATCCATATAGTTATAGTTGTGGTATTCATCAGGATTGTTGATTCCCATCATCCTAATGGGTAACATCCAGATCTTCTGCATGCCCCAGCGTAACTCTCTTGCCTTGTAACTCAAAATAATTATAATATATTTACCAGTAAAAGAAATCCAGAGTAGATAATTCAAATCCAACAAGGTAAGGCTCTTTTCACATCCCAAAATCACGGCATTACAGAGATCTGCCACAATCCTCAGGATAGTATTAAACAATTGTTCGCCTCCACTATCTTTTCAGATATTCATTCATTTTTTAAAGTCCCTGGCTTCACTGTTGCTTGGTTTAGAAACTGCTGTTTCTATGAGATCTATTTCTTTTCTTTTTCTTTTGCGGGTTGAATTTCCATCCTCGTTTCGTGCCTACCAATTGTGTGTCAGCTGATCGATTTTCATTCTGCTTTATGAGTTGATCTTGTTGGGTTAGTTTTGTCATCTCATCTTTCTTCTCCATCACTTGTATATCAACTGGTTGATTTGCGCACTTGTCTGTGACTTGATGGTTCATCACATTGGAGTCGGATGACACTGCTCTCTTATTTATAGACAGTCCAGCTGGGGTATCCAGGGAGTCCAAAGACAATTTATCCACCACAGCCTCTGTAATTTGATGTTTTCCTTTTGTTTCCAACTCCTTTTGCTTATCCTGTATTGTGCCTAAAGATGTAAAGTTCATTTTTAAAATTTTTTGATAAAATTCTTCCGCTTTTTCAACAGTGTTCGGTTGATATCTTACTCCTTGGTGTCTCAATATTAAACCAACTGGGGCATCCCACCTAAATAGGATATTTCTTTTTTTTAACTCAGTCACTAGAAAGCCAAATTTCTTCCTCTCCATTAGCATCTTAGTCGGGAGCTCCTTAAAAATCCAAATCTTTCTTCCATGAAATTGCAAAGTAGAATTAAAAGAGTTCTGCACAATATTATTCCTAATTTCTTTATCTGTAAAATAGATCACCACATCTCTAGGCAATTGCCTTTGCTTTGCCAACCAGGAGTTTATTCTATAAATTCTGTCAATCCTGCAAAACACTTCATCAGGTTGAACCTTTAAAATCCCAGCCAGAATTTCAGAAGGTATTTTCCTTAAGTCATCTCTATTATTTTCCTGCAGACCTCTCAGTCTAATTGCATATTCTGTAAAATTATATTGAATCATTAAAACTTCTCTTTCAATCCTCTGTTGCACATTTTCTCCATTACCAGTCTTTTGGTCAACCTCCATTTTAGGTTTGTCTTCTGAGCTATTATCCTGAATGTTTACCAAATCCTTTTTAATTTTTTGAATCTTGTCATCCAAATTCTCCTCAGTTTCTTTCATTTTAGACTCTAATAATTTAGTCTTTGCATCCACCCGAATCAGAAAGTCTGATAAACCATTAGCTGTATTTAAAATCTTTCGATTCAAAAAGTCAAACTTTGATTTCACCAATTCACCAATTTCTTTAATTTCCTGCTTAAATTTTTCGAGTTGCTGGTTCACAATCTCATCCCTTCTTACAATCTCTTCAAGAAGAAATTCTATTATATTAAAATCAGGTTTCTGACACTGGAGAGTTACAACTTGTTGGTGTAATTTATTAATGGGGGAAATTCCCCCCCCCCCGTTTGTCTAGCTGTGTGAGTCCCGATGCCATTTCCCACACAGACAAGATTTAGTGGAAAAGAGAGAGAAAAAAAGGGCTTGTTTCCAACCAAGATCAATATCAGATCCCCAGGAAAAAAAAAGAAAAAAAAAGCAAGAGTGAGAGTGAGGTTTTGCCTCAATTACGACCAGAAGTATTCATTCCGCTACTTTGTAATAGAAAATGGAAGGACTTTCCCTTTTCAGCCTCAAGCCTCAGCAATCGCCATTTTAAAAATCTTTTTCCCTTTCACTTCTTAAACAACTTCAGTAACTTTTCTAAAGTAAGAAAAAAAAATACTTGCGCCTCAGGGTCAGCGGTCCAGCTCACGTCTTCTTTAATTAGTTTAACAAGTTTACAGGCTTGCTTTTGCCACCTAGCTCTGCGTGTAGCAGAGATCTCCCAGAGCCCGGAGCATCGGCTGGGGATACGGGGAGTCTCTTCCGCTCCGTCCCAAAAGTAAAAAAAAAACTTTTGGGATTAGGCAGAGGACTCAACCCACCCCAGCCTGCTCTATCTCCGTTTCCTCATGGAAACAGAGTTTTTTCGAGCCGCCATTCCGCTATAAAGGCGGCTCTTTACAGGCAGTGGGTGCGACGATCCCAAAGGAGCGTCCAGCGGGGACAAACAGCAAACCGGAAGCCCCTCCTGTACATAATCTTAAGGGTTATGAATCCATAAAATCTCCTTAAGAATCAGAATTCTTAAAATCTCCAAAACGTAAGATCCATAGTTCCCACTATTGCTAAAGTTGCAATGAATGGGGGATCCCTTAAGGTATAACTCAATATAAAATGTTTCTCTTTGAGATACTAAGAATATGAGATAAAGGGTAAAGGATTGAGGAGGTGGCATTGCTGAAATCTACAAGGAAATTATAGTTTTCCTCAATAGGCCAATCCAATATGTTGGTGCTAAAGGAAGAAATCTGTTGTTAGTCAAAACAAGTAGGTTACATATTCCCTAATCCACTTTCACAGGAAAGTAAAACTTTCTAACACAACCAAGGAAACATTTAATAGGTATGTTGATTAGACCACTAGGAGACAAGAATAGTTCTGGGAAACAAGGTCAGCAGGAAATTCCTAGAGAAAGTAGTACATTAATAATAACTTTAGTCAAAGAACATTTGTTGTTGTTAGTCGTGAAGTCATGTCCGACCCATCACGACCCCATGGACAATGTTCCTCCAAGCCTTCCTGTCCTCTACCATCCTCTGGAGTCCATTTAAGCTCACGCCTACTGCTTCAGTGACTCCATCCAGCCATCTCGTTCTCTGCTGTCCCCTTCTTCTTTTGCCCTCAATCATTTCCAGCATTAGGTTCTTCTCCAGTGTGTCCTTCCTTCTTATTAGGTGGACAAAGTATTTGAGTTTCATCTTCAGGATCTGGCCTTCTAAAGAACATAGAATTCAAAGAATATAGCTTCTTCTAACACAGGAGACTATTGTCTTTGTAGTACTCCTCATCCTTATCTCCTTAAAACAGGGGTGTCAAACTTGCGATGTCACATTGTCGTCACTTGACGTATCGTGACTTTTTTCCTCTTCACTAAACCAGGGGTGGGCGTGGCCAATCCGTGGGCCATGAGTTTGACACCCCTGCCTTAAAACATGTAATCAACCACCATGTACAATCAAATCCACTATATATTTTAATTGGCATAAATCATAGAAGGGCCGAATGCTTTCCTTTTTTAGACTATTGCTTTGGCCACTCCTGCAATAGAACCATTTTCGCTTAGTGAAAGTGTGTATGTGTGGTCCCTCTTATTATTAGGAAAAAAAATCTCCAATCACTCAGGACAGGGATGGGCAAATATGGCCCCTTTATGACCTGTGGACTTCAACTCCCAGAATTCCTGAGTCAGCTTGGCTGTCTTAGGAATTCTGGGAGTTGAAGTCCACAGATTGTAAAAGGGCCACATTTGCCCACCCCTGATTTAGGACATAGTATCGTGATCTCAAAGTGAGAGCAACGGTTCTGCTGTCCAGTCATACTTCCACTGTAGAGTTGGAGCATCTTAGGACCTACAGAAAGTTGCAGGATTCATTATGAATGAGAGGCAACGTTGAACTGGGTTGTGAAGAAGAAGGCTGTTAGGTCCCCACTGTTGTCGTCGGTACATTCAGGGGTGGGCTGCTGGGGGTTCGCAGGGGTTAGGGTTAGGGTTAGGAACCTCTAGGGAAGATTCTGTGCAGTTAGGAGAACCCCCAAATCCCATTCCTGACTGGCTCCACTCACCCCACCCCACCCCTCCTAGAAGTTCCCACGCGGCCCGTTTTGGATGCAGATAAGTGCATGGCAGATGTGGAGGCTCGGGGAGGGCGAAAAACAGGCCTATTGGAAGTTCAGAAAGGTGGGGAATAGGCCTGTTTCAGGCCTCCAGAGGGCCTCTGAAGCTTGGGGAGGCTGTTTTTGCCCTCCTGGAGGCTCAAGGAAAACCTTCAGAACCTGGGGAGGGCAAAAATGACCCCCCCCCATCATGGTGCAGGAGGCCAACTAGGCCACACTCACCATGGCCACACACACACAGCAACCGGGCAGACAACCCCTTGCTAAAAATTTTTGAAGCCCATCCCTGAGTACATTCCTGATGAAATTTATTTGAACAGTCCTTGCTCCTCTCTGCTGAGTCAGAGACCGCGTTGGATGGTCTGTTGCCCTTAGAGACATCAATGGCATTTGTGGCAGAGCTCTAGGTTTATGGTAGAATGGCAAGATGGAAATAACTATTGATATAATCCTAAATCCTCCCTCTGTTGCAATACCCAGTAATTGCCTTTGTTTGGCAATCGTAGACACTTGAGAAGAGGGGAAAAGAGATAACAGTTAGATGAACAAGACATAAATCTCATTGGGGCAATGAAGGCAGCAAAAGATTGCCATTTTTACACCTCCATTGCTCTTGCAAAGTGTTGTTCAGGTTTGTTCTATTTGATTCCCTTGAAGAATATATGAAACCCTAAAGAGCCCACAGTGATCAGTTTGTTACATGAAGGCATTGAAGGTATTTGGAATGAGGTCCTACATACTTAGTATGTAGCAGAGACCCTGAAGATACTAGGATTATTGAAGATCACTTGGAATGGGTATCAGGACGAAATGAGAACCAGTACATGGAAGCAGAATTCTGATAAGCTGGAGATGCTGCATATAAATGGTTACAGGGTTTAATAAATTGATGTTTTGGAAGGAATGGAACGGAACGGAACAGAATGGAACAAAATATATAAAATAGAAAATAATAGAAAATAGAAAATATAGAATCAAATTGAATCGAATCGAATCTGGAAGGGACCTTGGAGGTCTTCTAGTCCAGCCCCCTGCTCAAGTAGGAGACCCTATCCTATACCAGTGATGGCTAACCTTTCTGCCATCATGTGCCATAAGTGGTGTGGGGGGGTGTCACACGCACATGTGCCCACATCCATAATTCTATGCGCCCTGCTCCCCCATGCTCCCCCCCCTTTTGGCACGCGATGGCACGATGGGCTCAGTAGGGCCGTTTTTTGCTCTCCCCAGGTTCCAGAGCCTTTCTAGGAGCCTGGGGAGGGCAAAAACGGCCTTCCTGATCCCCCCAGAGGCCCTCCGGAGGCAAGAAACAACGTGTTTCCTGACTTCTGGTAGGCCCAGAAGGCCCGAAAATCAGCTGGCTGGCGCATGCATGTGTGCCGGAGCTGAGCTCGCGTGCCCACCGATATGGCTCCACATGCCACCTGTGCCATAGGTTCGCCATCACGGTCCTATACCATCTCAGACAAGTGACTGTCCAGTCCAGCAGTGGGTTCTAATTTTTTTTACTACCGGTTCTGTGGGCGTGGCTTATTTTGTGGGCGTGGCTTGATTGTCATGTGACAATTATTTAGGATTTAGCAGAGGTACTGGTCTACCAGGCTTTTAACTGCTTGCAGAGCTGTACCAATCTACCCATTTATTTTTTGCAGGCACTGATCTACTCATGTATTTTTGCAGGCACCGGTCTACTCATTCGTTTTCTTTTAACAATGATCAGCTGTAGGGCGGCCCTTTGAAGCCCCACGGCAAGAGTTTAAACAGTTTTTTTCCCTCTAGCCATCAGCTGGGACTCAGGAGGCAGCAATAGATTGGGGGGGGGGCAAATAAAAGGTAAGAATAATGTGGGGGTGAGGGCGGGGGGGGCAGAACCAGTTCGGTGATGTCATATTGTCACCACTACCGGCTCGGTGGAACCTGGAGGAACCGGGAGGAACCCACCACTGGTCCAGTCTCTTCTTAAAAACCTCCAGTGATGGAGCGCCCACAATTTCTGAAGGCAACTTCTGTTCCACTGGTTAATTGTCCTCACTGTTAGGAAGTTTCTCCTCAATTCCAGGATGCTTCTCTCTTTGATCAGTTTCCAGCCATTATTTCTTGTCCTGCCCTCTGGTGCTTTGGAGAATAATTTGACCCCCTCTTCTTTGTGGCGGCCCGTCAAATACTGGAATACTGCTATGATGTCACCCCTAATTCTTCCTTTCTTTAGACTAGACAGACCCAAAACCTGAAGCCTTTTTTCATATGGTTTAGTCTCCAGGCCTTTGATCAACTTAGTTGTTCTTCTCTGAACATTTTCCAAAGTCTCAACATATATATATTTGTAGTAAGTTGACCAAAATTGGTTGCAGTATTCCAGGTGAGGTCTTATTAGGGTTTTGTAAAGCAATGTTAATACTTCACATGATCTTGATTCTATGTCTCTGTTTATGCAACCCAGGATTGCATTAGATTTTTTGGCTGCTGCCACATTGCTGGAGAATGATCTCATTGTAAAGCCAACCTCTTATCTACCACTTGGGGATGTTTCTTAATCCAAATATTCTCCCTAGATGTGCAGAAGGTCTCAGAACCTGCACTGGTGGTTTGTCAGCTTTCTTTCCTGGGTGGAAATCGTTTTAGCACAATGATCTACGCTCTCACAGAATCTAAAATGGATTGTGTTCATTGGTTGGGTTGATTTCTGAAATTTATCTGACCACTTGAAACATGTGGCTCACACTATAACTCAGTTTGTCCTTGAAAACGGTTTGGAGGCTTCAAACTATGCAGAACTTATCATTCTTAGCTAGGAGACATAAAGCCTACCCAAACAGCAGGCCGCCTTTGGTGCCCAAGATTTGCAATGCCCTCCTGTATTGCAATACGATTGGCAACAACAATATTACCAGCTGGATGCCAAATTAAAATGTTTCTCCCACTTCACTTGTGCTAAATGATTCTGTTCGCTTGCTCTCTCTCTCCCTCTCTCTCTCTCTCTCTCTCTCTCTCTCTCTCTCTCTCTCTCTCTCTCTCTCTCTCTCTCTTTTAACCAGTTGAATAGATTTTATGCTTCATATCTGCAATATTATTGCTGCTTTTATATGGCATTTGGAACAATATCCTATATATCATACGGCAGTCTCTTGTGGATGAAAGGCAATCTGTATATTTAGAAAAATAATATGTCCTGTTCTCCTTTTCTTTTTTTCCGCTACCAGATTTTGGTCATTTATTTATTATTTATGGATGTATAACTTTCCTCAGTGCTAAAATTGAAGCTGGCATACCATCCATCAGCAAACGATGCTTCCTGTAGGCCCTGACCAGACACAATTATGCTTAGTTTTAGCAATATCTCTGTATCATCTGCTTTTAGTTCATACTTTGCCATCATTGTAAGACAAAATATTTGAGATATCAAAGATGAAGAATTATGAAAACTCTCTTCATGCTGTTTGGACAATTCTTTGAAGTTTCAGCTCTGGCAGAACTGATATTATTCACAGTTCATTTGCCGAACATAAATGAATGCAAATATGAAATAATAGATTTAAACCCCAATTATTCACTATGCTTTTCCTGAATTGGGTAACACTTCTCGGAATAACCCAGCCATCAGAGCATAAAACATTCTCTATTTTAATATGAGAATATGTTAGATAATGATCACAGCTGCAGTATTTTAATTTAAAAAAAAAAAAAAACCCACAGGGTTCAACACGTGATAAGGATTATATTTCTCCCTATGGGCCAAACTGTCAAGCTGTTGATGAATATCAAAGCATATTTCTCATATTAATAGATATGGTGTGTTGATCCATTCTGACATTACAGGCAAATCTGAATAAAGATAACACATGACATACAAATCCAGAGAAAAAACCTCACCCAAACCTTAGTGTCTGTGATGTCTCAATAGACAGGGGCACAAATATCATATTTTCTGGCTAGAGAACAGTGACCATAAATTTAATTCTAGAAACCAGCAGGTAGGATCTGTGTTGCATACCCACAGAATCTCTCCCTCTTAAAGCCACAAATAACCACAGAATAGCAATAAGGTTTGGGATACGATTTCAAAATGAAATAAGGCTGATGTTGGGACAGAGAACCGTGTCTTGAAAAATGTCAGATTTAGAAAAGTCGAGGCATTTTCACAGTGTACTATCTCTCTGACAGACTGAAAAACAGCAATCCTATACAAACGGTGGTCTGCCAAGGCGAATGGAGCTCAACAGTCACACAATACAACTTCCCAGATGTTTGAAAAAAATCCTTCTTTCTGTTGCGCTGAGCAATGCGACGGAAACTGATTTATTGCAGTTTTTGAGAATTACCATCTAGCATGTTAAGAAGCTGTTTGTAGAACTGAAGCAGGTGGAACCAATATTCACAACACCTTGTGAATTGCAACCAGAAGCAAATCGGCAATCCATGCAGCTCCTGCAGGAGAGGTGATACATGTGCACACCGAGGTCTGCATAAAACCATTTTGCAACAACTGGAGCAAAAGTTTCCTCTATTGTTCCTCACCTATAGAGAGAAATCTTGTCGAACTAAAGCAACTACTTGCATCATTAAAGGTATACCTTTAACTTCTAGGGAGAAGCAACTGTTGTGGTCCGTCAGTGGCCGGTGCAGCTAGTAGCTGATTCCGACAGCGAGGAGGCTGGTGTGGTGCTGCGTCAGCAGCCTGTGCAGCTGGCACTCAAGTCAGACAATGAGGAGGCTGGAGAAAAAGTGGTGCCAGGGGTGGGGATTCAGCCAGGACCTTCAGAACCTCCAGAAGCTCCCTTAAGTGAAGAGGACAAAGAGGAGGAGCGTCTTCTCGATGCACAGGTGTGCAGAGCTACCAAAAGGCAGGAGTGGCTCCTCAGGAGGAGGTCTCCTCAAGAGTAAGGCTTGGGGCTAATTGGCCACTCCCTTAGCCTATTTAAGGAGGAACGCCGACTGAAGAAATTTGCAGGGAACAATTCCATTCACATACCTTCGTTTCTTGCTTATCTTATCAGCTTCCTGCAAATTGCTTCTGGGCATTCTGCCAACCACAGTAAGCTTTCAGTTATTATTCTTTGAATTCTTGGCGGCTGTTAATGCAATAATTAACAGCCGTTGTTGTAAAAACCTGGTTTATTTAGTAAACTAAGATTTGAATGTGTGTGCTGCGTTCTTTGGGTTCTGTAGCTGGGGCAGAACAGCAAGCTTGTCCCTCTTTCTCCCAACCAAACTGTATAAACTTTGCTGTCTCTTGGTTCTCTGAAATGCAGCTCCTCCTTCCTGGAAAGCCAGACTACATTCCACCACATGCAGGATATCATTACTACAGTAGCTTCACTGTATAGAAAAGGTAGCTGGGAAGTTGAGGTTCTAGTCTAGACCTTGAAGTGAGCAGAGGACATATTCTAGAGTTCTTGTCTATTCCATCAACTACAAATCTAAGGATTCTTTGAAGGGGTCCATAGCAGTGGTGAGTTTCAAAATTTTTACTACCAGTTCTGTGGGCATGGCTTGGTGGGTGTGGCTTGATGGGCATGGCAGGGGAAGAATACTGTAAAATCTCCATTCCCACCCCACTCCAAGGGAAGGTTACTGCAAAATCCCCATTTCCTCCTGATCAGCTGGGAGTCGGAGGGCAGAGAATAGATGGGGGCGGGGCCAGTCAGCATTTTTACTACTGGTTTTCTGAATTACTCAAAATTTCTGCTACCGGTTCTCCAGAACTGGTCAGAACCTGCTGAAACCCACCTCTGGGCCATAGTATTGGACTATTGGATCCAAACATTAGGAAGAACAGCATGAGGCATCTCAGTGGCTCACCCATTCATCCTGCTAATTGCTTCGTATTGACTTTCCTATTCTTCCATCTATTTGTCTGTGAAAATGATTTTATCGGCCATTATTCTTTATTAGCAGGCAGCAATGCAGTTCAGTTGGATCTTCTGCGGACATTAATTGTTAATATTCCTTTTAAGCATACTGTGGGCGAGATTCATCGCTGCAAGGTTACTTTCTGATGCATCTGATGAACATTGGGCTTCTGCCCGTATTATAACAGCAGACCTGGAGGCAGCTCATGCTCTCTCCACAATTTTTTTTTTTAAATTAAGAGATATGTATATCCTGCCTTCCGGAAGTCTTTGGGCAATTAGAACCCACAGCATTCTATTAATGGAAAATATGGTGGACAAAGCTGATGAGCCAGCTTCTGGAATCAGAAAGTTCTTCTCTTAGACTCTCCTTTCTAGACTGGGCAAGACAAACTTAGGAGATTTTCTATGGTTGTCATCCTCATAATAAACCTTTGTGGATTCTTCTTTTTTTTCTTGTCCCAGAGGTGCCTTTTTTAAGAGGCAACTGGACTTTCTGGTTTTTCTTTGAAGATGTTTCATTTCTCATCCAAGAAGCTTCTTCAGCTCTGAAGAGAAGTGCATCGTCGTCAAAGAACAAACCAGAAAGTCCAGTTGCCTCTTGAAAAAAGCTTACTTATCTGTGCATATGATAGTTGGGTAATTGTTTTGTGTGTTTTTAAAAATGTCATGTGTAGTTCTTGGCTTACAGCTATTTGTTTGGTGACTGTTTGAAGTTACAACACCAGTGAAATAAATGATTTATGACTCAGAGAACACTCACAGTTGCATTATCAAAACTGGGCACTTGGCAACCAGCAGGCATTTGCAATTGTTGCAGCATCCCAGAGTCATGTGATCATCATTTGATGAATCAGAGATTCATCATCTGTTGAATCAGAGATTCAACCTAGAAATAAGGAGAAATTTTCTGACAGTGAGAACAATCAACCCATGGAACAGAAGTTGCCTTCAGAAGTTGTGGGAGTTTCATCACTGGAAGCTTTCAAGAAGAGACTGGACTGCCATCTGTCAGAAATGGTATAGGATCTCCTGCTTGGGTGGAGGGGTTGGACTAGATGACCTACAACTCTGTTAATCTGTTAATCATTTGTGACCTTCCCAATCAGTTTCCACCAAGCAAAGTTAATGAAGGAAGCCAAATTTGCTTTAAATATATACTATTCACTCAACAACTAAATATACTATTTGCTCAACAACTGTTAAATGATTTGCCTAACAACCATGTCAAAAGAGGTGGTAAAACCAAGCTTGATTCTCTTAAAAGATGAAGAAGCTTCTTGGATGAGAAGCGAAACATCTTCAAAGAAAAACCAAAAAGTCCAGTGGCCTCTTGAAAAAGGCACCTTTGGGACAACCATGACCTGGAGGACTGAGAATCTCTTTGATCATACACTTTGATTCTACAGTGTAATTCTTTCAATTCCATTTAACTTTTATTATTCATAACCATCATTCATAAAGATAAATGAATGGTTTCGTTTCCCTCTGTCCCATTACATCTGGTTTTCTTTTCTATCAGCACCTGAGTTTTCTTCTCAGAGGGGATGGCTATGAAGAAATAGTTATGAAGAAAAATGGTAGAGCATATGTTGTGGCATTTATTCTTACTCTTCCAATAAAGGTAAGGGAAAATCAGACCTTCTGTCTGAAACACTAGAGTGCTCCTACTGGGCACTGCCAACAGTAGTAGAGTAGGACCACCAGTTTGGTCTATCTTAGTAGAAAGCAGGTTCCAATATACTCCATTAAATAAATGTTCTTTTGTTACAGTAGTCTGGAAAACTATTGGTAGATTCTGATAGCTACCAAAGTTAAACAGCTCAACATTTACTCTCAGTTCCATAAATAATACACAGCATTTGATTTGATCTCATTGTGCTTTTGAAAACTCACCTACTCTCCATTCTATTTCTTCAGCAATCATCACAGAATTGCCAAAAAAACCAAACCCTTAACTCCCCCAGTAAGTACCAAGGTATCATTATCTTGTATTATACATGTCTCATCTTTGCCAAGGAGAGGCAAAGAAATAGGAAAAAAAAGGTGGCTCTGCATATTTTGCTTACCAGAAATTCTCAGACAGGCTTTGAGGTTGAACAAACTTATGCTGTTTTTGCCCATTTTGAAGAGCGTCTTCTTGTCTTGATGCTAAGAAAAATAAATAAAATCAGGTTCATCCTTGAACACTCTTCAGAGGTATCTGTGACTGACAGCCTTGCCACAAACAACTTGCAACGTCTGATGATCCATCACTCTTGTTTTATATAGCCAACAGCTTTTCATGTTTCAGGTTATAAAAATCAATTGCCAACTTCCAATTACTACTAACATGCATTGTGGAAGAGAAAGCTAAATCTCCATAGCAGTTTTGCTTTTCAGAAAGGTTGGAGGCAGATTCTTAATACCTCTGACAACAGATGGTCTCCTTATTCCACTAAGTGCATTTTTAGGGTAACCTTCTCATCCTGATTCTACTTTCTGGTCTGAAAATAGAAGCTCGAATTAGGGAGAATGAAATGTACACGAGCCAGCTAAGGAGAATGTATTCAATTAGAAACTTCATCTGCTAGGAATTTTTTATTTGGTGCATATGTTGCCTGTGATCCATCGTGATTATTTATATACTGCATGTGTATGTAGATATGGTGAGAGAGAGAGGAAGAGAAAGGAAGAAAGAAAGAGAGAGAGAGAGAAAGAGAAAGAGAGAGAGAGAGAGAGAGAGAGAGAGAGGGAGGGAGGGAGGGAGGGAGAGAGAAAGTATATATGGACCTGTTTGAGAGAGCAGAAGGAGAAGCTTGCATTTTAAATCTCCACATACTTTAAACTTTTATAGGTACTTCAAACAACCCAAGATTAAAATTCTGTACTCTCAGACATGGTTCTCATCCAAGAGGTGAATATTGTAGCTGCGGCTCATTAGGATGAACGTTAGAAGCTGAGGAATAGTGGTAGGCACAGACAATATAGAAATCTGGGATTTGTAAAACCAAAAAGTCAAACTATAATGCCATCCAATTTTTAGAAGTTAAACATAAGTCACGATATGGTGTCTGTTCACAGTGGAGTCAGAGAATAAAGGCAACTGTTTAAATCAAAAGTCTCCATCTGCAACCTCAAATTTATATGTGCCCTCAAGCTTTGAGGTAGCCTTGAAACTTCAACAGTGTTCTCTCCAGGTTATATGTGAAATCAGATGTGAAATCCAATTATATTTTCAAAAAATACTTGGGGTATACACATATTAATTTTATTGAATAGGTTTTTTTTTTTTTAAAAAAAAGGTTAATTTTCCCCTGATTCTATTGAATTCCTAGACAAAAGCCCACTCATTTTGAGGGATGCAGGACTAACCACTACTCCAAAAATGAAACTTGGGTATTTGGTGTGATAGATTATGTCCATGATTTTCTTGGCCTCCTCCAGTCTTAGCATACCATGGCAAAGCATTGAGAATGGATGAACTAAAGTGCAGCCTTTGACTTTCGGTGTCAGGGTTCCGACCAATGCCCTAATAAAAGCAGGACCTTCAAGTCAGTTTTCAAGAAAAATCCAGTTGTTTATTAGTAGCACCATGTCGGCACAGACCTAGTGAAGCCAGCTCTGACCGCACTCAGTTCGCGCCTTGCCTTTGACCCAGTTTCCCCCTCCCCCCAAGGATCACATCAGTCACATTCCCCAATGAAGCAATTTCGCGGGTCGTAGAAGTCACTCCCTCTGTCAGTTACTTGGAAATCTTGGTAATAGGGTCAAGCTGTTGACCATTCACTTCTAAAGAGCCATGGGATCAGTCAGCTCCTTAATAAGAATCTTTTTAGATCCTTGGATTCCAATCTTTGGAATTGGAACACAAAAAGACTCCATTTTAGAACATAATGTAAGAAAGCCTTGACTGGTTTCTTTAATATCAACTGTATGTTTGGAGCAGTGGAAAGACCAAAGGTGGTAGAACCTCTGGCTGATATTTGAAAAAAAAAAAACATCAGCAAGTAGCACGGAGCAGTTTTGCAATGTGGACATAATCTGACTCATCTGAAGAGACTTTCTGTTATTATTTCTCCAATTTGTACAGACTTTCTCTGCCTTTCCTTTTCCTGAAAACTTGTATATTGGAAATAGAGACAAACACCATATTTCCATCTCTTAAAATTGATGTCAGGATCTAAGAATTCTTCTCACTTTTATTTACATTAGTCACCTCAGCTCTGAAACATTCTTCATAATCATATGTATTGAATTGTTTTGGAAATGCCTGTTCTGAACTGAGAAAATACTAAGCAAGAGGGCATGGGAACATATTTGCTGTAATCTGATCTCTGATTTCTGTCAACCTGCCAGAGGTGTTGAGGTTAATATTGTGCTTTTCCAT
This sequence comes from Arizona elegans, assembly GCA_022577455.1. Taxonomy (NCBI): domain Eukaryota; kingdom Metazoa; phylum Chordata; class Lepidosauria; order Squamata; family Colubridae; genus Arizona; species Arizona elegans. Next base: position 15,424,703 of record JAKOOJ010000013.1, on the reverse strand, counting down.
CCATATAGTTTCAGCACCATAAATGGAGCCAAGTTTTTCCTTCAGTCACTGAATCATCAAAAATCACCCTGCAAAGGGACTTCCGGTGGCACCGCAGACATTGCTGGACGCTCTCTCTCGGAGCGCCAGCCCTGTGATCTTGTAAAGCTGCCCTGACAGCGCAAATCAGCTGTCTGGTGGCTGGAAAACCTTTCCCCCGGGAGAAGAGGGAAAGGAGAGTAATCAAATGGGGGTAGAGCTCCCCGAAAGCCCCTGAAATAGTTTTGGGAGCTCGGAGGGTGAGAGCTCCCCAGGAAGTCCGGTGAAATTCCGAGATCCAGGGCCTTCTGCTTTAAACAGAAATAAACGTCGCGACCACTTCTGCAATCTTTATTGAGATCTAAGTTGATTATCTATGCAGATGGAGTGAAGACAGGGGAACAGACAATTGCAAGTAACAAACCCTTAATTCCACGCTTAAATTGCTACTTTTTGAAGCTGCTTAAAGGAGTGAAAAAAATGGCACTTGTGCTTAATAGGATGTGAAAGTGAAAGTTAACTCTCAATAAAGCTGTTAACACCCAGCATTGTTCAAGGTGGATGGATAAAAAAAATGGCTGGCTTTTTTGAAAGTGATGAAGGCTCACTATTACAAACATCAGTAAATACACAAATATTGATTGAGGATCTCTTTAAAGAAATTTTAGAATCATTTACCTCCATGTTGGAAAGAATGGAAGGGTTTTTCAACAAGGATTTTATTCAAGTTCGAAACAAAGTTACAAGTGAAGATACTGTATCGGTATTTCAGTTGCCAAATAATAGTGAGTTGCTGAAGGAAGAGGTGGAAGAAACAATCCAGTTTAATGTGCCTTTGGAAAATGGAATGGATGTTTTTCAAATTAAGAAGGAAAGGCTGAGAGGTTTGAAGGAGTGTAACTAGGAAATATTGAGAGAGATTTCTCCAGAGGCTTTGATACAGTTAACTGGAAAATTGTCAGGAGGTGTTGGGATTTCTAATATAAGAAGGAGGATTCAAAGTGGAATTTTACAACTTTTTTACAAAAATGGACTCTCAATCACAGTTAAAGAGGTGTATTTAATGAAAGGAATTACTTTGCGAAGAGAACAAGATTATAAGGTACAGCAACTTCAGCTGAAAACTCAAGAACTTATAAAAATAAAAGAAGATGGAGGAATAAGACTGAAGAAGAAGGTTCGCAAAAAAGTCAGGAAAAAATCAAGATGGAAAAATTACAATCTTTTTGCCTGGGGAGGATAGTAGCAGTGAAAATGAATGACTAGTCCTGTACTTAGGGATATGATTTGTTTTGAAAAGTTATGTTATAGTGTAAATGAATGATTTACTTATATTTAGGGACATGATTTGTCTTGAAAAGTTATATTAAGTAATGTTACGTTTGAATTGTTATGGGTCACTGACCAAACTTTCACTTTTGTCCTGAAGTATATTAACACTAAAGTTATATTTCAAGGAATGCTTGGCTGAAAAATTTATATAAGCTTATAAAGAATGTTTTGTTGAAGAATAAATATAAACTTGTGGGTTATAAGGAAGATATAAGTGGTGCAAGGGTTGAGGGAAGGTTTTTACAATATTTTTTATAGATATCAAATAGTGAAGATGTTATTTGATTATAAGCACTGGATTTGTAGAGAATAAGATGAATAAGTCTATGCAAAGCTATTAAGTAAGGAATGTTTCCAGGAAGAATCAATATGAGTTTATTGAGTAAAAAGTAAAAATAAGGTTTTTACAATATAATTTATTTGAGATTGGTTAAAATATTTTGTTAATGTGTTAATATATGTAAGGGTTGGAGATGTGATGGTTAATTGTAATTGGGTTCTGATTGTGAAATGCTGGAAGAAAGAAGACTTGCTTATTATTAAAGAACGGACAAGAATGAAGTTGGATTGATTATTTTCAAGCAATAATTGGTTTAAATAGTTATATTCAGATATGAACAAGGGGAGTTAAAGTGCAAAAGGGAGATAAATCTATAGATAATTAGCTTATGCTTTTTTTTAATATGTTCATTAAATGCTATATCCTGTATTTGCTCTGGGAAGTCTGGGGGTGGGAGGGTTGGGGCAGGAGGAGGGAGGAGGGAAGGGAAAATATGTGTAAAATTTTTAAAAACTTTTCAATAAAAAAAAAAATCACCCTGCAAAGGAAGGGAGGGAGGGAGGAAGGGAGGGAGAAAGGAAGGAAGGAAGGAAGGAAGGAAGGAAGGAAGGAAGGAAGGAAGGAAGGAAGGAAGGAAGGAAGGAAGAAAGAAAGAAAGAAAGAAAGAAAGAAGGAAGGAAGAGGAGGAGGTAGAGAGGGAAGGAAGGAGGGAGGGAGGGATGGAGAGAAAGAAAAAAGAAAAAAGAAAGAAGAGGAAGGGAGGGAGAGGAAGGAAGGAAGAAAAAAGGAAGGAAGGAAGGAAGGAAGGAAGGAAGGAAGGAAGGAAGAAAGAAAGAAAGAAAGAAAGAAAGAAAGAAAGAAAGAAAGAAAGAAAGAAAAAAACTCTATGAGACCCCAGAAAGCTATTTGCCCCAACTATGCCTCTGGCTGCAAAGAACTTTTAATAGAAATCTTAGAAACGGAATGGGCTACAGCTGTTTGCTTTGATAAATATATTTTATGCTATATGCCTTAGCCACCATCTGTTTCCTGATATGAATGTTTCTTCATTGCAGCAATGGAAAAGAAGCTTTCAAAATAAATTGAAGGAATCTGCTTTTAAGAGTGGAAGGAAGGAAGGAAGGAAGGAAGGAAGGAAGGAAGGAAGGAAGGAAGGAAGGAAGGAAGGAGTACACTGGCATCTTCCATGCAACAGGAAGGAAAGATATCTATAGTGCTATTCAATAATTTTACCATACCCAATAATAAAAAAAAGGGCCTGGTGGCTCAGCAGACTGATAGCATTGTGATTAACACCAGCTGTCTGCAATTACTGTAAGTTCAAATCTCACCAGGCTCAAGGTTGACTCAGCCTTCCATCCTTTCTAAGGTAGGTAAATTGAGGACCCAGTTTGTGGGGGCAATAAGCTGATTTTGTATAAATATACAAAAGTATGAAGACTATTGCTTAATGCATTGTAAGCTGCTCTGAGTCTCCGGAGAAGGGCGGCATATAAATCAAATCAAATTCTGCAGCTGGTGCTGCAGAAAAACCTTGGTTACGTAGGGAAAACCTAGCTAGAGGAAAAACACACATAAACCCTACGAAGAAGTAAGAAAATAGATACTATACCTTTACAGGGAGGATACATAAGATATGGGTGTGGCCTACTGATGAAAGCAAACGAGGTAGAAATAGATCTATATAGGTCTCCCACCTAGCAGGAAGAGCTTGCTAGCTGCTAGAAAAGAAAAAAACCCAGAATCGAGTGGATGTGATTCTACTGAGCTGGTGCTGCAGAAAAACAGTTTCTTTAGTTTTGTCAGTATCTTGTGTGAACGCATCTGTTGTGCTTAGTAAACCATGGTTCCCTCGTTGTAGAAACCAAGCCAGTTGTGACTTGCTCAGCAAACCGGAAATACTTACATTGGTGTCTTAATGGAAACGGTTTGATCGCGGCCAGACAGACCAGGAATCCTCAATTTTTCAATCCTAAAAGGACCATGATAGATTTTAGAGGAGGTTGATAGGGTACGTAACTTGGTGTTCTGCCCCAGTTACAGACCCCAGAGAACACAGCACACACGAAGTCCGTACAAATCTTAGTTTACTAATTAAGGACTACTAATGAGTTTTCTTAGTAGTTGTTTGAACACAAGTATAGTTTAAATCAGTCTTTTCTGAACAAGAGCTGTTAATTTAACTTCATTAAGAGCTGACAAGAATCCAAGAATAATAACCCAATTCTGAGGCACAGTATTTCAGATAACCGTAACCTTACTGTAGTTGGCAGAATGCCCACAAGCAATTTGCAGGAAAACTGATAAGAGAGAAACAAGAGCTGAATCAAATGTTTCTGGAATCAAGACGCAAAGAAATATGAATGAAGTGGTTTCCTGCAAATTGCATCAGTCGTCGTCCTTCCTTAAATAGGCTAGGAGAGTGACCAATTAACCCCAAACCTTACTCTTGAGGAGACCTCCTCCTGAAGAGCCACTCCTGCCTTTTAACAGCTCTGCACGCTCGTGCATCGAGAAGAGGCTCCTCCTCTTCTTCCTCTTCACTTAAGGGAGCTTCTGGAGGTTCTGAAGGCCCTGGATGAATCCCTGCCTCTGGCACCACATCTTCTCCAGCCTCCTCATTGTCTGACTCGAGCACCAGCTGCACAGGCTGCTGGCGCAGCACCACACCAGCCTCCTCACTGTCGGAATCAGCTACTAACTGCACAGCCTGCTGACGGGCCACAACATATTCTTGGTCTGGTCTAGGAAGGGAAGGATGCAAAATGCCAAAGATGGCTCAACTTTGAGAGATATTGGCTAGATTCGCATGATTCACTAATCCAAGGATAACCAAATCACAGCTTACTCACTGGGACTAATTTTTAGGGTTGGCATTGTATATAGACTCATGAATCTGCCACTTGGTCTGGGTTTGTTCCGTATTCTTGGTTAAATGGAGTTGTCTGGCTTGTTTGTGATTCAGTGTACTGGGTAGACTCACTTAATGTATGGATTAGTTGTGTGACATCCCGGATGCTATTATGCTAAACTACAGTTTTCCAATTTTACGGAACAAAACAGAGCTGACAAAATTTTCATGCACCTATGTGTTATAACCTCTGCCAAATAAGAATTTTAATTTAAAAAAAAAATCAATTGTCCAGTGACAATTCTCCCATCATTTCTCTGAGCCTGATTACTGTAAATGGAAAGTTAGTCTCTGGCCTCTGCAGGGTGCTCCAACTTTTACCTTAGTTCTATTTAACCCCTGTGAACATGCATTCTCCCTCTGCAAAGCACTTTTCCTTCCCTCGTCACAAAAGAGCTCTTACTTAGCTGGTAACACGGTTCTGTTAAACACTGCTTCCAGCCGCCTTTGGCAGAGAATTGCGCTAGGGAAAATAGCCCTGAATTAACCTTGAATCCAGAAGCCGAGGGAGGGCAACAGCTTTAAAGAAACGAAGGGTGGGAAATTACTGTTAAATTAGCATGGATGGGGAGAGCAAAGACGGTGACCACAGAGCCGAATGAATTGCTCTTGATTGGCCTTTTGTCCGACTGGGCTGCCTAGAGTTGTATCTTTCATTTGTCTGCACTTGGAGGCAAACTTTTTGGGTGAAAAAGTTTGGTTAACAATAAATGAGACCTGATTTTTTTTTTCCTTTTCTTTTGAGCCTTTCACAGAGGCATGGGTGGGTTCATGTGCTAGGACAACATGGAAAAGAAAGATGCATAACGAAGGTGTGATATGGCCTCCAAGACAGGATATAGGAGCCTGAATAGCTCAGCAGACTAATGCATTGTAATTTAACTCCAGCTGTCTGCAATTAGTAAGTTCGAATCTTGCCAGGCTCAGAGTTGACTCAGCCTTCCATCCTTTCTAAGGTAGGTAAATTGAGGACCCAGTTTATGGGGGCAATAAGGTGACTTTGTAAAAATAAACAAAAGTATGAAGGCTATTGCTTAATGCATTGTAAGCTGCCCTGAGTCTCCGGAGAAGGGCGGCATATAAATCAAATTTACACACACACACACACACACACACACACACACACACATATACCATTGAATCAGGACAGTAGTGGCCAAAATTGTGGAAACCTTTTGGGAAAAGTGTATTTTCTAAAACTAGCTAATAACACCACTTTTTTTTTTTTTGAGTAATACCATAAAATTATATATCAATGGAAAAATAATTTAATCAAGAATTTAATGCAATGACTTTTATGAAGGATTTGCTATTAGAATAGTATAAAGAAGAAAAGTGAAACATGTAGAAAAAAATGAGATATACAAAAATGATCACCATGTCAGTTAATAGTTGGGTAACCTTTAGCATGAATTATGGCCTTACAACATTTTCCCATGGAGTGAACCAAGCCTTTGAGTTCCACAGCTGTTATCATGTGAAACCAAGATTGAAGGATGGCTTCTATTAACTGGGTTTTATTGCTGGGTCGCTTCTGACTGACAAGTTTCTTTAGTCGGCTCCATAGTTTTTCAATTTTTTTTTTATTTTTTTTATTATTTTTTTTAAAATTTGATTTATATGCCGCCCTTCTCCGGAGACTCAGGGCGGCTTACAATGTGCTCAGCAATAGCCTTCATCCTTTTGTATATTTATACAAAGTCAGCTTATTGCCCCCACAACTGGGTCCTCATTTCACCTACCTTAGAAAGGATGGAAGGCTGAGTCAACCTTGAGCCTTGGCGAGATTCGAACCCTGCAGTAATTGCAGGCAGCTGGTCTTAATAACCAGCTTAATAACAGGGTGCCTTAAACCCCTGTACTACCAAGGCTCTTGGTAGTAAGAGTTGGGTTAAGGCCGTGATGGTGAACCTATGGCACGTGTGCCACAGGTTGCACAAGGAGCTATATCGGTGGGCACGCGAGTGTTGCCCTAGTTCAGCTCCAGCGTGCATGCGTGTGCCAGCCAGCTGATTTTCAGGCCTTCCAGACCCACCGGAAGTCGGGAAACAGGGTGTTTCCGGCCTCTGGAGGGCCTCTGGAGGTGGGGGGTGGGTGTGGGGCCCGTTTTCTTCCCTCCCCAGACTCCAAGAAAGCCTCTGGAGCCTGGGGAGGGTGAAAAATGGGCCTACCAGGCCCACTAGCCCATCACATGCAAAAGCGGGGGGAGTGCTGGGGGGGGTCGCATGCGTATGCGTGTTGGGGCGGGCCACATTGAATTATGGATGTGGGCATGCACGCACATGAACCTCCCGCACTCCCCCCACTTTTGGCTAACAAAAAGGTTAGTTAGTTAGTTAGTTTATTTGATTTGTATACTGCCCTACTCCCGAAGGACTCAGGGCGGTGAGCCATCACTGGATTAAGGTCTGGGCTATTCCCAGGCCATTCCAATAGTGGAATATCATTATCTTTGAAACTCCAAAAAAAAGTGATGTTATTAGCCATCAAACCTCAAAAATACACTTTTCCCAAAAGGTTTCCACAGTTTTAGCCACTACTGTACTGTTGGTCCATCTAGCCCAATATTGCTAACACTGCCCAGCGGCAATTGTCCAGGTTTTTGATTGTGTTCTCCACCATAACTGAAGATTTTAAGGAATGAATTTGGGACCTTCCATACCAATTCCATTATGTAATACTGAGCCCAAGATCTTCTCAATGCCCTCTAGCTTGGATAGCTTTATTTATTTAATTTATTTATTATTTTATTTTATTAGTCATATTTCTATGCCGCCCACTGTTCGAGGACTCTGGGCAGCTGACACCAAAGACAGTATACTAAATTGCTCCCCAACAATCTGAGTCCTCATTTTACCCACCTCGGAAGGATGGAAGGCTGAGTCAACCTTGAGCCGGTGAGATTTGATCCGCTGATCTGCTGAACTAGCAGTCAGCTGAAGTAGCTGCAGTACTGCATTCTAACCACTGCACCACCTTGGCTCTTTTAGCTCTTTAATCAAAGATAGATGCTGAATGCACCTGCTAGGAAACCATTATAGGCTTTTTACTGCTTGTGAACATCAAAGAAACAACCAGATGAAATCTTGGTCTAGGCCACCAAGATATTTATCAAATTTATGTAGCCATCCATCTCCCCAAAGGTGACTCTGGGCGGTACAGAACAAGAGTAAAACAGCCAACGTAAACACAGATAAAATCTAAAAAGTCACAATAATAATCATAAAAACAGAAACAATAACCATAGGAGAAAGGAGGATAAAAATGCCCCCCTCGGCTACAGAGTCAAAATAAATCTCTGGTTCTCTAGGAGCCCCAGGCCTGGTAGTATAATAGCAATAGCACTTAGACTTATATACTGCTTTACAGCCCTCTCTAAGCGGTTTACAGAGTCAGCACATTGCCCCCCAACAATCTGGGTCCTCATTTTACCCATCTCAGAAGGATGGAAGGCTGAGTCCACCTTGAGCCTGGTGAGATTTGAACTGCCAAATTGCAGGCAGCCAGCAGTCAACAGAAGTAGCCTGCAGTACTGCACTCTAACCACTGCACCACTTTAGGAAAATTAAAAGGGACGGGGTCAATCTAATTTCAAGGAGAAGGATGCTCTATATGGTGGGTGCCACAGCAGAGGAGGAACATCTCCTGGGATCTATTAAATGTAAGTCCCTAGTCAATGGTATCTGCAGCTTGCCTTCTCTGCCAAATATAATAGAGGCAATTTTTCTTGTACTTTGGATCAGTTTTCCTCAATTAAATGTCCTCCTTCTAAGTGGGAATCTGCAGTGCCCATCATTAAAAAGCTAGTGTTTGTAACAGAATGCTGAGTATTGCAATAGCAGAACTGTCTAGACCAAGGGTCTCCAACCTTGGCAACTTTAAGACATGTGGACTTCAACTCCCAGAGTTCTCAGAATTGAAGTCCACAAGTCTTAAAGTTGCCAATGTTGGGAGACCCCTGATCTAGACAGTACCAATTCCACAACTGTTGCAGACAATAAAATAATGAAATCATAGTTTTCATTACACATGAGCGGGGGATCTTTTAGTGATCTTCTCTGAACAGCATTCACAATTCCTTGGCCATGTCTTCCAAATGCGATGAGTTCAAATTTGCCTTTTGGGTATTATTAGGCAATTTTCTTTTTAATTCCTAAAATTGAATTTTGGCCAACCCCTTATGCATCTTTTCTCTACATTTTCTGGATCCAGTGCTATAGTTAGTCTTTAATTATGAGGCTGGGTGGGGTAAGTGTTGTGGTCCACCAGCAGCCTGTGGAGCTGGCAGCAGAGTCGGACAGTGAGGAGGCTGGGGAGGAACATGGGCCAGTCCTGGAGTTTGGGGGCTCTGTGTCAGAGGCAGAGATGGGGCCAGGGCCATCTGGGAATGATGCGTGGACTCCGGAGCCTCCAGAGTCGGACATCAGAGAGGCAGAGGAACAGGAGGAGCCTCTTCCTAGTGCGTGCGTGCACAGAGCTGCCAGAAGGCAAGAATAGTTAAAACAAAAGGGACAATTTGGGAGTAAGGCCTGGAGATGATTGGCCCCTCCCATAAGGCTTAAAAGAGGAGCAAAGGGATGTGGGCCCTTTGCAGGAAAGCAACGTTGTTAATTCTGTTCCCAGTCGGCATCTCTGTTTGATTCTGGACTAGGTCACAACAGTAAGGACCCCCAAAGGTAAATTGAAGGAATCAAGAATGAAACAGGGCAATAATTGATTTCATTTCATTTACAGTTAAAATTAAATAAAATTGATATATTTTTCTCATTGTTTCATAATAACTTTTGGGAGTCTTTGGGGGGCAGAGAATGAACTCAAAGCTTTGGGGGTTTCTATGTAGACCTGGATTTTCTGGTGGTGCACCCTGCAAAATAGCTGGAATCTTCTGGAGAGATGAGTAACATTACATGTTTTATCAGTTCTCACAGATGATACAATCACCAGATGTTAATGCAAGCTGGCTTGACTAACAACTTGGATTATTGTTGTCAATGTATTTTGCTCAGTTTAGCAAGTTTACTTTTTTGGCTGAGAATTGATTCTGGAACTCCCACAAACCATCCTTCAGCAAGTGCTTATTTCCATTTAGGGAGGAGAAGAAAATCATGGTTTTCTTAGAAGGTGACTCTACAGTGATTCAATTGGCAGAAAGGAGAGAATCTCTGACTATTTCTGGTTCTTTATGTAGGAATTACTGGCCAGTTGAACTTGATTTTATTTGCCCATGTTAAAAATATTTTATTCTCTGTGCTCCATTTGTTCTGCTATTAAAAACTTCTTTTATACCTCTGAAGCATAAATGTTCTCCTTTGAACAGTTCCCTCACAACTTCTGCCTTGATTCTTCACTCAAGACCTCAGATCTCTTACCAAAACTGAGAACTTCCATTTATTTTGAGCTTCCTGCTATATATCCAATCTTTCTGTCCCGTAAGGAGCTGTGATACTTTTTTTAGTACATGAACTTATTCTTAGGACTCCTTGCTCTTTGTGATGCTTTCCATTAACCTTGCTTGAAAAGACCAATCTAAACTTTGGACATGTCTTCCTTCCAGGGGTGGGCTTCAAAAGTTTTAACAAGGGGTTCTCTGCCTGGTTGCTGGATTGGTGTGGCCTAGTCGGCCTCCTGCACCATGGCGGGGGGGGGGCATTTTTGCCCTCCCCAGGCTCCGGAGGCTTTCCTTGAGCTACCGGGAGGGCGAAAACGGCCTCCCCAGGCTCCGGAGGCCCTCTGAAGGCAAGAAACGGGCCTGTTTCCGGACTTTCCTGAACTTCCGGTAGGCCCATTTTTCACCTTCCCTGAGCCTCCGTGCAGGCCCTACATTTACCTGCATCCAAAATGGGCTGTGTGGGGACTCCTGAGAGGGGCGTGGTGGGGTGGGTGGGACCAGTCAGGAGTGGAATTTGGGGGTTATCTGAACTGCACAGAATCTTAGCTAGATGTTCTCCCGAACCCCTGTGAACCCCCAGCAGCCCACCCCTGCTTCCTTCCCCTACATGGAAAACTCTCATTTCCTTTTCCAACAGAAATGGTCCCACTCAGAACCACAGAACCTAATAGGAGTTGTTCTAATAGGAGAGTGTCATTTAAGTTGGTTTCATCATATTATGAGACATTTCCTGGTGCAAATCGACAATTTACAGTATCTCACCTTTAAGTTAATTTAGTTCTCTTTCCCTGAAGTTATTAACGGAACACCTTTTCCATTAGCCTTGTCCTTTTCCACAAAAAAAATGCCTCTCCCTCTCTTTTTTGCAGCTCTAGGAGAAGACCATCTAGCAGAATGTCTGTCAAGGGGATTACCCCAACTTGTGCTTTTTCTTCAAGTACATGATAGAAGAGTCAGAAGGGAAAAGACAAAGGAGATAAAAGAATGTTAGAATCTATATAGATCTTGCTTAGTCTATCTATCGCATTACAAGAATTCTTTTTCTCAGCCATATACATTAATGAGAATGAGAAAAAGATCTTTCAGTTGGTGACTTGTCAATTACAACTTTTTTAAAAAATGGAGAAGGAGCTTGCAATTATTGAGTAAGCCCCAGGGGTGGGATTCAGCCGATTCGTACCACTTTGGGTGAACCGGTAGTTGCAACCTGCAGGTGGGGCCACCCGCCCACCCGTCCTGGCATTATGCCATCCTATTTAGCTACATTTTTTAAGCCATGTGCATGTGAGCAAAGCACGCATGTTCACATATTTGATTCTGGGTGAACTGGTTCAGTAATGGGTTTCAATTTTTTTTACTACCAGTTCTGTGGGTGTGGCTTGATGCGTGGCATGGCTTGGTGGGCATGGCTTGGTGGGCATGGCAGGGGAAGGAAACTGTAAAATCTCCATTCCCACCCCATTCCAGGGGAAGGGTACTGCAAAATCCCCATTTCCTCCTGATCAGCTGGGACTTGGGAGCAGAGAATAGATGGGGGCTGGGTCAGTCAGAATTTTTACTACCGGTTCTCTGAACTACTCAAAATTTCCTCTACTGGTTCTCCAGAACTGGTCAGAACCTGCTGAAACCCACCTCTGAACTGGTTGTTAAATTATGTGAAGCCTACTTCTGCCCACACTCAGTCAAATATTCCTAATACCCGAACCTCATCCAAATAGGGATTCGGCATCTTTGGTTTCTGAGTAAAACATGCCTGATCACCATGAAGACAGAAGGGCATTTTATTTTCACCTTCTTTCTTATTTTCATCATCGCCTGCGTTTATTGGCAAATCAGATCACAGGATGTGAAAATCCTATTTTTTTCTGATACACCAGGGATAGTGGAGAGGAAAACGTTCCCCAGAGAGATAAGTAATGGTAGCTTAAGTCCACTCTCTTATGTTTTCCTATGGTTGAGAAAGTCGGAACTTAAAAAAGCAAGACAGGAAGAAAATCAACTTGTTTGAGCTGTAGTGCTGCAGAAGGCTCCTGTGTATTTGTTGGACAGCAAAGGTAGCTAACAAGCAAGTGTTGGAGCGTATAACACCAGACATATCACTGAAAGGAGAAAATCACAAAACTGTGTCTCACTTATTTTGGCCGTGTCATGCTGAGAAATTCACTGGAGAAAGCAATAATGTTTGGAAGAGTTAGTGGTAAAAGGAAACCAGACTGCCAAAGAACACAGTGGCTGGACACCATCAAAGCTAATATAGAACAACTCAAAGAAGAAGTGCAAGAGTGGAAGCTGTAGAAAGACCTGGTCCATAAGATAGTCAAGAGTTGGACATGACTGAATGGATAAAAACAGCAGCACCATAAGTCAACTAGCTAAAAGCTGATCTTGAGAGATTTTTTCTCAGAATGGTACCAAAGAGGGAAAGATTAATTATTACTTTTTCACGAACGGAGATCCGAATAAATCCCTCTTTCTTCCCATGTCCCTAACTCTCAAATAGAAGGGGCTTTGTCTATGCGCAAAATCCAACCAATTAATGGAAGTGCAGCTCAAGGCTACAGAAGAAGGCTCAAAGCAATGTAGAAGGGAGCCATGAGGTAGCTTCTTTTTGCTCTTAGAAATTAGGATGACACTGTATTATTATTATCTATTGTAAATGATAAGTACTGTATTTGTCGGACTATAAGACAAGCCTCTGTGTGCCCTGTTTTTCACAAAAATAAGATGTGCTGGGTGTGGCTTCAGGAGGCCAAAAACGGCTGTATTCAGTGTATAAGATGCACCAATATTTCCACCCTCTTTTAGTGGGGGGGAGTGCATCTTATACTCCAAAAAGTACAGTAAATAAATTGGGTGGTTTTTTTTAAAGAAATTGGGAGGGCATGTTGGTAGGAGTGGTTTGTTTGAGCTTCCATTGAAGGGATGCACCCTCTGCAAAGATCTTCTCAACTCTTAACAGTTGATGGCAATGTCCACAGAGAATGTCCCTCAATATCCCCAGTAAAATTCTGGGCAAATTATACTCTCACAATTTAATGGTGCCACTCTTGTATGGACAGCATGCAAAGTTTCTGGGATAAGATATAAGGATGAATGAGAAATGATTTTGTAGAAGGTGTCAGGCATAATAAGCAATCAGAATCATTTAGGAATAGGCTAAAGTAAGAATTCTTTTGTTGGTCACCTATAACAGTGGTTCTTTTTTTTTCTTCACCATCATCATGATTTAACGACACCATAATCTCTTGCGGGGTAGAGTCTGGGCAACTGAATGGAGCTAGCAGAGCATTTTAATGGTCGGATGTCCTTCCTATCGCCAATGTGGAGCTCTGTTCAGCAGATATATTCTCAATGTGCCCAGAGAGAAAAATATCTGCCTCTACCTAGGATCGAACTCACAGCCTCCTGATTGTGAGGCGAGAGCTTCACCTCTAGGCCACCGCACCACTCTTTCTTTTCTTCACCATGGACCTCCTGAAAATACCTTTAGTGGCTACAGACCATGACCATGGATCCCCAAGACAACTCAAGATTTAAATCATAACATTTCTTCAAGTCTTCGTGGACCCCCTGTAGCATTGTGGGGCGGGGGGGGGGCAGGGTTCCACAAAGCAACAGGTTGAGAATCACTGACCTACAGTACAATCTCGCCATATCTGCCTGCTCTTGGGAAACAGCAAATGTAGATCTAAGACTAAGTGTCTTCAGACATTTACTCCCCCAAACTGATTTTAAGCTGGAATGTCTGTTTATTCCCCCTCTTCTTCAGCTGGTGATTCTACCATAAAGGAGAATCATTCAGCACGTGCTCTGATACACCAGCAGACAGAATTCAACACAGAATATGGTTTGAGAAGTGACATTTTGATGTTCTCAGGAGTGTTACTTCTTGGGGTTTTTTTCCCCCTCATTTCTTCTCCTTTTCAGTGTTTCTTTCTTGAAGGTTTACATATTCTCTAACATATTTTTCAGTCCTATTCCTGCTTCTTCAACCAAATACCATCTGGCTTTTAAAACAAAAAAGAAAAAGGAGACCATTTTATAGCATGAGGTATTGTAGCAGCCTCTAGATTCATTTTATCTTGTGCTCTTTCCCCAGAGTTTGCTGATTCCTCTGCTTTGCAACTCAACGATTATTTTATTTACATAGAGCTATGCACCCATCACATATTCAAGGTAAAGGTTTCAAAAAGGTCTTTTTGAGTGTTTAAGTACAGTTGTTGTTTTTCCCCCCAGATTATACTAAAATTCAATAATACCCATGAAGTTTTAAATCAGAATACCAAGTTTAAATAGACCAGAAATTCAAAAATACAGTAATAATAGCAAAGAAACTAAATCTCCATGGTAGTGATAAAGGCATAGGAGAATTTTCAGGTCGTGTTTTCAGCTAGGGAGGGCAATAACGCATTTAAAAATAGCAATAGCAATAGCTCTTAGACTTATATATCACTTCTTGTGCTTTACAGGACTCTCTAAATGGTTTACAGAATCAGCCTATTGCCCCCAACAATCTGGGTCTTCATTTTACTCACCTCAGAAGACTGAAAGGCTGAGTCAACCTTGAGCCGGTCAGGATCGAACTGCTGGCAGCTGGCAGTGGGCAGAATTAGACTGCAATACTGCTTTCTAACCACTGTGCAGGCAGGCGGGCGGGCGAGTGGGAAGACAGGCAGGCAGGTGGGTGGGAAGGCAGGCAGGCAGGCAGGCAGGCAGGCAGGAAGGAAGGAAGGAAGGAAGGAAGGAAGGAAGGAAGGAATAGCAATAGCACTTAGACTTATATACCACTTTACAGTGCTTTGCAGCCCTCTCTAAGCAGTTTACAGAGTCAGCCTATTGCCCCCAACAATCTGGCTCCTCATTTTACCCACCGCAGAAGACCGGAAGGCTGAGTCAACCTTGAGCCGGTCAGGATCGAACTGCTGGCAGCTGGCAGTGGACAGAATTAGCCTGCAATACTGCATTCTAACCACTGTGCAGGCAGGCGGGCGGGAAGGCGGGAAGGCAGGCAGGCAGGCAGGAAGGAATAGCAATAGCAATAGCAATAGCAATAGCAATAGCAATAGCAATAGCAACTTAAATACTGCTTTGCAGTGCTTTGCAGACCTTTCTAAGCAGTTAACAGAGTCAGCCTATATGTTGCATGTGTCATCCTTTCCCCCTCTTATTCACATTCACACACACACATACATACACACATACAGAACATGGATCCTTGTTCATTATGTTCTTATTAGAATTTTCCATGGGGTTCAACTGGACAAACTGTCAAGTCCTCATTTCAGTAAGCAGTTGGCTTTCTTTCATAGCTGTGAGCTGGTTGTTTTCTTGCAGATGTCTCATTACCCAACTAGGTAACATCATCAGTGTGTGAGATTTGGTTTCTGTTTATATAGAAATGACTTGTCAGTGTTGGTGGGACTGTTTAGAATCTTACATTGTTTAATAAATTGTTCAGAACCTTGTTACAGTGCAAGGTCTTCCCATTACCCATAATGGAAGAGCTAATTACAGATCAGTAGTGGGTTTCAATTTTGGCTGCTACCGGTTAGCTCGTGGGTGCACTCGCGTGCACATGTGATGCTTCTGCGTATGCACAAAGATGTCTGGGAGGATGGGTGGAGCCTCCTGCCGCTGACGCTACCGGTTCGCCCGATCTGGGACGAACTGGTAGCAACCTATCACTGTTATAGATCAATGGAAAATAGTCCAGAAAGAATCCCCAATAAAGTCCAGTAAGGTTCCCCAATAAAAAGCATAAAATAAGAACATAGAGAGGTCCCCTGTAGGCACCTCCAGAAAGTCACTACAATAACTATGACTCTGTCTGATTACCTAATCCACAGAATTCTTTGACAAAGAAATAGGAAACCACACAAGCTACTGAAGCCTGTGCTTTTGCAAGAAAGTTTGATAGATAAACATAAAAGACAAAGAAGAATAAGTATCTCTTTTCCCCCCTTTGATGTTTGCATTATCTCTAGACTCATTTCAACCTATGCATCAATTTTAATATATCCCACTTTGGACACAGCACACTTCCCAAAATTGGATTTTGAACATTTTGTACTTCTTATTTAGCTTATTCGATTGAACATATTATTCTGTAAACAAAACTTTACCCAGCAGAAAGCCAAACCAATGAAAGAAAATTCTTGACTGTGTTTTGATGCTCTCCATTAGAATACCAGATTTCTCAAGGTAGGTTTGTCAGATTCAAATCAATGCTCAGATTTAAAAGTCTCTGTTAAGGAATGCATCCAACAGTGTATTTGCAATGTAATTTCATCCTTGGCTCACTGGTGGTTATAGGGGAGAAGGATGCTAAAGGGGATTTGGGCCAAATCTTGGAAGAGATGGTTATCTATCAGGGCCAGAAGAAGGAGCCACTTAAACTCATACAGGACTCAAGCATGAAAGAGCAATAATTGTTCTGACAATGTCTTTGTTTATATAGAGTATAACGCAACATCAAGTGCTCAGATTGTCAAAACTGAACAATATGCCTGCAGGTAACTTTAGACAATAGTAAAGAGCATCAAAGGCATCCACAAAATCAAAATCTTCAGTCAAAATGATGAAAACAGCATCCTGCTGTGTGACACAAGCTCCACCCCTTTGATAGATATGTGCAAGAACACAATACAAGATACAAAAAAGGATGGGAAACATCACAGTGACTGCTTTCATCACCAGCTCCCCGTTCCCAGGTAATGGACAATTCTGAAGAACATTTCAAGAGGAGAAAAAATATATGAGACTAGATAGGTTTGCAGAAAGAACTTTGCATACTGGATGCTCGCTTGAAAGGAAATAAATATACATCGGATTTTTATTCAAAAAGTAATACTGTCATATCAAAAGTGTTAGGTTGCTTAGCTTATCTATGCTTTAGAACTGTCATAGCAATAGTAATAGCACTTAGACTTATAAACCACTTTATAGTGCTTTACAGCCCTCTCTAAGCAGTTTACAAAGTCAACCTATTGCCTCCAACAATCTGGGTCCTCATTTTATCCACCTCGTAAGGGTGGAAGGCTGAGTTAACTTTGAGCCAGTAAGAATTGAACTGTTGGCTGTCAGCAGAATTAGCCTGCAATACTGCATTCTAATCACTGTACCACCACGGCTCTTCATGATACTTTCTTCATTATTGAAGGAGAAAGAGAGAGGGAGGGAGGGAGGGAGGGAGAAAGACTGAGGGACAGAAAAGGGAAAATTGGAAGTGATATTGGGACAGCTGAGATATTGTTAGAAGCTTTGCTTAGGTTGTGAGGATATCCAGTATGGTAGGTGGAACAGCCATTTGAAAGTAGAACATCAGTTTTGGAGAACCCCACAAAAACACCGTGTTTTGGGGGGCTCCCCTGTGTTGTCTGTAGTTTTTAGGGCTTTAGTCCCACTCTTTCCTCTAAGAAGATTTTAAGATTTGTAAATGGATAGGCCCTAATGTGTTGTCCACAATGGGGCACTTGGGAGCTGTTTATACTTTTCAATGTAACTCTAGTGCAGATTTTCTCAACCTTGGCAACTTTATGATGTCTGGACTTCAACTCCCAGAATTCCCCAGGTAGCCTTCTGAAAGCTGAAGTCCGCATACCATAAAGTTGCCAACGTTGAGAAACACTGCTCTAAGTTTAAAGTATGAATTTTAATAATGTTTTTTTGGAAACATAGATCTAATGCAGTTGGAGTGTCAAGCCATGAGTGTGGCCCAGGTCAGGAAATCAGATACCATTGAAGTATGAAGCTCTATTTCTTGTTGTAGGGTATGATAACAGACTAGTGGAAGTCTCCCAAAGTTTGTATTCTCTCTTATGGCATGCAAAGTTGAGATAAATCTCTTTTTTGCACTTAACTTCTTTCCCAAGGCTCAGATTTTATCAACAACTTTCATATACCTTCATTATCTCTGCTACCTCTACCTGGTCATATGTTGCACCCTAGGATTATATGCAACTCTCCTCAAAGCCTTAGGTGTGATCCTCAGAGCTTCCAAAAGTCAAAAGTGTTGGTGATCACCTTTAAAGCGCTCCATGGCTTAGGGCCGGGGTACTTACGGGACCACCTTCTGCCACCAATTGCCTCCCACCGGCCAGTTCGCTCCCACAGAGAGGGCCTCCTCAGGGTGCCGTGGGCCAGACAATGCCAGCTGGGGACCCCCAGGGGGAGAGCCTTCTCTGTGGTGGCACCTACCCTCTGGAACAATCTACCCCCAGAGATACGAGTGATCCCAGACCTCTGGACTTTTCGTCGGGCCCTTAAAACCTACTTTTTTCAGTTAGCCGGCCTGTCCTGATTTTATGGTTGGTTTTTAAAATTTGATATTGATTTTAATTGAAATGTTTTAAATTATGGGCCAAACTTTATTTAATTATTTTTAATCGATTTTAACTTTTGTGTACAAATGTTTTATTTTGGCTGTTCACTGCCCTGAGTCCGAAAGGAGAAGGGCGGTATAGAAATCTGAAAAATAAAAATAAAATAAAATAAATTACCAACTTGTAATTTTGCAGGTAATAGGGAAGGGGGAAATGGTTAAATGTACAACTAGAATGTAATCGTGACTACACTGAAGTGTATTAACTCTAAATGTAAATTTAATTGAATGCTGTTTTTGCCCTGACCATACTCATTAGTTTTTGGAAGATAGCTATTCAGATTCTAAATGTTGCCCTCAATCCATTCAAAATCATATGACCTTAACCTACAAAGTACATGCTTTGGGTAATCAAAATTGATAAACACTATAATGGCAGAATTTCTCCATGCAAAGCAGCTTTTGGAAACTTACAAAATCCAGCAATAAAGGGAAACTAATAGAATATAACATTTTCCCCCATGAAGTATTCTTGATTCTTTTTTTCCACTCGTGAATATGCCTTTGTGTCCCTAAATATTCCAATTATAAGAATGACACTTTTTCTTCCAGGATTCAATCAATCAAATGTATTATTTAGAACCAACAATTATTAATACTTCGATTGATGTCTGTTGAACTCTTGCAATATGTGTTTCAGTTTCTTTCTTTACACTTAAGCCTCACTTAAAAGTCCATACCGCTAAAAGTTGCTGAAGGCAGATGCTTGTTATCTTACCAAATCTGGAAGTGTTTATCAGTTATTCCTTTTGCTAAAGCCAACCCAAGATCAGTGATTTTTGTAAAATGAGTATGCCATATGATAAATAATTCTGCAATGGCATGTCCCAATGGTGCTTTTTCAAGAGGCAACTGGACTTTCTTGTTTTTCTTTGAAGACGTTTCGCTTCTCATCCCAGAAGCTTCTTCAGCTCTGACTGCAGAGGTGGGTTTCAGCAGGTTCTGACCAGTTCTGGAGAACCGGTAGCGGAAATTTTGAGTAGTTCGGAGAACCGGTAGTAAAAATTCTGACTGCCCCCCCCCCCCATCTATTCTCTGCCTCCCAAGTCCCAGCTGATTGGGAGGGAATGGGGATTTTGTAGTATCCTTCCCCTGCCACGCCCACCAAGCCACACCCACAGAACCAGTAGTAAATATTTTTGAAACCCACCACTGTCTGACTGGATGGTGGGGAATGGAAGGATTTATGTTCCTTGCAGAGAGCTGGTCATTGATTTATATACTGCAAGGAATATAAATCCTTCCATTCCTCAGCATCCAGTCAGAGCTGAAGAAGCTTCTTGGATGAGAACCGAAACGTCTTAAAAGAAAAACCAAGAAAATCCAGTTGCCTCTTGAAAAAACACCTTTGGGACAGCCATGATCTGGATGACTGAGAATCTCCATAGACATTTAGCTATGCACTTTGGGATGCAGTAAATGCAGTGTTCTTTGCCAACACATAATGGATGTGCCATGGCTTGGAGCCACTTCATATCACTTTCAAGACCAACATAATGTTATGGACTACACCATTTCATGGAAAGGGGAAAAGGTAAGTGTGCTTTTTAAAAATCCTTGAAAACCCATTCAGGTAGCCTTTGACTTCCAACAATTCATTTAGTGATTGTGTAGTGGCACTGAAAAAGTGACTTATGACCGTTTTTCAGACTTACAACCACTGCAGCATCCCTATGATCATGTGATCAAAACTCAGATGTAGTAACAGCAGCTAGAATCACATATGAACAAAATTGGAAAAATGAAAGTATATCTATAGACGAAAAAGTAATAGAGAAAATATTAGACTGTGCCGAATTGGACAGGTTAATGATGGAACTATGATGTATAATCCTGGTTCGGACCGGATCACCCGATCCGGTAGAGATGACGGCAGGTGGTTCAGAGAACCCGTAGCAAAAATCCCTGCCCCCCCCACCCCCATTCCCAGCTGAACCACACGATCATCAGAGGCTTTTTTTTTTTTTTTTTTTACTTTTAAAAGCATTTTTTCTTCGGCCAAAAAATGCAGCTAGAATTGTATTTGCACAAAATTGGAGAAGTGAAGAGATCCCTACTGATGAGAATGTGATTAGGAAAATATTAGAATGTGCAGAAATGAACAGATTAACACTTACAATTAAGGAGAAGGAACAAACTGAATATTATATGATATGGGAATTATTTTATCAATGGTTAGAGAGTAAAAATGGGAGTTGGAAATAAAAGGAGATTACAGAAGAGTAGAAAATAAGTTAAGATAGAGATGTAAACAATATGATGATTGTTATTATTGTAACTATTAGGATTATTATGCTTAATATTATTATTATATTCTTATTAGAAGATATGTTAAGAGGAAAAAATGAATAGGTTTACTATGTTCAATACCACAATTGTACGATCAGAGAATTAATATCAATGTAATAAATACTGTTGTAAATTTTGATGGTTATTGCACAGGGATATTTGTACCCAGACGACATACTATTTTAAGGGAAGATGGAATGTTTATAGGCCCTCAAAAGAAGATCAGGGCCATTCCTTCTGTTGGAATATAAATACTTTGATCATTGTGCCTTGTTAAAGGAAAAAGAAGAAGAAAAAATAATGTTTATATGTATAACACACTATTGTGTTGTCATCTTTGCATATTGGAAGCAGCAGGGTATAATGGTTAAGGTGTCAGAACAGGTGAGGAAAATCCAGCTTTATATACTTATTAAAAATCCTAGGAGTGTGGGGGAAAAGGGAGAACTTGATACCACGGGGAAAAAAAAATTGGCCGAGAAATACAACTAGTAACAATAAGACTTCATGCGTGAATGTGCTTGCTTGAGGCTGGCATGATATATTCCTAGTTCTTTGATCTTATGCACTTCAAAGTGACGAGGCTTTGAGTAAGATAGCCCTGATCTATCTTACAGTTATTTGAGAGGATTGCTGGAGTAAATACTGCAAATACTACTACTAGTAGTATTTAGGGAGAACTGCAGCACGCAGCACCTCCTCACATCAGTAGAAATAATTTGGAGCTCTCAAATGACCTTCTCAGCAATTTTTGCGGCAAAACTTTTTTTTTTTAAACATGCTTTTTAAAATGGAATCCGCTGTTCTGTTTACCTCTTTGGAGTCGTAGCAATGCAGCTGCAGCCTTCAATCCTCCCGTCGGGAATGGGGCTCCTGAGGCGATCCAAGAGCCTTCCGAGGATCACACTGCTTAAGACTCCATCCCCAGTTGCCTTCTCCAACTGCCTCCTGGAGAAGAGGCCCTAATCCCTAGATGGCAGCTCAACAGTTCCCATCTAGCATTGCATGTATGGGCTAATTGCACATAACGAAACAGCAGCTCTCCCCCAGGGAAGGAGCTGTTTTGTAGTCAATCTGCAGGTGAGGATATCTCTCTAGGAAGGCCTCTCCGAGTCAGATTTTGAAAACCACGTACGTGAGCTGTACGTATGAGTCGTGATGGCACAGTGATTAGAGTGCAGTACTGCGGGCTATTTCTGCTGCCTGCCGGCTGCCTGCAATTTGGCAGTCTGAATCTCACCAGGGTCAAGGTTGACTCAGCCTTCCATCCTTCTGAGGTTGGTAAAATGAGGACCCAGACTGTTGGGGGCCATACACTGACTCTGTAAATAGCTTAGAGAGGGCTGTAAAAGCACAGTGAAGCAGTATATAAGTGTTATTGCTATTGCTATTACAGTCTAACTCTGCCCACTGCTAGGAGTTTGATCCTGACTGGCTCAAGGTTGACTCAGTCTTCCATCCTTCCGAGGTGGGTAAAATGAAGACCCAAATTGTTAGGGGCAATATGCTGACTCTGTAAACTGCTTAGAGAGGGCTGTAAAGCACTGAAAAGCAGTATATAAGTATAAGTGCTAAGTGCTAGTGCTACGTGAAGATGGAAGCTGTGCAGAGGCAGCAAAGCTGAGCTATAAAAGACAATGAAGGGAGGCAGGGAAAAGGAAACAAATGTTTTCTTAACTGGCAGTGGCAATTTTCAGGCATTTCCGATCACCATGCAAAATATTCCTATTTCATTATCCCAGTAAGGAGATGTGATAATAAATCACAGCACTGTGGTTCAGCAAAAGGATTAGCCTAGAATAATTAGAAGAGATTCTCTGTGGTTCAGACTTGAATCGTGGAGTCCTTGGTGCTCTCTGAACTGAGTTGCTTACTTGCAGATGTTTCATTACCCAACTAGGTAGCATCATCAGTGCCATTGATCAGATTATCTAGTTGGGCAATGGAATGTCTACAAACAAACAAACAAGGTCAGACACCATCACGAACTCCATAGAATGATTATTTGGGTTGCTTTCCATTAGAATATTCAAGTGCTTTATAATAAAGGTAAAGGTTCCCCTCGCACATATGTTCTAGTTGTTCCCAGCTCTAGGGGGCGGTGCTCATCTCTGTTTCAAAGCTGAAGAGCCAGCGCTGTCCAAAGACGTCTCCGTGGTCATGTGGCTGGCATGACTCAATGCCAAAGGTGCACGGAACGCTGTTATCTTCCCACCAAAGATATTTTTCTACTTGCATTTTTTATGTGCTTTCGAACTGCTAGTTGGCAGAAGCTGGGAGAAGTAACTGGAGCTCACCCCGTTACGCAGCACTAGGGATTCGAACCACTGAACTGCCGACCTTTTGATCGACAAGTTCAGCATCTTAGCCACTGAGCCACCACATCCCTTATTTTATAATAATTTATAATACAATACAATAATTAATCAGGGTATACAGGAACAACATCCAGGAAACTGAGGCACACCAAAGTAGCAAGGAGGGAACCATGGCAAATAAAAGTTGTCCAATATTAAATCTGCAATAACCTGAGACTGAGCTGAAGTCCATCTAGGGTCTTCTGAGGCAATTTGAGTTTCTTCTCCTTTTCCTACCTCAGGAACCTCTGAAGGAGGCAGTCAAAGAATCAAGATGGCAGCCACAGCTGTGTGATCAGAGCCCCACCTCTTTTTTCATTTATTACACATGACATGTCTGTAAAAAGAAAAAGCAGGACTTTGTTAAGAAAAAGGAAGGAAGGAAGGAAGGAAGGAAGGAAGGAAGGAAGGAAGGAAGGAAAGAAAGAAAGAAAGAAAGAAAGAAAGAAAGAAAGAAAGAAAGAAAGAAAGAAAGAAAGAAAGAAAGAAGCAGCCAGTTTGGTCTAGTGTTTAAGGCAGCAGGCTAGAAAGCAGGAGATCATCAATGAGACATGACTTAGACATGAAAGCCAGCTGTGGTGATTTTGGGCCAGAATAGAGAGACATCACTACAAGCAAGTCTTAAGCTGCCTGTGTTTTTGTGAGTATATATCCATATCCAGGGGTGGGATTGAAAAATTTTAGTAACTGGTTCTCTGCCTGGTTGCTGGGTGGGCGTGGCCATGGGGGTGTGGCCTACTCGGTCTCCTGCACCACAGCAGGTGGGGGTGCATTTTCACCCTCTCCAGGCTCCAGAGGCTTTCCTCTAGGAGGGCGAAAACGGCCACCCAGAGGCCCTCCAGAGGCCGGAAATGGGCCCATTTCCAGACTTCTGGTACTTCTGGTACTTCCAAGAGGCCCGTTTTTCACCCTCCCAGAGCCTCCATGTGGGCCCTGCACTTACCTCACATCCAAAATGGGCCACGTGGAGACTCCTGGGAGGGGAGGGAAGGGGTGGGTGGGACCAGCCAATCCTTGCAACTAAATGTAAAATTAATATCCGGTTCGCCAGAACCGGTCCGAACCGACTGAATCCCACCCCTGTCCATATCCATATCAGGGGTGGGTTCTACTTACCTTTACTACCAGTTCATAATGGGATGGCACAGGTGTGCTTGCTTTGCTCATGCGTATGCCTTGGTTCTGTGCATGCGCAGATCACTGATGATGACATCTGGGGTGGTGGGCAGAGCCTTGCGCTGGTTTTACTACCGGTTCTTGTGAACCGGTCTGAACCGGGGGTGACCCACCACTGATCCATATCCATATCCATATCCATATCCATCCAATCCAATCCAATCCAATCCAATCCAATCCAATCCAATCTTTCTCTCTCAGTCTCTCTCTCTCTCCCTCCCTCCCTCCCTCCCTCTCTCTCTCCCTCTCTCCCTCTCTCTCTCTCTCCCACCTCACAGGGTTGTTGTGGGAAAATGTATTGGATATGCTCACCACCTTCAGTTATTTGTAAAAAATAATAAAGGCAGATACAAATAAAATAAATACTAAATTGCATGGTCATAGCTGCCATCTTGCCTTTTTTTGAACACCGAGGTCAGGTTGATCTGCTTCCTTTTGTTGCATGGTTTCAGTGGAAGACTGTGAATTAGGGCAGATTGCAAAAAACTGTGCAATGAATTGAAATGAAAGATTTGAAGTCTGTCTTGGGTAATATTTGGTAAGCAAAATGAAAGGCCTCCAACTTCCTTCCAGTGAGTTAGAAATGAGACACTACGGCCCTCCATAGAATACTTAAAAGTGGTGCTTCACTCAAACCTTTCTGAAAGCAAAAGGCTCTTTTGAAGATCTACCCAGCTCTAATAGCTGTCCTCGCACTGTAAAACTCTCCAAACGCCACTTCTGGGATACTCCGGTGAATGTAAAATGAAGACCAGGATCCCATTTTGAGAAAAAGAATGTCCATATTTCAAGGCAGCTTGGGATAATAGGCTTACGATGACAGGAAAGAATTGTAGATCAAACAAAATGGTGCTGGAACCTGCTTATTAGACCTCCTAATATAAAATTATTTTTTTACTCAGGCAGGATCGTTGGGCAGTTCAGGAATAAAAAGAGTCAACTGTCTTGTTTTCAGATTGTTTCTATCTGTGCTAGTTTATGTATAGGACCATATCAGATCCTTTAACCTTTCATTTATATTATAAATATAAATGAATTATAAATTTTACAACATTGGGAGAGAGAGTTGAGGAGCTCTTCACTTCTTGGGGGGGTTGGGGAGGTCAAACCCCAAAATGGAATCTATTTTATCATTTGGGGTGGGGATTTAAGGGACAAAATAGGTGCCTCAGATTTCCGTAAATTATAAGCTGTTCTTTTTTTGCCTCTTACATTTCCCCAAAACCTTTCAAAACAATCAACAAAACAGTTCACTCCTACAGTTCTGATTTCCTGAGGTAAAAACAAACAAGTCCCTGAAAAAAAAAAAAAAAAAAACATTTAATTTGCCTGGCATAGATAATCAGGCCAATGAATTCTGATACCGAACCATTAAGTACGCAGCCTTGAGTCATGAAGGACATACATGTGCAATGGAGGAATAGCAAATGAACATTCTGGGTATTTCTTTCCTTCCCCTTCTCATCCAGGTTCCCCATCAGTCATGGTGCTGATTTCCCTTGGGGTACCATCATTAAGTTCAAAAATGCGGAGTCAGTGTTGAAGAACCTCCTTGCAGAGAAAGGAGGAGGTGGTGATGGTAGGAGTTTTGTTATACAACAGAGTCCTTTGCTATCTTTTAAGCCATCCCTGATGAGCTGAAGGTAGCAGCTGTACCCCTTAGGGAGATACAGTAATGTATCTAGTGCGTACTCATTCCCTCGGTGCCAATAATCCTCCAGCAATGGTGCATAATGAATTCCAATAAGAACAGCAGAACCTTATCAGCCAGGTTAGGCTGCGTGCGACTTAAAAGAATCTCATGGAGCAGAAGCAACTTCAATTCCACGTTCGACCATCATTTATATTTATAAGTGCTGGCCAATCTTAATTTCAGCAAAGCACTTTGCAGACTGGGAAACTATTAGGATGGTGAGGGTGAGGAAGAACATGGTGTACTTCTATATGCTGCACGGCTCTTCCAAGGAACCAAAATTCATCCCAGAGTTATGTCAGGACCATGCAGTAAAATGCACTTACCTTCACTACTGGATCGGAAATGTGAGCGCACACACCTCTTCTGCACATGCGTAGAGCCTTCTGCACATTGGCAGAGGGTCAAAAATGGGACATGATAACATCCCAGTGGGTGGGTGGAGCCTCACACCGCCGGCCCTACTGGCTCACACGAGCCGGATGGATCTGGCCAGATTTCACCGCTGGTCAGGACCAGTGGTGGGTTGCCCCCGTTCGAACCGGTTCTATAGAACCGGTAGTAAAACCGGCGGGAGGCTCTGCCCACTGACCCCAACGTCATCAAAATGCTTCTGCGCATGCACAGAAGAGCGCATGTGCACACAAGCAAAGCATGCACGGCCCCGTTGCAAACTGATAGTAAAGGTAAGTAGAACCTTCCCCTGGTCAGAATTCACTCTTTTGCTAAGGTAGTCTTTGACGTATGACCAGAATAGAATAGAATAGAATAGAATAGAATAGAATAGAATAGAATAGAATAGAATAGAATAGAATAGAATAGAATAGAATAGAATAGAATAGAATTTTTATTGGCCAAGTGTGATTGGACACACAAGGAATTTGTCTTGGTGCATATGTTCTCAGTGTACATAAAATAAAAGATACATTCATCAAGAATCATAAGGTACAACACTTAATGATAGTCATAGGGTACAAATAAGCAATCAGGAAACAATATCAATATAAATCGTAAGGACACAAGCAACAAAGTTACAGTCATACTGTCATAAGTGGAAGAAGATGGGTGGTGGGAACAATGAGAAGATTAATAGTAGTGCAGACGTAGTAAATAGTTTGACAGTGTTGTGGCGCAGTGGTTAGAGTGCAGTACTACAGGTGACTTCTGCCGACTGCTGGATGCCTGCAATTTGGCAGATCGAATTTCACAAGGCTCAAGGTTGACTCAGCCTTCTATCTTTCCGAGGTCAGTAAAATGAGGAGCCAGATTGTTGGGGGCAAGAGGCTGACTCTGTAAACCGCTTAGAGAGGGTGGTAAAAGCACTGTGAAGCGGTACATAAGTCGAAGTGTCATTGCTATTGAGCCCAATAATTCTACAGTTAAGTGAGACATTTGCTAAGTGAGTTTTGGCCCATTTTCTAGCCCCCATTCATTAAGTGAATCCTTGCAACCGATAACTTAATAACCAAGTGAATCTGGCTTCCCACTGGACTTTGCTTGTCAGAAGGTCGCAAAAGGGGATCACGTGATCCTGGGACACAGCAACGGTCATAAATATGGAAATACAGTTGCCAAGTGTCTGAATTTGGATCACATGATCATGGAGATGCTGCAAAGGTTGTAACTGGGAAAAACGCTCGTAAGTCACATTTTTCAATGCCATCGTAACTTTGAATGGTCACTAAATGGACTGTTGTAAATTGAGGACTGCCTGTACTTGGAAGCAACTCTTTCCAGTTCAAGGACTTATTTTCACTGCTTATTTTTAAGTGCAATGAGTAAATCTACTCTGTTTCTGAGAATAGTTTCTCTCAAGGTATGAAGCATCTAAATAGCTTGTGCTTACTGTATTTTTCAGAATATAAGATGCACCTTTCCCCCCCCCCCCAAAAAAAAAGAGGGTGAAAATCTGGGTGCATCTTATACTCTGAATGTAGCCCCACCCAGCCTCTCGAACAGAGGTTTCAGAGGCTGAAAAAAGCCTCAGAAATGAAGCTTCAGGAAAAAAAGCCTCCAAACAGAGCTTCAGAAAAAAAGCCTCTGAAACTGAAGCTCTGTTTCGGAGGCTTTCAGAGGCAGAAAAAAAAAAGCAAAGCACAGAGCTCACAACCAATGAACCTGTTGCTAAAATTCACCTCTAGGAACAGCTGATTGGGGGTATTCCGGGAGACCATCCACCCACCAATCAGCTTTTTTCTTATTTTCCTCCCCAAAAACTAAGGTGCATCTTATACTCTGAAAATTATGGTAGTTAGAACTTGGAACTGTTATCACAACATGTAGAAAATAGTCAAGTATGAATAACTTTGCTCCAGTCCATAAATTAGGTCAAGATGTGGCTGTGGCTGTGGATCCTGCAAACTGTTCCTCCCCTATATCTAGCCTAAGAGAAAGGACATTTCATTTCCACTGGGGGCCAAGACCTAAAATAGATCGATCGATCGATTTTGCTTAGGATCGTTTTCAGAAATGAGCGTTCCTAAGGCCTTCTTTTTCCATTTCCAATCTGCAGTTCCTTGGGGGTGGGGGGGATATCATCTGCATTTTTAATTTTGACTCACATTTTGCTATGCATTTTTGGTCTAAAAGATGCCCTTTTATGTTCCCTTGGATATTCTTTCTTTCTTTCTTTCTTTCTTTCTTTCTTTCTTTCTTTCTTTCTTTCTTTCTTTCTTTGAGAAAACAAATTACAAAAGGCAGAAACATGTGAGAACGCAAAGATAACTGCCTCCTAAATCCGCATCTCCGTCTAGGAAGTGCAAATGAGGTTGGATCATTAAAATGCAGAAATAACGGAATTCTTGCGCGCCTGGATCTTAAACCCAGAAGTGTCAGAAATCTTTGCTTGAGGCTTGTTTGCTTGGAGAAATAGCTGGCCCAAAGAAGCTGGGACACACTCCAGTAAAACGCTGAGCAGATGTCTGATGAAGCCCTGGGGGGGTGGAACTTGAGAGCCTTACTGGCATTGCACTTAAACTAAGGAAAAGGGGGACCAAAAGGAAAAAAGAACCCACAGAGCAGGTTATTTCCAATCCATGGGGACTGGGGGTGGATAGGATCACCCAGAAATAGAAAACATGTTGGAACATCTTTTCTTATAACTCTTCTAACGTTGCCAAGACCAGCTGGGTGAGCAGAGAGATATCTCAAATGAAAGCCGAGGTAAGTGATGTTTCTTCCAGGCTCTTGGCAACGGCTCTGTTATTGACTCCTCTTCTTAAACTTTCACCCAGACCCAGTGGTGGGATTCAGCCAGTTCGCACCACTTCGGGAGAACCGGTTGTTAGATTTCTGAGCAGTTTGGTGAACTGGTTGTTGGAAGAAATCATTAGGGCAGAGAACCAGTTGTTAAATTATTTGAATCCCACCACTGGCCAGACCTCACCTGCTACCAAAGGGGTCTGCAACGTCTCATTGCAAAACTTTGATGTGGGATGACAACGTTCTGGGCCGAATGAAGAAACTCCAAAGTATTGTGCGCATTTCACACTAGACGACATGCTTGGTTGGGCAAAGAGAAAGGCGGAGAAAGAAGATCAATGTTGAACTGCAGAATCCTTGTTTTTCACGCAACGGGCCTTGTGGTAAATCCCTTTTGTGCTTGGCTGAAAGGTTTTAAGAAGCAGGCGATGTAAGATATGTGCTGCACCTCGCATCCTAAAACCCGCTGTCACTCAAAGCAATCAGATCAGATGGATTATTATACCCCAATTGGATTATTTTACAACATGCTGTAGAACAGCTTCCTGTTTTCTTAAAGACATAGCTTTTGTCCATTCAAAGATTCTTCTTTCTTTTGAAAAAAACAAACAAAAGGCACACATGTTGCTTATTACATTGAACGGTGGTGCATTTGCCACCAATCTGGATGCTCCAGATCAGCTTCAAGTATATCATATATCTCCCTGCCCAGGTGGGCAAGCGAAATTGGAAAATTGTATATTACACAAAAGGTACACTTCAGTGGTAGGTTTCAAATTTTTTTACTACCGGTTCTATGGGCATGGCTTGGTGGGCGTGGCAGGGGAAGGATACTGTAAAATCTCCATTCCCTCCCCATTCCCTCACCAATCCAGGGGAAGGTTACTGCAAAATCCCCATTTCCTCCCGATCAGCTGGGACTTGGGAGGCAGAGAATAGATGGGGGTGGGGCCAGTCAGAATTTGTACTACTGGTTCTCCGAACTATTCAAAATTTCCACTACCGGTTCTCCAGAACTGGTCAGAACCTGCTGAAACCCACCTCTGGTATAGTGGGGATTGCATGAAATATCTGGGATATTACTCAACAAAATTGAGGCCTTCTGCCTTTCTTCTTTTGGGTCGTCTCTCTCTCTCTCTCTCTCACCCTTTGAAAATTTTACCAGAACATAACAAAGAGAACCTGTGGCCTTCCAGGTGAGATACAAAAAAAAAAATAAAAATCTGCTTTTTTTTCTTTCCCCGTTTCTGAAATGTAAGCCTTAGGGGTAAATTTCCTCTCTGTTGTTTTGCTAATAGAGCAATGTCTTTGTGGTTGAGGTCAAACAAGGGGGCATGACAGGTTGTGAGAGGATGCCTCTGTGAAACAATCTCATTCCTTATGAGTTATTTTGGATGGAGAGAGGAGGTTAAAGGATTAAATAACTCCCTGGTTAAGCCTTGTTGAACTGTAATGCCTACGTTTTATACCTATTTTGCCAAAGATATAAATGCACACTGCTATGTCGCCAGAAGTCAGAATAATTGTTTCTAATCTTGGCTGAGCAGTCTGGAGGGAGCACCCTGAGTCTAAAAGCAGAACTAGAAATTGGATTATTTGTCCATTTAGCAGAGGGTTGAAAGGAAAGCAGTAGAGGGCAAACTTGACTTAGATGGAACAAGCTGGCTACATCCCATGTTCCCAGCATTTTGAATTCCAAAGCTTGGTTGAAGAAAAAGTTTGCAATCAAAGTGGGGAGGGGGTGAGAAGGAGGCATAAGCATCATGCCAAAGATCAAATTGTAGAAAGTCATCCCTAGCAGTTGTTCTTTCTTTAGAAGTTCTCACTTCCTTAAAATAAGTTCTTGCTTGGAGTAACAGCACAACGATTTTTTCCTTTGCCCCCATAACTAAAATTACAAGTCCCAACTGCCAAAGCCAACTGTCAAAAACATTAGAATCTATTCCTTGTTCAAGAGAAGGCAGTGCATCACAAGGTAAGGGAATATTGTTCCATTTTGTTCAATGTGTTCTCAAACGCCGCTACCATAAAACATGACAATGCTGTTGATAAAACTTTTGGGTAAGTCCATAAAATGGAGTAAAACTAATAATAGAAATGGGAATGGCATTTCAGAACAGAGTAAGGTGACTGGACTATTATTTTAAGACACATCCAGTTTGTAAGTTGTACCTTCAACATTTTTAGATCGAGGGCCCTAATAATCCCATTCTGAATGACTCCAATTGATTAATGAATTATGCCAACAGTTGGCTGGTCAACCCAAACAAGAATTGGGTCTCATTCTGGAGGACATGACCCCCTCTGGGAAATCTGGTGGGACACGTATGCTACCAATTCAATTCAGAATAGAGCTGGAAGGGACTTTGGAGGTCTTCTAGTGCAACCCCCTACTCAAGCAAGAGACCTTATACCAGGGGTGGGTTCTACTTACCTTTACTACTGGTTTGCAACGGGACCACGCACGAGCGCTCACTTTGCTTGTGTGTGCATGCTTCTGCACATGCTCAGATCATCAATTATGATGTCTGGGCGGGTGGGCAGACCCTCCTGCCACTTTTACTACTGGTTCTAGAACCGGACAGAACCGGAAGCAAGCCACCACTGCCTTATACCATTTAAGACAAGGAGTTGTCTAGTCTCTTCTTGAAAATCTCCAACGATGAAGCTCACACAACTTCTGGAGGCAAGCTGTTCCACTGGTTAATTGTCCTCACTGTTAGGAAGTTTTCCCTTAATTCCAGGTTGCTTCTCCATTGAGAGTGGAGACAGCAGCCAGCGTGGGTAGTGCCCATCCAATCAGCTTGAAGGACTGAGTCTGCCAATTATTCTTAGTCCCGCCCTTGTTGCCGGGCAGACCCAGCTTTGGCTCAGTCCTTCAGCTTTGACAGGCGTGTGGGACTTAGTCTCTGGCTATTTTCTTGGATTTCTAACCTTTTCTGATAGATTTCTGGTTTCTGACTTGGACTGTTTTTTTGACTTCGGATTGCTTATTTCCCCTCTGGCATGGTACTGCGTTTTGGCTGACTTTGGACTGTTTTTTGGACTTCGCATTTGTAAGTTGATTGGGGCTCCGTTCCCTCCACTTCCCTCCGTTGCAAAAGGGGATTTTTTTTTCCTCTTCCCCCTCCCCCTAGCCTTTCCAGTCGGGGGTTAAGGACTGTTTTTGCCCTCAAATTCAGCCTCCCTTCGCTTCTCTTCACCTCCTGGCTGTGGCTTGCATCGGACTATCAGAGTTCGTCGAGGGCGGCTAGCGGCGCCCGCCATTTTGAATGAACTTTTTCCCGCCGCTGGTAGCCGCCCCGTTTCTTTCTGCAAGGTTGGCTGCAAAAACAACTGAGGAGGCTTAATTGCTTCGTTTCTCTGCTATCTCCTTCCTTTTGGAAGTGATTACTCCTGCTGAGTGACTGGTTGAGCTGGAGGTTGTCGGCTGTGTGATTGCCGTTGTGGAGCTTCGCGCCCCCCCCCCCCGCCTCTCAACAGCCTTGCTGGTGCTGTCTATTCCAGTTGCGGAGCCTTGCGCCCCCTCTCTTTGGCTATTGGTGTCCCAGAACTCCGCTATTCATACCTGCCTGGTGGGGTCTTGCGCCCCCTGTTTATTGTGTGGCAGCGACTCGGACTTATGACCTGTCTCACTTAACGACCGCCCGATTTCGGTCTCCTTCATTTTCTCTGGGGCCTGGCACTGACACAGCCTCCTTTTCTGCAATTTCTGAGCGCTCAACCTACGTCTCATTTACTGATGGATGGTCATTGTGTGAGTTATTGACCTTTGGACTGCCTTTTGTGTGGAGTTTCTCACGCTCCCTTCTAATTTGTGGAGTCTAGCGCCCCCACCTCTGTTTGCCTGAATTGCTGTGACTGCCTGTTGCCAACCACTATGCCTAAGGCCCCTTGCAAGTCTAAACACGGCCGCAAGGCTGGTCGCTCAGAAGCTGGACAAACAGACGCCTTGTCTGTTAACCAAGAATCAGCTCATGAGGCCCCTAAGGTCTCTTCCTCGGCTTCTCATTC
The DNA here is from genome assembly GCA_022577455.1 of Arizona elegans. Classification (NCBI taxonomy): domain Eukaryota; kingdom Metazoa; phylum Chordata; class Lepidosauria; order Squamata; family Colubridae; genus Arizona; species Arizona elegans. The sequence continues at coordinate 15,391,663 of JAKOOJ010000013.1, read as the reverse complement.
CTCCCGGTCTCACCATCACTCCAAACATAGCCTGTCGGCTTCCTCCAAGATGGAAAAACGGAGGGACAGGCTCTTATCCCAACTTTGTGACAGGGCGAGTTCCAAGTTGCCTCCCCCTCAAACGCAAGCTTCTTCTGCTTCGGTTGATCCAACTCCTACATTGGGGCCTCGATCCCCTACACCGGACCAGCTATCTCTTCAAGACTGTCCAGTTACCATTTCTGAGGACAACTTATGGGGCTCGGATTCATCGAATCAACCGGCTGGTCAAGTTTCTACGGTCCCTCAGGACCCCTCTCCTTCCGATTCCGGCGCTGCTCCTTCTTCAGACATAATCTCTTACCAACTCAATCAATCTCAACTCCAGCAAATGATCGATGCGGCCGTACAAAAATCTTTAGCTGCCCGGTCTTCTCACTCCAGTCGGCAGGGGTCGGTTAGGTCAGCTTCTCCTGCCTCTCTGGAATGGGCACCTCAGGATTCTGCTGGTTCGCTCCATCCTGAATCCCCGACTTGTTCTCATTCCAGTCATCATTCGGCCTCGGCTGATGTAGATTTTGCTGACTCTGACCTGTCGGAGGATGAAAACCTCCCGCCTGATCAGCCTTCCTTCACCGGCCTCTTTCCTCAGGCCTTGTTTAAGTCCCTTTTGTTCAAGGCGGTTAATACAGCCCGTTTGTCTTCACCGTCTGTTGATCCGGCCCCAGCTCAGGCTTCTTCAGGATCCTTGGATCCCATGTTTGCGGAACCTGCTCGGCCTATTACGTCGATACCCACACCTCCTCTATTTTTGGACGTGCTAAAGCGCCAGTGGGAGTCTCCAGCCTCAGCTCCTCTACTCTCTTCCAATGACAGGAAGAACTTCCCGGTCTCTTCGGACCTCGACGCTCTTCTTCAGATGCCTTCCATTGACGCCCCTGTTGCGGCTCTGCTTCCTAACGTTAATATTCCTGGTGAACCTGTCGAGGGTCTCCGTCCTGAGGAGCGTCGTTCTGAACTTGTGCTCCAAAGAGTTTTCCAAAGCTCTGCCTGGGCAATTAGGGTGGCCACTACCGCCTCATTCTTCAATAGAACCACCTTGCTCTGGCTGCGGCAGTTGCAAGAAAAAATGCCCCCTGGCGACTGCCGAATTAGGCAGGATTTAAACAAGATTGTCGTGGCTGTACAATTTTCCGCCGACTCGACTCTGAACGCCGCCAGATTTGCTTCGAAATCATTGGCTTCTTCTGTCACGGCTCGTCGCTTGGTCTGGCTTCGACATTGGCAGGCTGATGCCAGGCACAAATGGCGCTTGGCGTCGGTTCTGTTTCATGGATCTAAGTTGTTTGGGGAGGCCCTAGACCCTTTCCTTACGGAAACTAGGGATAAAAAGAAGGTGTTGGCTGCTACCTACCGTAGAGGAGAGCCCCGTTTTTCTCCTTACCCACCTCGTTCTCCGGCATGAGGTGCTGATGGGGGGGTTCTTCCTCTGCATTCTCCTCCCTCTATAGGCGTGAGGGTTCCTTGGCTAGGCCCCGGGGCTCGCAGGATAGGTCGGTAAGGGGACGCCCTTTTGTCTCTAAACGGCCCTTTCGAGGGGGAGGAGGTCGTTTCGCCCGTCGCCGTCGCTGAGTGTGTTCCAGACCCTCCCATTGGCGGTCGATTGGGCCTTTTTGCTGCCATTTGGGAGGAGTCCACCTCAGATCAGTGGGTCCTCGCCACCTTAAGGTCTGGTTTGGCCATCGAATTTGTTTCTCCCCAACCCAACACCTTTGTTTGCTGTCCGATTTCTCGTAATCCCAGAAAGCGGTCCCTTATGGCCTCATCGGTTCAGCATCTTTTGACTATCAAGGCTATTCAACCTGTTCCCCCTGGCCAGGAGGGTTCAGGTTTTTATTCACGGGTGTTCTTAGTTCCCAAATCTTCGGGGGGGTGGCGTCCTATTCTGGACCTGAAATGTTTGAACCAGTACGTCGTATATCAAAAATTTAAAATGCAATCCTTGAGGACCATTCTGGACGGTGTTCGGAGGGGCAATCTCCTCTCCTCCATTGATCTTACCGAGGCCTATCTCCATATTCCTATCCTCCCTTCCCACAGACGATATTTGCGCTTTTGTTATGGCGGATTACATTTCCAGTACAGGACTCTACCATTTGGCCTCTCGTCCGCCCCCCGCACCTTTACTAAGGTGCTGGCTGCCCTGGCGGCTTGTCTCCGTCTTCGTTCAGTTCGTCTTTTGTGTTATTTGGATGATATTCTGCTTTTGTCCCCCTCTCCTCAGCAGGCGGCCTTAGATGTACGTCTAACTGTGGAGACGTTGGCGGCCCATGGTTTTTCCATTAATCTGGAAAAGAGTCACCTCATTCCCTCCACTCGCATTGTTCATTTGGGTGCCCTGATTGATACTCTTCAGGGCCAGGTTTTCCTCTCCCCCGACAGGCAGAATAGCCTGAGGCGGTTGGTATCTCAAGTTGAGAGGTGTCGGGTTGTTTCTCCTTACCTTTTGTCCCAGTTGTTAGGTAAGATGATATCTGCAATAGCCATAGTTCCCTGGGCTCAATTACACGCCAGGGAGCTCCAATGGTTTCTCTTACCGTTGCAGAAGGCGGGAAGAGGCACTTCACCGAAGCCGATTCCGCTTCCCCCTGCGGTGCGCCGATCTCTCAAGTGGTGGCGTTCCCCTGCTCTCGCTGCGGGTTGCTTCTTCCTCGAGCCCCCACGGGTGGTGGTGACGACAGACGCCAGCCTTCTGGGCTGGGGAGCCCATTGTCAGGGTCAGCTGGCTCAAGGGACTTGGACGCCATCAGAATCTCGTCGTCCCATCAATTGGCTGGAGCTACAGGCAGTCTTTCTTGCCCTGAAGTTGTTTCACCATCTGATCTTCGGGACCCACGTTCTCATCCTCACGGACGTCGCCGCCAAGGCGCATCTGAACAGATTGGGGGGCACCAGATCGAGGTCCCTCCTGGCAGTGGCAATGGCTTTGGGTCTCTGGTCGGAACGCCATCTTTGTTCTCTACGAGCAGAGCACATATTGGCAGACTGGCTGAGTCGCCGACGGATCGACAATGCAGAGTGGCGCCTACACCCGCGCGTCTTCCAGGACCTCTGCCTTCGTTTCGGCCTTCCAGTAATCGATCTCTTCGCGACTCACGAGAACGCCCAACTTCCGCAATTCCTTTCTCGATATCCACATCCTCGGGCAGCCGGCATCGACGCTCTTCGGATTGCATGGCCGTCGGGCCTCCTGTACGCCTTTCCCCCGACGTCTCTCATCCCCAGGGTCGTCCGCAAAATTCTATCCGAGCGTGCGAAAGTGATCCTTGTGGCTCCGCATTGGCCTCGGAGACCCTGGTTTGCGGACCTCGTGTCCCTATCGGTGACCCCATCGTGGCGACTACCTCTCGAGGACACTCTTCTCTCGCAGGGCGCTCTCACGCACCCAGATCCGGCCTGGCTCTCCCTGACCGCTTGGAGGTTGAGCGGGGCAACTTGAGGGCGGTACACATTCCAGCGGACGTCATTCATACATTACAATCCTCCCGACGGCCTTCTACTGACCGCATTTATTCGGCCACCTGGCGAGCCTTATGTTCCTGGTGTGATCAGGTCGACGTTACGCCGCTTCAACCTTCCATTGTGCATATCCTTATGTTTCTGCAAAAGGGCTTGGTTCAAGGTCTTTCTTCTAACACTCTTCGTCGGCAAGTTGCAGCGGTATCTTCGGTGCTTACCTGCGGCTCCTTGTCATCCCTGGCTCAACATCCCCTGATTCGACGCTTTCTCCGGGGTGCCAAGAACTTGTGTCCTCCTGTGTTGCATCGATATCCCACCTGGGACCTTCCCTTGATCTTACAATCCCTTACGGGCCCTCCATACGAGCCAATCAGGACCACCAGTCTAAGACTTCTCACCTGCAAGGTGGCCTTCTTAGTGGCCATAACCTCGGCCCGTCGCATCTCGGAGATCGCTGCTTTGTCTACTCGCTCGGACCTTTGTGTCTTCCACTCGGATCGTGTGGTTCTCCGCTTGGACCCTACCTTTGTGCCAAAAATTAATTCTGTATTCCACCGTTCACAAGAAATTATCCTACCTGATTTCTGTCCTCGTCCTTCTCATGCACGTGAACAGTGTTGGCATACCCTTGATGTCAGGCGGGCATTGCGGATTTACTTAAAAAGGACGGCTTCCTTCCGCCGATCGGAGTCTCTTTTTGTCTCTTTCCTGCCTACCAACCAGGGTTGTAAAGTCTCGTCTTCTACCATCGGTCGTTGGATTAGGCAAACGATTGCTGCAGCCTACGATTTTCGTTCTCTTCCACGTCCATCGAGATTGACGGCTAACTCCACCCGCAGCGCGGCTACAACAGCTGCATGGGCAACGCAGGCCTCCCTGCTGGAGATTTGTAGGGCGGCTACGTGGTCTTCGCCTGGACCCTTTATTCGACACTACAAGGTCGACCAGTTCGCATTGGCGGAGGCGGCATTTGGACGCCGTGTTCTTCAAAGGGTTGTTGCCGGAGAAGTTGCTGCGGTCCAGCAGGTTCCCCCCCTGACTCCGGGACAGTGAACTTGGGTACGTCCCACGCTGGCTGCTGTCTCCACTCTCAATGGAGAAGGAGTGTTGGTCCTACCTGATACGTTCCTTCTCGTTGAGTGGAGACAGCAGCCAGACCCTCCCTTCTCAGGCTGGACCTTGCTTGTTTCCTATTCTCTCTCCTGAGGTTTTCTCCTTCTCCCACACGCCAAGTCTGTCTTCAAGTCTTCGCCAAAGCTGGGTCTGCCCGGCAACAAGGGCGGGACTAAGAATAATTGGCAGACTCAGTCCTTCAAGCTGATTGGATGGGCACTACCCACGCTGGCTGCTGTCTCCACTCAACGAGAAGGAACATATCAGGTAGGACCAACGCTCCTTTTCTCCTTGATTAGTTTCCATCCATTGTTTCTTGTCTTGCTATGCAAAATAAGTCAACCCCCTCTTCTTTATGGCAGCCCCTCAAATATTGGAACACTGTTCTGATGTCACACCTAGTCAGTGGTGAGATTCAAAAAAAATTATTACCGGTTCTATGCAGTGGTGGGATTCAGGCAATTTAACAACCGGTTCTTTGCCCTAATGATTTCTTCCAACAACCAGTGTGTCAAACTGCTCAGAAAGTTAACAACTGGTTCTACCGAAGTGGTGCGAACTGGCTGAATCCCACCACTGGTTCTGTGGGCGTGGCTTGCTGGGCATGACCAGGAAAGGTTACTGCAAAATCCCCATTTCTTCCCATCAGCTGGGACTTGGGAGGCAGAGAATAGATGGGGGCAGAGCCAGTCAGAGGTGGTATTTACCCGTTCTCCGAACTACTCAAAATTTCCACTACCGGTTCTCCAGAACTGGTCAGAACCTGCTGAATACCACCTCTGCTCCTAGTCCTTCTTTTCTCTAGACTAGACATACCTAGTTTGCAAGAGATATTCCTGATTACACTGCCTTTTTCTTTCACACCTTTCTTCATATGAATTTTTCTTTTCTTGCTGCTCTAGACTGATCACAAAATTCAGAAGAGTAGAATGACTATTTCTGGTCCGTGATGGTTAAAATGTGAACTGAACAAATAGCTCCTCTCCCGCACTATGCAAATGTTCTCTGCAAGAAGAGCCAGTCACCTGCCCAGTCTCATTTTGACATTGGCTGATGGCGCATGTTTGGAATGGCCAAAGATGAAATTCTGTGGGAACTCCGTGGAGAATTTATTTACAGCGACCACCTGCATAATGTTCTTTTGCAATTCCTCCCTGAAAATATTACAAACAAGCTCTGCAGCAGATTGTGGCAAGGTCTGCCCTGGCAGCTGGTGGACCTCATTTGTAATATCAGATTCTGGAAATTAGCCAATGGTCCACCACTCAGGCAGTAGATAATTTCTATCTACCCTTGTTCAAGGCTGACCACCTTCACCGATGAACAAATCTGAAGGAATTTAGTGGCAACTTTTCAAATTAACAAGTTCTGTTCAAAAGTATCAGCTTTTGTGAGTTTGCTTCATCAGACGCCGAGAGTGGCCAGGCTGACCGAGGACTTAAACTGGGGTGACACCAAAAAAAGGGAGGGGAAGACAGGTTGGTTATGCAGATGCAGGTTACACATGAGATAAATTATCTCTGCCTTATCAATTATCAATTGTAATGTGTGTGTGTTTTTTTAATGGGTTTGTTCTGAGATGGCCCGAAACTTTTTGATGTATGTGAGTTCATCAACCTCTTGTTCAATGATTGAATTAAAGACTTGTTTTTCCAAAAAAAAACCATTGCTTTTAAGCCAACAGTCACTTTTGGGAAAAGGGGATCTTAACTCTATGATTGAGTTTATTTATATATTTATTTATTTATTTAGATTTATATTGCCACCTATTCGCACATGGTGGCTTACAAGAATATAAAAACATCATATAAAAAACAATAAAACTAATAAAAGAGAGCATCATATAATAAATTAATATAATAATACAATAAAATAAGCCCCCACCCCCTGCCCCAGTGTCAACACATCACATGAACCATTTAATGGGCTCCATCCCGCTCTTGGTTCCCCAGGTCCGCTGGCAGAACCAGATCTTCAGTGGCTTCTGGAAGAGTATTAGAGTGGGGGCCATTCTAATCTCTGGGGGAATGATGTTCCAGAGAGAGGGAGCCACCAAGGAGAAGGCCCTTCTTCTGGGTCCCACCAGGTGTATCTCCAGGGGTGAAATTCACTTATCTTCCCTACCAGTTCGCAAATGTGTGCACGCCGTATGCACACTCCCTTCGCTCACGCGTGCCATCATCTACGCATGTGTGGAGGCTTAAAATGTTGCCAAAAAGCGACATCATGACATCCGCGCGGGTAGGCAGAACTTCCTGCAGCTGCTGCTACCAATTTGCCTGAGCCGGATAGAACCAGCTGAATTTCACCCCTGTGTATCTCCTTAGGGGATGGAATCTGCAAGATTCCTTGCCTCCCTGCTCTGGTGGGTCAGGTAGATGTGACCGGCAAGAGATGGTCCCTCAGATAACCTGATCCCAAGCCATGAAGAGCTTTAAAGGTGACAACCAGCACCATGAATTCCACCTGGAAGCAAATTGGCAACCAATGCAGCTTCCGCAGGAGAGGTGATACATGTGCACACTGAGGTCTGCGCAAAACCATGCGGGCTGCTGCATTTTGCACCAACCGGAGCTTCCGGATGCTCTTCAAGTTCCTACTCCTGTTTCTAAACCAGCCTGAATATCACACATCTCTTTTTCTATGGGTGGGTTTAATGAAATTCAGCAGGTTCTGACAGGTTCTGGAGAACCGGCAGCAGAAATTTTGAGTAGTTTGGAGAACCGGCAAATATCAGCTCTGGCTGACCCCAGAGTAGGGTGGGAATGGAGATTTTTCAGTATCCTTCCCCTGGAGTGGGGATGGAATGGTGGTTTTTTTTTTTGCTTTAATTTATATGCTGCCCTTCTCCGGAGACTCAGGGCGGCTTACAATGCGTTAAGCAATAGCCTTCATACTTTTGTATATTTATACAAAGTCAGTTTATTGCCCCCACAACTGGGTCCTCATTTCACCTACCTTTGAAGGATGGAAGGCTGAGTCAACCTTGAGCCTGGTGAGATTTGAACTCGCAGTAACAGCAGATGTTAATAACAGTGCTTTAGTCCACTGTACTAACCAAGGCTCTATTTTGCAGTATCCTTCCCCTGGAGTGGGATGGGAATGGGGATTTTGCAGTATCCTTTCCCTGGAGTGGGATGGGAATGGAGATTTTGCAATATCCTTCCCCTGCCACACCCACCAAGCCACGCCCACAGAACCAGTAGTAAAAAAATTGAATTTCACCACCGGTTTAATGGTTGCATGACTTGCAACAGTATTGTTAGCATATAAAAGCAGATTATGGTACAGCACTTGGAAGAGTTGTGTGTGTCAATCTTTTGGCACCCCCAATTTTTTTTTTTTTTTTTGACACAATTGAATTGAACATTAGCCTTTTCCGATATTCTAGTCTTTCTTTGTTGCGCTGTAATTTTGATACAATTTTGTAATTGATGCTGGGTGCCAGAATAAAGACAGGTTGTTCAGCACCCAACATGCAATCGAGTGACTGCTGGATGGAACAGATGTTGGAATTTTGAACCTGTTGCTCTTGAGTCATAAACAACAGGTCATTAAGCGAGGACTACCTGTTTAATAGTCTGGAAGATTTCCGTCTCCTGCTTCTGAACTGAACCAAACTTTTTTTCTTTTCTTTTTTCAGGGGGAAGAGTGGGGAAAACATCTGTGCGCTGTTTTGCAACAGTCTTGGATTGTCTCAGGCTTCAACTTTGGTTATTCTAGCAGTCACACTAGATGTCAGCCCTGTATCATAAGTAATAAAATATAATGCTAAAAATCAGTCTTTCAATATCTGGAAACCTTTCCTGATTGAAAAGTTTGGAATTTATGGCTGGTTTTTTTCTTCTCATGCTTTACAACCCCTTTAGAACTTTTGGGGATGGGATTTTTCAATTTATATTGAGGTAAGGCGATAGAAGGCTTTGTTATTTTTGTTATCACCGCCATCATCATCTTCCTCTTATCTTGATTACCTATTTCCTAGTTCTTGAATGAAAAAAGTTTGGAGAGAATGTCTCCGGGAATGTTTTGGATGGTAGGAAAACTGCAAACCATAGAAGCAATTGCACAAAAAAAGATAGACTACCTGCATTCACAAACTCAGCCACCTTTTAAAATGTGTGGGAATCTCACTTCCTGTCCATAAAAATTGCTTCATTTTGCCTTTGAAAAATAATGTTAAAAGCAATTTCCTTCCCATTAAGTTGACTGAGAATAATTAGGGGAAAAAAACCATATCAAAAATGCATTCACCCAGATGTACTTAAATAAATCTCTAATGGCAGTGAACAATTTTAAGGAATCTCTCATGGTTAACGGAACCTGGCAGACAGACCATTGTTCTCCCTCTGCTAAGAATAACTGCATTTGTTGAACTTGATTTTATGCCTATGGTTGAAAAATTGTACTATAGATTAAGCAATAAGAAACTGACTTCCCCCCACCCCCATAAATTGGTTATAAAGAACTCTAGATTTTAAGTATTGCAAAGTAGGAGAAATCAAAACAGATTCATATTTCCATATTCTGGGCATTTTACTGTAGAGTCTTGAGGGAATAGACAGGCAGCTTACTGGCCAGATAAATTTCCACCAACCAAATCCAAATGGAAATTCTTAACTCTAATCCATCATCAGGAGTTTTCTCCTGTTGTTTAATCCAAACAATGGGTTTGCTTAACAACTACTGTGCTCACTTAGCAACTAGTAAAAATTGGGTTGGTCACGTGATGATCTGCTTAAGGATTGGCATGACTTTAGAATATTAAAATAGAATAAAGCTAGAAGGGACTTTGGAGGTCTTCTAGTCCAGCCCCCTGCTCAAGCAGGAGAATCTATACTACTTCAGATAAGTGGCTGTCTAGATTCTTCTTAAAAAACCTCCTGTGATGGAGCACTCATGATTTCTGAAGGCAAGCTGTTCCACTGGTTAATTGACTTATGACCATAATTCTAGGTTCAATTAGGATTGTAAGTCAAGGTCTACTTGTACATGGTGTGTGGGTGTAAGAGAGTGGGTGTTGTGGCCCGTCAGCGGCCTATGCAGTAGCTGATTCCGACAGTGAGGAGGCTGGTGTGGTGCTGCACCAGTAGCCTATGCAGCTGGCACTCGAGTTAGACAATGAGGAGGCTGGAGAAGATGTGGTGCCAGAGGCAGGGATTCAGCCAGGACCTTCAGAACCTCCAGAAGCTCCCATAAGTGAAGAGGAAGAAGAGGAGGACTCTGTGTGCCCATGCACTCTTCTCAGTGCATGGGTGCGCAGAGCTGCCAAAAGGCAGGAGTGGCTCCTCAGGAGGAAGTCTCCTCGAGAGTAAGGCTTGGGGCTAATTGGCCACTCCCTTAGCCTATTTAAGGAAGGACGACCACTGAGGCAATTTGCAGGGAACAACTTTGTTCACTCTCCTTCGTGTCCTGATCTTAGTTTTCTTATCAGTTTCCTACAAATTGCTTCTGGGCTTTCTGCCAACCAGATTACGATTTCTTTGGATTCTTGTTGGCTGTTAAGAAAGTTAATTAATAGCCTTTATTTGAAAAAAGACTGATTTAATTTAATAAACTAAGGTTTGTACAGACTTTGTGTGTGCTGTGTTCTTTGGGGTCCGTAGCTGGGACAGAACAGTGGGAGAGAGAGAGAGAGATTAGATGGAGATGGAGATGGATATATACCCACAAAAACACAGGCAGCTTAAGACTTGTTTGTAGTGATGTCTCTCTATTCTATTCCAATTTTTCTACTATTTATAATAAATTAGCTTTATCAAGACTCTGTGTGTTTGCATCTTTATATACTAGCTGTCACACATGTGTAAATTCTGACTACAACCAGATATTTAATTGGATGAAACTAATATTTGAATACTTACAGCCCTGACCTTCTCTTCCTTTGTACCCATATAGCTAAATACACATATATAGACACATAGTTCAAATTCATTTCTTGTACTGATGCATTGGTTATATTTGGCTAAGATGCTGTAATTGCAGACAAATCTGATCCTATCTAAATATAATCATATCTGATGTCAAGGTAGGGCAATCAACTATTCCTTGCCGTGCAAAAAAAATCCTGAAGAGAGTATGGATTCTGAAGTCTTGTTAAATTTAGTAGATATTTATTTATTTGCTGTGTACTGCCCTTCAAAAAGAAAGAAAGAAAGAAAGAATGAATGAAAGAAAGAAAGAAAGAAAGAAAGAAAGGGAGGGAGGGAGGGAGAGAGAAAGAAGGAAGGAAGGAAGGAAGGAAGGAAGAAAGAAAGAAAGAAAGAAAGAAAGAAAGAAAGAAAGAAAGAAAGAAAGAAAGAAAGAAAGATTTTTTTTCAAGTCAGCTTCTTAGTAAGGATGCTTAGATTTGTGGATTCAGTGGCATTCTTCACTGACCACATTTTTCATATCTCCAGAGGTATTATACCAAACAATCAATAATAAAAACCTTTCATTTCACCCCAAAAAAGTCTTTTGAGTCTTCTCATCCTTATCTTCCTTTCAAGCCAGCCTTCCTGACTACCTGCTTATCTCCCCTGAACTTGTTCCTTAATAGTTTATCGCAGCTGGCAAGACAAGATTTTTGGAAGCTGCCCATGGATCAGGGAGATCTTGCTTACACTTCCTTATCAGTGCTTCCCAGATTAAGGAAAAAGATCTGGTTCAGTTTTGAAAATTCTTTAAATCAGAGATTATGGTAATTGATTATGGTTTCGATTTGAATCGAAATTTTAATTTGTTTAAATTATTGGGATTTTTTAATTGTTTTGGGCTAAATTATTTAATTTGGTTTTAATTATATATTTTAACTTTTGTATTTATGTATTTTATTTTGTGCCTGTTCACCGCCCTGAGTCCTTCGGGAGTAGGGCGGTATATAAATCTAATAAAAGAAAGAAAGAAAGAAAGAAAGTTGCTTCTGTAAGATGTTAAGCACACTGATGATTCCTGTGTCTACATTCCTTGTTTTCAGTGTTTGGAGTGATAAGAGTTTCAGGGAGATCTTGCTTACACTCCCTTATCAGTGCTTCCCAGATTAAGGAAAAAGATCTGGTTCAGTTTTGAAAATTCTTTAAATCAGATGGATTATAGCATTTCTGAAAATGCTGATTTGTTTAATGCACTTCCTTTGCTCTGCTTTTTTCCCCATTTTCCTTCCTTCTTGCCTTCCTTCCTTCCTTCCTTCCTTCCTTCCTTCCTTCCTTCCTTCCTTTTTTTTGAAGAGAAAAATAGTTGCTTCTGTAAGATGTTAAGCACACTGATGGTTCCTGTGTCTACATTCCTTGTTTTCAGTGTTTGGAGTGATAGAGTTTGAAATCTGACAATCCCTCTTACACACACACACACACACACACACACACACACACACACGAAGCTAGAAAAGAAAATTGTCTGACTTGATATAGAGATAACACTTGACTTATGACCACAATTGAGCCCCAAAATTTATGTTGGGAAGTGAGAAATTTGTTAAGTGAGTTTTACCCCATTTTACGACTTTTCTTGCCACATTTGTTAAGTGAATCACTGCAGATGTTAAGCTAGTAACACGGTTGTTAAGTGAATCTAAGAGCCTTGGTGGCACAGCAGACTAAAGTGCTGTTAAGTAGCCCCAGCTGCCTGCAATTACTGTGAATTCAAATCTCACCAGGCTCAAGGTTGACTCAGCCTTCCATCCTTCCGAGGTAGGTAAAATGAGGACCCGGATTGTGGGGCAATAAATTGACTTTGTATATAAAAAAGAACACCACTTAGGGGGGGCCGAAAGCCCTACTAAGCAGGTATATACAAAAGTATGAAGGCTATTGCTTAACGCATTGTAAACCACCCTGAGTCTCCGGAGAAGGGCAGCATATAAATTGAACCAATAAATAAATAAATAAATAAATCTGGCTTCCCCGTTGACTTTGCTTGTCAGAAGGTACCAAAAGGGGATGGCATGATGCCTGGACACTGCAACCGTCATAAATGTGAGTCAATTGTCAAGCACCCGAATGTAAATCACGTGACCATGGATGGGGATGCTGCAATGGTCACAAGTGTGAAAAATGGTCATGTCACTTTTTTCAGTGCCGTTATAACTTTGAACGACCACTAAGGTGAACTGTTGTAAGTCGAGGACTACCTGTATTTACAAGGTGCTTTGATCTGCATCATAGTATAAGCTTTAATTCATTAATTTCATTATAAGTTAATAAATTAATTTAATGAAGCTACAACCAGCTCAGCAGAGACTAAAATCCAGGAAAAGCTTCCTTAGGTCGACAGAAGGCTGTGAAGAATTCGATAGCACAGAGGATCTACGTGTTCTGACCCAGTTCCCTAAACATGACAAACCCTCTGAAGTGAACTCAAAGATTCCTTTAATTAAGAGTCTCGGCAGCCCCAGCAAAAAGTTTCTCTCTCACTGCAGGCTAACAAGTCCATCCTGCCTTTTATCCCCAGAGCTAGGGTGGGGCTTCGGTAGCAGCAGAGGCTCTTCCGTCCCAAGGATCGGCCCACGGATTTCCACTGCTCTCCTCTCCTCTGCGCATCTGTACATCAGGCACTGGACCCAGATGTTCCTCCTCTTCCTCCAGACCTGGGGGCTGTTGACTCTTCATCTGAGGGCTGACGGACAGCCCAGGCTCTGCCTCTGTCTCTGACAGCTCCATTCCCTCTTCCCCCTCGGAGCTTCCAGGTTACCTTGATGCTGACTCTGACTCCCACGCCTCCTCCTCCTCCTCTGATTCCCCTGATGGAGGGGCCGGTGGCCGACAGGCCACAACACTATGGAAAGCTACGAAGAACCAATGCTGGATGTAACCAACAGAGGAGCCAGCATCTGGTTCTGACAAAAGCTGGGAAGTTGTTCTAATAGACTGCACACCGGTACAAGAAGATCTAGAGACAATCTGAAGAAATGGGGCTATCCAGTGGCTTTCGCTCTTTGAGATTGTGGTGACATGCAGACAATAACACATATGTGTACCTGCCCTTTGTGCCCCTGATCAGTCTACACTTGGGGACCTCATGGCAGTGTGCCAGAACACAATTACTCTTGCTAGTTTCTGGGCAAGAACTGTTTAATTTGTACATATTTTCATCTTGTATTCTATATTTTATGTCGTATAGTATGCCTTGTTTTAATTGTGATGGTTCAGGCACGAGTAAAGAAATAAATTCTACATTATGTAAAGATTCTTAAAAAGGTAAAGGTAAAGATTCCCCTTGCACATATGTGCTAGTCGTTCCTGACTCTAGGGGGCGATGCTCATCTCCGTTTCAAAGCCAAAGAACCAGCACTGTCCGAAGATGCCTCTGTGGTCATGTGGCCGGCATGACTCAATGCCAAAGGTGCACAGAACGCTGTTACCTTCCCACCAAAGGTGGTCCCTATTTTTCTACTTGCATTTTTTATGTGCTTCCGAACTGCTAGGTTGGCAGAAGCTGGGACAAGGAATGGGAACTCACCCGATCATGTGCCACTAGGGATTCGAACCGCCAAACTGCCGACCTTTCGATCGACAAGCTCAGTGTCTTAGCCACTGAGCCCCCGTGTCTCTGTTACTGATTCTTAATAATATAATAATAATATTCTTAATTAATATTTTTGATAAAAGATTATTACTGCACCACAAACCCTTCACAGAAGCTTAGAGCTTGACTCTAGAGTGTTGTGGGCTTCCTCCCTAATGCCATGACTGTTTCTCATTTTATTTCTTCCTTTCTGCAAAGGCTTGGAGTGATCCTTCTCCAACTCAACCCTGCCCTGCACAAGGCCTGCCCATCCTGATATCCGAGTCTCAAGGATTTGCAAGCGTGAATCTGACATCAGTCAGTCCGCTTAAAAAATATCACTTATGAAGGTGAGTTGTGTGTTCTATCTGTTTGCAGTACGTTGGACAGAGCAAAAGTGGACTGTACAAATAGTACAAGGATCAGATCAGGTTTAGAAGGAAAACACCTTATTAATAGCCAGGATTCCTTAGACGGCTTAGTGGCTAAGATGCTGAGCTTGTCGATCGACAAGTCAGCAGTTCAGCAGTTTGAATCCCTAGTGCCGCGTAACGGGATGAGTTCCCGTTACTTGTCCCAGCTTCTGCCAACCTAGCAGTTCGCAAGCATGTAAAAAATGCAAGTAGAAAAATAGGGACCATCTTTGGTGGGAAGGTCACAGCGTTGCGTGCACCTTTGGCATTTAGTCATGCCGGCCACATGACCACGGACACGTTTTCGGACAGCGCTGGCTCTTCGACTTTGAAACGGAGATGAGCACCGGCCCCTAGAGTTGGTAACGACTAGCACATATGTGCAAGGGGAACCTTTACCTTTAAACTTTCCAGAAGTTTGACTAGAAATATTGCCGTTTTTTCGTTCTACTCTGTAAGCATTTAAAAGTATTAGGTCATAAGAGTCGAAGGACTCGAGATTTCTAATTTATAAGCATTAGACTAATACTGTTGTGCTTGAAGATGTATGCATCCATTGCTGTTACTTGTGGTATACTTCAAACGGTCTGGAGATTGATTCAATAAACCATTGTCTGCTTGTTATTTTACAGAAAAGAAATTTAGAGGTTGTAATTGGCCAGTCTTATTACTAAAATGTGTGCAGTTCATGGGTCACCAAAATTTATGAGTTTGTTTACATAGGGAAAAAGATATATTTTAACCTTTTCTATTGAATTCAAGAAGAAAGGATTAACTTGGGGAGCCAGTGAGTACTTTCTGTTTTTCACAGAATCGGTCTTCAGCGGTTGCACTTAGGAAGATTCTCAGGCAAGGCAGAACCGATTTCAGATAGTCCTCGACTTACAACAGTTTGTTTAGTGACCGTTCAAAGTTGTATTGCTGAAAAAAGTGACTTATGGCCGTTTTTGCACTTAAGACCATTGCAGCATCCCCATGGTCATGTGATCAAAATTCAGATGCTTGGCAACTGACTCATATTTATGACAGTTACAATGTCCCAGGCCCATGTGATTTTCTTGGTATGTACCAAGACAAATTCCTTGTGTGTCCAATCACACTTGGCCAATAAAGAATTCTATTCTATTCTATTCTATTCTATTCTATTCTATTCTATTCTATTCTATTCTATTCTATTCTATTCTATTCTACTCTACTCTACTCTACTCTACTCTACTCTATTTCCATTCCATTCCATTCCATTCTTTCTGTTCTGTTCTGTTCTGTTCTGTTCCGTTCCGTTCTGTTCCGTTCCGTTCCGTTCCGTTCCGTTATTCTATTCTATTCTATTCTATTCTATTCTATTCTATTCTATTCTATTCTATTCTATGCTATGCTATGCTATGCTATGCTATTCTATTCTATTCCCCCTTTTGCGACCTTTTGACAAGCAAAGACAATGGGGAAGCCAGATTCAATTGTGTGACTAATTTAACAAGTGCAGTGATTCACTTAATAGCTGTGGCAGGAAAAGTAATAAAACGGGGCAAAACTCACTTCGCAAATGTCCTGCTTAGCAACAGAAATTTTGGGCCTCAATTGTGGTCATAAGTCAAGGACTACCCCTGCAACCAGCCCCTGCCTGAATCCTAAACTGTCCCAATACAAGCAGAAATTTAGATTGCTACGTACAGCAAGGAGATGACAACTTAATAAGCAGGTTCACATAAACCCAGGGAATTTAAAGAACAATTGGACTGACAGTCATAAAAACAGCCATCTGAAACTGTTGTGAAATATGCCGTTCCAATAACCAATACAAATTGAGTGCAGCACTGTTGGCTGGACTCATCACTACTTTCCTAAGATGAATGGGGTTTGCTATGCTCCATTGATCAGATTCCCTGTTAACCGGTCTCTTTATCTTTGTACTAAAGTTTGCACCATAAACAGGTTTTGCATTTGGATGCATTGCCGGCTCTGTGGCTCCTGATAATTTCAGCTCCAATTTACCCACGAAAATCTACAATCGCTCTGCTGAAGCCTGGCTAGTTTCTATATAAGTTGAAAGCATAATTTGTCTCAATGTCTCTAACGGGCTCTTGGATTTCTTATTTTTGTGTACATTTTGTTCTATTTCATAAAAGCAGAAAGACTCCAGGCAGCTCATTATTAGGTGATTATTACTGTTCCCAGCTGGTTAAAGCCATTCATTCATTACCTCCTGCCTTGAACCAGAATGAAACCGTGTAAAAGGGCTCCAACTTTTTGGATTAGAACCAATTTGAATCTTGGTTTCAGTTGAAATCTGAGACGGTAGCATTACCCATTTCATAGCTTGTGATGGATGTGCTGCTGTGGGTTGAGTGGTCAAGTACTTTCTGATAAAGTTGTGAGAGTATCCGTTTAGTTGGAAGCAGTGGTGGGTTCCTCCTGGTTTGGCCGAGCCGGTAGCAGTGACAATATGACGTCACCGAACCAGTTCTCTTTGTTTGGGAGCTGGGCCCTTCCACCCGCCCACGTTATTCTTACCATTTATTTGGCCCTGCCCACAATCTATTCGCTACCTCCTGAGTCCCAGCTGATCGGCTAGAAGGAAAAAAACTGTTTAAACTCTTGCCGCGGGGCTTCAAAGGGCCACCCTACAGCTGATCAGTGTTAAAAGGCAGTGTGGTGGTAGACCAGTGCGCTCGAAAAACAAATGGGTAGACCGGTGCCTCCAAAAACAAATGGGTAGACTGGTGCCTCCAAAAACAAATGAGTAGACCAGAATGCTCCAAGAACAAATGGGTAGACCAGTAGAACAGCTCTGCAAACAGTTAAAAGCCTGGTAGACCAGTACCTCTGCTAAATCCTAAAGAATTGTCACATGACCATCAAACCACGCCCACAAAATAAGCCACGCCCACAGAACCAATAGTAAAAAATTTAGAACCCACCCCTGGTTGGAAGATGTAGTAAGGGCAGTCTGTTTCATTTTTCTGGTGTTGCAAGTTGCTGTAGTATATTTCTACTCATCTGAATTATGTTCTTACACAACTCTTGTGGGAGTTTGGGTTGTTACTTTGGTAATGGAGCATTTGCTCAGAGGCTAGTTCTTGATAGATTTATTTCTAATTTGCCATTGTAACCTCAGCTGAATTTTAAAATAAAATTCATAAAGAAACAAACCCCACACTCACTAGGGCTGATGTGATTACTGAGTTGGGTAATGAAACATCTTCAATCCCGAACAACGAATATTCTTTTTTATTGTTTTCTTTTCAAACTATGCCTGGGATTTTTAAGTCCTCCATCTACTACGAAACACTTCTGAACTGATTTTTCATAATTGGGCAGGTTTAGTACCTGCTAGGGTATAAAAAACAACCAGACGCTAGCTTGTGATACAATTGCAAATGAAAGATTTTCTTCCATGAAAAAGTAAAGGTAAAAGTTCCCCTTGCACATATGTTCTAGTCGTTCCCGACTCTAGGGGGTGGTGTTCATCTCCGTTTCAAAGCTGAAGAACCAGCGCTGTTCGAAGACGTCTCTGTGGTCATGTGGCCAGATGACTCAACGCCAAAGGCGCACGGAACGCTGTTACCTTCTCACCAAAGGTGGTCCCTATTTTTCTATTTGCATTTTTTACGTGCTTTTGAACTGCTAGGTTGGCAGAAGCTGGGACAAGTAACGGGAGCTCACCCTGTTATATGGCACTAGGGATTCGAACTGCCAACTTTTCTGATCGACAAGCTCAGCATCTTTGCCACTGAGCCACCCATGTCCCAGTTTCTCCAATATATAATCTATCAAATGCATCACACTTGCTGAAATTCTTATTACTAAGCCATTTTAACAAGGTTAGTAAACCAATCAATCAATTTATTATTTCAGTCTTAGACCAGAACAGGGCACAGTATTAAATAAACCAAAATTGCTGCATCCAATGCTAAGGCTTAGAGCAAGATTAATGTTAATAGCTGTATTCACACAACTTATTAAATAAATCCTGTTTAGAATAAAACTCAGAAACTCAATCTCTGTCTCTTTTCCATTTCATCTATTACCCAAAGACTTCAACCACACCTGACCAACAACAATATAATTTTTGAAGTCATACCACATTAACAAGTATCTCTATGCTGATAAAACTGTTTACCCAACTAATAACCCGTAAACTGGTTTAGAGTCTAGGAAAAACTGAGCTCAATCCAAACAAGCCATTTTTAGTTGGGCAGTATTGGGATTCAGGATTTAATAACCATGGTCTAAACCAAGGGTCAGCAACCTGTGGCTCTGGAGTCACATGTGGCTCTTTCACCCCTCTGCTGCGGCTCCCTATCACTCAAAATATGTGTCACAAGCGCCAATGTGTGACATCCACCAGCATGCAATTTATTGAGCTTTTCAACCCCCAGTAGGCCAGCCATAGATAAATCCAATTCAGAAGAAAACAGAATGTTTAATTCAACTAAAGTTGAAGTTGCCTTGATTGTACAGTGGTATACGCACCCTGTTATTAACACAGCTGCCTGCAATTTCTGCTGGTTCGAATCTCTCCAAGGCTCAAGGTTGACTCAGCCTTCCATCCTTTCTAAGGTAGGTAAATTGAGGACCCAGTTTGTGGGGGCAATAAGCTGACTTTGTATAAAATATACAAAAGTATGAAGGCTATTGCTTAATGCATTGTAAGCCGCCCTGAGTCTCCGGAGAAGGGCGGCATATAAATCAAATTAAAAAAAAAACAAAAAAAACCTCCATATGCTAGTTTTGTGGCCATTCAAGAAATAGTCAAGCACGGGAAGGGTTTTGTAGCTCCCGGTGTTTTCTTTTCTGTGGGAAACGGGTCCAAATGGCTCTTTGAGTGTTTAAGGTTGCAAACCTAAACAATAGGTTTCCTGACATTTGCTGGCATTTTCAGAAGCAAAATAGTTTCCTCCATAGACAACTGAACAAAGATTCACTCGGCTGCTGTCTTTCTAGCCAGGAGTCGTGACTGCTGACTGGTGTTTAGCTACTTGGTTTCTGATTGGTGCAGGAGAGTGAGCGCTGGTCTGATTGGTTCTTTTTTTTTAATGCCTGATCCTGACTGGTCATTTGGTAGTGTCGGATCCTGATCGTCCTTTTGTTTATGCCAGCTTCTGATTGGTCATTTTTGGAATGCTGATTCCTGATGGTCTTTGTGCTAAGTTCTGGTGGTTGGTCTGTGCATTGGAGTCCTGACTGGACGAGTCCCCTGGTCCAAGCGAGTTTCTGATTTCCTCATTTTTGGAGCTAATTCCAAACACCATTTTGCCTCTGAAGATGTCAGTCATAGTTGTTGGCAAAATATCAACAAATCTGTTGTCTAGACCAGTGGTAGGCAAACTTGGCTCTTTCATACCCTGTGGACTTCAACTCCCAGAATTCCTAAGACAGCTTGGCCAAGCTGTCTTAGGAATTCTGGGAGTTGAAGTCCACAGGGTGCGAAAGAGCCAAGTTTGCCTACCACTGGTCTAGACCAATGGTTTCTAAACCCTGAATGGCAACCCAACGGATACTGGTTGTCAGTGCCTACACCAATATAAGTCGCTTTAAGTTTTCGCATGTTGTGCACTGCTGAGGGTGTATGCAGTCTTTGTGCTTTATTATCCAGAGTCTGTGGTTTGGCATGCAGACAGAGCATAGCAGTTATTTTCCAAATGATGTTTTGTCTAAAGAGGTTTAAGTGCCAACCTAAAATGAACATTCCAAATTACAGTCTTCAAAATATTAAGGTTAGGGATTAGCATAGATGCAACTGTGACCTTTATATTTGACATACACCTAAACAACTTAGGTCTAATATATTAATAAATGCTTCTTCCATATGCTAAATCAGGCACGCAGAAGAAGTGGTAGATTTACCATATCCGAAGAGCTTTAAGACACCCTTTAAAAAAGTGGTGACTAGGGCACATTTAATTATTAATTGGGCACGTTTTAGCCCATAAGTTGTCTAATTAAATTTGCACTTGAATAAAAATATTAGATCAGGAGGAAAATGAATGACCTTTTTTAGATTATCATATTTTTTTAAAAAAAAGAAATTTCCTGCTTTCTTTTTTTTTTAAAAAAAGAAGCAAATATGTTTTTTAATAGGGTACTTATTATTTGCAGACTAGCAAGGCCTGTGTCCACTCAACATGCTTATCCACCTGGTTTATTCATTTTGCTGGGTTCACACAATACATTGGTTTCACGTCACACGCTAAAAAGTGATTGATTACCCTGTTTCTCCTAAAATAAGACATCCCTTGATAATAAGCCCAATTGGGCTTTTGAGCGCATACGCTAAAATAAGTCCCCCCTGAAAATAAGCCCTCCCTGAAAATATTTAAAAGCATGCACAGCCAATCCCTGCCATTTCCTCTGGTTTCCTCCACACGCCCCAAAATAATAAGACCTCCCCAAAAATAAGGCCAAGTGCTTATTTTGGGGTTCAAAAAATATAAGACAGGGTCTTATTTTCGGTAATGCACAGTGTGGTCTGTGCCAGTGAACAGACTTTGGGTTCTTCAAAATCTCACCGCTAGGTTCTTCCCAACTGTCTTGGGTCAGAAACGAGGCTGAAGGTCTTTTGTATGCAAAGCAGGTATTGAATTACTGAACTATAGCCTTTCAACAGCTGTGGCTTCTTTCACTAGTGCCACAAGTAAGAAAAATCAGTTGCAGCAGCTGGTGGAACGTTCACAACTCCGAAGCAGTGTTTCCCGACTTGCATTGGCATCTCTGGGAGATAAAAAGCAATGTTGCATGCATCATGGCACAGCCCTACAAATAATGCACATACGATGCCATTTGCATCGGTGACAGAACCATGCAAACTACATGTTTCGTGTAATTTGTGATGTCATGCACGTGGACCAGATGTTTAGGCTAATACCTGAGGATCTATTTTGTTCCAATGACATTGACCTGTCCCACCCTGTCAAGCAGGGAGGGTGTGCTGCGTATCCCATTGGTCAAGGAGATTTGACTGATGGGATCAAGGAGGTGGGCCTTCTTAGCTGCTGCCCCAGCCCTGTGGAACATCTTAACTCCAGAGGCAATAGCAATAGCACTTAGACTTATATACCGCTTCACAGTGCTTTACAGCCCTCTCTAAGCAGTTTACACGGACAGTACATTGCCCCCAATAATCTGGGTCCTCATTTTACCTACCTCAGAAGGATGGAAGGCTGAGTCAACCTTGAGCCTTGTGAGATTCGAACTGCTGAACTGCAGGCAGTGAGCAGTCAGCAGAAGTAGCCTGCAGTACTGCATTCTAACCACTGTGCCACCACGCCGAGCCTCCATTCTTCTGGTTTTCTGGAAGAAAATTAAAATTTGGCTTTACCAATTAGCATGGGAGGTGGGTCTAAAAACAGGGGTGAAATCCAGCGGGTTCTGACAAGTTCTGAAGAACCGGTAGTGGAAATTTTGAGTAGTTTGGAGAACCAGCAAATACCACCTCTGGCTGGCCCCAGAGTGGGGGTGGGGACGGAGATTTTGCAATATCCTTCCCCTGGAGTGGGGAGGGAATGGAGATTTTGCAGTTTCCTTCCCCTGCCATGCCCACTAAGCCACACCATGCCATGCCCACAGAACCGGTAGTAAAAAAATTGAATTTCACCACTGTCTAAAAGTATGATGCAGCCCTGGGGATAGTTGGTGGCCTGAGGGCATTTCTGCCCCCTTATTAACCTTCTAGCCTTTTGAATTTTTCAACGGTTTTTAAAAATCATTTAACTTTTTTTAAATTCAGGTTTTAAAGTATGCTTCTGTTCGTGTATTTATATAGTGTTTTAATGAAGTTGTAAACTGCCCAGAGTCACTTAAGTGAAATGGGCAGGGTAGAAATTAAATCCATAATTAAAATTTGCTCTCCCCCAGATGTTTGGGGCTGCAACTTTCCTCGCTTCCCAGCAATTGGGTCAATGGCCATATTGCCAGGAAATTAGGTAAAGGTAAAGGTTCCCCTCACACATATGTGCTAGTCATTCCCGACTCTAGGGGGTGGTGCTCATCTCCGTATCGAAGCCGAAGAGCCAGCACTGTCCAAAGACGTCTCTGTGGTCATGTGGCCGGCATGACTCAACACCAAAGGCGCACGGAACACTGTTACTTTCCCACCAAAGGTGGTCCCTATTTTTCTACTTGCATTTTTTACGTGCTTTCGAGCTGCCAGGTTGGCAGAAGCTGGGACAAGTAACGGGAGCTCATCCCATTACGCGGCACTAGAGATTTGAAACGCTGAACTGCCAACCTTTTGATCAACAAGCTCAGCATCTTAACCACTGAACCACCACACCTCTCAAATTAAATTAAGGAAATTAAGAGGGTTGAAATCAGGACCCACTCAGAAGGGGTCAGTTGGGAAGCTTGTTGTGTTAGGGTACATAGGAATCCATTTATAATTTAAATCTGGAAAATCTGTTGCGCCTTCCATCCAATGGACCCAACACTATTGGATTCCTTCTCTTGAAAACAACAATATCAGACGTACTAAATTATCAGAAACTGTACTTGGAGTGGGAAAAAAAACATCGACTGGTGCTTTTTCTTTGTCTAGACATTCTTTCTCATTTGCTCCTTGCTACATACAGTTCAAAAATAGCACCAGACATTTCTATTTTATTGAATTTTCATAGCTGGTTCCCTTGTTCTTGAAAGATTTATTCAATTTTTCCATATCAGAGATAACTCAGGTTCATATACAACCTGCCATAACCTAATAACTATTATTTTGTTTTGTTTAAGTCTATCATTCATTTAACAATAAAAATGCCACTATATTCCCAACCGTAATGCAAAAAAACCACCCCAAACAAACTGGTATAAACCGTAATTCTCATTATCCCATTATAAAAGTCCCAGATAATCAGATGAGTCCTTGAATAAATGGATGCATTCTTAAAGTGAGAAAGATAACATTTGTGTGACTGGCTCAACATCTTTAAGAGAGGATAAGCATGTATAAACAGATTTATGGTATGTACCTGACTCAGGCCCAACAAGTGATTGATAAGCTGCCAAGCTTAATACGTCTATCATAGCAGGTAGGGAAAAAATGTAACAGGTGAAGTGTTTTTTTGGCCTTGGGACACAATGATCAGGAGGAAAATTTTTATTTCCTGGATTTTATTTTTCCAGGTGAGGCTAGTCTGGCAGGGCAAAGCAACTCTGTACAGGTAGTCCTCGACCTGCGACGGCCATGGAGCCCAAAATATTTATTGCTAAATAAATTTGTTAAGTGAATCCCCCCCCATTTTACGACCTTTTATGGCAGCGTTGCTAAGTGAATCACTGCAGTGGTTAAGTTAAGTAACATGGTTGTTAAGTGAATCTGTCTTCCTTATTAATTTTGGTTGCAAAAGGGGATCATAAGACCCCAGGATACTGCAGCCGTCATAACTATGCGCCAGTTGCCAAGTCATCTGAATTTTGATCTGGTGACTGATGGGGGTACTGCAACGGATATAAATATGAAAAATGGTCATGACTTTTTTCAGTGACGTCGTAACTTTGAATGCTCACTAACTTTGAACTGCCTGTAAGTCAAGGACTGCCTGTATAGATCTGAGCAACTGCACAATTTAAGCACACTCAGTTTCCAGAAGTGCTTTCCAGGAAAGGTGATTTCATGAGCTCAGGATGGTCTCAAGAGAAATTAAGTAAGTAAGTCACCTGCGATGCTTTCCAGGAATGCGAGGTGTCCAGGGACCGACAGGCTACTGCCGAAGGTATTCAGATTACAGTGTCGTTTTCTAGCTTCTCCCTCGTGTTCGAACACAAGAGAAGAAGCTTCGTGACCAAAAGAGAACCAGGATTATTAAGGGGGTGGGGAAGAACCACAATCAAGTGTGTTTATTTGTCTCACTGCAGCCAAAGGCAAGCTTCTAATTGCCATTTCTTTCATTGCAGCTGTCCTACCTGTCAATGACTACTTCAGCTTCAGCCACAACAATACACATTCTTCTCCGGTAACATTGTACTGCAAACTAGAGCATACAAAACCTTTGCTAGACCAATTCTCGAATACAGCTCATCTGCCTGGAATCCACACTGTATATCAGACATCAGACATTTTTTTTTTAATTTGATTTATATGCCGCCCTTCTCCGGAGACTCAGGGCGGCTTACAATGTGCTCAGCAATAGCCTTCATCCTTTTTGTATATTTATACAAAGTCAGCTTATTGCCCCCACAAACTGGGTCCTCATTTCACCTACCTTAGAAAGGATGGAAGGCTGAGTCAACCTTGAGCCTTGGAGAGATTCGAACCAGCAGAAATTGCAGGCAGCTGTGTTAATAACAGGGTGCACTAAACCACTGTACTATCAAGGGTCTTATTGAGTGAGTCCAGAGGTATTTCACAAAAATAGTACTCCACTCCTCTGCTCACAACAAAATACTTTATGCCACCAGGCTTGAAATTTTGGGCTTGGACAACCTAGAACTACGCCGCCTTCGGTCCGACCTAAGCATAGTTCACAAACCACTACAACGTACTACCTGTCAGTGACTACTTCAGCTTCAACTGCAATAATACACAAGCACACAATAGATACAGACTTAAGGTAAACCGCTCCAAACTCAATTGCAGAAAATATGACTTCAGCAACAGAGTGGTCAATGCCTGGAATGCACTACCTGACTCTGTGGTCTCATCCCCCAACCCCCAAAACCTTAACCTAAAACTGTTTACTGTTGACCTCACCCCATTCCTAAAAGGTCTGTAAGGGGCGTGTATAGTGGTGGGATTCAGCCAGTTCGCACCACTGCGGGAGAACCAGTTGTTAGCTTTCTGAGCAGTTTGGCAAACTGGTTGTTGAAAGAAATCATTAGGGCAGAGAACCGGTTGTTAAATTACTTGAATCCCACCACTGGCCATGCATAAGAGCACCAGTGTGCCTACCGTCCCTGTCCTAATATTCCCTTTAATTGTACTCATTTTATGTATTCAATTTATGCTTATACTTATATATATTATCTAATATGTACTCGACAAAATAAATAAATAAATAAAATAAAATAAAATAATAAAATAAAATAAAATAAAATAAAATAAAATAAAATAAAATAAAATAAAATAAAATAAAATAAAATAAAATAAAATAAAATAAAATAAAATAAAATAAAATAAAATAAAATAAAATAAAATAAAGGTGGACAGGCTGCCAAAGTTTTTCGTGGCCTTCGCTCTTCGGCATCTTCATCGGTCTGTATTGCAGAGATGAGTACCATAGGTGAGAAGGTGGATCTACCTGCTTTAAAAATTAGTTTCCAGCTGAAATTTTTCTGCCCTTTATTGGGCTTAAAAGTCCAGTGAGTGGCCAAACTCAACCTGGCTTTTTTTTTTTAAAGTCAATTAGGAAAGGATTGCAAGGGATTTAGGAGGAGCAACGTGGCCAAAAAGGGACATGGTGGCTCAGTGGCTAAGATGCTGAGCTTGTTGATCGAAAAGTCGGCAGTTCAGCTGTTCGAATCCCTAGTGCCATGTAACGGGGTGAGCTCCCGTGACTTGTCCCAGCTTCTGCCAACCTAGCAGTTCGAAAGCACGTAAAAAATGCAAGTAGAAAAATAGGGACCACCTTTGGTGGGAAGGTAACAGCGTTCCGTACACCTTCGGCGTTTAGTCATGCTGGCCACATGACCACGGAGACGTCTTCAGATAGTGCTGGCTCTTCGGCTTTGAAACAGAGATGAGCACCGCCCCCTAGAGTCAGGAACAACTAGCACATATGTGCAAGGGGAACCTTTAATGTGTCCAAAACTCCTGCCTTATACAGGTAGTCCTCGACTTATGACCACCATTGAGTCCAAAATTTTCAGTTGTTAAGTGAGACATTAGTTAAGTGACCTTTGTCCCATTTTACCACTTTTCTAGCCGCGGTTGTTTAAGTGAATCCCCGTTGACTTTGCTTGTCAGAAGGTCCCAATATGATCTTTTTAATCTTTTTTATTTTAATTAGATATGGGCCAAACTATTTAATATTTTTAAATTGTTTTTAAATTTTATATTTATGTGTTTTATGCTGGCTGTACACTGCCCTGAGTCCCTTTGGGAGAAGGGCGGTATATAAATAAAATAAAATAAATAAATAAATAAATAAATCTTTTGACGCTGCAAAGCTCATAAATACGAAGCAGCTGCCAAACATCTAAATTTTGATCACACGATCAAAATGGGGATGCTGGAAAGGTGGTAACTATGAAAAAAAGGGACTACCTGTATTTCTTAAGGGCAGAGGCCAGCAGGTTTGCCTTGCCAATCCTAGAGACCCCTAGAGACACCATCCTCCTTTATAGACTAAGTCATTCTTGGACCACGAGCAGAGATTCTGTGCGTGTACTGGAAAATTGTGTATGTTGTGGGTGTATGTGTGGGGGGGGTACGTTTGCCTTGGAAGCGGGCAATGCTTAGTAAGGTTCCCTCAGCT
Source organism: Arizona elegans (assembly GCA_022577455.1). Classification (NCBI taxonomy): domain Eukaryota; kingdom Metazoa; phylum Chordata; class Lepidosauria; order Squamata; family Colubridae; genus Arizona; species Arizona elegans. Next base: position 15,364,755 of record JAKOOJ010000013.1, on the reverse strand, counting down.
GTCTTTCCATCTCACTGATTTTTCTCACCAGGGTTAACGGAATAATAGAGTTGTAAGGGACCTTAAAGGTCTTCCAGTCTAACCCCCTGCTCAGACAGGAAATCCTACACCAGTGGTGTCAAACTCGTGACATCACGTGACTTTTTTCCACTTCGCTAAACTGGGGGTGGGCTTGGCCAGGGCTGGACGCATACAGCTCATGGGTTGCGAGTTTGACACCTCTGCCCTACACCATTTCAGACAAATGCTTGTCCAGTCACTTCTTAAAATCTTCCAGTGTCATTCACAACCTCTGGAGGCAAGTTGTTCCACTGATTAACTGTCAGGAATTTTCTCCTTAGTTCTAAGTTGCTTCTCTCCTTCATTAGTTTCCATCCATTGCTTCTTGTCCTGCCCTCAGGTGCTTTGAAGAATAGCTTGACTCCCTCTTCTTTGGGGCAGCCTCTGAGATATTGGACCACTGCTATCATGTCTCCCCTGGTCCTTCTTTTCATTAAACTAGACATACCCAGTTCCTGCAACCGTTCTTCATGTTTTTGCCTCCAGTCCCCTCATCATCTTTGTTGCTCTTCTCTGCACTCTTTCTAGAGTCCCAACATCTTTTTTTTTCTTTTTTCTTTTACATGGTGGCCACCAAAACTGTATTCCTTACCAAGGCCACTTCTAAAGTGGGCACTAACACTTCGTGTTATTAACCGAAGCGGGCTGCCCATCCGCCTTTTTCGCGCAGGCAAGAGCTGCCTGGAGGAGGAGGAGGAGGATAGTAACAGTAACAGAGTTGGGAGGGACCTCGGAGGTCATCTAGTCCAACCCCCTACTCGGGCAGTAGATCTATACAAGGGAGGAGACCCTCCGCCTCAAGTCTCTCTCGGACACGGGTCGCGGGTGGCCCTTCCCGCGAGCCGGCTAAGCAGAGCCCCGGTGACCTTCCGCCGCGCGCAAAAAAAGCTCCGCTCCCCTACCCAGACGCGCTGAGCTGAGCCGCCGGTTCGCGCCTCGCTGGGGCCGGGAGGAGGAGACTGGCTGAGGCCGGCTGGCTGTGGCTCTCCGCGTCTCTGCCTCCGATGCTTTCCCCCAAACTTGTAACGCTGGCAGCTGCCCCCGCTCGTTTGCCCGCCTTTGGCCAGGAGTTCCTCTTTGAAAGCCTACCCCGCTGGCCGCGTCAGTCAGTCAGTGTGCAGGCAGCGGCGGTAGGAGGAGCTCCTTCGCGGCAAGAGGAGGAGGAGGCGGCGGCCGGCGAGGCTCGGAGCTCGGGAATGGAGCGGCGGAGAGCGCGTACATGAGCGACGAGGCCGGCCAGCTCGCCAGTCGACGGGCAGCGAGGGAGGAAAAAGGCTGCGGAGCCTCCGCTGCTGCTGCTGCTGTTCCTGTTGCTGCTGTTGCTGCTTCGCTCCGGCTCCGCTTTAGCCGCCGTCTCCAGGCTCTCTGCTACCGCCGCCGCTGACAGCCGGGGAAGCTCGAGAGACAGAGGAGCGCCGGCCGGGAGGATCGCTGGGGCGAGCGCTCCCAACTGTGGCTGAGCCCGAGCGCGCAACTTCGTCTCTCTTCTCCCTTCCCCAACTCCGAGGAATGAAAGCTTTCCAGGCGGATTTGGCTCTGCTCTGCTTCTTTCTTCTCAGCCAAGGTAAGGAAGGAAGGAACCCGGGGAAGAGGTCCTCGCCTTGGGTTACTTTTATTTTATTTTATTTTATTTTATTTTATTTTATTTTATTTTTCCAGCGGGGGATGGAGGATCGCGGACTCTGGATAGGAAGGAAGCCCCGCCGACCTGCGCTAAGAAAGGAAGAATGAAGGGGGGGGGAAAAAAAAAAACAAAAACAAAACAACTCCTGGCGACTTTCTGCCCGGAGCTGCTCTTGCACCCTTCTCTGGCTCTCCCCGCGCTCCGGAGAGGAGAAGGAGAACCGGAGAAAGGAGGAGAGATTGTTTGGGGGGGGGGGGTTCCCCTCTTTCGGAACAGCTGATGGGCGCCCGCCTTTCATTGCTCGGCTTGCTTTCTTCACCTTCTCCTTAAAAAAATAAATAAATGAGTTTTTGCGCTTTCCCCGCGACGGTGAAAGCGGGTTGGAGAAGGTGCTCTTTTCCGCGTAACGTCTGGAAGAGGGAAAGGAGGGTGGGAGGAGGAGGAGAAGGGTGGTCGCGGAGGGCTGGACGTAGCAACGGCTCCTTCTTGTCTTGTCCACGTTTGAGCAGAAGTCTCGACCGGGGGAGGGGACTTTTTGTAAGGATCCTTTTATTCCGCCATAAGGGGACCCCGAAGCGCTGCCCCCAACCCCCAAGTGTGTTTTGGTCTGGGATTTGCCGGTTAGAGGTTTGGTCCTTCCTCGGCGGACTCCGTGGGTTTCGTTCAGGTGTCGGCGTCTCTTGGATACACCGAGAACAGCCGTGCGATTTTGCTAGGGCAGACAAAATTGCCTTCGGTTGAATTTTTTTTTTTTTTTTTGGGGGGGGGGCTTCAGCAGAAAGAAGCCTGTAGGGTTAGTGCGACGGTAGGAATATGACGCGGTCGGGTTTGCTTTCAGGGGTCAGCAGCATCCTTAAAGAAAAACAAGGAAGGAGTGTGTGTGTGTCTGTCTGTCTGTCTGCAGGAGAGAGCTCAGAAACAAGAGAAAAATCCTGTGCCCTAAACTTGAATCCTGGCACAGTTTTCTGCTGCGATCGCCTTGGTTTAGGAAAAGCAGATCCGGGATCATTTCTGGAGGTGGGATAATAAACAGGCTTGGATCCGGGATGTTGGAAGGTCACCTGTGGAATTAGAGAGTTGGGATAACTTCGGCTTTTCAGGTGTCATCCTAGAGTAACAGCCAGCTCCCGTGCCAAAGCTGTGGTCCACCTGAGCCTTAAGGTGACATCCACCTGTTCAAGCTTCCTGCTCTGGGAGCATGAGGTTGCTGGGAGTTTTTTGTTTTGAGGAATCCAACAGGTTTTATCTGTGGATGAAATGCTTGTGATTGCCAAAAGGTAACCCAAATATATCAGCCTTGTCTCCTTTGCTGGAAGTTATGAGACTGGGTAAATTATCTCTGTGCTCCGCCGTTTCGTTTTCATTTTGTATTTTATTTTGTTTGTATAGGGTTAGTTCTCTTCTCCCCTTTCCTTCTTGAATATAGATCAGAATGTCTTCTTCTTTTTTCCCCCTCCTTTCCTTTTTGAAATCAAAGTATGATTATTATTTTTTTATAAGCTCCTCGGGCAAAAGCTGCTTTCCAAGAAGCCAAGATTTGAGAGCTGGTCAGGTCTATTTCCTCTACAGACATCTTGCTCTTGATTATAATTTTTGTGATGATGATACCAGCAGTTCTCCTCCTCACCTTCTGGTACCAGGAATTGCTACATTGGAGGAACATAACAGACAGGCATTTAACCTGGGATCTAAGAGGGGTTTCTTTTCCTCCTGATTTTTCTACTTCAAAGTCTGGGGAGGCTGGAGAGAGGAAGGCACCTTGAAAAGTATAACCATTCAAATTCCAAAGCTCTTGTCTGCGTGTCCTGTAAAAAGTGTTTCCTCTAGGTTTTGTTGGTATCTTTTGGAGTAATAGTGTAAATCTTCTTCCAAAGCTTTTCCTGTTCCTTTCTACAGTGGAGTAATTAAACTTGTGTGTGTGTGTTTGTGTATATGTGTGTGTGGTTATATTTGAAGGCACAAGTGATAGGATGGCAGGAAACTGGGTTACTAGTCCACCAAAACTTGCCTGGGGAATTTGGCACTGCTATCATCCTTTTGCTGTAAAGACCAAGCCAGCATCTAAAATACTATTAAAAGATTGAGCGAGATGAGCCACATACAAAAAGTTTTCTCTGTCAGATGCATATCTAAACACATTTGCTACTGGTGGGACTTCTGTCCCATGCATCTTTAGTAGATTGCGACCTTTAGTAGATTGTTTTTCTGGGGTGAGATACTAGAGACATTTTTTTTTTTTTTGGACATGATTTCTTCCTTGGCTGCGAAGTTTGTTGGTCTTAGCACTGCATGCCAAATTCTTCAGTGGCTACTTAAGTTTTAAGACTACTATGTGCTGCCCACAAGGCTGTGGAGACTAAAAGCCCAGCAGTATCAATTAGGAAGCGAGAACAAGCACTGGTCTAGTCCTCAGGGCTGCAGGAAGATCTGCATTGGGCTAGGGAGGAAAAATTAACTAGCTACAGAATAATATTGGGAACTGGGAATGTGTGGGGATCTATATGGTATTTATGTCTGGCTGAGACATATAAATAAGATTACTGGGGACAGAACTGGGAGGGTCTCCAAACAAAATGCCTGTCTTACCTAGGGTCTCACGAGAATGTACTTTTGTGTGAAATAATGTCCATTCAAGTCCTTCAAATCCGGGGGTCAAAGAAAGTGAGCTTTTAGAAAGGGGTTCATGCCACTCAATCTTGGGAAGCGATGCCTAATCATCAGATGGGCGTTATCTACTTATTGTTTTCCAAATCACTTGTTTTGTAAGGATTGTTCTGCATCTCTGCATTCCCTGTAAGCAAGTCTGAGTTTCACTTCTCTTGGCTCATACTTCCTGGTGCAAAATACATCCACTGTTTTTTTCCCCCCCTCTTTTCTTTTTTGGAGGAGAGCCTACTAATATGCTCCTGCATTCCTGCAGAGCCTCTTAGTGGTATCATTTTCAGACTTGCTCTTCAAAGCCAAATTTCTTCCGGTTTGTAACCACCAACGTGTAAATGTTCAGGGGTAAGTCCACAGTGCCCACTCCTCTTCCACACCCATGGTATCTTAAGTGAGATTCTCAGTACTGTACAGTAATTAAAGTGGGAGGAGATATAGCAAAGCACAGATGGAAGGCCTCCATTTATAGTCATCTTAAGTTTCCCTTAAGATGGCACAGCAGTTCAAAAAATTGCTTCTCTGTGGGTGGCATTAGGCTTCTTGGTCAGCATGTATATAACTAGCCTGTATTTTGTCTCGGGACGGATAGATATGTGTTTGGTCTGTTCCTCCCACATTACTGATTTTTTTCTCTTCCCTACTGCTTTTTCTTTCCCTAAGCTGTCAAGGCTACAGTATATAGTATGTCATGAAAACTAGTATAAAGTCATGAGACAATTCACCTCCTACTAGCATCTTACATCAGTGATGTTCCATGGTAGAAGAAATATGTCCCTGTCACAAGCAAAGCACAAAACCTTTTGGTAATTACTGATTTTCTTATGTTTTGTTTTGATTTTTTTTTTTATTTCCTTGCTCTGAAATGACTTAGAGTAGAAATAGGGAAAGAGCCCCCCTTTTCTCGCACCTTCTCGTCTGGTCATCTCAGCCCTGTTAGCATCCTCACGGAGTTTTTGAGTGGTATGTTGCTGTCACATAACTAACCTCTAAAGTTGGTGCTGTGAGAGCTTCCATCTCTACCTTCCCCTTCTCCAACTATAAAGTTAAAGCTTCCCCTCGCACATATGTTCCTGATTCTAGGGGGCAATGCTCATCTCCGTTTCAAAGCCGAAGAGCCAGCACTGTCCGAAGACGTCTCTCTGGTTATGTGGCTGGCATGACTAAATGCCAAAGGTGCACGGAACACTGTTCCCTTCCCACCAAAGGTGGTCCCTATTTTTTTTACTTGCATTTCTTATGTGCTTTCGAACTGCTAGGTTGGCAAAAGCTGGGACAAGTCACGGGAGCTCACCTCGTAATGTGGCACGTTATGTGGTAGGGATTCGAACCGCTGAACTGCCGACCTTTCGATTGACAAGCTCAGCATCTTAGCCACCGAGCCACCGCATCCCCACCGCATCTCCAACTATAACATTCGACAAAGGACTTGCATATCTGAGTAGCTTGGGAAGAAACAGATCTAATGATCAAGATGGCTAAAAACTGTGGGGAAAACGGATTCCATAATTTGAGAATCTATCGTGGGTTGGCCCATTTCTTCCACTGTTGTCACACTTGCCCCATTGACCTGCCTGATATTTTTTCGGGGGGTGGGGGGTGGGGGGGGCTCAGTTTTTCTTTTCTTTGTAAGCAGGAAAAATAGCAAAGATTGCTGCTACTTCTTTAATCTGGTCACTTAAGTAGAACAGCTGAATGGTAAATGATAGCAGGTGCACCTAGGGTTCTGTTACGGGTCTTGCCATGTATATAACAATGCAGATCTCTGATGCCATTTCCAAAATGTAAACCAATATAGGAAACAGAGGTCCTTCTTGGATAAAGTAACATCAGCGAGGCATGTTCTAGTCACCTTCTGTTTGTGAAGACCTTCTCTTTATGTATTCGGTGTCCACCCAAAGGAAGACAAGAATCGGCATTTTCTGCATTCCCTTTGGAGTAGTTTCTCAAGGAGAAGTCCTATGACATTTTTCAGGCTATCCACCAAGACTTCAGATTGTATCTTATTTATCATTCAGTTTTTCTGCTGCTCTTAGCAGTATTTGATATTTTGCAATCTGCAATAATACCTAACATATTTAATGCAGTCTAGTGCAGAACTTGATCATCTGATCATTGCTGGGTGAAAACCAACAGGGAACCAGCCACAGTGAATAAAAATTGAAAGAACTAAGCTATTAAAATTAATAGTGAGATGCTCTTTTGCTCTCAATTCCCTTTGTAAAAGAAAGTTCGTGGAGAATTTAGCTAACGATAATCAGTATTCCTCTTGGAAATATTACCTGTCCAATCTTTTGTGACAGTTCCTCTATGTGTAGGTCTAACAGACATTTAAATACATTCCCTGTGTTTTTTCCCCTCAACATCCGTTTTCCATCAGTGTCCTACTAGAACTATAGCATTTATTAGAGCCTAGTATCCTGTTGATGAAGGGGATGTGGTGGCTCAGTGGCTAAGATGCTGAGCTTGTCAATTGAAAGGTCGGAAGTTCAGTGGTTCGAATCCGTAGTGCCGCATAATGGGGTGAGCTCCCGTTCCTTGTCCCAGCTTCTGCCAACCTAGCAGTTCAAAAGCATTGAAAAAATGCCAGTAGAAAAATAGGGACCACCTTTGGTGGGAAGGTAACAGCATTCCGTGCGCCTTTGGCATTTAGGCATGCCAGCCACATGACCACAGAGACGTCTTCGGACAGCGTTGGCTCTTCGGCTTTGAAACGGAGATGAGTACCGCCCCCTAGAGTCGGGAATGACTAGCACATATGTGCAAGGGGAACCTTTACTTTTATGCTGTTGATGCATAGCTATGTTGTCTAGGTTTTGGGTTGAGATATAACATTTTAGCTAAAATATGATTGTGATGCTAAGAAGTTGATACCCTGAAATATGAATGGAGTTATGGGTGAAGTCTTCTAGGACTTCCATAACAACCAGGATCCACATAGATTTGTGGTTTAGAAAGACCACTCATGCTTGTTAAATATTAGCAAACATTAAAATTCTTATTAGATGAAGTACTGTACTTTTTCATAAATCCTTGCTGGGAAATCTGGTTGATGAGAAATCAAAAGTCAGGTTCTGGAGTAGGGAGGATTTGACCTTCCTAAGCACATTGTTGGAGGATTTATAATTTAAGTATAAGAAAGGATAAATATTTGGGGAAATATCAGAATGTTCATTTAGGGAAAGATATAAAAGATAGTAGGGAGGTAGATAATAGTAATCTAGAATGGATGGATGGATGGATAGATAGATAGATAGATAGATAGATAGATAGATAGATAGATATAGATATAGATATAAATTTGTGGCACATTTGCTCAAATAAGCAAAAGGCATAGTAAACTGTGATTAAGATAGGTTCCTAGTTACATATGTATATGTGTATATCAAGGATGGGTTCTACTTACCTTTACTACAGGTTCACAATGGGATCACATGAACTGGTAGCTTCTGCGCATGCGCAGATAGCCGATGACGACATCCAGGGTGGTGGGCGGGGCCTCCCGATGGTTTTACTACCGGTTCTTGAGAACCGGTCCAAACCGAGGGCAACCCACCACTGGTGTATATTGCAGCAAACATTATCACCATATGGGGAAGCTTTTGAAAGAAGCCAAAAGCAATTTCCCCTTGCAACCCTAAGCTGAAGATTTATTTGAGAATTTACTTTGCATCAAGTGGGGTTACATCGTCAGTAATTTTAGAATCTTAGTTCGCTCAGTCTAGGTTTAAATTATTGCTCTCTTAATGAGAAGCATGCAGAAACCTGTTTTTTCCCCTTCCTGCAGTGAGACACACTTCATAAGAAGTCTCTCCAAAGTCTATTTTTGTCTTTTCCTGTCAGTATTGAACTGCTGCTTCAGTCCTGAAGAAGCCAATGTCCCAATGATTTTGGTGGAACTCATATTCTGTGTGTTCTCAGCTTGTCCTTAAAGGCAGAATCTCCAGGGAGCCTTTCCTCAACAAGATCTCCCATTCTAATACAGGACAGGACAGGACAGGACAGGACAGGACAGGACAGGACAGGACAGAACAGAACAGAACAGAACAGAACAGAACAGAACAGAACAGAATAGAATAGAATAGAATAGAATAGAATAGAATAGAATAGAATAGAATAGAATAATAGAATAGAATTCTTTACTGGCCAAGTGCGATTGGACACACAAGGAATTTGTCTTGGTGCATACACTCTCAGTGTACATAAAATAAAAGATACGTTCATCAAGAATCATAAGGTACAACACTTAATGATAGTCATAGGGTACAAATAAGCAATCAGGAAACAATATCAATATAAATCGTAAGGATCCAAGCAACAAAGTTACAGTCATACAGTCATAAGTGGAAGCAGATGGGTAGTGGAAACTATGAGAAGATTAATAGTAGTAGATATAATGAATAGTAGATATAATGAATATAATATTGATTATATCCAATGTTCCTTATTCTTTTTTTTATTAAAAAGGTTTTTTTATTAAATATACAGTTAAAAACATTGGACATAGTGCGACTTTTCTGGTTCAAACATTTCCATCAAGTTTTACCTTGCCACAAATACAATTCATATTCGATATATAAATATGTACAGTCTATCAAAATTCAGACACATAAATCTCTTTGTCTGTGAAAATTACTTTCCATACCAATACAGTTCCTACCTACCATAATACTAACATAATAATTTTCCATCTTTCAGCTTATCAATATTACTTTATCCCAACATTCCTCCTTATTCTTGATGCTCTTTGAGCTTGGTTGTTTTCTTGCAGATATTTCATTACCCCCAAACTAGTACTGATGATATTACTTAGTTTGGGTGATTAAACATATCTCCAAGAAAATATCCAAGCTCAGAGAGCACCAAGGACTCCTCATTTCAGCCCTGAGCTACAACTAGTTTCCTTTATTGGTTCCTTCTTTGGCAATGGCTTAGTATATGGTAAGAAGACTCAGTCCCTTGATCTGTCAATCCTGTTTTGTAAATTCCTTTCATGTGTGGCATTATGGCTTGGGCAACAGAGAGTCCCTTCATGAGATGTGTGAATTTAGCCCAGGGGTTGGCAACCTTAAACACTCAAAGAGCTGCAAAGGTCCTAACCGGAAGCCCCCCGTTCAGTTCTGGAGGCAACCGGAAGTCCAATTCCCCCACCACAGAGTGTCCTCCTAGCACGGTGTTCTTTTTGCTCTACCTGTCCTAACCGAAAGCCCTATCAATTGTGGAGCCAATCGGCGACAGGGAGCCGCAGCAGAGGGGTGAAAGAGCCACATGTGGCTCCAGAGCCACGGGTTGTTGAGCCCTGACTTAGCCAATGAGTCAGTGAAGCATTGTTCTGAAATGTTTGCAGAAGCTCAAGGCTCAGTTCGTGAGCATTGTACGTGGATTGGCTACCCCAGCCAACCAAGTCTATTCTCAAAAAATCAGATTCACCGGAGGGTGGGGGGCAGAGAAATGGGCAAAAATCATTATTGTAATCTAAAACCAAAGTTAATTATTTACTTATTTTTCTCCTTTTATAACATGGTCTCTAATCTGCCTCTTCTTTGCCTTCCATTTCTATTCAGATTAAATCATGAGCCAAACTTTAAAAAAAATAAAAATCTGTGTTTTGAGGGGAAACACTTATTATACCTACATACTTTCTAATTGATGGAGCAGACCCCCTCCTCCTGGAAGCATTTTCTCCCCCCCCCCCCAAATTTCTGTTTAAAGCTTTCAGAGAAATAGAGGTGCCATATCTATGGTAAGATCACGCACTTGATTACTATGTTATCTCTCAAAGTCTTTTCTACATACTGTTAAGTGAGATTCCACTTCTTAATTAGTGATTATCTCTGCACTATTTCTGATGAATGAAAGTTAAGCTAATGATTTTATAGATGGAATGGAATAGTTTTCCCTTTATTACACTGCTTAGAAGCATTTATCATCCGCTCGAAGATGGCATTTTCTCCCAATATAATAAATATATTTTTATATACAATATAAAAAAAAACCTGTTTTTTTTTTAAAATGGAGTGGGTGCTTTTCCAGTCTAAAGCAGGGGTCAGCAACCTGCAGCTCTGGAGCCACATGTGGCACTTTCATCTCTCTGCTGTGGCTCCCTGTCACTGGTCGGTGCCACAATTTTGAGAGGAGCTTCCAGTTAGAGATGGGGGAAGCATGGCGTGCCAGGAGGAGACTCTATGGTAAGGGGAGAGTTTTCTGGTAGGCTCCACAATTGATAGGGCTTTTAGTTAGAGACTCTATGGTGGGGCAATTGACTTCTGGTCAGCTCCAGAATTGAATGGGGACTTCTGGTTAGGATTTTTGTGGCTCCTTGAGGGTTTAAGGTTGCTGACCCCTGGTCTAGAGGATGGTTTTTCTCTTTCCAGAAATTTTAAGAAATGCAAAATGATTCCATAAAACATAAAGGCGTGCGGGAGCTTTCCTCCTGTACAGTAGATCAGAATGGAACTGCGTTGGAGACTCACATTTGGAGACTCCTGCATTTTATGCCCACTCACAATAAAGTGAGCATTCAACCTTTTCATGGTGAACCTTTCCCCCTTCGTCCATGCCTTAACATGAGACCGATTGGAACTGCACTTCATAACGTGGTGCTCAAAAATGTGGAGGAGTTAACATAAGCTATAGAAATGCAAGCACAGGACTTCAGCTGCCGTTCATGGTTTTTGACTTGGAATATGGTTCACAGACCTGTGTTTCAGAAGATGATAAAAATAATAATCCATTATTGGTATCGGGTAGATAAATGTGGTTTTGGACAAACTTTGATTCATCCCAAGTGGTTCATCTTGCAACAGGAAAGGATGTCATACTGAAGGGGTGAAGATCTCAAATTATGCAGGAAGGATGTGCACCAATGAGTTTGCTAAACCGCATGACCAGGAGAACCCTGCCATCTTGTGTATGTAAAGATGGACCAGAACTTCCTTAAGGCTTAAATAAGGAAGTTCTGATCTAGCTGTATGTACACAAACATGATTGAACTGAAGCATGGCAGATGAGCTGAACCAGAGAGCTGTAGGGTGTTTCAGTTGAAATGTTGAATTTAGGGTTCCTTCTCTTTCCCCTTCTCCTTCTCCTTCTCCTTCTCCTTCTCCCCCTTTCCCTTCCCCTTTCCCTTTCCCTTCCCCCTTCCCCCTTCCCCTTCCCCTTCCTCCTCCTCCTCCTCCTCCTCCTCCTCCTCCCCCTTCCCCTTCCCCTTCCCCTTCCCCTTCCCCCTTCCCCCTTCCCCTTCCCCTTCTCCTTCTCCTTCTCCCCCTTGTCCCTTCCCCTTTCCCTTTCCCTTCCCCCTTCCCCTTCCCCTTCCCCGTCCTCCTCCTCCTCCTCCTCCTCCCCCCTTCCCCTTCCCCGGCCCCTTCCCCGTCCCTGTCTCCGGCGGTCGCCGGCTCCGGCGCCGTCGCCCCCTTGCCCTGCCCCTTGTCCCTGTCCCTTGCCCTTCCCCGTCCCCTGCCCCTTCCTCCTCCTCCTCCTCCTCCCCCCCCTTACCCTTCCCCTTCCCTTCCTCCTTCTCCTTCTCCTTCTCCTTCTCCTTCTCCCCCTTCCCCTTTCCCTTTCCCTTTCCCTTCCCCCTTCCCCTTCCCCTTCCCCTTCCTCCTCCTCCTCCTCTCCTCCCCCCTTCCCCTTCCCCTTCCCCTTCCCCTTCCCCTTCCCCTTCCCCTTCCCTTCTCCTTCTCCTTCTCCCCCTTTCCCTTCCCCTTTCCCTTTCCCTTCCCCCTTCCCTTCCCCTTCCCCTTCCTCCTCCTCCTCCTCCTCCTCCCCCCTTCCCCTTCCCCTTCCCCTTCCCCTTACTCCTTCTCCTTCTCCTTCTCCTTCTCCTTCTCCCCCCTTTCCCTTTCCCCTTTCCCTTTTCCCTTCCCCTTCCCCCTTCCCCTTCCCCTTCCTCCTCCTCCTCCTCCTCCCCCCTTACCCCTTCCCCTTCCCCTTCTCCTTCTCCTTCTCCTTCTCCTTCTCCTTCTCTCCCTTCCCCTTTCCCTTTCCCTTCCCTTCCCCCCTTCCCCCTTTCCCCCTTCCCATTCCCCTTCCTCCTCCTCCTCCTCCCCCCCTTCCCCTTCCCCTTCCCCTTCTCCTTCTCCTTCTCCCTTCTCCTTCTCCTTCTCCTTCTCCTTTTCCCCCTTATCCCATCCCCTTCCCCTTTCCCTTCCCCCTCCCCCTTCCCCTTCCCCTTCCTCCTCCTCCTCCTCCTCCTCCCTCCTCCTCCTCCTCCTCCCCCTCCCTCCCCTTCCCCTCTCCCTTCCTTCCCTTCCTTCTCCTTCTCCTTCTCCTTCTCCTTCTCTCTCCCCCCTCCCTTCTCCCCCCTTCTCCCTTCCCCTTCCCTTTCCCTTCCCCCTTCCCCCTTCCCCTTCCCCTTCCTCCTCCTCCTCCTCCTCCTCCTCTCCTCCTCCTCCTCCTCCTCCTCCCCCCTTCCCCTTCCCCTTCCCCTTCCTCCTCCTCCTCCTCCTCCTCTCCTCCTCCTCCTCCTCCTCCTCCTCCTCCCCCCTTACCCTTCCCCTTCCCCTTCCCCTTCTCCTTCTCCTTCTCCTTCTCCTTCTCCCCTTCCCCTTTCCCTTTCCCTTTCCCTTTCCCTTCCCCCTTCCCCCTTCCCCCTTCCCCCTTCCCCTTCCCCTTCCTCCTCCTCCTCCTCCCCCCTTCCCCTTCCCCTTCCCCCTTCTCCTTCTCCTTCTCCTTCTCCTTCTCCTTCTCCTTCTCCTTCTCCTTCTCCTTTTCCCCCCTTTCCCTTCCCCTTCCCCTTTCCCTTCCCCCTTCCCCCTTCCCCTTCCCCTTCCTCCTCCTCCTCCTCCTCCTCCTCTCCTCCTCCTCCTCCTCCTCCTCTCCTCCTCCTCCTCCTCCCCCCTTCCCCTTCCCCTTCCCCTTCTCCTTCTCCTTCTCCTTCTCCTTCTCCTTCTCCCCTTCCCCTTTCCCTTTCCCTTTCCCTTTCCCTTCCCCCTTCCCCCTTCCCCCTTCCCCCTTCCCCTTCCCCTTCCTCCTCCTCCTCCCCCCTTCCCCTTCCCCTTCCCCTTCTCCTTCTCCTTCTCCTTCTCCTTCTCCTTCTCCTTCTCCTTCTCCTTCTCCTTTTCCCCCTTTCCCTTCCCCTTCCCCTTTCCCTTCCCCCTTCCCCCTTCCCCTTCCCCTTCCTCCTCCTCCTCCTCCTCCTCCTCTCCTCCTCCTCCTCCTCCTCTCCTCCTCCTCCTCCTCCCCCCTTCCCCTTCCCCTTCCCCTTCTCCTTCTCCTTCTCCTTCTCCTTCTCCTTCTCCTTCTCCTTCTCCTTCTCCTTCTCCTTCTCCTTCTCCTTCTCCTTCTCCCCCTTTCCCTTCCCCTTTCCCTTTCCCTTCCCCCTTCCCCCTTCCCCTTCCCCTTCCTCCTCCTCCTCCTCCTCCTCCTCCTCTCCTCCTCCTCCTCCTCCTCCCCCCTTCCCCTTCCCCTTCCCCTTCCTCCTCCTCCTCCTCCTCCTCCTCTCCTCCTCCTCCTCCTCCTCCTCCTCCCCTCTTCCCCTTCCCCTTCCTCCTTCTCCTTCTCCTTCTCCTTCTCCTATGCCTTCTCCTTCTCCTTTCATATCTATCATCAGACATTGGCGATCATGTTGGTGACCCTATTTTTATCAACAGCCGCACAAAAAGGTGCTGTTGAGTTTTGTCCAAACCAGTCCCTTAGATTTTGAAGCCATGATGTTCTTCTTCTGCCTGGACCTTGTTTGCCTTCCATCTTTCCTTAGAGGATTAAGTGAAGTATGCCATATTTTCTGGGTGTCGCATCACCTGTCCAAAATTTAGGTTTGGGAAATTCATATTCTACTCAACTACAGTCAGCTATGTTCATTGGCGTTTTAGGGCCATTTATTCTCTTTCAGCGCAGGTAGCTTCACAGGGCTGCTGTGGGGAGAATTTGGAAGAAGGTGTGCAGTGAATGGTACCCTGCTCTTGAAGGAATGATGGGATATGAGTCTAGCTCTTACAAAAGCTAAGTATGTTTGTATGGGGCTGCTCATTCAGCTCTTCTGCCTTCTGTTCCAAATGGCAGATAAACACCCGCGCAGAACGTTGTTGCACATCACCTTTAATTGTTAAAAAATATTTGCATGCTGCTTCGTATTTTCAACACCTGGCAGCATTTTGCAGTAGTAACAAAACAGACAATGCCTGGCAAATAGTGCAATTTGTTCAAAGCAAAATTGGGGAAGAGTTCACGCTTTGACAAGGGCACTTAAGAGGATCTGATTTTAAGTGATACACACAGTTGCGTTGCATCACAAGAAGAAGTCATTTCATCGGGCAAGTGTTGCTGTTCCAAAGACTCGTTGCAAGGAGCAGTCATGCTGGGTGGGCATGGTCAACTCAATGTCACTTGTGTTGGGGGCAACTGTGGTGGCCAAGTGCATTTCTGAGACCCTCCCTCTCTCTCATTATAATCTTCCTCCCTCCCTCCCTCCCTCCCTTCCTTTTCTTCTTTTTCCTTTCGTCTTCATTCTCCTTTCTTCTTCCTTCTTCTCTTTCCTTATTTTTCCTTCCTTGCTGCCTTCCCATCTTTTTTTTTTTTTGATTTGATTTATATGCCACCCTTCTCCGAAGACTCAGGGCGGCTTACAATGCATTAAACAATCTTTCCTTCTTTTTCTTTTTCTTTTTCTTTTTCTTTCCTCTTTCCCTTTCTCCTTTCCTGTCCCTTTTTGCATACTCAAATGCAAAAGGAGAAACAGTTCTCCTTTTGTTTTGTTTTTAGTTTGTTTTGATAGCTCTCTGGCAGCCAAAAGGGAGTGGCAGAAGCACCGTGGGCCGCTTCTTTGCTGTTTCCAGGACGGCCTCATGGGCCAGATCCAGCCTGCGGGCCTTGAGTTTGACATGCCTGGCCTAGAGCAAATGCCGTAACTGCCAGCATAAGTGGGAATCCAGATCCTATGCCCTTATTTCCATTTTAAGGAAAGAGAAAGACTATCTTGCTTATGGAATCTGCTGGACAAACAGAAAAAAAGGCATCTTATCATTGCCCACTGAAAAAGCAAAAGAAGTTGGTTGTGTTATTTACTATCCAAATACATTCACAGCAGCGGTGAAATCCAGCTGGATCTATCCAGCTCACACGAACCAGTAGCGCCGGCAGTGGGAGACGTCATTATGTCCCATTTTTTACCCTCTGTGCATGCGCAGAAGAGGTGTGTGTGTGCTCCTGCACACTCCTGTTCTCAAACGGATAGTGAACGTAAGTGGATTTCACCGCTGATTCACAGTAGCAACTGGAACATGGGTTATATATTATCAAGAGACAGTAAATGTCAGTGAGGGCGAAGTGTTTCCTTTATATTCCAACAATTTAGCAAACTCATCTCGGAAACAAATGTCTTGTAAAACTGCAACATTTAAGCCGACTGTCAACAGTGTTATGAAGATCAAATAAAGTGTCAGGGCTGTTTATGTATGCAGTCACAATTTTGGAATGTTAGTTTTGCAACTAAGATCTGAGTTCAGGCCAACTTTTTTTCTGGGTAGCAAAGGAAGGAACGCGCGACCCTAACTTTGGCATGGATGTATTCATGGTTTCTCTGGAACAGGGGTCTCCAACCTTGGCAACTTTGCTGGCTGAGGAACTCTGGGAGTTGAAGTCCACAAGTCTTAAAGTTACCAAGGTTGGAGACCCCTGCTCTGGAAGACTAATTACAAGTCAAATCATCCTTCATAAGAACAGTCCATTGGCTGAGCTTGCTGCAAATGTTGGGCATTGTAACACAGTCTTATCTGAAGATGCTATATGGGGAAAGCAAACTTTAAAGCAAAGTTTCTGTTATGATAAGAATGAGCTGCCAGATATTAATGGAAAAGGGAGAATGTCCCAACTTTTTGAACTTCGGTTTAACAAGAAATGTTGTGAAGGACTTCAGCAAAGTAATGTTGGGTTTGTTTGGTGGTTTAAACCATGAGGAAATCTGGAGGTTTTTTTAAAAAAGAGATTGGACAACTATTAGTCTGAAATGGTATAGGGTTTCCTGCTTTAGCAGAGGGTTGGACTAGAAGACCTCCAAAGTCCCTCCCAACTCTGTTATTCTGAAAGCCCTGTTTAGACCTGTGTATGTGCATAGAAACTCAGAACTGCACCATTTTTACAAATTGGAACAAAAGTAGGTAAACCTCAGAGCTTCAGGGCACTCTTTCCTGACTCTTAACTTCTTTTTAATTCAGTTTTAACTCTGTTTGTAATCGTATTCCTTTATAGCTTTTATTCATAAACTGTTCAGAGTCACTTAGACAGTAAGATGGACATTATCTAAATCTGATAAATAAAATAAAATAAAATACGACAGGGGTAAAGGAAATTGCTTGTTGCTGACATAAAAGAACGAACGGTTTTGGTTTATGCTGAAGATTTATTTTAAGGGATTGTCCAATAGACGAGTGGGGCAGTGTTGAATATGGGATATTCAAATGTGAGTATAAAAACCAGACCAGCATCCCTTGTGAATGGGATGATGGAGATGATTACTAAGTCATTCATGATTGTTTTTGGAGGGAAGCCAACAGGCCTTAATGTTCTTACATGAGTGCACAGGTGGTAAGTTTCAAAAGATGCAGATTTGCATTGGAATCTCATCAGGCTGAGCTGGAGGTATATTTGATATCCTTTTGCACAGTAATTTTAGCATCTGGCCCGTGTCTGTATTTACAGCTCAGTCTGCGTAGGACAGAAGAATGCCCAGCGAATATCTACAGCAACCTCCACTAGCCCATGAAAATGATTGTCCTACTTTTGCAGTGGTTAATGCCCAATTTCTTGGCGCTGTTATTATAGACATTCTGTAAAAGAGGTAGGGAATGCTCTGACAGCCATTCGCTACAACTATCCTAAAGAACGGTTGGCCGAAATGCTATCATTTTAAAGCAGAATCAGCACGCTGGCTCCCCAAAGTGTGAAAGAGCCTGTAATTCTGACTTGCCAGAAAATAAAATAAAGGGTTATAGGTTCCATTTGTGAAGAATAGTTGTGGCTTTTTGCAGTGGTTGACTTTTCTGAACAATTCCCATCAGAATACCAGCAGATCAGTGGTGGGATTCAATTTTTTTTACTAACAGTTCTGTGGGTGTGGCTTGGTGAGAGTGGCTTGGTGGGCATGGCAGGGTAAGGATACTGTAAAATCTCCATTCTCTCCCCACTCCAGGGGAAGGTTACTACAAAATCCCTATTTCCTCCCGATCAGCTGGGACTCGGGAGGCAGAGAATAGATGGGGGCGGGGCCAGTCACAGATGGTATTTATCAGTTCTCTGAACTACTCAAAATTTCCACTACCGGTTCTCCAGAACTGGTCGGAACTGCTGAAGCTCACCTCTGCAGCAGATACAGTTTTCCTTAGAGCGTGAAAGTGGCTTAGTTTTGAAAGTAAGCGTTGCTTCTTACCTCACTTCTTCCTCCATTGTTCCCGACGGAAATGTTCATTGCATTAAAATTGAAATAATATGGGTGTTGCTTAAAAGGAACCTACTGAAGAACATCACTGTTTATATGCCATTCCTCAGTTTCACTTTGGTGCCAGTATATCAGTGGCAGGTGAATTACATGAGCTAGTTGTAATTAAATAACTTCAGACAAGTCATGTAAAAGCAGGCAAGAATGGACCTTGTAGAGGAAGACTGGAGAGGGAACGACAATTAGGCAAGAAAAATGCTTAAGCAAGAAAAACCAAAAGTACACATACAGACTGGGTGAAACCAGGCTTAATAGCAATAACTACGAGAGGGATCTTGGAATCTTAGTGGACAACCAGCTAAATATGAGCCAGCAGTGTGCAGCAATCAAAAAACCCAACACAATCCTAAATTGCATTTACAGAGGGATACAATTAAGATCAAGTGAGGTACTACTGTGTTTTCCTGAAAATAAGACCCTGTCTTATATTTTTTTGAACCCTGAAATAAGTGCTTGGCCTTATTGACATGCACTCAAAAACACGATTGGGTTTATTATCAGGAGATGTCTTCTTTTGGGAGAAACAGGGTAATACCACTCTCTAAAGCCTTGGTAAGACCACACTGCATCCAGTTTTGGTCACCACACTATAAAAAAAGATGTTGAGACTCTAGAAAAAGTACAGAGAAGAGCGACCAGGATGATTAGGGGACTGGAGACTAAAACATACTATGAGTGTTGCAGGAACTGGACATGGCTAGTCTAGTGAAGAGAAGGACCAGGGGAGACATGATAGTAGTCTTCCAATATTTGAGGGGCTGCCACAGAGAGGAGGGGGTCAAGCTATTCTCCAAAGCGCTGGAAGGCCAGACAAGGAAAAATGGATGGAAACTGAACAAGGAGAGATTTAACCTAGAAATAAGGAGAAATTATCTGACAGTGAGAACAATCAACCCATGGAACAGACGTTGCCTTCGGAAGTTGTGGGAGCTTCATCACTGGAGGCTTTCAAGAAGAGATTGGACTGCCATTTATCTCCTGCTTGGGGGGGGGTGGGGTGGACTAGATGACCTATAAGATCCCTTCCAACTCACCTGTTAATCTGTTAATTTCCATTTTGGGATTTGTCAGCTGGATACTGTGAAAATCCCTGGGAAAAGCTATATTTCATCCCGACGTAGTTGAAAATAATTCAAAG
Source organism: Arizona elegans (assembly GCA_022577455.1). NCBI lineage: Eukaryota > Metazoa > Chordata > Lepidosauria > Squamata > Colubridae > Arizona > Arizona elegans. The sequence goes on along the minus strand of JAKOOJ010000013.1, from coordinate 15,345,843 downwards.
AGTGTTGCAGTGTCGCCCTTCTCCGGAGACTCAGGGCGGCTTACAATGTGTTAAGCAATAGCCTTCATACATTTGTATATTTATACAAAGTCAGCTTATTGCCCCCACAAACTGGGTCCTCAATTTACCTACCTTAGAAAGGATGGAAGGCTGAGTCGACCTTGAGCCTGGTGAGAATTGAACTCACAGTAATTGCAGGCAGCTGGATGTTAAATGCTGCCTTAGTAGGAGGCATTAGCCTCCTACGCCACTCAGGCTCCTACTGTGGACTACAGATATCTATGTTGCTTCAGGTGCCCATCGGATATGATTCCAAATCAAAGCCCCGGATTGAGTATTGGACTTGAATTAACCTACAACACACTCTTTTAGGCCAACTCACTTGGTCTGGTCATAACCGCTTAGATTAATTAGACATTGAAAGATGGCTTTAATCTAGATGTCAGTGAAATCAGATCATTAACCATAATGCCGCTTACGCAATAGATAATGCATCTGCTTTTCAAGCTGCTGCCTAAGGATCAATCGGCCTTCCATAGTTGTATATCCTCTTGCATCCCGTCAGCTGACCAGAAGTCCTGAAGCTCGCCATGACTTGGAGCCTTTCCTCCAAGAATGGAGAGCAATAAAATCAGGAGGGACACCAAGAGAAGAAAACGTAGCAACCTGCTGCCACGTTTATTGCCTGTAGACAGGAAACTGCTTTGGTTCCAGGTGATTGCAGTTTTGATGGCTTCTTGGCTGGGTCAGAATAGCTGCGGTTGGAAGAGCCACAGAGATTAGATTGAAGTAGGAGAACTATTTTGGGCTTCCTAATAAATTGCTTCTGGCTCCTGTTGGCATTAAGCTTGTTTTCCTCCAGCATGTCCTTTAACTGCTGTGTGCCTGTTAATTTGGGTCTGATTGGTCACTGCCCACTATTAAGCGATTTGCAGACAATTGAACAGTTTCTTCCAACCACAGCCTAACTCAGAACAGTTTGCATCTCTTCTGCTTGTGTCTCTGGGAAGCACTAGGAAAACACCCTGTGCGTTAAAGTGGGATGCCCTTCTAACCTCTATATTTGGAAAGGAGGAAGATAGCTATTCTCCCCTCCCCCGCCCACGCACACTGAATGTTAATTCCAGACTCAGAGGGCCAGGTGGTGCAGGCGCTCTCCTAAAATTGGTCTGTTGGTGGCAGCAGCCACACTTCTATCAGACTGAGCGAGTAGCTGTGTCTGAAGCAGCAGGCTTTTCGTTTGCTGCTGTTTCTACCAGAGAGCCAAAGATAGGATGATTCTGTAGGTAGGATGCTTCTAGTTATGCCACCGAGGTTCTACCAAGCAATAGCAAGATAAGATAATAAGATAAGGTAACCTTTATTGTCACTTTTTTTTTTACTGTGAACACACTGGCACACATTAAAAATTGTATTGCAATTAAAAATAGTAAAGCAAATTCTGTTGCCTGCTCTCAAAACAAAATATATTTAAATCCACATGCATACATATACACATGATACATAGATAGACAGACCGACAGACAGACAGATATATGCATGCGTACACACACACACATACACACACACACACACACACACACAGAGAGAGAGAGAGAGAGAGAGAGAGAGAGAGAGAGAGAGAGAGAGAGAGAGAGAGAGAGTACTGCAGGGCTAACTCACTGCTCACTCCAAGAGTTCAGTTCTGAGTGGCTCAAGGTTGACTCAGCCTTGCATCCTTCTGAGGTCAGTAAAATGAGGACCCAGATAGTTGGGGGCAGCATTGTGAAGCGGTATATAAGTCTAAGTGCTATTGCCGTCTGTCTGTCTGTCTGTCTGTCTATCTTATCTCTATCTATCTATCTACCTACCTACCTACCTACCTACCTACCTACCTACCTATCTATCTATCACTGTCCATTTTAATACATAACAGAAACAGGAAACCTGAGAGTTCACAAGGTACTATAGTGATACTATAGGGATCAAAGCTGTAACTGAATCTAGAGGTACCACGAAGCCTCTTCTCAGAAGATAATGAGGAAAACTAGTCATGGAGAGGATGTGTAGCATCCCATACAATACTGTGGACCTTAATCAAACATCACTTATATGCCATGTCTTGGATAGAAGGAATTGAACTTCCAATAGAATGGAATGGAATGGAATTATTTATTGGTCAAGTGTGATTGGACACCCAAGGAATTTGTCTATGGTGCATAAGCTCTCAGTGTACATAAAAGATATAAGTGATGGATCATGATCATAGTCATAATACTGTGTTTACATGTACAATGACAATAAAGTTATTATTATTATTAAATACATTCATCATGAATCATAAGATACAACACTTAATAATCTTGCCTGCCGGTCCTCACCACTCTCTGCACCGCCTTAGTGAGTGTAATGTGAGATGCATGGGATCATTGTTCTGAACAGACCAATGTTTATTTGGGAGCCACTGAACTTAAGAAATGCAATGTTTTGGGGGCTTGGCTGAGACTGAATGTCTTCTCTCCAATGTTGCCTATTGAGATGAAATGGATGAATAAAGCTGGGTCCACACAGTGCACTAAATAATGTGATTTATTTAGTGCTGCCTTAGCATGCTGTAAACCCAGCTATTGTGATTTATGAGCCCCAATGGTAGTTTAGCATATTGTGCAAATATAACCAATGGTGACTTATTAAGCAAATGATGGCTAACGCATTGTATGAATCAGGGGTGAAATGTAAAATTTGTTACTACCGGTCCTGTGGGCGTGGCTTGGTGAGGGGGTTATGTGACTGGGTGGGCATGGCCAACTTTTTTTTTTTTAACTTCTCAAAGTATTTTTTCTAATGCTTTGAAAAGCCTCTGCCGATCAGGCAACTCAGCTGGGATCGTCAGAGACTTTTCAAAGCATTTTTTTTAAACCACTTCTTCGGCCAAGAGGTTGCAGAAAAAAATGCTTTGAAAAGCCTCTGACGATCCCAGCTGAGCCACGCGATCGTCAGAGGCTTTTTTTTTTACTTTTAAAAGCATTTTTTCATCAGAAGAGGTTGTAGAAAAAAATGCTTTTAAAAGTAAAAAAAAAAAAGCCTCTGATGATCGTGCGGCTAAGCTGGGCATGAGGGGGGGGGGGGGGGCTGGAGGGATTTTTGCTACCGGTTCTCCGAACCACCTGCTGCTATTGCTACCAGATCAGGCGATCCGGTCCGAACTGGGAGCATTTCACCCCTGGTATGAATCCTGATCAGGCACTGGTGTTCATCACCCAAGGCAGTTTATGGTGGACAGTTGTTCCTCAACTGCTACCCTTTGTTTACCTTTTCTTTTTCTTGGTCCATATTCTCAAAAAGAGGTGAAAGGGTCATTAAGTTGGGAAGAAAAGGATGAGAAGCCGAGCAAAGCCAAATTTTGTGGAATAGTTCTCTTTATGGAATTATTGGCATTTCTTGTAGTAAAGCTAAATCAGGGGTAAAAGTTTCAGGCACAGGCTTAATATTTCCTTAATGGATTCTGGAGAAGACACAAAATGCTTCTGCTATTTTCTTGTTCACCAAAAAGTATCATATCTTGGTCTGCTTCCATTAGCGCTAAGAGTTAACAGGACCTATGCTTGGAACTTTTTTTTCTTTTTTTAATTTGATTTATATGCCGCCCTTCTCCGGAGACTCAGGGCAGCTTACAATGCGCTAAGCAATAGCCTTCATTCTTTTGTATATTTATACAAAGTCAGCTTATTGCCCCCACAATCTGGGTCCTCATTTCACCTACCTTAGAAAGGATGGAAGGCTGAGTCAACCTTGAGCCTGGAGAGATTCGAACCTGCAGTAATTGCAGGCAGCTGGTCTTAATAACAGGGTGCTTTAGACCACTGTACTACCAAGGCTCTTATTTTATTATTCCTGAAAATGTCCCAGAAAAATAGAGATGCTATCCAATATGTATAACACTACTCTTTTGCCAGTAAAAGTGTGCCTTTATGCCTCTTGTAGTATAACAAACACAGGTAATATCGCCTTTTTCTTTTATTATCCTACAATGCTCCATTATTTATAGGTCTTTATCTTTTTTTCTCATCTTTGTCTTATTGATGACCTCTGCTCTATCCGAATTTGGCAGCTGCTGCTGTTGTTATTATTATTTAAATCTATATGCTGCCCGGCTCCTAGTGGCTCTGGGAGGTTTACAAATGATTTAAAATATGGAAAACAAGACAATAAAAGCAACAAGAAAGAAAAGAAGAATAGGGATGCCAGAATAACAAATTGGTTGGAAACAATAACAACGAAAAAAACTAGGTTAAAGTGAGGTTCCAGTCAGCCTCACTAAAGGCCTGAGTGAAGAGCCGGGTTTTCAGACCCCTTCGAAACACCAGCAGGATAGGAGTCCATTTTGATCTAGGGCAGTGACGGTGAACTTTTTTGTCACTGAGTGCTGAAAAGGGAGTGTGCGTGCATGTGCGTGGCACCAAGTGCCAAAAAGGGAGCACTTTGTGTGCTCCTCTGGGCGGAGACCAGGAATAGGAGTTTCCCAGAGGCATGCATGCTCCGGAGAATGTACTTTTTTTAAAAAATTGATTTATATGCTGTCCTTCTCCGGAGACTCAGGGCGGCTTACAGTGCATTAATAGAAACTTGCAGGTTTCTTCTTCTTCACTGCAGTTTCTTCTTTACTGCTGGCAAGTCTTCAGATTACTGCCACGCATGCACCGATCAGCTGTGCCAGAAAATGTATTTCCGGTTTCCAGCGTGCACATGCGCACTGGCTGGCAAGTCTGGTAGGTTACTGCCAGGCATGTGAACGTGCCAATCAGCTGGCCAGCGTGTATGTTCATGCCGGAAAATGGAAGATCAGCTCTGACGCAAGCACAAAGGCCAGCTGATCGGCACATGCCCCAGAAACCTGGAAAAGAAACGGGTGTTGCCACGCATGCCAGACGACATGGCTCCATGTACCACTTCAGGCACGCATGTCATAGGTTCGCCATCACGGATCTAGGGGGAATTTATTCCAGAGAGAAGGCATGTGACAGAGTAGACCTGCTTCCAGGATCCCAATAGATGACACTGCTTTAACTGAAGGAATCTGGAGCACTCTGCCAGAACAAATTGGCTGGGCAGATAGTATGGGAGATTGGCGTACTCTCAAGTAACCTATGCCATGCATGTCTATGGAGATTCTCAGCCATCCAGGTCATGGTTGTCCCAAAGGTGCTTTTTCAAAAGGCAACTGGACTTTGTTTTTCCTTGAAGACATTTCGCTTCTCATCCGAAGAAGCCTCTTCACTTCTGACTGAATGGTGGAGAATGGAAGGATTTATATTCCTGGTCGTTAGCACTCTTTCTGAGAGCCGTTGAGGTCACCTGGAGATTTACCTGTGCCCTCAGGGTCATCTGAATAGTGCAAATGGATATGGAACCTTCTTGGAACTGCTGAAAGGACTCTGCGTCCGTGTTTTCTCTATGGGAAAACAAATGTTCTGCATGAATTTGTTGTGCATTTTGGTGTTCAGTCACTGCACAATCACTGCTCACCATTCTCCCGTGAGCAATAGATTCTTAGCAGGTTGTCCTTAGACTTTTCATGACATCTATGGTTGAAACTGTGAACTCACCCTTTTTATCATATCTGCAACCCAAAATATAATGCTGTATATGAGTGAGAACTTTTTTTTTTAATGGTGTACTCAAAGCTTAAGTTTCTGTTTGTGAAAAAGTGGGTCAAGTGCATTTCCTTTACCTTTAGAAGACAAATCAGATGAAACTTTGCATGAGATCAGAAGTATCTTTGCTCTTGGATCCTATGATAGCTGAAATGCTATCCGATGGTCCATTAATAATTGTAGCACTGTTAAGTTGGATGAAAGCCTGTGTGATGTGTATTCCTTTCTTTTTTTCTGTTCTTCCCTCTAAAACAGGGGTGTCAAACTGGATTTCTTCAAGGGCCGGATCAGCATTGTAGTTCTCCTCCACAAGCCGGCGGTGGGGGGGAAGCAGGGGGAGATGAGATGGATTCCTCCTGTAGCACCCTGCTGGCCAAAATGGGGCACAGTGGACCCCCAGCTCCCTAGGGGATGGGACGCGCAACATTCCTTGCCTTCCCGCTCTAGTGGGAAATTGCACCCAATTTTACAACCTTTTGTTGTGGTGGTCATAAAGCAAATCACCAGTCATTAAGCAAATGTTATTTCTTGATGTTCCTCTGAAATCTAGCTACAGGTGTTTTTTATTATTTTTTAAACTCTTCAATCAACCTAATTGAGGCCAATGGCAGAGCCCTTGTTTATTCTCATAAAGCAATATTCAGTACATTTTATTCAATCCAGAGTTGTCACTCAAGGCACAAATGACCAGACACATTAGGTGAAAATCTGGATGTTTGAAAAAAGTCTATAAAGCTGGGAAGGGTGGAAGGAAGGAAGAAAAGAAGACCTGTAACAAGGTGTTTAGATTCAGTTATGTGAAAATGGGAGTACAACTGGAAGACCTGAAGGGCCAGATTGGGAACAGATCTTCCTGGAGAATTTATATCCGGGACTCACTGATAGTTGACCCAGACTTGATGTTAATCAGTATACTTTCAGGGGTGAAATCCAGCAGGTTCTGACAGGTTCTGGAGAACCGGTAGCGGAAATTTTGAGCAGTTCGGAGAACGGTAAATACCACTTCTGGCTAGCCCCAGAGTGGGGTGGGAATGGAGATTTTGCAGTATCCTTCCCCTGCCATGCCCACCAAGCCACACCACGACCACCAAGCCACGCCCACAGAACTGGTAGTAAAAAAATTTGGATTTCACTACTGACTGTATACTTTGTTATCACTACAAGCCAGCATAATATAGATTCTGATCTGCCTATATCCTCCATATATTCCATATGCGTCTTTGATCACTGATTTTTCTGTCTGCAACTGGAGTGTTTCAAACAGGGTACAGGGTCAATATAAGCATTATCACCAATTTTATGAGTTTTATAAATGTTTATGTGGATATTTGACTGGTTATTCATTTGTTTACCTTGGATTTTTTTTTATTGTATTGAATTTATTGTTCTTTGGTTTGTTTGACGTCCTCTGCAGTAGACAATTTATTGTATAACTCTAGATCTATTGTAAACCCAGTAAGAGTCTGACTGTGAGGAACATAAATCTAATAAATGTTGTAAAGAAGATGTTGAATAAACATTTGTCTGAAGTGGTGTAGGGTTTCCTGCCTAAGCAGGGGGTTGGACTAGAAGACCTCCAAGGTCCCTTCCAACTCTTCTATTCTATTCTATTCTATTCTATTCTATTCTATTCTATTCTATTCTATTCTATTCTATTCTATTCTATTCTATTCTATTCTAAATACATGAATAAAAAAGGATGGTAGCATAGGCTTATGGTACTAGGGAAATGGACACCAAAACCTTGTAGAGTTTAGCGAACAAGCAGCTTAATTTCTCATTAACTGACTTGGCAACCCAAGCCTGATACTTTGGCATGTTTTTTGTTTTGTTTTTTGAAAGACTACAAGATAACTGATGGATGTTGTCTACTGTAATTATATGATGCCCATGTTTTCATCAGCTGCGCTGATGCCTGTATCATTATGATCTCAATTAAAGTATCTTTGGATACAGGACACTAATGGCTCTTTCCATGTCCTGAGGCCCGCCTTCAGACACTGCTGCCGAATCAGAGCTGGCAAATGGTTACAGTTCACGGATGCAGCTTTTGTCAGATTGTTACACAGCCTTTAAGAAAGTTTGTCTAGGGTTCACACTACGGACTGTTTTGGCCCTTGGCAAAAGCATTTCAGACTTCTACAGTTTAGTAGCGTGTAAGTGCCAGCCCTTAAATATATTTACTTGGCCTTCTTGTCGTCTTTTATTGTCTTTTCATTCCTTTCATTTGTAATCCACACCCCAGAACTCCCCCCCCCCTGCGAGCCGATTTAGATATCAGTGCACGTCCAATTTCATGTAAACCATGTAGACATTCCTCTGGAGTCAAAAGGTGGGTGAATAAGTATTACCTTGCTCAACTTCGGACTGTTTCTGCTTCGCCATCTGTTTTGTTCCTTCCGTTCGGTCGTGACAGATTCATTTCTGCAGGATAACAGTAAAAGGGGAACATGACTTGGGTCCTCCTCTTGAAAAGAGCCTTAATCTGTTCATAATTACATTAGAAATTCCCAATGATTAAGAAGGTGCTGACAAAATTCATTTTGCCCCTGTGCAAAGAAACCGACGGAAACCCTTTGAGGCAATACAAACTGATTGATAGGTAGGAGTGTACAGAATAGTAATTCTCTCTCTCTTCCCCCCACCCTGTATGTTTAATAAAGTGGTGATTAATGACAAAAATATGGGCCAGCCCCCACTCCCCCCAAAAGGCCAAGAGAGGCAGTTAAGCATTGGAGCTGCTTAACTTAATGAGGCTCTGCAATAAAAATGAAACATAATGAGCAAAGTATAATAGTCCCGTTATGTTTATAACAGTACTTCATCAGCAGAGAGCTACATGCAGATTCAGAAAAGGCTCTTGTTGCGCAAGATCTTTGTAGATGGCGAGATCCTAGAGATTTGGCAAAAGGCAGATGCTGCAATCAAGGGAAATTAAGGGAAGGGGGCAGTCCAAGGGTTCTCCTGGCCGTGTCCTTTTAGTGCAATGGATGGTTTTGAGTTGTGTTGATTAGATCTAGTAGAACCCTTATCAGTAAGAGAATTGCTCTAGCTCAGGAGTGTCAAACTTGATTTCATTGAGAGTTGTGTTTTACTTTGGGGGGGAATGGGTGTGGCTGGAATGGGCGTGGCCAGCTCAACGTCCCTTGTGTTGGGGTGGGGGGCTGTGGTGGCCCGAGCACTCTGCCAGCGAAAATGGGCTCCAGTGCTCTGTTTTGAGCTGGGATGGCTTGGGAAGGCTGCACGCAACCCTTGTAAGCTCCATTTTCAGCTGCAATGGCCTCCTGCAACCCTCTGCCAGACAAAACAGAGTTCCATTTTCACTGACAGAGGCACCGTGGGCTGGATCTGGGCCCCGGGCCTTGAGTTTGTCACCCCTGTTCTAGCTCCTTAATCATTATTATTATTATTTTGCTTACTTTTTTCCTCTTCTTCTTCTTTTTTTTTTTTGGAATATCTTTTCCAAATCTTTGGTGTCTTGTTCTGAAGTATGATGACCAATTCCCTCTAAATTGAGAAAAAGATAAAGTAAAGTAAAACCCTGTGCATTTTATTCTGCTAGTCTTTGCCAACCATTGGGGGAGATGCTCATCTCAGTTTCAAGGCCATTGAGCCAGCGCTGTCCGAAGACATTTCCGTGGTTGTGTAGCCAAGCATGATGTCATAGAATATTGTTACTTTTCCACCAAAGGGGTACCTATTTATCTACTCCCATTTACACATTTTCAAATTGCTAGGTTGGTAGGAGCTGGGGCAAGTAACAGGAACTCACCCCTTTGGGTGGTGCTCGGGTCTCAAACCTGGGCTGCTGGCTTTGCAGCTGACAAGCCCAGTGTCTTAACTGCCGAGCCACTGCACCACCGTAAATTGGGAAGGAGGTATTAATATAAACAGGAGCCTGATTTTCAACTGATTTCCAAGGAGGGATTTTGCTAAAATTGTTCACTGAAATACCACCCACTAGGTATGTGCTGTTGTTTGGCGTAGTACAGTTTTTGATGTGAAGAGTGAAGCCATTATTAATTGATACTTATACTTTCTTTGATGTGAAAATGTCCATTCTTAATGTGGTCTTCTTTGACTGTCCTATAGAATAGTGGCAGGGAAATTGATAACCTTTAGATATGCTGAACATTTCTCCCAATCCTCTGGTATTTGGCATGCTGGCTGGAGTAGAAGTGTGAAGCTTCTGGAGGGTATCGGGGTACCCACTCCTGTCATAAAGACAACTGTGTCCTGCTAGTTATTCCAATTTTACCAAGTGTTTGCTCTGTCCTTCCCTTTCAATCTACTCGTCTTTTTTAACTTGGCTTGGAGGCACCAAAAATCAGTATAGAAAGTCCTATATATTATGTCTGCCTATTTCTCTGGTATGCACATTTCTCTTGTGAACTTTATGTAGCTTTGAGAGCACTCATGTTTTATATTGGCTTATTCTCAGTTTGAACAATCAGAAGGATTTAACACCAATTCTCCAGAGAGAGATCAACTGCTGTTAACTTTCTGTAGGACAAAGCTTAAAAGCTACTCCTCTACTGTTTTGAACTTCAGCACCAGTGGCATAAATCTAAATCAAATGGAACCTATTTGAGAGCCAATGGTGGTGCAGTGGTTAAAGTACATACGGCAGGCAAATTCTGCCCACAGCCTGAAGTTCGATCCTGGCAGGGCTCAAGGTGGACTCAGCTTTCCATCCTTTGAAGGTCAGTAAAATGAGGACCCAGATTGTTAGAGACAATAGGCTGACATTGTAAACTGCTCTGAGAGTGCTACAAAGCACTATGGGGCAGTGTATAAGCCTAATGCTATTGCTTTTGCTATCGCTATGCTATCTCTTTTCTTCACAGTTTAGCATTCCATGTAGTCTACCCAAGTACCTATTTGGTTTAGTAGTAAAAGCACCAGGCTAGAAAGCAAGAGACCATGAGTTCAGGTCCTGCCTTAGCCATGGAAAGCCAACTGGGTGAGCTTGGGGCAGTCATTCTCTCTCTCTCAGCCCAATTCACCTCGAAGGGTGATTGTTGCTGTGGGGGAAATAGAAGGAGGAAAGTGTATGGGATGTGTTTGCCACCTTGAATTATTTGTAAAAATAATGAAAGTGGGCTATAAATAAAATAAAAAGAAATCTCTCAGCTGCTGTTCTGATCTAGGCTTCACAAAAGCACGAAGCAGACTCCTTGTCCGGACAAAACCCCTTTTTATTAAGCTAATGTGAATTCCTCTCATTCACATCCAGCAAAGTCCCAGCAAACAGTCTTTCAAGGGTGAATTTACAATCACAGACCTTATCAGGCTTGGAGAGCTGCCAGGCCGATATCTTCCAAACGGCAATGCTGTACAAGAAAATATTTGGTAAGGAGTCTCTTAGAGTCACGAACAGATCTTCACGCTAATGAAATGAACTAATTGTTTCCTGCAAACTCCCCTTTTGCTCCCCTTAATTCCCTATGGGAGGGGCCATTCACCATCTACCTGTGCCTTTACTCCCGAGTCGGCCCTTGTTCCTTAACTGTTCCCTTCTCCTGGCAGCTCTGTGCATGCACATATCGGGAACAGGCTCCAGCTGTTCTTCAGCTGCACTTATCTCTGACTTTGAAGGTAGCTGATAACTGTTAGATGACCCTGACCCCGTCTCTTCCTCCAACGCAGGCAGAGCCTTCCCCAGACTCCAGGACTGGCCCATGTTCCTCCCCAACCTCCTCACTGTCCAAGTCTGCTGCCAACTCAGCTGGCCACTGGCAAGCCACAACAGCTGCGTCTGTCCCTAAGTCCTGCATGGTTTCCAGATAGCATTTCATAGGTTGTTGTGTGTGCGGATTATTGTGGTCCGCCAGCAGCCTGCAGAGCTGGCAGCGGAGTCGGACAGTGAGGAGGCTGAGGAAGAACACAGGCCAGTCCTGGAGGCTGGGGAAAGCCCGGATGAGGGCTCTGCATTGGAAGCAGAGATGGGGCCAGAGCCATCTGTGAGTGATGTGCAGACTCCGGAGCCTCCAGAGGCTGACAGCAGAGAGGCAAGGGAACAGGAGGAGCCTGTTCCTAGTGCATGCATGAGAGAAGCTGCCAGAAGGCAGGAGCAGATAAAGCAGAGAGGACAACTCGGGAGTAGGGCCAAGTGATGATTGGCCCCTCCCATAAGGCTTAAAAGACCAGCAACGGCTCTTGGGCTCTTTGTCGGAAAACAATGTTGATAGATTTGTTTCTTGCTTCTTGCTGCATTTATTTCTTGTCGGCGTCCTCTGCTTCTGAACTTTTGCCAAGAAAAGCCTTTGGCAGGTTGCCTAATTAGACCAAGGTTGGTGATGAGGCTGAAGAATTGTGTTATGAAGAATTTGTTTTGAATTAGTTTGGACTACGCTGAGAATGAGTTAATTCTCAGCTGTTCTAATAAAGTCTGTTTGTTTTGAATGGATTGCATCTGATAATACCTACTTAGGCCTGGGTCACAACACAGATCAAGAATCCTGTAGTTTGTTTGAGGTCTGAACTGAGCATCAGTGGTGAAGCGAAGCTAATGTTTGTGCAATATAAGGAAATGCTGTGCGTGTTTGTAGCAGAATCTACGTATTCGTGTTTTTCTTGATTGGCACTAACATATTGTAGTTTATTAAAGAACTAAGACCCAGATTGCACATGTCGCATTCCTGTATATCCCAAAATGATGAGAAGCTACTCAGATTATCTATTAGCCAGATCGTATCACATCATGGATGGTAATAGGAAACCATCCCTGTCAAATTTCATTTTTTTCCCCCTTAAAAGGTAAGAGGATCTCAGAATCATGTGGCAGAAGAGAGGATGTGGATTTGTGCACTCGCTATGAAGTAGTCTTTTAAAATGCTGTTAGTTAAACTTCAATGACTCCCGGCTAATAATGAGAGGAAGGGAAACTAGCACTCTAAATGATGCATGCCGCTTTTGAAATGTGTGCTAATTGAAAATAGATATTTACTTCAAGTGAAAGTGGGCTGCAATAAGAAGACGAGTTTGAGAACGTGGCAGAAGTAGCAGGAAGCATTTCCGTCCCCTTTCCTTTGGCCTGGGGAAAAAGGTGCGTCTTATACTCTGAAAAATACGGTATATACTGCTTCACAGTGCTTTACAGCCCTCTCTAAGCAGTTTACAGAGTCAGCATCTTGTCCCCAACAATCTGGGTCCTTATTTTACCGACCTTGGAAAGATGGAAGGCTGAGTCAACCTTGAGCCGGTGAGAATTGAACTGCTGGCAGTCGGCAGAATTAGCCGGCAATGCTGCATTCTGTGGCTCTCATCCTTCTTATCTCCTTCTTAGACTACTACAATGCTCTGTTACATTGGGTTTGTGGTTTCAGTTAGTCCAACCCATGTTCTAACTCTCATCCAGTGTGACTGAAGGACTTTTTTTTAAAAAGAAAGATTGAAATTAATAATCTTAACAGTTTATTAATTTAATCTTAAAGTTGTCCTCTAGCTTTACTTATATCTTTGTATTAGCCCCAACTTTGTTTGAGGAGTGTGAACATCTCAATGAATATCTCAGATGGAACATTTACAGATTTTACTAAAGCTATAATATATAAAACTATGGTTTGCTTAAAGGTAAAGGTTCCCCTTGCACATATGTGCTAGTTATTCCAAACTCTAGGGGGCGGTGCTCATCTCCATTTCAAAGCTGAAGAGCCAGCGCTGTCCAAAGACGTCTCGGTGGTCATGTGGCTGGCATGACTCAACACCAAAGGCACTGTTACCTTCCCACCAAAGGTGGTCCCTATTTTGTCTACATGCATTTTTTACGTGCTTTCGAACTGCTAGATTGGCAGAAGCTGGGACAAATAATGGGTGCTCACCCCATTACGCGGCATAAGGGATTCAAACCGCTGAACTGCCGACCTTTCAATCGACAAGCTCAGCTTCTTAGCCACTGAGCCACATTGCTTAATGTGCTACAATTATCTGAATTAGCAAGTAATATGCAAAATCACAAACCATGGCTTTTAAACTACAGCGGGTGATACATTACATAGAACTTTAAAGCTGGATCCATTTAGAAAAGTGTTTCTCAACCCTGTTCTACTTGAAGATGTGTGGCCTTCAAAAGTTCATGTACTGGTATTCCTTGACTTTATTTAGCAGTTGTAAAATGGTGCTGGAAAAAAAAGTGACTTAGCAGTGGTGGGAATCAAATTTATTTACTACCGGTTCTGTGGGCGTGGCTTGGTAGTGTGGCATGGTTTGGTGGTTGTGGCTTGGTGGGCATGGCAGGGGAAGGATACTGTAAAATCTCCATTCCCTTCCCACTCCATGGGAAGGATACTGCAAAATCCCCATTTCCTCCTGATCAGCTGGGACTTGGGAGGCAGAGAATAGATGGGGGCGGGGCCAGTCAGAGATGGTATTTACTGGTCCTCTGAACTACTCAAAATGTCCACTACCGGTTCTCCAGAACTGGTTAGAACCTGCTGAATACCACTTCTGCCTACAAGCATGCCTCACAATGTGATCAAAATTTGGGGGCTAACCCTAACCCAAACAATAGTTGCACTGTCCTGGAGTCACATGATGACCATTTGTGGCTTTTCCAACCAGCATCCAACAAGCAGGGTCAATGGTGGAAGTTGGGTTTGCTTAATAGCTGCAGCAAAAAGGTCATAAAATAGGACACAACTCACTTAAGAACCACCGGGCTCAGCAATGGAAGTTCTGGTCTTGATTGCAACCCTACCTTAAGGACTACCTATCTTCAAGTGGCCAAGGTTGAGAAACTCTGATTTGGGTGGGTGTGTATGTGTGTTAAAATTCAGCCTTCGACTTGGAAAAGTTTGTATAAAAAGTCCGTGTTCAGATGATTATTTCGAAGCTTGAGAAATCCTGTTTTAGGAGAGCCAAGCTCTTTGTCTGCATGAATTCGCTTCATGCTTTCTCTTCTGTCTCTTTTATGTTATTATTTGAAGATCGGATTCCTCTGTAATTAAGGAATGCCTACAGAGATAAGAAACACCTGATTCAGAATTAAGAAATAACACCGTTAAATCTCTTAATGGCTTGGAGAAGAGGAAGGTTTTTCTGAGAACAAAGACCCAGCAATCCCAAACTGAGGAAATACGTTAGCCATGGAGAGGGTGAACTTTTCCTGGTTTGTATTTCTTTGACGCTGGAGAACCATCTGTGTGGGAAGCGTTGGCCCTGGGCAGAGGTTGTGGCTGGTGGCCTTAATTATCTCACTGATAATTCTGCGGCAAGAAATTTGTTTTACAGGATGCTAGTAGGCATAGTTTCTATCTAACATTATACTTCGCAAGCGCTTCGGGGCTGATTATATACATACATAGATGCCTATTTCTGGTTTAGCAGCAGAGTTCATATAGGAGCCCGGAAATAGCCTCAAACAAGAGATGTAGCAAATGGTTACAAAAACATCAACTTAGCCTGGAAAGAGAGGTGGAGATGAGGAGGAAGCTCAAGATGTGCACTGCCTTTTGGGTATAAGACGAGGAGAAAGAGACATTCTGTCACGCTTTCAAGATTCCTACACTACTAGATGGGTTAAAAGTTTTTAGAGAGAATATAAAAAAATGAATACAAACAAATATATAATAAAGAGAATGAAGAAACCGAGAAAGAAAGATTTGAACAATGACCAGGAGACTGGGAATTCTAGTCCTGCCTTGGGCATGAAGCCTGGTGTGGTGACTTTTGGCCAATCACCAGGAGAGTGTGAGTTCTAGTCTCGCCTTGGGCATGAAAACCACTGGTTGACTTTTGTTCTGACCTAGGCTTCCTGAGTCAGTAAAACACACAAGTAGTCCCAAAAACCTGTTTTATTTTAACAGCTGTGAATTCTGTTCATTCACAGATGAGTCCCCAATAGTTGTAAAGAGTCCTTTGGGATAAGGCTGATAATCACCCACCTTTATCTCCCTTGACACGCTGCCAACGACCTAATTGGCAAAGCCACACGGAGTCCAGAATCAAACAGAGCTTCAGACTTTAAACTGCACAGAATTAACAACGTTCCTTCCTGCAAAGGCCCACGTGCCTTTGCTCCTCTTTTAAGTCTTATGGGAGGGGCCAATCATCTCCAAGCCTTACTCCTGAGTCGTCCCTTTTGTTTTAACTGTTCTTGCCTTCTGGCAGCTCTGTGCATGCGCGCACTGGGAACAGGCTCCCCCTGTTCCTCTGCCTCGCTGAGTCCGACTCTGGAGGCTCCGTAGGCAGCACGTACCTCCCAGATGGCCCCTTCACTGCCTCCGACACAGAGCCCTCGTCCGAGCCTTCCCCAGACTCCAGGACTGGCCCATGGTCCTCCTTAGTCCCCTCACTATCCGACTCTGCTGCCAGCTCTGCAGGCTGCTGGTGGACCATAACAACTTTGGGTCAATCACCAGGAGAGTATGAGTTCTAATCCCCGCTTAAGCATAAAAGCTGTCTGGGTGACTTTAGGCCAGTTCCTGTCTCCCAGCCCAACCAGGCTCACAGGGTTGTTGCTGTGGGGATAAAAGGAAGAGGAAGGAGAATTATGTATGTATGTATGTTCACTATCTTGAGTTCCTTATAAAGTAATAAAGTCAGGAGAAAAAAAAATCAAAGAACTATCCGTGTTTGCCAATACACAGAGTTTGTTTCAAAGCACCTTCTGGAATGGTTGTCATGGTTTTTATTTTTTTGAGCTTCTTTTGCAACTTTCTGGGCTAGCGTAAAGCCTGGGTATTCCCTATGGCTTCTGACTTCAGGGAGTTTTTGCTGCAATTACAGACTAGGTGAGAGAGAAACAATGATGACTCAATTCCCAGCTGTACCATGCATTGCAGAGCTACAACAAAAAGAGAAACCTGGAGCTGCTTTCCCCATCCTTTCCAGGTAGTTGAATGAAGTGCAAACTGGCAAGGTACGTGGATATTTCAGATGGCTGCTTATCAAATCTCTCTGCCCTTTGACTTCTCCGATGCAGCACTGCAGCTAAGCTCATTATGGGAAGCTCTCTTGTCTATTCAGCCGCTTCAAAAATCCAGTGGGAACCCAGGTTGAGCTTGTTCATGTCATGGGCCTTTCAGAAAGACCTCAAGATGCAGCTAATACTCGTACGAGGAAATAGAAAATGTTTGTCATTTATGATGGAAAGAGGAAGGGTTGCCATATAACTAGAATGACGGTAGGATTAAAAATGGGCCTTCTGTACTTAACCGTAATTTAGCTGAAGTAATATAAATGCAAATGTCCCAATTTTTGTATGTCACATGAATTAAAATGCACTAGGCTTGGACCTAAATAAGACGCCGCTACTGGTGATACTCATGACTGAGAATTTAATGTAGTATATTATTTGAAGAGTACTTGGCAATGTATTCTGTTTTGATGAATGTAGCAAACTAGGTTTCCTATGGACAGATTGACCAACGTTTTGTTGACCTGACATATGGCAATGGTTAGTCATAGAAGCAAAGCTTGTACGTTAAAATAACTTTGTTGGAGATAAAGAGGGTAAGGGACAATTGTATCTTTCTATGATAGCCAAGTCAGTGAGGTTCAGCCACCAAAAATTTAAGCACATTCATTGTCTTAAGTAGAATCATTTATTTCTCTGTAGGAATTAAGGGAGAGATCAGAGCAATGGTGGGATTCAACTGGTTCAGGCCGGTTCAGGTGAATCGGTAGTTAAATTTCTGGCTGGGCCCTCCCCTCCCCTCCTACTCCTTCCAAGAGTCCCTATGTGCCCCATTTTGGCTCTCAGGTAAATGCAGGGAGGCCTCCTAGGCCCAAAACAGGGCATGGGGGGTGCAGGGTGCAGCCCATTTTTGCTCCTGGGAGGCTTCAGCACATCCCCTCTGCGGCTAGTTTTTGCTCCCAAGGGGGTGCAGGAGACCGAGTGCTGCCTATCAATGCCCAACATGGCCACACCCACCCAGCTGGTCATTAGGGAAGAGAACCGGTTGTTAAATTATTTGCATCCCACCACTGGATCAGAAAGAATTACTTGTCCACCTTTAAGCATGGACATTTAGAGTGTGGTCTCCATCAGCAAGAATCCTATGAATTGAACAATAGGCATGCTGTTATCCTGATTATTAGTTCTTTCCAGGTCTTGTTTCTTGATCAAACCAGATTTATCATCATTGAATCTTTCCACTTAGTTCTTTCAATCTAAAAAGGTCCAGAATTCTGGGGTACCATGGTTGGGGCAGGAATCAAGCATGAGGACATCTAGTAGGGATTAGTTTAGATGATCAACTGTTGATGACCGAAACTTTGTATGTAATTTATATTACTGAAAACATACAACAGCTGTTCTTTTTTCTGGGCTTTTGCATGCTATTCCAAAACCAGTGGGTTGGTCCCCAATCAAACTGAAGTTTGGTTTGGTTTAGGTTTAAATTTAAATAAAATTAAACTGAGTTCATGATGACCCGTTATCAGAAATTTAATAGTTACCCTATTCTGTCACATTACATAAATTTTTTGTGACTGTCTGGGGATTCTATTCAAGGCTTTGTAAATTTGCACAATATTAAGGTTAAATGTTGGCACTAATCATTTTGGCCTTATTAGCTTATTGGCGAGCGCTTTGGTTTTTAAACAGTCCAATCAAGGTTTGCCTTCTTTCCATATGCAATTTTAAAAGTGGCTACATGATCAATAAATCAATAAAGTTTTGGCCTTGTTGGATCCCCCACTACTTGCATTTACTTTTGAATCTAGAGGGACATCATCTGCAATGACCATAAGGTCAAGTCAAATATTACATAATGGTATGCTAGTTAAACATTTGCACTTATTCATGGGAGAATCCACATGTGTAGGAATTAAAGGTTTGTGCTCAAGTCAGCTTTGGGTTGTATTGCATTAGTTCAAAACACCTTCCGTAGGTAAAGGTAAAGGTTCCCCTCGCACCTATCTGCTAGTTGTTCCTGACTCGAAGGGGCAGTGCTCATCTCCGTTTCAAAGCCGAAGACATTTCTGTGGTCATGTGGCCGGCATGACTAAATGCCAAAGGCACACAGAATGCTGTAGCTTCCCACCCTATTTTTCTGCTTGCATTTTTTACGTGCTTTCGAACTCCTAGGTTGGCAGAAGCTGAGACAAGTAATGGGAACTCACCCCGTTATGCGGCATTAGAGATTCGAACCACTGAACTGCCGACCTTTCGATTGACAAGCTCAGCATTTTAGCCACTGAGCCACCGCGTCCCACATTCCCACCTTCCCTAGTTTGCTCATTTCTTCCATTATTTATTACCAATTTTTATTTCCGGTGTAGCTGCAATGGCATTTGGAGTTAGTTATGCAGCCTTTCTCCTCCTCCTTTATGTTGCTCACCACAGGAAACTCACACATCCAGGATAAAATAAAATTGACCTGCCATCTGAAAGAACTGAAGCAGACAAATCACGATTTATCCCACCTCTGCTATCTTGTGCAGAAATTACAAAGAAACCACCCCGGAGCCTGAAACTTCATCACCCATGGCTCAAAACCATGAGACCGTGTTGCTGTCCTCTTCTTTATTTGGATAAATACAAATATAAGAAGTATAGGCAGGGGTGGGCTTCAAAATTTTTAACAAGGGGTCCTTTGCCCAGTTGCAGGATGGGTGTGGCCATGGTGGGCATGGCCTTGTCAGCTCCCTGCACCATGTTGGGGATGGGGCATTTTTGCCCTTCCCAGGCTCTGGAGGCTTTCCTCGAGCCTCCAGGAAGGTGAAAATGGCCTCCCCAGGCTCTGGAGGCCCTTCCCAAACTTCTGGTAGGCCCATTTTTTGCCCTTCCAGAGCCTGCGCGCGTATCCTGCACGTATCTAAAATGTGCCACATGGGGACTCCTGGGAGAGGCAGAGCGGATGGGCCCAACCAGGAGTGGGATTTGGGGGTTCTCCGAACTGCACAGAATCTTAGCTAGAGATTCTCCCAAATCCCCAGCAGCCCACCCCTGAGTATAGGGCAGTTTTGCATAACACTGATTCTACTCTGTAGATTCTTTCTCTGGTGTTTTGAGGTTAGCTGAGCAATCATCTGAACATCTGTGATTGGCAGAGCAGGTATGGAAAAACACGAACCAATTATTGTTCTTGTATGAGCCAGCAAATGCAAAAATTGTTATTCTGTTTTCTTTGCAAACAACCAGAGCTTCCCTTGTACGGTATTCATTCCCATACAGAAAGAAGGGAAATAAATTGCTAGTTCTCAGCTCTTCCATGTTTGTATTTGTCTAGTTGTTTTTATTTATTTATTTTATTTATTTTTTTAGCTTGTCAAACATGAACGGGATAACAGGAATAAGTATAAACATGGGTATGAATACAGGAAATTGGTACGAATAAATGGGGACAGTAGGACAGGGACGGAAGGCACGCTGGTGCACTTATGCACGTCCCTTACAGACCTCTTAGGAATGGGGTGAGGTCAACGGTAGACAGTTTAAGGTTAAAGTTTTGGGGGTTTGGGGAAGAAACCACAGAGTCAGGTAGTGCATTCCAGGCATTGACCACTCTGTTGCTGAAGTCGCATTTTCTGCAATTGAGTTTGGAGCGGTTTATCTTGAATGTATCTATTGTGTGCTTGTGTATTATTGCAGTTGAAGCTGAAGTAGTCACTGACAGGTAGTATGTTGTAGCAAATAATTTTGTGAACTTTAGGTCGGACCATAGGCGGCATAGTTGTCCAAGCCCAAAATTTCAAGCCTGGTGGCATAAGGTATTTTGTTGCGAGCAGAGGAGTGGAAGACTCTTCTTGTGAAATACCTCTGGACTCACTCAATTGCATTAATGTCTGATATACAGTGTGGATTCCAGGCAGATTAGCTGTATTCGAGAACTGGTCTAGCAAAGGTTTTGTATGCTCTAGTTTGCAGTACAATGTTACCGGAGAAGAAGCTTCGCAAGTTTTGTTGAGAGAGCGAGAGAGAGAAAAAAAAGGAGGTAGGAGAACAAAACTGCCTGGCTGCCAAGACGGAAACGTTCCTCTCTATAAATTCCTGAAGAAAGCAGGATTGTGAATGAAGACACAAACCATAGCTTTGCAGTTGTTGGGGGCTTTTCCCAATAGCTGCAATGATGATCATAGTTTGCAACCTAGGATGTCTGTAACTTTTCATGCATGCAGGAGATAACAGTTTGCCGGAGCCCAGAGGCTGGAGGTCAGAAAAAAACAAGCACGTGTGGCGTGTGCTGTTTATTCAAGCGAGCAAAATCAAGCCCAACTGTTTTTTGCAGATTTTAGAACTAGGTAGAAATGGACTAGAGGGATTAAGATTAAGCTCGCTGATAAATTTGTCTATGAAATTGACTAAAGGACCCCCCCCCCCAGTGCAGAAAGCAGGAAGGTAGCTGAGGCAAGATTTCTAACAACCATACAATAAAAGGGAGAAAAAGTTTGCCTCCTTCAAAAAGGAACAGGATAAGAAGCACCCATCATTAGTCCAACATTTGTGCAAACGTTTAAGACATTAAAACATCATAAAAGGGAGGAAAAGTTTGCTACCCTAAAAAGGAACAGGGTAAGAAGCACAGGACATTGCTACAATGATTGTGCAAATGTTGAAGTGACCAAAACAGTGAAATATTTCATTCTTTGGTTTTGTTTTGTTTTGTTTTTAAATTGAATCTCACTGTCTTAAATGAAAGTTCTTCTCTGATGATCAGGTGTCTTGATGTAAAGGGCTGCCTTCTCTTTTGGAAATATATTTATTTAATAATAATAACTTTATTGTCATTGTACGGGTATACACAGTATACTCATACAATGAAATTCACTTAACACCCAAATGTCCAACACACATAACGATACCCAAACACACCCCTACCCACCACAAATTCCTCGCCCCTAAACCACCCAAACATCCACACAACAGACCAAGCAATGCTCACTGATGGTGGCCCTTTAGTTCATTGTTGAGTGCAATTATAGCTCTGGGATAAAAACTATTCAGAAGATGTGTGATCCAAGTTTTAATTGTTCTGTCTCTTCTGCCAGAAGGCAACAAAAAGATTGTAAGCAGGATGGGAAGAGTCTCTGAGAATGTTATGCAACTTTCTCAAACAGTGAGATTCGAAGATGTCGTCCAGGGCTGGTAGCTGGAGTCCAATGATATTCTGGGCAGTTTTAATGATTCTCTGTAGAGCTTTTTTGTCCGCTACAGAGCTGCTCCCATACCATGCAAGAATGCCATATGTTAGGGCACTCTCAATGGTGCTGCGATAGTAGAACAGAAGTAGATGCTGAGATAGAATTATCTTCCTGATTAATCTATTTTTATAGCTGCCCATCTCACATTTGAATGGTAGTGTCTTTGAGGAGGCTCAGAGAAGTTCAGACTTGGAGGAAGATCTTGAAGATGGGAACATATTTTTTTTTCAAGTCATCCCAAGCTCAAGCTGTCCAATGGAACTCTAAAAGACATTAAATGATGTAAGTGCAGATAGATAAGCAGGAGGCAATGGAAGGTTGCGTGGTGATGATGGAGTCCATACAGAGCTCTGAAAATCAATCTGTGTCATCTCATCTTCAGATATCCTGCTCCTAAGACACAGAAGACATTGTGAGCAAACTCACGCTTGAAAACAAAGTAGAAGCTAAACTTCCAATGCTGGTAGGGTTATCATTGTGCCAAAATCTGCCCCCAGTTTCTTCATATGAAAAATAATTTTTCTACTTCGTTCTCAGCCTATTATTGAATTTCTTTTGTGGGTGTGGCTTCCTTCATTCTTGAAAGGTGGGGAAAAACAAATGGGCAGTCATTCTTATTAGAAATCTTTCCATTTGTTTTGTGAATTCCACGGTTACCCACCGCTTCGTTACTGGGAAAACTCAAGCAGTTCCCACTAAGGTTTTGTCTTTGGAATTGGTTGAGGTATGAGAAGCCAGGGAGGTTGCACACTGCTGACATGGCCCAATGTATTGTTGTTAATTGCGGAATGGAGACAATACATGAGCCAAATGAATTGTCAAGTGCTAGGGAAATCAGACGATCTGGGCAGTTCAAACGGGTATAAAGATTTATTGCAAACTTAAGCTCTCTACAAGAATCTGAACTACTAATGGCCAAATCAAATTGGTGGTAGATAAGAGTCAAAGGAATTCAGGGTGGGCTGGTTGTAGAACTCCTGTGGGTGCGAAGGGACTCATGACTAATGATGTGTTTGACCCCTCCCTTGAGTTCAGCCTGGTCATCTTCTACATGAATATGGTAAAAGGACTATCCTTATAGAAATGTTCACTTTGGAGACAAGAAGGAACAAGGGAGCAGGCATGTGACTTCCTTCCTTGTATTTTTTTTATTTTTTTTAAAAAAAATCCCTTCTGTTCCCTTGCCCCACTTTGACTGAAGACTGCTCCAGCCCTGCTACAAATGGGGCTTAATGTGAATTTGAAAATGCCACTTGCTTCAATCACAGTCCACACAAAATGGCAAACGACTTTTTGTGATGCTGATGAGATTGAAAGGGGCATTTTTAAAGTCATAGGTCTTGATGCTTCAGGAGAGAATATTAAGTGGAAAGCTAGATGAGCTCATTTGTTCTACATTTTGAAACTTAATGAGACCCATATTGGGAGTCAATTGTCATACAGGATGGAAAGATAGCTGGCTTGTATTTAAATAAAGCATGAACATTTCTTCAATAATGACACTCCTCCCAATAA
Source organism: Arizona elegans (assembly GCA_022577455.1). NCBI lineage: Eukaryota > Metazoa > Chordata > Lepidosauria > Squamata > Colubridae > Arizona > Arizona elegans. The sequence goes on along the minus strand of JAKOOJ010000013.1, from coordinate 15,322,606 downwards.
TATGAGAAAGGGATGTGACATCTCTCCGTAGTCTAATGCTCTGCAAGTGCTACCTACTGCAGCTAATTAGCACATGGGTCACAACACCAATTGTCAATATGTGATTCCAAGATGAACATTATTTGAAGAGGAAGATGTGATGCTGGGTCATATTTCCTGGCTTTATCACCTTGTCATCCAATTTGCATACCTCTCACTTTTTTCGTAAAGGCCATTTCTGGAGTAAAAGAACTGTAAATATGGGATCATTACAGATTTCTAAATTGTGTGGAGAGCCGACATATTTACAACAGGTTTCTTGCCCTTAATTTTGACCGTGTTTCAACACTGAGCTAAGTCATAATGTGATTTGTCTGGCTGTAGTTCACAACTTGGATGGATCTGGGCGAGCCTAGCTGTTGCAGTTGATTGAATAAGTTGTGGTTTAAGCAAAAGTGCGAATGAATGTGAAAGACACATGAATTAGGGATGAGGACAGGAAGCAGCACTCCTGCTCATATGCACAGTCTATGAATTTGAGAAGTTGCTGTTCCAGCTTAACTTTATGGCTTGATGTTGCAACCATGCTTGTTCGTGTATTGAGGATCCAGTTTGGTATTTCCAAATCCTAGTTAAATAAGGTTAAAGGTAATGGTTTCACCTGTCCAGTTGTATCTGACTCTAAGGACAGTGCTCATCTACGTTTCTTAGCTGAGGGAGCCAGTGTTATCCAAAGACACTTCCATGGTTCTGTGGCCAGCATGACTACAGTATATGTCAAGGGGCATGGAATGCTGTTACCTTCCCACCAAAATTGGTACCTATTTATCTACTTGCATTTGCATGCTTTTTGAACTGAGAATCAGAATAGAGATGGAAGGGGCCTTCGAGAACTTCTAGTCCAAACCTTTGCTCAAGCAGGAGACCCTATTCCATTTCAGACAAGTGACTGCCCGGTCTTTTCTTAAAAACCTCCAGTGATGGAGCACCCACAACTTCTGACTGCAAGCTGTTCCAGTAGTTAATTGTTCTCAACTTTTAGGAAGTTTCTCCATAATGCCAGGTTGCTTCTCTCCTTGATTAGTTTCCATCCATTGTTCCTTGTCCTGCCTTCTGGTGCTTTGGAAAATAAGTTGACCTCCTTTTTGTGGTAACCTTTCAAATACTGGAATATTGCTGTCATGTTCTTTTCGCTAGACTAGCCAAACTAGCTAGGTGGGCAGGAGCTGGGGCAGGAATGAGACCTTACCCCATCATGCAGTGCTCAGGTCTCGAACCCAGACAGTCAGTTTTCCAGCTCCCAAGATCAGCATCTTTAACCACTGAGCCATCACTCCACTTATTTAAATAAGGTTATTTGTAAAATGATGTTATTTAGCTCACTGCAATGTTGGATGCTAGTTTGGTTCATAAGCAATCCTTGTGCTGAAGCGTCTTCAGCTAGTAAAAAACACTAGCTATTACATATGTTAAAACTCTTAATTCTATAGAATAAGGGAAAACTTCAGCTCCAAAGCACAATCTGCCTAATGCTTTGAAAGTCAACAAACACAGCTGTATTATTCTCTGTGCTAATGCAGGCAAAGAAGGAATTATGTAAAGAGAGACTAGGTATTGATTTGAATATATTTTATGAGTGTTTTGCTAAGAAATCACGAAGAGTTTTTTTCCACTGTGCTACACAGCTGAGAATTAAATCTGAAATTTTCAGTTTCTTCCTGAAACTTCCTTCTCTACATCCCAGATTGAGAAATAATTGACAGTAGACATTATTTACTTAAAAGAAATAAATGCATTTTGGTACAGCAGGAATTTTGGAAAATAATATTTGGGGCATCCAAAATACCCTATATAGCTCTTAACAGCTTTATAGCTGTCCTGCAGAGATAGGCAATATTCTGGGCTTGGTGGATATCTGGATATCACTGGCATTATCTACCTTGGCATTTGGTATATTGTAGAAGGAGGCTAATTCTTCAAAATCGCTGCTTATGCAGAGGAGATGATGTCTTGGTGTTGTTATCTTGGTGTGGCAGTTCACAAGCTGAAGCCTGAAAAAGCTCATTCAAAGACCACAGTTCCCAGAGCAGTGATGTGAACAGAGAAATTTATTCCACAAAATCCCCAACAATACATTCTTATGCTAATGAAGGCTGAGCTTGCAAACATTTGCCAGGTAATAAATCTGGCCTAATATATGTGGTAGAAAAAAATCCAAGGGAAGCAGATGCAATAAGTCAGAAGGCTGAGTCAGAATAACAGAGTTGGAAAGGATCTTTGAGGTCTTCTAGTCCACCCCCCTTCTCAAACAGGAGACCTTATACCACTTCAGACATATGGTTGTCCTGTCTTTTCTTAAAAACAGTAATGGAGTACCCACAACTTCTGAAGGCAAGCCGTTCCACTGGTTAGTTGTAATAACTGTCATGAAATTTCTCCTTAGTTCTAGGTTGCTTCTGTCCTTGACAAGCTTCCAGCACTGCTTCTTGTCCTGCCCTCAGGTGCTTTGGAGAATAGCTTGACTCCCTCTTCTTTGTGGCAGCCCCTGAGATATTAGAACACTGCTATCATGTCTCCCCTAGTCCTTCTTTTCATTAAACTAGACCTACCCAATTCCTGCAACCATTCTTCATATGTTTTTGCCCCCAGTCCCCTAATCATCTTTGTTGCTCTTCTCTGCACTCTTTCTAGAGTCTCAACATCTTTTTTAAATTGTGGTGACCAAAACTGGATGCAGTATTCCAAGTTCCTGACTAAGTATGACAGATGTTATATTCTCACAAAGTAGTGGTAGGAAGCCTGATTTAATCCAGATGTTTTGGATTCCAGTTCTCTCCATCACTTGCCATTGACCATTTTGAGGGAAGCTGATTTGAAGTCTGAAACATCGGGTGGGGTGGGTTGTTTACCTCAAATCGCAGAGCTGTTGAGTTCTGGACAGGACAAGAAGCAATGGGTGGAAACTAATCAAGGAGAAAAGCAACTTAGAACTAAGGAGAAATTTCCTGACAGTGAGAACAATTCATCAGTGGAACAACTTGCCTCTAGAAGTTATGAATGCTCCAACACTGGAAGTTTTTAAGAAGAGATTGGACAATCATTTGTCTGAAGTGGTGTAGGATTTATTCCTAAGCAGGGGGTTGGACTAGAATACCTCCAAGGTCCCTTCCAACTCTGTTATTCTATTCTATTCTATTCTATTCTATTCTATTCTATTCTATTCTATTCTATTCTATTCTATTCTATTCTATTCTATTCTATTCTATTCTATTCTATCCTATCTTTTAAGACTAAAAGCTAATCAGAAATCCAGCTATGGGTTTGAGAAAGAGATAAAATATCAGTAATAGAATGGCTTAGCAAGGTATGAAAATACAAAAGTCTGCTCATATATTAATAATAGTATTGGCCAGATAGACTCAGAAATTGATTGCTTTTGCTTCCCATTGAGGTTTATTAGGGGTATCACTCAATATTCCCAGCTCTGGATGAAAACAATGATGTTCTAGTTAGCGAAAATAAAAACAAAACAATCAATACTTCCTTAGAATCCCTGAGTTTTCTTTGGTGAAAACTTTCTCATGGGCCCCTCACTGCTTTATCTATAAATCCTTGCCAGTGAGAAAACCCATGGTTTTAGAACTCCCTAGGACAGTGTTTCTCAGCCTCAGCAACTTTCAAATATATGGACCTCAGCTCCTCATTTGTGATCCTCAAATAAAGAATGTATTATCATTATGAGTTTTAATCTTTTTTTTTTTGGCAATGTTTAATATATTTGTTTTCCATGGTCAATGATGTTTGGGTTTACAAACTAAGAAGAGTTGTTTAGATGGAAATTTTCCATGGAATATATTAGGACTTAGGTGTCTATGGCGATTCTCAGTCATGGTTGTCCCAAAGGTGCTTTTTCAAGAGGCAAACTGGGCTTTCTGGTTTTTTCTTTGAAGACATTTCACTTCTCATCCAAAAAGCTTCTTCAGCTCTGACTGGAAGGATTTATACTCCTTGCAGACAGCTGGTCATTTGCATTCTTTTAGCAAGTCCTTGAGATCATCTGATCACACAGATAAACCTCCAGGTGAGCTCAATGACCCTCTAAAAGAATGCAAATGACCAGCTGTCTACAAGGAGTATAAATCCTTCCATTCCCCACTATCCTGTCAGAGCTGAAGAAGCTTATTGGATGAGAAGCAAAACTTCTTCAAAGAAGAAACAAGAAAGTCCGGTTGCCTCTTGAAAAAGCATCTTTGGGATTAGGTCTTAGGCTCACCTAGGAAGTTGCAAGCAACCACTACTACCACCACCATCACTCCAGATGGCAGTTAGAAACAACTTCTGTGTTTGTGCCAATAAACCACCTGGACATGTGCAGGAAGTCCTTAGGAGTCAGGTGTGACTTGATTTATTTATAGACTTGAATCTGAATATCAGCGAACTTTATATATATATATATAAAATAAGCAATTTCATGTTGGATACAGCAAAGATAAGATTTTTTCCTAAGGTGTTTTTTTTTTTTTTGCCTTTATCTTCCATTACACTCAAGTCACTTAACTACCTTATTATTTTAGACACTCTCTTTTCATGGCAATTAAGGATCTTGTTTGGCTTCAGAAGTAGAACTGCATTACATGCACTCAGAGACAGTTCCTTGGACCAAATATAACACTCTCAGCCTTATTTAACAAGATACTTCAAAGATTTTCCCTTCTATGGTGGAAATATGTGTGTGTGTGTCATGTAAAGCGGGGGCCCATCAATAGAGATACAGAGAAAGCAATAAATAGTGCAGTGATATACAAAGAAATATATGAATTCAAGCAAATTTAGGGGAGGGGGCAAGACCATTTTCAAGCATTTTGTTTTCCCTATACTCTTTCAATAATTTAGTTACAGCTTTTCTCTTTTCTCTCAGTTGACTTAATTTGCCATTGATAACATAATCAGGTAGCTAAATTTGGCTACACAGTATTGTGAAATCTCATTAACTACCTGGACTCCAGTTGGCTCAGGTCACTCGTGACTAATTCAGGAAGAAATAAGCAGCAACGGGGAAGGAGGGAAGCGTCAAAGCAGCAGTAGGTAGAAAGCACAAGGAAATCAAACAGAATTAGAAGAAACTCTTTCCTTTTAGAGAAACGTGTGGCTATCAATCAGCTGGAAATTCTTATGTTCAATTAGAAAATCAAATTATAAATTAAGTTAGCTTTGATTCCAATCCCTACATTAATTACTTTGTTTTGCTGTGATCAACTGAAAGCATCTATTTATGGTGCATCTAGTACAGTACAGAATAAGGAAGTCTTCCCAATTTTTTTTAACACAGTTATATCCAAGATTGCACACTTTTGATTCAGGTGACCCTGAGGTCACTGATAAAACCCCAAGTAACCACAACAGGTCTCAGAGAGTGTTAAAACCAGTTGTTTGCAAAGAAAACACAGTCTTTATATTCCCCTCCCTCATCCTGTCAAAGCCTATCATTTCCACCACCACCACCCACAACCAACCTCAACTGTCAATAACTGTCCTTCCATCCCCCACGCCATCCAATACAACTGATAAAGCTTCCAGGATAGGAAGAGAAACATCTTTTTCTTCTTGTTCCTCAAAAAAAAAAAATGGTTCAAAACTAAAAACTACTTTTGATACAACTAGGAGCTGGATGACTGAGAATCTCCATAGACATTTGGTATATCCAATTCAACTGTGGAATTTTGCGTTATACTATGAACATATCTGGAAGGCAACCAACCAACCAATGGAACAGCTTGCCTTCAGTTGTGGGAGCTTCATCACTGGAAGCTTTCAAGAAGAGACTGGACTGCCACCTGTCAGAAATGGTGTAGGATCTCCTGCTTGGGTGGGGAAGTTGGACTGGATGACCTACAAGCTCCCTTCCAACTCTGTTAGGTTATATGTTAGGCATTAGGTTGTGGAAGGTTAATCTAAAAGCAAACTGAGCCAATATCAATCCACATATTTGCAAATTATAAGAAGTATGCTCTATGTTTCATAATATGGAAGTTTGCTGACTGGAAATCATTGCCTTGTTGCTATTGAAGTCATTGAAGTATCATATTTCCGTCCTTTCTCTGCTCATTCATCTGGCTGGATTCCTGCGCTACATCTTTAAGAATTTGCACCGCATAAATGATAGTCCAATATTTGTTCATTGCATTTGGACATTGTACTAGGAAGAAATAAGCACTGTTGATTAAGCCAGAGAATTCAGTGGCCACCTGTGGTTCTTCCGAAACCTTTGTGGAGGCCCAGAAAGATTCCATCTGTTCTTTTTGACATATGCTTGTATTTTTCCTCTCCATATTCCTTGGAAAGCTTTCATTGGCAGTAACTTCAGAATGCTCACAGCTGTCATTCATTGCTCTAAGTACGGCTCACCGATCTGAAAAAAAAAAATAATGTTATGTGCATTAAGGGAATCTTTGTAGTCTTCTAGTGGATGTGATTAATTGGAATTTGAACCTTAACATCACTATTAATCCTACACAACCCAATTACTTACATTGTAGGAAAGCCCAAGGTTAGAAATAGCTAAATTAGGGGAAAGAGAGAGAGAGGGAGGGAGGGAGGGAGGGGGAGAGAGAGGGAGAGAGGGAGAGATCAAATTGCCATCAATAAGAATCAGTCCGTTCCTCACATTCTGGATCTCATTCTTTCATTTAGAATTGTTTTTGAGTGAACCTATAGTTCTCCCCACTATAGTCAGGTGTAAAATAGTGTTGAAGACAGACATATAACCACCTACTCAATACAAGACAATGTGAGGTTGCGGTGAAGAATTCTTCGCCTACACCCTGTTGTTTTTTCATTATCATCCAACTGTAGTGGTATTTTATGTAGCATGCAGCTTCTTTTATCTATGACTCTTTTTGCTGTCCAGAAGTCTTATTTTTCCAGGATCAAATTATCATGCCTTCCTCTGCAATCATCTTATAGAATATACTTCTGAAATAATATGAAGGTGAGAGGCAAGACTATTATCTTGAGCTTATGGTTTGCCCAAGTTAGCTTACAGATCACGGGACAAGCAGGAAAATTATTCTCCAAGAATAATTTTGGCAATTTTTTTTTAAAAGGCTGAGATGCTACAATGAGGTAGGGGGATAATTTCCTTTGTGTATGTTGCTTGGATGAGACTCTCACAATTCTTAAGAAGTTCCATAAGTAATCTTAGTATCTTGTCTACTTCTATGTTGGATCTCAGTATGAGAGCAGATATGCTCTCATACTGAGAGGGCTATAGATTCTGAAACTGAGAAGAATATCTGATAAATTGGTTAACTTTGCTGAAAAAGCACCAGCTTAAACAAACTTTTTGATAGTTGAGTTTTGTTTTTTTCTGCCTTATTTTTTGGGGGTGGGGTGGGGGGGACAGTGATAACAGTTAAAGAGGAAAAGCTAAATCTTTATCCTTTGATTTATGAGCTTCCTATCAAAGGTCTTGATTTCTGCCTCCCAGATATAAGCTTTTATGGTTGATGGGATAAACACTCATCTACCAGCCTTCATATTGTGATCAGTAAATTGATAACCAAAGAACAACACATAGCAATATTTGTTTTTTTGGGAAGTTGGGACACTGTATAATATGTGTTATTTGACAGACCACTTGATGACTTTAGTTTAATGCTGTTTATTTATTCATTTTAATGTTTGATTAGAATTTTTGAGTGCAAGAAAAGTATAAAAATCAAAGGATTAAAATTAAACTTTAAAATTAAAGTTGCAATGTCACTGAGAAAAATGACTTTATGACTGATTTTCACACTTACGACCATTGCAGCACCCCCAAAGGTCATATGATCAATATTCGGAAGCTCTGTCAAGGTTCATATTTATGATGGTTGAAATGTCCTGGGGTCATGTGATTCTATTTTGTGACCTTCTGAAAAGCAAAGTCAAGGGGGAAAACCATTTAACAGCCATGTTACTAACTTAATAACTGCACTGAATCACTTAACAAGAAATGAGGCAAAACTCATTTAACAATTGTCTCATGTAGCAACATAAATTTTAGGATCAATTGTGGTCATAAGTCAAGGATAATGTCAACTCGCAAAGCATCCCTGGCCTGTTCTCGAGTTGCCATAGGCAAGGGGGATGAGAAAGCAGCACGGCAGCCAAAAACAAAAGCACATTCCAGACATATATCTCTCAAGGCTGTCTCCCAGGGTTACCCACAGCGGCCAGAGGGGAGTGATCTCTACAACCCACAAAATTGCTCCGTTGGCTAATGTTACTGATAACACACCCTGGGGGAAGGGGGGAAACAGGGTCAAGCCTGGCCCGTAAGTTACGTGGGGTCAGAGTTGGCTTCACCTGGAACGTGCCGACATGAAGCTCCTAATAAATGATTGGATTTCTTTTGAAGCTTGGCTCAAGACTCATGATAGATTACCTCTAGGGCATATCAAACATCTGATTCATTTTTTTAAAATGTAGAGTAGATCAGAGGTTCAGGCTTGTTTGTTTATTTGAACAAGGGCTTTGGGGGAAGAGATGTTACCCTCCCTTTTTTTCTTGTGTCACCTTATTAAATTTATGAGCCTCATATGGGAACAATATAAGATTCAGTATGAGCAATATTCACGACTGGCAGAAGGTCTCCTTCCTTTGGCCTCTTGGGTGAAAAGAAACAATGCATAGTGCTTCTGCAAATATTTGTAAACATTTCTACAACTACTCTCTAGGTAACTGTGAAGAAGATGCTTTGGTTCTGTCTTCCGGTGACATTTGGTTTTGATATTTTCTAGCTGACATTCTGGAGGAAAATGTAAAGGTGTAAAAGGTGATGATCAGAATTTCAGCTGTGAACTCAGAAGCTTCCTACTTTCTAATAAGTGACTATCGATTGTCCTTATTAAATGCCTCATGGATTTCTGCAAAGCAAGTGAAAATACTCTGCTTTAAAAATATATTAAATGCAATATATTAAGTAATACCAACCCAATATAACACAATGAACTAGAGGTAAACCCCGTATAGATCCACTCCATATAAAAAAATAAATAAAAATAGCCTCAGTAATAACACTTTGTACTTGGTACATGTGGCAAGGAAGTAGAATTGAATGGTGTATATAAAAGTAAATATACGCAGTCTGCTTCAGGCACCTATGACGTTCAGTTTTGATTTATAAAGAAGTTAAGTATTTAATTGTCAATCTCCAGTGAGAGAAAAAGAGAGGAAGAAAGAGAGAGAGATGCGAGCACCATATGTATGGCTACAGGCTCTAATTTGCACCACTAAAGTAACAACATCCTACAGATAAAACATAGTAATCAATTATAGTGTTTTCCATGATGAAATTCTTGGGTAGCAGCTTGGAAGTTGGGAGCAAGAATGAATAGGCAATAACCATAGGAAGGACGCCCGAAGAAGTGGGCCAAGGAAAGAGAAATACATGTATAGAGGAAATGAAAGAAAACTTTTATTTTTCATTTAAGAATGTATTATAGAACGTGGAATAACAGAGTTGGAAGGGACTTTGGAGCAGTGGCGAAATCCAATTTTTTTTTACTACCGGTTCTGTGGGCATGGCTTGATGGGCGTGGCAGGGGAAGGATATTGCAAAATCTCCATTCCCACTCCACTGCAGGGGAAGGATACTGCAAAATCTCCATTGCCACCTCACTCTGGGGCCAGCCAAAGGTGGTATTTGCCAGTTCTCTGAATTACTCAAAATTTCTGCTACCGGTTCTCCAGAACCTGTCAGAACCTGCTGGATTTCACCCCAGCCTTGGAGGTCTTCTAATCCAGTCCCCTGCTTGAGTAAGACCCTATACCATTTCAGAAAGTGGCTGTCCAGACTCTTCTTAAAAGCCTCCAATGATGGGGCACCTACAAATTCCACTGGTTAAAGAGCCTTGATGGCGCAGCAGACTAAAGCACTGTTAAGTAACACCAGCTGCCTGCAATTACTGCAAGTTCAAATCTCACCAGGCTCAAGGTTGACTCAGCCTTCCATCCTTTCGAGGTAGGTAAAATGAGGACCCGGTTTGTGGGGGCAATAAGCTGACTTTGTATTAAAAAGAACACCGCTTTGGGCAGGGGCGAAAGCCCTACTAAGCAGGTATATACAAAAAGTATGAAGGCTATTGCTTAATGCATTGTAAGCCGCCCTGAGTCTCTGGAAAAGGGCAGCATATAAATCGAACCAATAAATAAATAAATAAATAAATTGTTCTTACCATTAGGAAATTTCTCCTTAGTTCTAAGTTGTTTCTCTCTTTAATCGGTTTCCATCTATTGCTTCTTGCCTTGCCTTCTGAGGCTTTGGAAAATACCCTGTTTCCTCGAAAATAAGACATCTCCTGATAATAAGCCCAATCAGGCTTTTGAGCACATGCACTAAAATAAGCCCTCCCTGAAAATAAGCCCTCCCTGAAAATATTTAAATGCAGAGCTGGAAATCAGGTAAAATGGCAAGAGGAGTCCCGTCTTACTCCACATGCCCCAAAATAATAAGATCTCCCCGAAAATAAGGCCAAGTGCTTATTTTCGGGAAAACATGGTAAGTTGACCTCCCCATCTTTGTGGTAGTCCCTCAAATATTGGAACACTGCTATCATGTCTCCCCTAATCTTTTTTTTTTCACTAGACTAGACATACCCAATTCCTGTAATTGTTCTTTATAGGTTTTAGCCTCCAGCCCGCTAATCATTCTTGTTGCTTTTCTCTGTTCTCTTTTCAGTGTCTCAACATCTTGTCTATATTGTAGTGACCAAAATTGGATGTAGTATTCCAACTGTGGTCTTACTAAGGCTTTGTAAAACAGTACTAGAACTTCATTCTATCTTGCTTCTATCCCTCTATTAAAGCAGCCCTGGATTGCATTGGCTTTTTTTTTTTTAATTTGACTTATATGCCGCCCTTCTCCGGAGACTCAGGGCGGCTTACAATGTGCTCAGCAATAGCCTTCATCCTTTTGTATATTTATACAAAGTCAGCTTATTGCCCCCACAAACTGGGTCCTCATTTTACCTACCTTAGAAAGGATGGAAGGCTGAGTCAACCTTGAGCCTTGGCGAGATTCGAACCTGCAGTAATTGCAGGCAGCTGGTCTTAATAACCATCTTAATAACAGGGTGCCTTAGACCACTGTACTACCAAGGCTTTTTTTTGTCTGCTGCTGCACGCTGTTTTCATATTTAAGTGATTGTCGTTTAGGACTCTAAGTATTAAGGAGGTAGATAAGTTACTGAAGATCAAAACAATTTATAACTAGTGGATTGAGGCAGCCTGACAGAGATCCTGAAAAAGGAAGAGATCAGTGATTGAAAAGAAGAGGAGGTAAAGAACCAGCTTCTGCTGTGTTTGATTCAAAATAAAACAGTGATTCAAAAATAATTTTTTTGCTATCAGTTGTAAGCACTCATATAACAGTGGCTCTTTAGGGAAAGTGTCTCGTACCAACATTCTTTAATACTCCCGAGTGAAATGTTTTATCTTCCTCTCACCATTTGTCCCCTGAAATTAAAGATTTTCCCTTAGAGTAAATATTTGATATATGTGCTCTGCGTCTAGCATCCTCTGACGCTGCCCCACCGTAGAACCATATGTCATTAAAATGCTTAGACAAGTGGGGAAAAAAAAGACTGATGGAAATCAGGATAGACAAGAGATATTCCAACAAGTGGAGGCTTTGTCAGATAAAATGATTTTGACATTCTAAATGCTAACTTAAAGAGAAAGATACCGCAGTAGGAAAAAGGATGAATGAGTAGGTAGACCTAAATTGACAGAAGAGTCAAGACGAATGTTGTGGGTGAACTGCTGCACACTGCAAGACAGACATGAAATGAAAAGAAAATCACTCTCAGTGGCCAGTAAGGCAAAAGATAAAGGGATTTCTCAGTTATGAATGCTGGGGGTGTTATTTTGACATCAGCTCCTTTGCTGTGTTTCCCCATACATCTCATTTACTTTACCATTGGACTAGTCTTTTTTACCCATTTGTGATCATGCAGAGATACAGGTAGTCCTCGACTTATGTCCACAATTGAGCCCAATATTTCTACTTTTAAGTGAGACATTTGTTAAGTGAGTTTTGCCCCCATTTTGCAACCTTCCTTGCCATAGCTGTTAAGTGAATCACTGCACCTGTTAAACTAGTAACACGGTTTTAAAGTTAATCTGGCTTCCCCATTGACTTTGCTTGTCAGAAAGTTGGTAAAGGAGATCACATGACCTTGGGACATAGCAACGGTCTTAAAAGTATGAACCAGGTACCAAGTATCTGAATTTTGATCACATGATCATGGGGATGCTGCAACGGTTGTAACTGTGAAAAAACTGTCATAGTGTTGTGGTCCTCCAGCAGCCTGCGGAGCTGGCAGTGGAGTCAGACAGTGAGGAGCCTGAGGAAGAACATAGGCCAGTTCCGGAGGCTGGGGAAGGCCTGGATGAGAACTCTGTGTCGGAGGCAGAGATGGGGCCAGGGCCATCAGGGAGTGATGTGTGGACTCCGGAGCCTCCAGAGGCTGACAGCAGAGAGGCAGAGGAACAGGAGGAGCCTGTTCCTAGTGCATGCATGAGAGAAGCTGCCAGAAGGCAGGAGCAGTTAAAGCAGAGAGGACAACTCGGGAGTAGGGCCAAGTGATGATTGGCCCCTCCCATAAGGCTTAAAAGACCAGCAATGGCTCTTGGGCTCTTTGTCAGAAAACATCGTTGATAGATTTGTTTCTTGTCTTGCTGCATTTATTTCTTGTCAACGTCTTTTGCTCCTGAACTTTTGCCAAGAAAAGCCTTTGGCAGGTTGCCTAATTAGACCAAGGTTGGTGATAAGGCTGAAGAATTGTGTTATGAAGAATTTGTTTTGAATTAGTTTGGACTACGCTGAGAATGAGTTAATTCTCAGCTGTTCTAATAAAGTCTGTTTGTTTCGAACGGATTGCGTCTGATAATACCTACTTGGGCCTGGGTCACAACACATAAGTCTTTTTTTTTCCAATGCCGTTGTAACTTTGAATGGTCACTATATGAATTGTTATAAGTTGAGGAATACCTGTATTGTTTAAGTGACTCTTTCCCAGCTTTAATTTTTGGGCCACGGACTGCTTCTATTGACTATAATCAGATATATTTCACTTTTGTGCTACATTTCAAGGCACCCTTTCTTCCCCCCCACCCCACACTCCCCTTACCTTTCAAAGGCGTAGGCACTTGATAATATCTAATAAGTACATCAAACAAGACAACTGTATTAGACCAAGAGTCTATCAAGTCTAAAATTTTGCTTCTCAGAGCGATTGACCAAATCCTTCTTGGGAGTCTGCAAACAGAGCATGATTTGCTTAGTGGCTTGGAAAAAATAACCTGCTTTGGTTGGATGCTTCACGTTGTTACATGGAGGTGCATTGTCCTCATTTATCACACTGGCTGCCAGTCCATCGTGACATTTGGAAGCAGTGATATTCTTCTGTCCATCAACATACTTCAAAGGGATGCTTTGGTTGATGAGTCTTTAAAGGGAAGCATCAAAGTTCTGAAGGCCGCTTAACATCTTTTGTACATCAAAAATCCTTCCAAGTATGAAAGGGTCAGTTTGTACACACAGAGACTCTTCAGCAATGGAGCATAGTTTAGTCTGGAATGCAAATTTCAGACTGTGATTAGACATGGGCCTTGATACAGGTGGTTCTCTCCAGTTGGTAAACATCAGTGATTCGTCTCAATTTGGGTGAACCATTAGTGGAGACCTGCAAGTGGCCCTTCCCTTCGCCCACCTGCCCCGTCACTAGGCCATCCTACTTAACCATGTTTTCTAAGCCATGTGCATGCATGCAAGCGGTGCACATGAGCAAAGCACATGCACAGAAGGCTACGTGGGATGCATGGAAGACCACATGCTCACATTTTTGGTGTGCAGCAAACCGGTGGTAAACTTATGTGAAACCCACCTCTGGTAAACATATTGTGAAATAATGAAGGTGAAAAATGTTGGTATAATTCTTGGCTCATCATAGGGTTAGTTAATGTCAAGTTCAATAAAGCTATCAATGTTTATTCACTGGATTCCATATATGGATGTTACACCAATCTCTGTCTCCCAACAACTGATATTTAAGAGACATGCTGAAAGATGTAATAATTATCGTATCCAGCAGTTACAGATGTATATTTGCATAGGTAAGAAGAGACTATTAACTATAAAGAGGGTGAAAGCAGGCTTAGTGAGTTAATAGCAATAGCATTTAGACTTATATACTGCTTCATAGTGCTTTACAGACCTCTCTAAGCAGTTTACCGGATAATCTGGGTCCTCACTTTACCGACCTCAGAAGGATGGAAAGCTAAATCAACCTTGAGCTTGGTGAGATTCGAACTGCCAAATTGCAGGCAGCCGGCAGTTAGTAGAAGTAGCCTGCAGTACTACACTCTAACCGCTATGCCACCATGGCTCTAATCCATGTTCCTCTGTCTTCCTCTTTTTGGAAGTGAAATATTCCAAGAATCACAGGAACTTTATTATTGTAATGTTGTTGTTGAGTTTGTCGTAGTTAAAAGTTGGTTTCAAACTATCCGTGCTTGATACAGGCACCTCTTGCTCATATTAGTAACAACAACAACAAAAATAGTTGGGAAGGAAATATCAGCTAAACATTTTTAAAAGATGTTCCCCCTTTCCATTCCGTAGCAGAAAAGGGAGATATAAATATTCAGTAAGTATTTGGAGAAGACTCCTGAGAATATCATGGACAGCCAGAAAAACAAACAAATGGATCATTGAACAAATCAACCCAACGTACTCATAAGAGACCAAGTTCAAAATATCTTGCTTTTCAGACACAATATCCAAAGAGTTGCCTCTCTGGAGACAGCTCTAATGCTGGGAAAGAGAAAAGGAAAAGAGGACAACCAGCAGCAAGATGGCTAAGCTTGTCGATCGAAAGGTCGGCAGTTCAGCGGTTCGAATCCCTAGTGCTGCATAATGGGGTGAGCTCCCGTTATTTGTCCCAGCTTCTGCCAGTTCGAAAGCACATAGAAAATGCAAGTAGAAAAAATAGGGACCACCTTTGGTGGGAAGGTAACAGCGTTCCGTGCGCCTTTGGTGTTTAGTCATGCCGGCCACATGACCACGGAGATGTCTTCGGACAGCACTGGCTCTTTGGCTTTGAAACGGAGATGAACACCGCCCCCTAGAGTTGGGAACGACTAGCACATATATGTGAGGGGAACCTTTACCTAAGGTGCACCATTGGATTTATTGAAGCCTAGATTGCCATGGAGAAAATCTATGTGGTTGCTAAAAGAAATAGTTAAGTTGTAGGCATGGAATCCTTGCCTTTGAGTGGTGGGAAGCCAATGATAATTTTCATGGCCCTGTACAGAGTATTTGAGCAACCTAAAGGAAGATTATAGTTTTCAGTATCTGAAAGTGTAATAACAGGTTTTGTTTTTGTTTTGTTTTTTTTAAAAAAATCCCTACATAAAGTGAGGTGGCTGAACTTTTTAAAATTTTGTGATATGTATTTGTGATATTTCCTGCTTTTGTGAGCAAACCCAAATCTGAAAGAAAGACTTGTGGCTTTTAATTAAAAGGTTGAGGAAAAAAATATTGAAAAGGTAATTTATTATTATTGTTATTTATAATAATAATTTTTATATAGCTGCCCATCTTTCAGTCAACTCCAGGCAGTTCCCGATAATAATGTTCACCCTTCCCCTGGCATTATAGTGTTCAAAATAGTTCTTAGAACCAAAGTTCTAATCTCTTTGTTATTATTATTTTTTATTGAAGATTTTTTTTCATAAATAAATCCAATGCAATAAAGAAAAAAGAGACGAAATAAAGAAGATAAAGTGCAAAGTAAAAATAATAAAAAAAGAGACAAACATCTAAAGAAACCAAAGTAGATTTCTCCCAATCTTTTTTCAACAAATATTAACAAACTCATAGTCTCCCCTTAACTGTTCCTGAAATTTCAGCCCACAATCAAAAGTTCCAGCCTCAATTAGAGCAACAGATAAAAATCCAGAAAGCCCCTGGGAAAAATGGTTTCTCAGAGATAGGAATTGTATGTTATGTATGTTAATTTATATATATATATATATATATATATATATATATATATATATATATATATATATATATATATATATTAATAATAATAATAAAATATGAAAAAAAAGAGTTAGGAATTACTTTACTGCAAGCTGAAGTGTGAATCTAATAATAAAAGAGCAAGTGTTGTGATGCTTGTAACACATTAAGGACACTTTCATAAGGTTTACTTCACTATTTAAATGCATTTTGTTTAAATGCCATTAGTTTGATATGATGAATATGCAGGTCCCTTTCCTCACCAACATTTCCCTAGATTCTCATTTGCTTTCTTTTTATGTATATAAATAACCTCCATTTTTACTGAAATACAAGAGCTGTCACCTTTCTTAAAAGAATGTCTAAACCTTTTTTAAAAAACCCAAACAAATCTCAAAGTGAATCAAAATCAGGTGTCTGCTATGTTCTGTCCCACCCCACCCCTCCATCCCCTCCAAAAAAAAGGTTGGGAAGAAAACCTCAACCAAGCAAAAGTTGGAGTGCTAAGAAAAGATGGGAGCTACAGTACTTTGGTTTAGTGGTAAAGGCACCAGGCTAGAAACCAGGAGATGGTGAGTTCTAGTGCCATCTTAGGTGTGAAAGCTGGCTGGGTGACTTTGGGCCAATGGCTGTGAGTGTTAGTCCTGCCTTAGGCATGAAAGTCTGCGGAGTGACTTTGGGCCAATCACCAGGAGGCTGTGAGTTCGAGTTCCACCTTAGGCATGAAAGTCTGCAGAGTGACTTTGGGCCAGTGGCCAGGAGACTGTGAGTTCTAGTCCTGCTTTAGGCATGAAAGTCTGTGGAGTGACTTTGGGCCAATCGCCAGGAAGCTGTGAGTTCGAGTCCCGCCTTAGGCATGAAAGTCTGCGGAGTGACTTTGGGCCAATCACCAGGAGGCTGTGAGTTCGAGTTCTGCCTTAGACATGAAAGTCTGCGGAATGACTTTGGGCCAATCACCAGGAGGCTGTGAGTTCGAGTCCCGCCTTAGGCATGAAAGTCTGCGGAGTGACTTTGGGCCAATCACCAGGAGGCTGTGAGTTCGAGTTCTGCCTTAGACATGAAAGTCTGCGGAATGACTTTGGGCCAATCACCAGGAGGCTGTGAGTTCGAGTCCCGCCTTAGGCATGAAAGTCTATGGAGTGACTTTGGGCCAATCACCAGGAGGCTGTGAGTTCTAATCCCTTAGGTATGAAAGCCATCTAGGTGACTTAGGGTGAGTTATTCTCTCTCAGTCCAATTCACCTCACAGGGTTGTTGTGGGATCCTCTGCCCCTGGAACCCCAAAGTTACATAGGTCTATATATAAAGTATTGAGAGAGATGGGAACATACACATATAGTGAAGATCCCAAATACAGAAAGAATTTTTATAACTGGTAAAAAAACAAGATAACACACACACACATAAAAAGATGTGTGCATATTTCATGATGGTAGCGATTATAGGCACATTCCTTGAAGTAGCTTCTTTGACGTAGGGGTGGTCTGAAACTTTAACTGATATTTTAATAATATTAATAATACGTTAATAAAATGTATTCTACTGTGGAAGGAAGAGAGTTAAGGAAATGCCTTGAATCGACCATCTTCAGTCATGGACGTGTGCAGAAAAGAGAATTCCATTCTTAAAACTACAAAACAGACGTAATGAAAGGCATAAATCTATATTTGAATAAGTAAGCATATGATTGTAGAAATGATTCATTCTGAGTTCTTATTCCAGCTTCCCATATTTGCCATGTCACATCATGTTTTCTTTGAATAAAATTCAGTTCTGGTGATTTCAAGGACAACTCTATGTAGGTATTTGCAGCAGCAAACCTGAAGTAATTAACGTAGTTATTATTAATTTTGTTCACCTGATTACATATTTTTACTTTCAGTGTTGTTTACACACATTTACTGGGTTTTTTTTGCAGATGTTAGCCCTTCAAAATATACTCCAGACTAAAAACCCCAAATCAGTTTTATAACAGATTCTTGTCAAACTTAACTTTCTTCTTCACTTCTTCTATTTTTCTTCATGAGAAGTAGAGAGGATCTAGTCCAAGATGTTGTTTTTTTTCAAATATCATTTCCCCTTTGGACTCAAATTTCTTTATTCCGATTGTTGTCTTGGTTACAGCTCTTCTGTCAGCCCTGGAAGCCATATTTTCCTTGGAGCGTCAGAGCTGCCACAGTTAGTACCCTGGGAAAATGGGAGGGGGGATTGCAAGGAGTTGGTGGAGATATATAGCCATAACAACATTCTTTTCTCTGGGAGTCAAGGACGTTCGGCCTGCACCTGGATGGGGGTGACTGGGGATTGTCTCCAGTTGGGACTATGAATTGATTGGACCATGTGATGGACTTGTGGGTGCAGGAGATGGGTCTTTGACTTTCTTTTGGGTGGGGAAAACCTGGAACTTTCAGATTTGGATTTTCCCGGATGTGCCAATATGACATTTCTAATAAAATGGAGCTTGGATGAATTCTTCTTTCGTTGGGGGTGTTACTTGGAACCCTGACATCTTCCTTCTGTTCCTCAAGGCTACTCCTGATTTTACAAACTTTTTTTTTTTTTTTTTTGCTGCGGTTAAGTGAATCAGTGCAATTGTGATGTGAATCTGGTGTCAATGTTCTATATTAGGCTGGAAGCTTCCATGCTGCCATATGGCTTCCCCCATTGATTTTACTTGTTGGAAGCCAGTTGGGAAGTTGCAGATAGTGATTTTGACCCCAGGATGCTGAAACCATGATAAATACATGCCAGCTGCTAAACCCTGAATTTAGATCACATGACTGTGGGGATGCTGCAATGGTCATAATATGAGGCTAAGTTGCAAGTCATTTTTTTTCAGTGCTGTTGTAACTTCAAGCGGTTACTAAATGAATGGCTGTAAGTCAACAACTCTTTAGAAGGCCAGATCATGAAGCTGAAATAGTTTGGCCACTTAATGAGAAGGAGAAGAGCCTAATGCTGGGAAAGATTGATGGTGAAAGAAGGAGGGGACGACAGAGAATGAGGTGGCTGGATGGAGTCACTGAAGCAGTAGGCGTGAGATTAAATGATCTCCGGGGGATGGTAGAGAACAGGAAGGCCTGGAGGAAGGTTGTCCATGGGCTCGCGATGGGTCGGACATGACTTCTCAACTAACAACAACAAATCAACAATCTATATATCAAATTATTAATCAAATTTGATCATCCCTTTTTTTTCCCGTAAGTTTGCTAAGATGCAGTCCTCCTACCAAGTCTGTCCTATTGGCTCAAAGAGATCACCTCCTAGTTCTTCCAATCTCCCCTTTCTTAGCAGCTCCTTTTCCTGTGACCCACTGATAGGTCTACCCGGCATAAACATAGCCATTGTTTTTCAGAATGATGTGACTCCCTATTGCCAAATAGCATTTAGTGCAATTGACTTCCTCCTGTTTCTTGCATGCAAATCCAATAAAACATGCAGGAAGAATTTTCCATACAATTTTATGCAGTTTAATCTGTGTGTTCTTATATTTTTGGAAACCTTTCCCCCCACAACTCCCAGATTTATTTGAAATTATTAGCCCTAGAGCCCTCATGGAAAGCCAAAAGCCAAGGCTAACTATATAAAGAAATAATTTGATTGCGTCTTTCACAATTTATTTAATATTAAGATGCTTATCCTCTCCTCCACTTCAATTCACTTTTTTCTGTTGGATGAAAACAGTACAAGATTACCCTTTCCCCATATTTTTTTTTTTAAACAGCAGGGTTTCAGCTAATAAAAAGACTCATAATTAAGCTAGTAGATTTCCTTTTGCCATGCTGTCCTAGATTATGAGAGAGTATATTTATATGCAATTATGGAACGAACAGTATTTCTTCCCCAAGTGAAGCTTTAGAAGTCATTATGAATCCATTAACTCAGCAGACCTTACAAAAGGCATTCCCTCTCCTTTAAATTTATTTTAATTTAAATCAAGTGTTTTTTTTTAAATCACCCACCTCTCATATAGTGTTGGGAAAGGAGAATGTGGATCATGTTAGAAATGGTTAAAATCAACCACATGTGTCCCTGATGCCAAGAACCACACAAGAATATCCTGACCTTTTTTAACATTGCAATTAGGGAACGAAACCAGGAGTGAAATTCAGCAGGTTCTGACAGGTTCTGGAGAACCAGTAGTGGAAATTTTGAGTAGTTCGGAGAACCGGTAAATACCACCTCTGGCTGCGCCCAGAGTGGGGTAGGAATGGAGATTTTGCAATATCCTTGCCCCAGGAGTGGGGAGGGAATGGGGATTTTGCAGTATCTTTCCCCTGCCATGCCCACCAAGGCACACCCACAGAACCAGTAGTAAAAAAATTTGAATTTCACCACTGAACAAAACATATCTGAGATCAGTCAATCTTTCACACATATATATTTCTCTGTTTTAATTTTGGTTCATTCCTGCTTGTAAGCTACAGGTAGAGATGCTTAGAACTTTCTTCTAGAAGCAGTTGTTCATTTGGGGAAAAATATTGACAGTGCTTAATACCAGTTGAAAGTTTAAGGGAGGCAGTATTTGGTCAGAGTTGCAGACCAAATAATATAGAGCATCAGTCCTATATTCCAAATTATCCAATCAATCAGAGGTGGGAGTTTTAGAATTCATGTAGGCAATCTAGGATCTATTTTCAAAAAACAAATATTGGATTAATAACTCCCCCAATCCTTGGCACTCTACATGCTGGCTGGATGTCAGAAGTGACTATCCTGATCTAGAATGATTGTTGCAGAAGAAGAGGTATTTGGTCAGCTGGATATTCAATACAGGTAGTCCTCGATTTACGACCACAAAGGAACCCAACATTTATGTTGCTAAAAGCGAGACAGTTGTTAAGTGAATTTTGCAACATTTTTAGGACTTTTCTTGCCACAATTGTTAAGTGAATGAACACAGTTGTTAAGTTAGTAACGTGGTTGTTAAGTGAATCTGGCTTCCCCATTGACTACGGATCAGAAGGTTTTGACAGTGAGAATAATCAACCCATGGAACAGAAGTTGCCTTCGGAAGTTGTGGGAGCTTCATCAATGGAGGCTTCCAAGAAGAAATTGGACTGCCATTTGTCAGAAATGGTGTAGGGTCTCCTGCTTGAGCAGGGGGTTGGACTAGATGACCTATAAGGTCCCTTCCAACTCTGTTAATCTGTTAAATCTGTTAAAAGCCAATCACGTGACTCCAGGACACTGTAACCATCATAAATATGAGCCAGTTGCCAAGCGTTTTTATTATTTTTTTATTAATTATATTTATATATCGCCCTTCTCCCGAAGGACTCAGGGCGGTGAACAGCCAAGATCAAATATAACTTTGATTTATAAATTTATATTTATAAATATAAAAGTTAAACAACAATTTAAAACCAAATTAAATACTTTGGCCCACAATTAAAAACATCCCATTAAAATCCAATTTAAAATTTAAAACCATTAAAATTAGGCTAGCCCGGCTTGCTGGAATAACAAAGTCTTCAGGGCATGGTGGAAGGTGGGCAAGTCCGGGATCCTCCGTACCTCCGGGGGCAGCTCGTTCCAGAGGGCAGGAGCCCCCACCGAGAAGGCTCTCCCCTGGGGGGTCACCAGTCAACATTGACCGATGGCACCCCGAGGAGCCCCGCCCTGTGGGAGAGTACTGGCTGGTGGGAGGCTGTCGGTAGCAGAAGGCGGTCCCGTAAGTACCCAGGTCTTAAGCCATGGAGCGCTTTGAATTTTGATTGTGCGACCATGGGGATGCTACAAACGGTCGTAACTGTGAAAAACGGCCATTTTTCAGTGCTTTTTGTAACTTCAAATGGACACTAAATGAACTGTTGTAAGTCGAGGGCTACCAGTAATGTCTGAAGTTGAACCTTGAACAGCACATGTAGATATGTATCAGTACCTACTCATGTTTATTTATCATTGGATGGCTGTTTTCTTCAATTGCCCTAGACCAGCCTATTGTTTCCCTACAGAAGTAGGTAACGGAGTCATTGAGTCATTCAGCTGGAAGGGAGTCACTTAGGTTATAGACTCTATGTTCCTGCTCAGGGCAGAAATCCAAATTTAAGTATCCCCCAGCAATTGGCTGCCCGCATCCCGCTTAAAGATCTTAGCACTGTACTTGAAAAATCATTCCCTGTGGCCTTGGTGCATATTGCCGTAACTCATCACCCAGTTGTAAGCTGAAGGGTGGAAAAGTTGATGGGGCTTATGGGAGCTTAGTGTGCCAATGGAAAAAAAAAACAACACAGCTGGACCACATCTGCTCTAAATGAAGAATACCTGCATTTTAGAGGAACACTTAATTTCCAGAATGTTCATAAGAGCGTTTTTCCCTTCAAATATCTAATGGGTTTTCTTGCATGCAAAACTCATTTTAGAATTGCCCCCCAAGTGTGTTCCTCTTTCATTT
The DNA here is from genome assembly GCA_022577455.1 of Arizona elegans. Classification (NCBI taxonomy): domain Eukaryota; kingdom Metazoa; phylum Chordata; class Lepidosauria; order Squamata; family Colubridae; genus Arizona; species Arizona elegans. The sequence continues at coordinate 15,300,158 of JAKOOJ010000013.1, read as the reverse complement.
ATTGAAGAAACTAATTAAGCTCTTAATGGCTGAGCAGCCTATTTCTGCCTGATGGAGATGGATGATGATACCTTTTTTGGGTGTGAGATACGGCCGCACTATTCTCTTGTTTTCCAACATCAGCATGCAATTAATGGTTTGTTTCCAGCTCTGCAATGCAAGGCTCCTGCTGTCACTTTCCCTGCCCTAGACCCCCTTCCCCAAACCTTCAATTAGGAAAGACTTACTCCTTTTTTTTTTACGAGGCTACCTGAAATTATATCAAAAGTCCCTTGAATTTCTTTCACAGCTTCAATATTTTCTGATGAAATTCGGGTTTATAAGCAGAGTTATAAATTTGAGATAAATTTTATTCTGATGTGGTCTGACATGCATTTTTCAACCTTCTTCCGCCATTATGGATTAATGTAGAATTTACAAGAAGGATTAATAGGCTTAAATTATACACAGTGGATGGGGATTTTGAATTCACTCGCCTATCTGTCAGCCCGTCTAGTCCAAATTATACATGGGCACCCTTCACGACTGATACAACTTTCTTGAGTTCTGTTTTAAGTTGTTGACATCTTACGAAGTAATAACTTATTTAAAATCCATTTACTTAGGAAATTGATATTTTGTTCTGCATCAACAAAGCTCCCAGGGGAATTTTTTTTTTTTTTTTTTGCTGATAACTTAATGACATAAACATCCACGTTTTTAAATTAACACTGATCAGGTTATGGCAGAATAAAGAAATGCAGTATAACAGTGGGTGGAAAAGAGATCTTTCAGCAGTACTCAAAAGCGTGCAACTTTTTCAAGGAATTGTCTTTTTAAATAAAGGCTATTGTGCTTGAACTTCACTTCAAAGAAATAAATGTATCATTCAGAACCGGGTTTAAGTACCTTTTTTGTGTCTGTTGTAATTCTGAAACATTTCATCGTTTTGACATTACGATGGAACCCTTCCAAAAAAAGGTTATCACCCTGTTCTGAAGTTTCAATGCCCCCATTGTCCAGATGATCCACATTTCAGGTCCTCTGTAACCAGACGCGTTTATGACTGTTTGCGGCACCCTGCAGTCACCTGACTTTGGCAACATTTTTGCCAAAACCAGCAATTCAATTTTGATTCCTGACAGTTAGAAAAATTAACCAGTGGAACAACTTGCCTCCAGAAGTTGTGAATGCTCCAACACTGGAAGTTTTTAAGAAGAGGTTGGATAACCATTTGTCTGAAGTGGAGTAGGGTTTCCTGCCTAAGGAGGGGGTTGGACTAGAAGACCTCCAAGGTCCCTTCCAACTCTCTTATTCCATTCTATTCTATTTTCAGTAAAAAATTCTCCCTAGTGAACAATGGGTTTGTTCTGAACCAGCTCTCCAAATATGACAAACCCTCTGACGTGAACTCAAAAGATTCCTTTATTAGGTACGCCGGCAGCCCCGGCAAAAAGTTTCTCTTTTAATACAGGCTAACAAATCCGGCCGGCTGGAAGATGAATTGTTGTCTGTCACAGCTATTCATCTCCACCCCCTGCCTTTTATCCCCAGAGTTAGGGTGGGGCTTCGCTAGCAGCGGTAGCTCTTCCTTCCCCAGGATCAGCCCACAGCTTTTCACTGCTCTCCTCTCCTTTTTCTTCTGTGCATCCACTTGTCAGGCACTGGGCCCAGCTGCTCCTCTTCTTCCTCATCAGCCACCTCCAGACCTGGGGGCTATTGACTCTCCATCTGAGGGCTGATGGATGGCCCAGTCTCCGCCTCTGTCTCTTTCTCTGACAGCTCCATTCCCTCTTCTCCCTTGGAGCTCTCAGGTTGCCTTGCTGCTGATCCTAACTCGCACAGCTCCTCCTCTTCCTCTGATTTGGCTGCTGGTGGCTGAAGGGCCACAACAGGGTTTGCTTAACGTTCACTGCAAAAAAGTTTTTAAAATCAGGACAGTCATGTGGTGACCTGCTTTATGACCATCACGACTTATGTCCGCAGTTGGCAGGCTCCATGATGGTCATAAGTCAAGGACCACCTGTACAGATCAATTGGTGTATTGTTACTTTCGCTGATCCCGGGTACTGTGTTTTATTGAGGTATACAAATTTCTAATTCAGTTGGGGAGATTTGGTACTGCACTACTGTTGTTGGGAGGCAAATGTAGAGCTGAAAACAGGCTTCAACTTCCTACCAGCCCAAAAAGTTTATTAGGTGACTATTGGCTGAATGTCCAAGGTCATTATGAGGTTCACAAAGGGAATAACAGGGCTACCTTGCAAGAAAATCAGGATATAAATGTAATCATGAAATATTACATCCGTAAAATTAGACTTTCCACAGAATTCCATGGGGAATGCTAGCGAAATAATCTATTTGAAGGAAAAATATATTCTAGATCTTTCTCATCCTGTTTGGTTTAGATCTGCTTTTACAGAGGTCATTATTGAGAGCCAGTTTGGTCTGATGGTTAAAGCAGGGATGTCAAACTCGATTTCATTGAGGGCCGCATCAGGGTTGTGTTTGACCTCAGAGGGCTGAGGTGGGGGTGGAGAGCGAGGATGGACATGGCCAGCTCAACGTCACTCATGTCAGAGGCACCTGTGGTGACCCCAGTGCTTTGCCAGTGAAAACTGGCTTCCGAGCTCCATTTTTGGCTGCAACGGCCTACTGCAACCCACTGCCAGTGAAAATGGAGCATGGGAAAGCCCTGTGTGGCCCTCCTGAGCTCCATTTTCACTGGCAGAGGCACCGCGGGCTGGTCCTTTGCTGTTTCAGAGCGACCCCACAGGCCAGATCTAAGCACCCTGTGGGCCAGATCCAGCCCATGGGCCTTGAGTTTGACACCCCTGAGTAAAGGCATCAGGCTAGAAACCAGGAGACTGGGAGTTTAGGCATGAAAATAACTAGGTGACTTTGGGTTAATCATCAGGAGGTTGGGAGTTCTAGTTCCGCCTTAGAGCTGAAAGCCAACTAGATGACTTTAGGTCAATTGCTTTTTCTCAGCCCAATTTACCTCACAGGGTTGTTCTTGTGCAGAAAATAGGAGGAAGGAAGGGTATTGTGCATGTTTATCAGTTTGAATTATTTATAAATATAATAAAGCTGGGATACGCATAAATATTTCACCCAGTGAGAGAATGGAGTTTAAACAGACGAGAATGAAAGGTTTCTTAATTTCCCTTGTTTTTGCATAGAAAAACTCTTTAGCGTATATATCTCAGCTGTCACTTCTGCGTTACAGTTAATTAATAAGAAATTATAGCAGGCACTGTAATGTATTACTTGGAGTCCTAATTATTACAAAAGGCCAGCATTATAACTAATGAAGCTTTGAAAACATAACAGTTAGCATCTGTCTTTGAACTTTTTTCTGCTCCAAAACTTTTTAACTATCTGAGGGAGAGGGGGAAAAAAAACATCTTATTAGAAGAATGCTTAGAAGCACTGATAAGCTTCAAAAACGCTATTTTATTTTTGAAAGGGAAACCTAGAGTTCGACATTGTTATTAGATCATTATGAATTTATTTATTACTGTACCAGAGGAGGTGAGTTTGAGTTAGAATCTGTCTTTCATACTTCAGTTCCAAATACCGTAAGTTATCAGTAAACTATCTGTCAGTCCAGGAATGGTGAGAAGTTCCAGCTCAGATTAAACAAATTGGCACCAATTAAAAATGATTTTTTTCTCCTGATAGAAACAGAACTTGTCATGACATCTTTCATTATTATTTCCCAAAATAACAGCAATTAAAGTTACTATTGATTCAGTTCTTATTTCAAACTCTCCCGATTACTTTGCTTCCTGCTTGATTTTGTAATATATTGAAGAATGGTTTTTTTTTTTCATTTATATACAATTATTTAAAACTCTGCTTGTTAACTACGACAAGTAATTTGTATTATAAGGAACTGAACTATTCAGTGGTTACAAGCGTACAAGCTGCATTAAACACTTAGTCATTAAGAGAAATATGATTCCTTCCCAATAGTGACAAGTTTAATACCTGCAATCTAAAAACCTTATTTAAAATTATCTGTAGACATTTGGAAAAATTGGAAGCAGCTAAGCTGACCTGGTGTCCAAGCTGAAATAGCTTCACATTGATTTTATGCAGGGACTAAATTAATTTCTGGAGCACCTTGTTCTCCTATCATGCAGTTATATTCTCTTTCATGTTTTTTTTTTTTTAAAAAAAGTTGCATCTTCAAATGCTAATAAGGAGATGACAACAAATAATCTTCCTTGTGTTTCATATAAAACTTTAATTGATCTGATCTTTGAATAGCTCTTAACTGAACTCAATTTATTTGTCCTTGGCTGTGTCTTCTCTTAGCCCATACAGTAGAACCTCTGGTCACGACCATAATTCGTTCCATAACTTTGGTCACAAACTGATTTGGTCATGACTTGAACCTAATTTTGGAAATTTGGCGCTTACAAAAAAAAAAAAAAAAATGGTGCAGAAGAGGAAATCGGCCATGAAAAAAAAATTCAATTTTTTTGGTCAGAACCAGATTTGGTTGTAGTTAGAAGTGTTCATGACCAGCGGTTCTACTGTATCTGGAGAAGCAAGTGAGAGGATCAAAATTTTTCTAAATGGATTCTTTTCATTTTTACATATGTCTTTGTGTTCTGCTTTCTAAATGTAGAAATAAAATGTTAACCATTTAAAAATTACTAGACTGTTTTTTCTTACTGCTCCATTCTTCATTCCCCATTGCTAGCTATTGAAAGTTTTTAAAACGGTGCCATGTCAGCTGAGTTGTCCTTAGCATCCAAGCAAGTTATGGTAGTGTGTGTGGGGAAAAATCCCACAGAGGGACCTCGGTGAGCAAAGCATAACTGATATATGAAGCCTTTATCTCTATTTTCAAGAATGAGTTGTGTCTATAAGACTTAGGAAGTATAAACAGTGGGTGTGCCAGCTATCCCACCAACTTCTGAACTGTCTTTTAAAAGCAAAACCTGTGGTTGAAAGAATTTCAAGCTGCAACATTTTCCTAAACTCTCAGTCCAAAATTCTTTTATGAAACCCTACATCCATTGCAGACATATTTCGTAGGGTAGAATTTATAAAATATTTATAAAATGCTATTGTGTTTCATGGTTGGAAAGTACGCAAAGAAAAAGTCTGGTTTTGCTGGATCTCCGTTTTTCTTTTTTCATTCCATTCTTCATTAAACAGGCTTGCTGATTCAGGATGAGCCGTTGATGTTTCACCAATAAAATAATTAGTAGGAAATGATCTCATGACAATTGCCAATCTTTCTCTGTATCTGATTGGCATATCCTTGAAAACTTAGATAATGAAAGGAAACAACAATAGGCACAGTGGGGGGGAAGAACGGTTTGCAATCCCTTTTTAATCTTACAAGAATCGCATATTTGGAAGCCAGGACATAAATTTAATAAGTAAATTGGAAGTTTGAAAGTTCTTTCCCACCCATCTTTAAATCCCACTGTTAAGAAAATTACCAGCATTTGCAGGCAGAGTGGGAGGTGAATTTATTTTGAAATTCTGGATTTCTCTCTTTATCTTGTTCCACTCTTATGTACCATTACCATCCTTGATATTAGTTTAAATATGTTTCTTTAACATTAACGTGATGAGTGGCTTGGTGGCCTAGAGGTGAAAATGCTCGCCTCCCACTCAGAAGGTTGAGAGTTCAATCCTAGGTAGCAGCAGATGTTTCTCTATCAGGGCACAACAAGGAGAAAATATCTGCTGTAAACTCTACATAGGTGTCAGGAAAGGCATCTGGCCAGGAAATGCTCAGCTCCATTCAGTGTCCGGGATTAAAGGGGTCATTAAAAGAAAAAAAAGTGTGACAATGTGAACATTGTTAATGTTATAACAATGTGAATATATGTTATAATAATAAATTTAATTAGCAATTTTATGATGTTTGTGTATCTATATTTTTCTTGCCTGTACACCGCCTTGAGTCCTATGGGAGAAAGGTGGTATAGAAATATAATAAATAAATAAATAAATAAATAAATAAATAAATAAATAAATAAATAAATAAATAAATAAATAAATACTTTATTGAAGTAATGGCAGAAGGAACATCTTGATAGAATAGAATAGAATTTTTTATTGGCCAAGTGTGATTGGACACACAAGGAATTTGTCTTGGGGCATATGCTTTCAGTGTACATAAAAGAAAATATGTGTTCATCAAGAATCATAAGGTACAACACCTAATGATAGTCATAGAGTACAAATAAGCAATCAGGAAACAATATCAATATAAATCATAAGGATACAAGCAACAAAGTTACAGTCATACAGTCTGAAGTGGAAGGAGATGGGAGGTGGGAATGATGAGAAGATTAATAGTAGTGCAGACTTAGTAAATAGTTTGATAGTGTTGAGGGAATTATTTGTTTAGCAGAGTGATGGCGTTTGGGAAAAAACTGTCCTTGTGTCTAGTTGTTCTGATAAGCAGTGCTCTATAGCATCATTTTGAGGGTAGGGGTTGAAACAGTTAGGGTTTATGTCCAGGATGCAAGGGGTCTGTAAATATTTTCACAGCCTTCTTTTTGACTTGTGCAGTATATAGGTCCTCAATGGAAGGCAGGTTGGTAGTAATTGTTTTTTCTGCAGTTCTAATTATCCTTTGAAGTCTGTGTCTATCTTGTTGGGTTGCAGAACCAAACCAGATGTGCTTCAAGGATCAGGAAGTTAACTATTAACAGCAATAGAACCATGCTAGATGCAAGATATCACAGTACTTATTAAGTTTTAGGCACTTAACAAAGGACATGCGGATTATAAACAGGAATGTATGTTAGGTATCAGGCTGTTTTAGCTGAGTGCTATATCTTCAGTGGCATGGGAAATATTCATTTATTGTTTATTTATTGGTTCAATTTATATGCCGCCCTTCTCCGGAGACTCAGGACAGCTTACAATGCGTTAAGCAATAGCCTTCATACTTTTGCACATACCTGCTTAGTAGGGCTTTCAGGGCCCCCTAAGAGGTGTTCTTTTTTATACAAAGTCAGCTTATTGCCCCCACAGTCTGGGTTCTCATTTTACCTACCTTGAAAGGATGGAAGGCTGAGTCAACCTTGAGCCTGGTGAGATTTGAACTTGCAGTAATTGCAGGCAGCTGGTACTACTTTAACAGCACTTAGTCAGCTGCGCCACCAAGACTCTTAATATCCAATAAATTTAAGGATTTAAATTTAAGGATAAATTTAAGGATAGAAAAGCAAGAAGACAGAATGGAGGGACAAGAGGGAGAAATACAGAGCAAGCCTCATGCTCTTCTGAAACCCAAAACGGCTAGGAAAATGTGAAAAAGGCTTTGCTTCAGAAAGCTACAGTAATAAAAATAGTATAAAAAACTGTAATGACAGAAAAAGAAATGCCACAGGAAGTCAGTTGGATATGGCTAGCCTTCAAACTGAATAAATAAAACACATTTTAATTTTCCATCGTATCACCATAGTCGGTCACCTTTAAAAATCATCCCAGCACACACACACTCTTCCGTAAAGAAGCAAACTCACTGGCTAATTATGCATCGTTTGTAGCTTGGTTGTTGATTTGTGCATTTGTACTTTTTGATTCCAATGAACTACAGCTGAGCAGAACAACATTGATGATATTTTGACTGTATCACAGCAGCCCATGCTAATCAAAACAATACAGGGTCACCGGGAAGGAGAGATATTCAATTATGCAGTTTGAATTATGATGACTGATTGGGTTGCTGGGAGATAAATAATACGTTTGTGAGATGACCTTCACAATAGACCACCATGCTTGAACAAAATGTTCTCAGCAGGCAAACAAAATCCTTGAGCAGGATATTCTCTCAAGGCCAAGTAGAAGTTGAAATCAAGACACATATACAGCGGTTGGTTTCACATAATCTTACCATTGTTTCACCGTGTGTGCCCGCCAGTGGTGGCTTGCCCCTGGTTTGGACCGGTTCGCAAGAACCGGTAGTAAAATTGGTGGGAAGCCCCGCCCACTGCCCCAGATAGTGATCTGTGCATGCATTGCGAACCGGTAGTAAAGGTAAGTAGAACCCACCCCTGGTGCGTGTGCATTCCGCACATATGCCTGGCCTCGAAAACATGGCTAAATAGAATGGCATTACACTGGGGCAGGTGGGCGGCCAACTGCAGTCACCTCTACCGGTTTTATCAAACCGGTCTGAACCAGCTGAATACCACCTCTGCACATATTGTGCCTGTTGCAGAGAAAGTGCTTCCAATTCTTCAAAACTTCCAAAACCAAAATTTGTTTTAGATAATCCAGTATAATAATGAATGTGTTTCATTATGGCCCCATCTTGAGAACCAGATTTGAAATGCTCACTCCTCTCTGGGTCATCAGTCCCAACACCCAGGAAGTAAAAAAAAAAAAAATTCCTTGAAGTTATCAGTCCTAATTTTTATGTCAAGGAGTAAGTAACAAGGTGTCAAGTTCCTTAATTGATGATAATTTTGTTTAGCTATGATCCCACCTTTTCACAAAGGGAATGTTGCATTTAGAAGAGTGTGACGTCATTTGCCTAAAACACAGAACAAACCAAGGAAAGATATGCTGCTAAGGGACATCCTGGGAGACAGAGAGGCCAAAGGTCATGAGAATGAACCTTACTAGCTAGTCCTCTGATAAAGGAAAGTATTGTTCTTTCCCAGTCATCTTTATTTATTTATTTATTTAAATTTCTATACCGCCCTTCTCCAAAATAGGACTCAGGGCGGTGAACAGCCAAAATAAAAAACAATACATACAAAATTTAAAAGCAGATTAAAATAATTAAATATTTGGCCGAAAATTAAAACAACCCAATTTAAAATCAATTTAAAATTAACTCAAGCCATCTTAACTTCCATGTCACTCTTCTGCCCAAGAGGTATTTTATTTAATTAAATTTATTAGCTGCCCAATTCCAGCAGACTCTGGCCACCATTTTAAGGTAAAGGTAAAGGTTCCCCTCGCACATACGTGCTAGTCATTCCCGACTCTAGGGGGCAGTGCTCATCTCTGTTTCTAAGACGAAGAGCCAGCGCTGTCTGATGACAATTCTGTGGTCATGTGGCCGGCATGACTAAACACCGTAGGTGCATGAAACGCTGTTACCTTCCCACCAAAGATGGTCCCTATTTTTCTATTTGCATTTTTTTACCTGCTTTCGAGCTGCTAGGTTGGCAGAAGCTGGGACAAATAACAGGAGCTCACCCCATTACGTTGCATTAGGGATTCGAACCACTGAACCGCCGACCTTTCTGATCGACAAGCTCAGCATCTTAGCCGCTGAGCCACCGCGTCCCCTTTGGCCACCATATAGAGAAGTGTGAAAAACATAAAAAAGACAGCTACAATATTACATTACACAGGCAACCCAGGCTAAAATAATCTAATAGATGGGGGAAAAAAAACAGCAACACAAAACAGAAGCCTTTGAACAATTATCAACCACAGACCTGGGGCCAAAACCAGATTTTCAAAGCTCACTGAATCCCTAGGAGAGAGGATGCTATTCTTTTCTTTTCTTTCTTTCTTTCTTTTCTTTCTTTCTTTTTTTTTTTTTTGCAGAAATGCTTCTGGGGAGAGGTGCAACAGAGGAGTCATGCTTTCTGGATCCCAGATAAGGGCAACATTTAAGGCAGGGGGGCTCTATTGAATCGCACTAGGTAGGCAGAAGCAGTTGGAGATACAGTAAGTGGTTTCTCAGATATCCATGCCGTATGCAAGGCAGGGCTTTGCAGGTAATAACTAACACCTTGAATTGCAGTAGGAAGCCAACTGGCAGCCAGTGAAGCTCACGTAGCAGTAGGGACCCATTGGCATGGGGATGGGCACCTGTTGCTGCTTGCACTGCTCCATTCTGAGCCGGTTGTAGCTTCTAAGTGGTCTTCAGGGGAAGCCTTATTATAGAGCTGGGGTGTGTCAAACACAAGGCCTGAGGGCCCACCATGTGATCGGATCCAGCCTGCAGGGCAATCCTGGAAAATGTAAGGGACCGGCCTGTGTGGCTTCATCCCAGTCTACCCAATGCAAAGAGGAAACATCAAGCCAGCTTGGCTTCGGTCCAGTCTACCCAGTACAAAAAGGAAACATGCCAGCGGTTTGGGGAGTGGCGTCAAGCTGGTCACGCCTACCCAGTCAGCCATGCCCATCCAGACAGCCATGCCCCCTAGCGACCCCCCCCCCCCGAGGTCAACCACAGCCCTATTGCGGCCCTCAATGAAATTGATTTTGACACCCTTGTTACAGAGTGCATTGCAGCAATCTAATCCTGACTGTTTTCAAGTGCAGTGGCTAACTCTGCACTTGTTTAACTCTTTTTTTTTTTGGTAAAAGAAACCTTAACAAATTGTGTTAATGAACCTAGCAGGTATGTGTGAGTGAGTGAGAGACAGGTTGATGGTTCAGAAAGATTAATGACTTATTAACTCACAGAAAATAGTGGGGAGGGGGAAATCCAAAGCTGCTTTCATACTAGAGACAAGTTCTCTTGCGTTATTCTGCATAATTAATTACAAAATGATAATTTGTACATCGCTATATTTTCATTCCAACATTAAAGTGAAACTCTGATTCCAAACAGCCCCAGGCTGGAGAATTGCTGAGCGTACGATGGGAAATGAACAATAAATGCTCTAGAGCTTAAAGTGTCTAGGTGTTGCATGAGTAGGACTCAAAGTCATTATGATGGTGTAAGCCTTTCTCAATACAATACAATACAGTACAGTACCACTCAATACCACATAATACAATACCACATAATACCACACAATACTACACACCGCCACACAATACCACACCAGACACCACCACAGCACATACCACTACAGCACACCCCACCACAACACACCCCACCACATGACACACTACAACACCACCCCACCACACAACACATCACAACATACCAACACACCACCACAACACACCACCACAACACACAATACAATACTCTTTATTGGCCAAATGTGATTGGACATAAAGAATTTGTCTCCATTGCATAAACTCTTAGTATAAATTCAAATTAAGCTCTAAACATAAATTCTCAGTGTACATACAAACAACAAACAAGGTAATATAAGCATAAGATACCAATAGTAGAAGGTAAGAGGAAAGATCAGAAGGATAATAAAAATACAGCCCTACCACATGGGTAAATATCCTTAGACATAAGACATGGCTGTGGGAATTAGGTGTTTAGAAGAATGATGGCATGAGGGGAAAAACTGTTTCTGTGTCTGGTTGTTTTGGCATGCAGTGCCCTTAACGGCATCCCGAGGGGAGGAATTGGAACAGTTTATGTCCAGGATGTGAGAGGTCAGTAAATATTTCTCAGCCCTCTTTCTGCAAATAATTGTTAGTTGCTAATTTTATGATATAGAGGAATTAAGGTAGAGACTGTTTGAATAATGGGTAATGTACAATTTCCAATATTTAAATCCAGGGTGACGTCCCTGACTATTTCTATGGTTGTATGGAGAGATATCAAAGAATATAAAAAATTACAATTAATGTATTATTTGGCACTTTCCTGAAAACATTTATGGATAGTTGTTAAGGTACTATTCGGGGCTGCGGTGGTTCATGTGGTAAGACACTGGGCCTGCGCACTGCTGAGGTCGGCGGCTCGATTCCCATGAGCGAATAAACTGTGTAGGGACAAGAAAGGAGCCTTCCCCAATTGCCTACTGGCATTCAGGCGTCCCGCGGGTAAAGATAACACTGCCTGAAAAAATTCCTTTCACAGAGGCAGCCAGCTACCTCGGTGATCCCTGGCTAACATGTGCCATACGCTTAAAAAAAAAAAAAGGTACAATTTGCTAATAAAATGGCTGTACTTCTCCCAGTCTTTTCTTCAGTGTATTAAAATAACTCCTTGACTCAGGGGTGAAATTCAGCCGGTTCTAACTGGCTCGGGTGAACCGGTAGTGGCGGTTGCAGGAGGCTCCGCCCACCTGCCCAGATGTCATGACGTCTCTTTTTTGTGACATTTTAAGCCTCTGTAATTGCACAAAAGGCTTTGCACATATGCAGATGACAGTGTGCGCTCGCTTAGTTCATGTGTGCACAGCACACACACATTTGCGAACCGGTGGGAAGGTAAGTGAATTTCACCCTTGCCTTGACTGCTACAGTATATGGTTTATAGGTGACTGATGGACATGCAAAGTACTCATATTTGATCACTCTGTCATATTTACGTTTGTACTTTCTGTGACATTCGGCATTACCTAAATCTGATTGTACATACAGTATTGTGACGTGGGTCTCTCTGTTCCACGTGCCATGATGGGATAGACTAATAATATTCTTAATTCTGCAGGGAAGAAGTGAAATCTTGAAAAGTAAGGAATAAGTGCAAGTGAACCGTTTTTGAAACCAAAATGAAAAAATAAATACCCCAACCTAAAATCTAATTGCTGCAAATGCAAACAAGTACAAGGTACTTACTTCCATGTATGGTGGCTTCGCCCAGAAGTTAAAAAATTCTGAATTAAAATACAAAAATGGCAGAAAGAAATCAAACACTGTAAGATAGAATTGAAACCTGAACTGTTTTTTCTGGGGATTATTAAAGGAAATTACCCTAAAAGGATTAAATATTTAATTATTCATATAACTACAGCAGCAAGAATTGAACTCGTGCAAGCCTGGAAAATGTCCACTATACCAACAGACTGTGCAATAATCTGGAAAATTTTCGAATGTGCAGAAATGGACAAACTTACTTAAGGAAGATTCGGAATACTACTTAACTTTGGAAAATTGGTATCAATGGATAGAAATTAAAAATAAGGAATGTATAGAATAAAATAAGATACAAAATGTGTTTAAATATGTCGATTAAGTAAGAATATGCGGGAATAGATGAACAAAGTTAAGAATTATGTACTGTCAGAATGACATTGAATTGTATAATTATTACGGATGTATTTTTGTTATAGATGTATTTTAACTTGCATTTTGGGATTTTAAATGTTAATAAAGGCTTATTAAAAAAAATGCAAACAAGGAATCTGTCATTATTTTTCAGAAATTTCCATCCTGCAACAAATTCTGCCTTTAGCATATCATTTTGCAGCCGCACAGTCACATGCATAGATGAGAGAGAAAGAAAGAGGGGGTGGGGAGGAAGGGAAAGGAAAAGAAATAAAAAATGAAATTTGTTGATTGCGCCTACAATTACAGTCTATTTCTCCCTAGAAGGCTCTGCTAAATTGTTTCTGACTGCAGTTTCAGCTCTTCCTAGCCTACTGTTGATGATGCCTTGTTATCATGATAAAATAGAATTCTCAGTTATGATAACGAATGGCCTTCAAGGCCCCTTATCCCTCTGATCTGTTATCCAGTGGGAACCCAGATCTTGTGCTTCAGAGCATGATCACAACAGGAACGGAAAGAAGGGAATGTGATAATGAGGTTGCCTCTGAGATGGGGGAGAGCAGGGTGAAGAGGGAATTTTCGTGACAGCACATTCTTCTTAGCAGACTTTTCTGCGAGAGAGAGCACGGGTGAGAGGAAGAAATCTTTACAGGGCAAAAATGAAACCATCACAATTAAATAGAAGTATAAAAGCTGGAGCAGTTCATGGTATCATTGGAACATTCTCCAAAACAGCTCAGTTTCCAAAGTCTTCCTGAAAGCTATCAAGGTGGGGACAGATGGAGCTCCACTGGAAGCAGTGAGCTTGTCACTAAAAAGCAGCGTTCCTCACTTTTGGCTCCTATGACTTTCCAGATGTACGAATCTACAAAGAGTTGTCCCCTGAGCAGACTGGGCCAATTCAGATAGGAACAGATGGTCCTGCAGGTACCCAGGAGCCAAGCCATAAACGCATCAAAAGTTTAGAGCAGCCATTCAAATTGTACCAGGAAACCAGATAACAACCAGACAGAGCCTATAATACTAGTGTTGTGCACTTCCAGTGACAGGGTTCCAGTTAAAACATGGGCTGCTTGTATTTTTGCACTTGTAATCCAAGCATACTGCAGTTGTCTGACTAAGCATTAATAATGGTGTGAATTATAGTCAGGTCATCTCATGGCAGGTAAAGTCACAATTAGTGTGTGACAGGGTTACACCTTTGTTGTTGTTAGTTGCGAAGTCATGTCCGACCCATCGCGACCCCATGGACAACATTCCTCCAGGCCTTCCTGTCCTCTACCATCCTCTGGAGTCCATTTAAGCTCATGCCTACTTCTTCAGTGACTCCATCCAGCCACCTCATCCTCTGTTGTACCCTTCTTTTGTCCTCAATCTTTCCCAGCATTAGGCTCTTCTCCAGTGAGTCCTTCCTTCTCATTAGGTGGCCAAAGTATTTGAGTTTCATCTTCAGGATCTGGCCTTCTAAGGAGCAATCAGGGTTGATCTCCTCTAGGACTGGCTTGTTTGTTTGCCTTGCAGTCCAAGGGACTTGCAGGAGTCTTTTCCAGCACCATAGTTCAAAGGCCTCAATTCTTTGGCACTCAATCTTCCTTATGGTCCAACTTTCACAGCCATCCATTGCAACTGGGAAAACCATAGTCTTGACTATACGCACTTTTGTTGGCAGGGTGATGTCTCTGCTTTTCAGTATGCTGTCTAACTTTGTCATACCTTTCCTCCCCAGGAGCAAGCATCTTTTAATTTCTTGGCTGCAGTCCCCATCTGCGGTGATCTTGCAGCCCAGGAAAATAAAATCTGTCACTACCTCCATTTCTTCCCCATCTATTTGCCAGGAGGTTACACCTTAGGGTATACTTATAAATAGACCTTCTTCTAGAGTGCTGTGTACTTAATCTACCACTACTGTCCTGGCAGCTTTTCTCCTCTATGTTCTTAAAGACCATCTGATTGATCCAAGTGACAAACAGTGGTTTTTCAAAAGGCAACTGGACTTTCTTTTTCCTTGAAGACATTTTGCTTCTCATGCAATAAGCTTCTTCAGTTCTGAATGAATGGTGGAGAATGGAAAGACTGGTCAAAACTGAAGAAGCTTCTTGCATGAGAAGTGAAATGTCTTCAAGGAAAAACAAAGAAGTCCAGTTGCCTTTTAAAAAAAAAAAACACCTTTGGGACAGCCATGATCTGGATGACTGAGAATCCTCATAGACATCTGATCCAAGGACGTTCTGTTCAAAATGAGGTGTAGCACAGCCTACTGATTAATTGGTCTCGCTGTCAGGAAATTCCTCCTTAATTCTAGGTTGGTTCTTAACTCCGCAGCTGACTCCTCCTTAAACACATGGCTCCTGGATGACAGCTTGCCAATGGGAAAAGAAGTGAGCTACAGTGCAGACCTGGATATGATTCCAATTCGGGTTTTCGATTTTTTTTCTACCTCCACTAGCATTCCAGTTTTCATTTCTGGTTGTTTCCTGACGTGCTTCGGTAAACCAAGTTGCTAACTGATGTGAGTCAGCCCCCATTTAGGTTAATTCCATCATACTCTTAGAAATCTCTTTTCTTGACTGAGAAAAAAAAATCTGAATAGTCTGCTGGTGAATGGTTGTGAGCTTTTAAAAAAAAAACAGTTCATAAAACGTACAAGGAAAAGAAATACCTTATAGATGTTCAGAATCGCTCTAAAAGAGGTCCTTCACCTTATTTCATACATAAGAGGGAATACATCTTCTGAGACATAATACTTAAAAGAAGTCAAGTATGCACTTTTCACTAATATTGTTTTATTCATATGCAGATTTAAAACTTGCAGGAGCGTATGCCCTATTAGTCTGTATTGCAACTATACCACTTCACTACGAGGGCAGAATATCTGCCCCAGCGAAGCTGTTGTTTATAACAGCTTTCTTTCTTGATAAGAAAGAAAGGAAAAAAGAAAGCGAGCAATGCCTGAAAGGCAGTCAGGTTCATCATTCTCTAGTTTTAAGAACTGCACCCAGGCGCTTGAGTGCTTAGATGCCTATTTATAAAGGGAAAGGGTGGAAACAAAACTGCATATGCATTTGGAGTAATTGTGTTTTCTTTAAAGGCATGCATGCATGTGAATGTGTGTGCAGTGGTGGGATTCAAATAATTTAACAACCAGGCTCTGCCCTAATGACTGGCTGGGTGGGTGTGGGCATGGTGGGCGTGGCCAGGGGGCGTAACAGGCAGCACTCGGCCTCCTGCAGCCTTCTGGGAGCAAAAACGGGCCGCAGGAGGGCCGTGCCACACACCCCCCCCGTGCCCCATTTTGGACCTAGTAGGCCTTCCTGCACTTACCTGGGGGCCAAAATGGAGCGCGTGGGGATTCCTGGAAGGGGTGGGGCGGGGAGGGGCAGGGCCAGCTAGCAATTTAACTACCGGTTCGCCTGAACTGGCCCAAACTGGCTGAATCCCACCACTGGTGTGTGTGTGTGTGTTATCCTGCCTTCATTATCTTTAAATAACTCAAGGCCGCGAATATGAATAATGTTCCTTTGTCCTCCTATTTTCCCCACAACAACTGGGTTGGGCTGAGAGAGAGGAACTGGCCCAAGTTTATTCTGGAGAATAAAATTGCAAAAAAACAAAACAAAAACAAAATCCATCCCATGAATACTCACTGCCTTTAAACATCCACTCATTTAGTGTGGTCTGGAGTAAGCTACAATATGGAAAGCCTATGGAGATTCTCAGTCATCCAGGTCCTGGTTGTCCCAAAGGTTCTTTTGCAAAAGGCAACTGGACTTTCTGGTTTTTTTCTTTTGAAGACGTTTCTCTTCTCATCCAAGATGTTTCAGAATTGAAGAAGTCAGAACTGAAGAAGCTTCTTGGATGAGAAGCAAAACGTCTTCAAGGAAGAACAAAGTCCAGTTGCCTTTTGGAAAAAACAATTTTGGAACTACAATATGGAATTGTGAAATCCATTTTCTTCTTTCTGGAAGTCTTTTGGTTTTTGTTTCAAAGTACTCCCAGATTTTGGATCAGCCAGAAACATCTGATTCACATACTTCCTTTTCAATTCTTATCCTGCCTTGTAGCATATATTCTCTTTTGAGCCCTATTCCAAGGTTTGACGTGAAGAAGGATATGTTTTTTTGATGCTTCTCGGACTTCTATATCCAGCCTACAACTCTGAAATCTCTTAGTGGTCTCTTGTTCAAGGGCTAACCAGCTCTCATCCTTCTTAGCTTTAGAAGGTGCTCCTACCTATTTGGATATTGTGTTGTTTGCTTTTCAGCTATTAGAATTCAGCTGCAGATTGTTTCAATTGATAATTTAAAGCTTAGCTTTTTTAAAAAAAAAAATAGTTGAATGCAGTCAAGTACTAGTTCATCATTCTAGAAGTGAGAGACCACCGTGCGTCAGAGGTATGCTGAAAGAACAATGTTCCCAGAAGCCTCTCTAAGTGGTGTATACCTGAATTAGAAGAACTCAATGCTCTTTAACTAGTTTTTAATTCTGGTAAATTGACTGACATTTCTTTTGGTGTAGTACAGTACAAGCTTTCTGTAAGGCAGCTAAGCTAATCAATGGTAGGATGTTGTCATTTTTAGTCCCTATGGATTTTTTTGTTTCTTGTTTTGTTATTCCAAATCTATTTTAACATGTCTTGTGAACGATGGATATGATTATTATTTGAATCTTTGTTGATTTGTTTCTTTCCTTTTCAGGGTAAAGTTGTTTGCGCTAAAGGAAAACTCTTAACCACAACTACTCTGGTTGGAAACAAGAGGTTCTTTGATTAGATTTGTGTTGTGTCCCCAATCATTTTTGTGACTTTTCAAGAAAAATGCAAATCCACGATAAAATTGGTTCCCTTGTGGGGACTGAGTCTGTGCAACCTGATAGTGCCTTCTTTCATAAATCCTTCAGAAAATGCTTTTCAAACAAGAAAAACCTGAAACACAACAAACTCCCTACTCTCTTTTGGTAGACAGCAGGTTAAATATTTCAGTTATTTTCAGGGAATGGAGATGAAATTCAAGAACAGAGGTTAGAAATCTCTCTGGAACTCACCACACGGCCCCTCTGAACTATTTGTGTTCCACCTCCATCAAGTAGGTTTGCCTTTTTCTTCCTCAAAATTGGTACTTGGGTTATTGGAATATCTTTATTAAATTGTACAATATTTGAAATACTCAAAAGTTCAGTCCAACCCAAAGAGAACCCCTCCTGTTCAAAGCATAATTGAGGTGTTTGATCTATTCCTGAATCGGCGTACAAATACCGAACTAACTCAAAACAGGGATTTTTTTTGACAATGCACGGTTATTTGATTTTCATTTTTTTGTTTACAGAAAACATACTTTGTATTTCCTCTTAATGAAATAATTGTTTCCTTCATCCATGAAAGCTATTTTTTCCGCGAGTTGCACACTTTCTCCCTTTAATGTGGAATATGCCTCGGGGCAGTTGGGAATGAACATCAGATATTTAATTCATCTTTTTTCTTCTTCTTTTTTTAACAATGATACTTTCATTTTGCCTCCTTTGCCAGAGTTAAAGAGACAGTTGTGTTTTCACTAAGGCCAAGCAAAAACTGCAGCCCCTTAATTACCCCACCTGTGAGCAGTAGAATTTTTTGTTTCTGTGAGGAAAGACTTTTGCTGACTATTTTGAGATGGAAGTTTCTTCTCTGAGAAAGAAGGGGAAATTGCTGTTATAAGAGGTAAAAATGGCTGTTACCCTGGGTAGCTTGAAAACATTATTCTCTTAGGTAGCTAGGTTTTTGACAGATTCATGGAAAATAAAGTTAGTCTAGGGTTGCCAGCTTATTACCTCAGCCGTATCCCTCTTGGAGAATATGATTGAAATGCTGGACTTCGGAAAACAGAGTTGGCCTAGATAGGCTATTGCTGTGTGTGTGTGTGTGTGTGTGTGTGTGTGTGTGTGTGTGTTTCTGGGGAATTTTGACTCAATGCATGAAAGTTTGTTTGTACTAATGAAAGTAATAAGCAGAGAAATAAGATGAGGATTCAGAAAAAATGTTTCCCTTTTTAAAAAAAATATCCAAAAGGCATTAAAATCGGGTCTGTAGTTATCAGATCTTTTTTCTTAGTTATCAAATCTTTTTCTTTTTTACACTCTTGGAGTATAAAAGTAACTAGGGAGGGAAAGTTTCTGCAGTTATTTAGTGAGCTTAAAGGAAATCGATAAAAATGTAGACTAGAACCTGTCAGCCATTTTGGGTTACTTTCCTCAGAGTCTTTAAGCCTTGTCTTGTTCAGAGGGAAAAGCAGAATATTAGTCTGAGAAAACTATGCAACAATAGGAAAATCGAAGGAAGAAAACCCTGTTGAGATTTTGCTCCCTTCCTGGTAGTTAATATAGACATCTATAGCATCTATATGCTACTCAACCTCGTGTCATGATATTTTATTGACCTCATAAGGCAACAATTTTTGAACCACATTGGGTGGAACAGTGATTTTCTGATGTTCCCGGTGGGTATGGGGGAATCATATCTGAATGTTTATTTCAGGTTTTGAAATTGTTTTTCTTATGTTTTGTGATTAATATATTGGATGAGTGTAAGACCAGGTCCACATGTGAAAGTCCAATTCAACTGATTTATTGCTAATCATGCCTTTGCACAAGAATCTTCTCAACTAACGGTTTGCACCTGCTTGGGGTTAAGGGTCAATGGAATTCAAAGGGGTTTGGCTTAGTTTGCTTGTGGCTGCTTGGGGATTCTAGGCTGATTCCTCCTTTAACTCTACCCCCCAAATTTTGCCACTCCTTCTCTACAGCCAGTGTTGGATAATGGTTAAGGTAGGAGTTATAAGGTAGGGAGATCCAGGTTCATGTTTGCTGTCAGCCATCAAAACTCATTGTGGAATTTCTTTCTTTATTTCAATCTAAACTATCTGACAGGGTTATTGTTTTGGGGTAAAAGACAAGGACGGAACAATAGATATGGAACTCCAAGTGGAGTTCCTGTAGGAAAGGTCAGATATAAATCTAACAAGTTGATGAATGATCGACTGACTGACTGATTGTGTACAGGGGTGGGCTTCAAAAATTTTAGCAACGGGTTCTCTGCCTGGTTGCTGGGTGGGCATGGCCATGGTGGGCGTGGCCTAGTCGACCTCCTGCACTACGGTGGGGTGTTTTTGCCCTCTCCGGACTCTGGAGGCTTTCCTCAAGCCTCCAGGATGGTGAAAACGGCCTCCCCAGGCTCCAGAGGCCCTCTGGAGGCTGGAAGTGGGCTCATTTCTGGCCTTCCCAAACTTCTGGTAGGCCCATTTTTCACCCTCCCCAAGCCCTGCACTTACCTGCATCCAAAACAGGCCGTGTGGGGACTCCTGGGAGGGGAGGTGCAGGTTGGGCGTAGCCAGCCAGGAGTGGGATTTGGGGGTTTTCCGAACTGCACAGAAACTTAGCTAGAGGTTCTCCCAAACCCCTGAGAACCCCCAGCAGCCCACCCGATTGTGTACCGTCAAGTTGGTGTTGACTCTTAGCAGCCACAAAGATTTTCTCCAAGACAATCTGTCCCTTACTGGTTCTTCAGTTCTTCCAATGATGCCTCCATTGTCACTGTAACCAAGTCCTTCCACCTTACTGCTGGTTTTCCTCTTCTTCTCTGTCTTTTCTTCTACCTTTTCCAGTATTAGAGCCTTCTCCAGACAGCTGAGTCTTCATATAATGTGTCCAAAGTAGGAATTCTCTTCTTATTTTTATGTAGGTTGATTTTACAGTGGTTCTATTTTTATCTTGATTTTTAAGAATGTGTAGTGCATTTTCTATCATTAAGGATTACTCTGTTAATTATGTATTGTTAAGCAGTAGCTTTGACTCTTTTTAGTACTTTTGTACAGTTCCCCTCTTCATCATGATTTTTTAAATATATATATATATATATATATCAATATATATATCAATATCTATATCAATATCTATATCAATATATATCTATATCTATCTATATCTATATCTATCTATCGATCTATCGATCTATCTATATATATTGTTCTGTGCTGCTCTTTGGCTGTAATGAATTTTAAGTTTGAAGTATCCAGTCAGATATGGATTGTCCATCCTGTGCCTTTTTTAAAGGTTGTCATTAATGTTATTGTGTACAAGACTACGCTCAAAATTCTTGATTGTTCCTTGAAGTGTTTGAGAGAGTCATAATTTGGGTACTTCAAATATAATTATTGTCATGCTGCCAATAATGTCATTAACTTTCTATAGTTAAGTATAGTTCTCAGCATTACAAAAATAACTTGCCATTATGCTGCTGAAATATTTTTATAATAATTTAAATTATGCACAGTAGAAATTCATAGATCAGTTAATTACATGCCATCGAGTCATTGTTGACTCAGGAACCACATAGAAAGATATAGGAATTAGCAATTGTTTATACTCTGTGAGATATTACAGAACATAATGTGATAAAACTTTTTTTTATGTTTGAATGATATTCATTATGCCATGTGATATTTGAAGTTTGCTGGATATAGAATCTTAAGGTACTCAAAAGCAATTAAGTACAGATTCCTTATAAACTGAAATCCATTGATGCGAACACTTTTAAGGTTTTATAGGATGCTTTTATTTTCTTTTATTTTCCTCTTAACTTTGTTCATTTGTCTGGCAAAGCAGTTCAAAATATGGGCAGTTTATTGACATAGCTTTATTAAAATGTACAATATTTGCACCACATCCATAAACTCCCAGATTCAATCTGTACAAGTACCAGGTGGGGCTTGGAAGGGTTCCAATGTAGGGGGGAAAAAAACAACCCACCATAGAATTGTTTTCAAAAAGTATAGCTCCATCAGCCCCAATATGACATCCTTAAGGTTTTAAGCCAGTTTTTCTCAACCTTGGTAGCTTGAAGATGGGTGGACTTCAACTCCCAGAATCCCCCAGCCAACAGCATTGGCTGGGGGATTCTGGGAGTTGAAGTCCACCCATCTTCAAGCTACCAAAGTTGAGAAACACTGAGCTAAGCTAATCAATGGTAAGCTTCTGTCATTTTTAGTTCCTATGGATTTTTTTTTTTTGTTATTCTAAATCTATTTTAACATGGCTTGTGAACAATGGATATGATTATTATTTGAATCTTTTTGGTTTGTTTGTTTCCTTTTCACGGTAAAGTTATTTGCACTAAAGGAAAACTCTAAGTACAACTTACACTGGTTGGAAACAAGAGGTTCTTTGATTAGATTTGTGTTGTGTGTACCCAATCATTTTGTGGCTTTTCAAAAAGAATGCAAATCCACGATAAAATTGGTTCTCTTATGGGGACTGAATCTGTGCAACCTGATAGAGCCTTCTTTCATAATTCCTTCAGAATGCTTTTCAAAAAGGACACAATGAACTCCCTACTCTCTTTTGGTAGACAGCAGGGAAAATATTTCAGCTATTTTCAGGGAATGGAGATGAAATTCAAGAACAGAGGTTAGAAATCTCTCTGGAACTCACCACACAGCCCCTCTGAACTATTGTGTTCCACCTCCATCAAGTGGGTTTGCTCTTTTCTTCCTCAAAATTGGTACTCAGTTTATTGGAATATCTTTATGAAATGGTACAATATTTGCACTGCACCCAGGAGTGGGATTCAGTCGATTCAGCCCGGTTCGTGTGAACCAGTAGTTGTGACCAGCGGGTGGACACCCCCCCCACACCCTCGCACTATGCCGTCCTATTTAGCTGCATTTTTTAAGGCGTGTGCATGCATGCAAATGTGCATGTGAGCAATTTTTATTTATTTTTTATTTTATTTTGAATTTGTATACCGCCCTTTTCCCTGAGGACTCAGGGCGGTGAACAGCCACATAAAAACATCAAATACAAATATTTGAAGGCCGCGTGCATGTGCTCACCATTTTTGTGTTGGGGCAAATTGGTTGTTAATTCATGTGCCACCCACCTCTGATCACACCCATGAACTCCCAGATTCAATCTTAATCTGTACCAGGTGGGGCTCGGAAGGGTTCCAATATAGAAAAAGCAAACAAACACGTAATTGTTTTCAATAAATATAGGGTTAGGGTATGATGAATATGAATATAGAATATGATGTCCTTAAGATTATTTTGAAGTAAAACTCTCCTCTGCTCCAATGTCCAAGGGTTTGGATTATTGGCATTGCAATCTAAACTATCTGGAAAGCACTAGACAAAGTAAAAATAAATAATATCAAACAGATGGATAGCGAGATAATCAACGGCCTGGGGGCCGTTGATCTCGCTCTTGTGATCCAGCAAGATCCAGCCATGAATGGTATGAATGAGTTTTAATGTTTTTAATTTTAAAATGTTTTTTATAATGATTTTAAATGCATTGTGAGCCGCCCTGAGTCTTCAGAGAGGGGCAGAATACAAATTGAATTAATAAATAATAAATAATAAACAAACAGCCTCCTAGACATATAATGAACTGATTTTGTTGTTGAGTGGGAAGCTATTTTGCAAGGCAGACTTAGATATGGGACGTGAACATTTTTTCATATTGTGGTTATAGAAGGTTCTTCTGTTCTTATATAGCTTCTAAAGCCACAATAGGGGGGAAAAATTCACATTCCATAGCTGAGTCTTCTTTGAAGAATAGTCTCCCACTCAACAACAAAATCAGAGCTTTCTCTTTCCCCACCTAATAATTATTCCAGATTTTTGTAACCCAAATAATACTAAGCTTGCCTTTATTGAATGAGAAAACACAGTATACCCAGAATCCAACTGTGATGTGTTTAATGCTATAAATACCAAAAGACTTTCAATGCATTATAGAGCTTTCCTGAACATAATTGTTGATTCATTGCATTACTTTATTTTCAGGATTTCTTTGATCTTTAAGAAATATAAAATTGTACAGATTTTGAATCTATTTATTCAGTTTATGCCAATTTGTATTTTCCTTTATGAAAACTTTCAGTTAAACAACTTGGCTTGTTTCTAATAACTAAACATGTAAAGTGCTTCTTTCTTTCTTTATGTCAGGAGCACGTTTGAATTATAGACCTATAGCAGGGTTGGGCAACTGTGGCCCTTTGACAACCTGTGGACTTCAACTCCCAAAATTCCTGAGCCAGCAGTTGAAGTCCACAGGTTGTAAAAGGGCCACAGTTGCCCACCTCTGACCTATAGCCTTCAATCCTGAGCAACTAAAATGAGTATAAAATAAGTCATAAAAAGTATATCACGTGTAAAAGGTATTTAAAATAGATAGGATTAAAACTAAATCACATTTGCCCAGCATTGGGCCATGTCAACAGCATTTTCTCTTGCCAGCATGAGGTCTTCCTCCATACATGTTGAAGGGCACGATATGCATTGTAGCGTATGTGAGATGGATTGTTGTTCTTCTCCACATTCACAAGAGTATCTTCTATAGGAAAGCCCCATTTTCTTAGATTGCCCTTTGATCTTCCTAGTAACCTAGTACACAGTCCATTGAATGATTTCCATACAGGCCAAGGTTAGAATAGAATGAATGAATGCGCTGGAGGAGACCTTGGAAGGCTTCTAGTCCAGCCCTCTGCTCAAGCAGGAGAACCTACACCATCTCAGACAAGTGACTATCTAGACCCATGATGGCGAACCTATGGCATGCCTGCTGGAAGTGGCACGCAGAGCCATCTCTCTGAGCCTGCGAGCCATCGCCTGTTGCTCTTCCGGGTTCCGGTGGACTGGCCAGCTGGTCTTCACCCACGCGGGAATGCCAGAAACTGGAAAATCATCTTCCTGGCGCGCACATGGGCACTGAGCGGCTGCTCTTCCAGTTTCCTGTGCACGCATGCGCACTGGCCAGTTGGTCTTTGCACGCACCTGCATGCCAAAAACCGGAAAAGCAGCCGCCCAATGTGCATGCACGCACTGGAAACTGGAAGATTATCTTCCCGGTGCATGCATGCGCACCAGGCAGCTCCTCTTCCGGTTTTCCCTTTTTGGCACTTGATGCCAACACTGATCTAGATTCTTCTTAAAAACCTCCAATGATGGAGCACCCACGATTTCTGAAGGCAAGCCGTTCCACTGGTTAATTGTCCTCACTGTTAGGAAGTTTCTCCTTAATTCCAGGTTGCTTCTCTCCTTCATTAGTTTCCAAGCATTGTTTCTTGTCCTGCCTTCTGGTCCTTTGGAGAATAAATTGACCCCCTCTTCTTTGTTGTTCTTGAGCAGATGGCATAAAAGGAGCCGCCCTGAAGATTGCATTATTATTATTTTTAAAAAAATATTTTATTAGTTTTAAAAGTAAAACAATGGACATTGCTCAACGTCTCTGGTTTCTAACATTTGCGTCAAATTCAAGTTAATAAGTAATATATTCCTTAATCTATATACAAATTTACATATCTCCTATTTCATTCTATATCAAGTATACAGTATTTTACTTCCTAAACAGCTATACATATATTTTGAATTTGTGAATGTAATATAGGTTTACTAAATATATGTATAGGAGATTGCATTATTTGTGGCAATGGTGTTGGCACTGGCAAATCCTTTCAACCCAGAAGCACCCTTTGGTCAACAATGACTGTAAAGTCTTTAACATAGGCCTGTCTTCTGCAGCCACTTCCTTCTTCTTTTCCTTCTGGGTTCCTCTTTGACAAATTGGTTCCTCCTTCAAATATGCACATAGTTGAATCTGATTTCATTACAATTGCTTTATGTTTACCCATAATTTGAACATTTTTGTTATTTCCCCTAAAGTACTTTTTCTCACCCAAATTTTCCTAGTGTGCATATTATGCAAATGCAATAATCCCTGGTGTGTTTTCTATGCCACCTCCCTAATTATACAATGCTTTTGATATGTAACTTTCATTAATTAATACTTTTTGCAGCTGTATGCAATTTTCATAACTAAATTCTTATGGTTAAGTTACTTTTATGCCTACTTATTCATTAATGAAGTTTCCCAGCAAAGAGTGATGGATGCCAACTAGACTGTAGTTGCCACAGTCATCCATTATTATGGTCTGCTTCTTATTATGAGGATCCTTAATAAAATGAATGTAAAAGGAGATCTATGTGCAATTTGTCCTGTGTTTTGTAGCAAATCAATTAATTTACATCATTGGCCAAGCTGAGAGCAACAATCTCTCCGTTGTTTTCCTTTCTTTGCCTTCCTAGCACATAGTTGAAATTATTTTCTTTACCTTGTCAGTAAGCAACACAGTAACCTGGTGTGGCTTTTGAAGAGGTGACCTCAAAGCTCAGTGGCAAGTTATGCTCATTGATCCATTCTGACATCTGATCATTACAATAAATGACCATTAACGTGAGCTTGGAAAGTCACTCCCTCCGTGTCAAACAGCGTGCCGTAACAAATTGTCTGTGATGTTTTTCTCATTGGAAGGACAAAGCTATGATACGCTGACAGTATAGTAATTATCAGGTGCCCTCAGGGGCATGAATCCATCTGAGCTTTAAAAGGTGTTAGACCTGGCAGATCAAAATGAAAACAGAAACTATCTCTATGGTTTCTGAGCATCTTAAAGAACTGCTGCTATAGCTGTGAGTCTGGAACCCTTTCTCGCTCTAATCTGAATTCCACTCTTTTCTCAATATTATCCAGGTAGATTTTTAAATGTACCTTTTTTTTCAAAAATAGAATGTTCTCATCCTTCATTCAAGTGAGCTAAAGGAACACCTTACTTCTTAAACCACTATGGATGCTGCAGGAGGAGAGTGCTATTAGTCAATGGCTGTGTTTCTCAAACTCAACACCTTTAAGATGGATGGACTTCAGTTCCCAGAATTCTCCAGCTAACATGTTGGTTAGAAAATTCAGGGAGTTGAAGTCCACACATCTGAAAGATGCTGAGATTGAAAAACACTGCTGTAAGGTAGCAAGTAATCAGGAGGAGTCATGAATTATTTTGTTAAGAAAAAGTTGACTCTTTGAATAAAATTTGTAAGTTGGAAAAGGGGCTATCGGGTACAATTGGGGTTCTTTTACCAAATGGACTTTTATGCCATGGGCTGCAAGGGAGAATATGAACGAATATCATGGCAGTCCAAGATTAGATCCAATTGTAAAATTATTTTAAAGGTTTTGTTTTTTTAAAAAAAATCTGATCGTTACAATAAATGACCATTAACGTGAGTTTGGAAAGTCACTCCCTCGGTGTCAAACGGCATGCCAAGAATAATGGAAAGCCTCTTCTCGGGGTTATTTATTTAGCCTTTGGCAAAAATGAGGAGACTAAATGTTAAAGGATAGCACAGAAGCCCCTTGGTTGAAGGATGGCATAGAAAAACTCCAGATTACTCAGTGCCATGCATATGACTTGAGGCTGTAATAATTTTACTTGTAAACGAGCAAGGATATTAATGTTCATAACCAAGCATGCCAGTTAAATTCCTAACTCAGCAGCATTACAATACATTTATGTCAAGTGCGTCCTAACACCAGTTAATAGTCTGTCCTTTTAATTTTATTTCATTTACTAATTGTTCTAAAAAGCAGCAGACCTAAAATTGAAATATGCCTTCTAGGTGCAAACTTCTATTACACTGCTTCTTTAACAAGATTAACTCTAAAAATATCCTTTTTCTACAAGGTTTCCCCCTAATCTTCTCATATATTCAACACTAAAGTTTTAACTTCTTTTTTTATAACAACATTTTGTAAAGTTGACTTTAAGTTAATTTATACCAGCTCATTCAATCTGCATTTTTCTCAGACTAAGTTCATTGGCTATGGAACTTCTCCATATTTTCTATGGAGGGTCTTAGAACAACAGAAGTATCACAATAGGGTCTATGACAACTTGCCATTGCACTGCAGTGAAAACTCACTGCAGGACAATTCAATGCTGTATTAATCATTTCATTCAGTTACTTTTATTACGTTTCCATCAACATTATTTTAATTCTTGTATTCCTGGATTGACTTTCTTTATTTTATTGGCCACAATCCCATTGAAATTAATATAACTTTTGTATTTATTGAATTGTCCTGTGGTTAGTTATCCCACAACAAGTTGGTTGCGGAAAATTGCTCCAAGATGAGTTGGCCATGGAGAGTTGGCCATGGCAAGTTGGCTCAATATATCACAATAGGCATATCCTTTATTTCATAAACATCAGTCAGTTGGCCAGTATTTTTTTTTGAAAAAAGTATTGCTGAAGGCTATGCTAATAAAACTACGTATGGGGGTGATGCTGAAAAAAATGTACAAGTAGCTCTCAACTTATGACTGATTGCTTAGCTTAGTTCAAAGTTCCAATGGACCTATCAAAAGGTATTTATTTATTTATTTATTTGATTTTAGGACCCATTAGGACTCATTTCCAAAATTAACAGATTAACAGAGTTGGAAGGGACCTTATAGGTCATCTAGTCCAACCCCCCCCCCCCCGCTCAAGCAAGAGACCCTACACCATTTCTGACAAATGGCAGTCCAATCTTTTCTTGAAAGTCTCAAGTGATGAAGCTCCCACAACTTCTGAATGCAAGCTGTTCCATTGGTTGATCGTTCTCACTGTCAGAAAGTTCCTCCTCATTTCTAGGTTGAATCTCTCCTTGGTCAGTTTCCATCCATTATTCCTTGTCCGGCCTCCAGGTGCTTTGGAAAACAGCTTGACACCCTCCTGTGGCAGCCCCTCAAATATTGGAACACTGCTATCATGTTTCCCCTGAACCTTCTCTTCACTAGACTATCCATGCCCAGTTCCTGTAACCATTCTTCATATGTTTTAGCCTCTGGTCCCCTAATCACCTTGCTTGCTCTTTTCTGCACTTTTTTTTAGAGTCTCAACATCTTTTTTATAGTGTGGTGACCAAAAATGGATGCAGTATTCTAGGTGTAGTCTTACTAGGGCTTTACAGACTGGTATTGAGTACCTCACTTGATCTTGATTGCATCCCTCTGTTAATGCAATTTAGGATTGCACTGGCTTTTTAAGCTGCCACTGCATACAACTGATTCATATTTAGCTGGTTGTCCACTAAGACTCCAAGATCCCTCTCACAGTCACTGCTATTAAGCCTGGTTCCCCCCAGTTTATATGTGTACTTTTGATTTTTCTTACCTAAGTGTAGGACTTTACTTTTCTCTACATTGAATTTCATTTTGTTAGATAAGGCCCAGTATCCAAGTCTGTCAAGATCCATCCAAATTCTAATGGCTGCCCCTCCCCTATGATCACATTTTTATGGACATTAGTAGCAGCCCAGGGTCATGTGACAGTGATTTACAATATTTTTTATTCAAAAACAGTGTTTATTTCTGTTTTTAGGGAAAAAATAGGTCAAATAGATCAAGGTTTTTGTTTAAGAACGACTGCAAAAATGGGTTGCAAAAACAGATTTGGTAATGAGGTGGCCCACTTTGCAACCGTTATGACCATTGTGGACAGGCTCCATTACGGTCATAAGTTGAAGACCACCTATAATAGTCTGTTGAAGAATACCCAGCAAACAAGCTAAGAGAAGTATTAACTACTTTGAAAGGAAAAATGCTACAGAAAACAGTATTGTCTAAAATGAACATAGCAAGACAACTTGCAAACACAGTCTGTCAAAATTTATCAGATGCATACAGAAAAGTAACTTCAGAAATAGCACCATGTAAAGTGATATCAACATTCTAATAGGTGACAGAATATTTGGGTAGGGAAGGAGCAGGTGGGTAAAATTGGGAAGATTTTAGAGGAGGGAAATCCAGTAAACCTAAATATCAAAATGCCTAGATAGATCAGGATTTGTGTAATTGTAATCGAGTGCCTCATTTGGTACAAACCTGTCAAGAAGAAGAATGTTTTGCGATAGTTTTCAGCAGCTGTCCTTTGTCTTCTTTCAAACATGGCAATGTGAGATTCACCTGTTCTTTAGATGATATTCTTGTCCTAGGATCTTATGACACAGTTGATGCACTAAAGGCACCATGAGGTTTAATTTGGTTACATGTCTTCCATGGCCCAACATTCCAGCTGTCTTCAGTGTGTGTCCTTTACATTCTTACATTTACGTTCCTATTCAGTGGCAGCAGATCTGGCATTGTAAGACCACTTACTTAGCTGCAGTTGTTGGAGAAAATGGCATGGCTGCAAAAAAGCTTCAGGATATATCTGCTGTCTCACAATACCTCCTCCATGGAACTGCAGAAAGACAGGCTGTCACATTCTTGGCAGCAGGACGATAGAGTCACACAGAACCCTCTATAGTTAGAGATATCTCAAGAATCGGATACTTTCACTTTAGTAGCACACATATCTCTAGGTTCGTTAGGGTGGTAACTCTTCGATTCCTTGGATAAAACTTTTAAGATCAGGAGGTGGCTAACTTTTTTCCTGTTAATAAAGGATGTTCTGAACTTGTAATGGTTTGAATATTGTTACCCTATTGTATCAGTGGTGAGATTCAAATTTTTTTACTACTGATTCTGTAGGCATGACTTGGTGGGTGTGGCATGGCTTGGTGGGCGTGGCTTGGTGAGCGTGGCAGGGGAAGGATACTGTAAAATCTCCATTTCCTCCCGATCAGCTGGGACTTGGAAGGCAGAGAATAGATGAAGGCAGGGCCAGTCAGAGGTGGTATTTACTGGTTCTCCAAACTACTCAAGATTTCTGCTACCGGTTTTCCAGAACTGGTCAGAATCTGTTGAAACCCACCTCTGACTTGTATTATTTAAACTTATATGCCACCCATCTCACCAGAGGCAACTCTAGGTGGCTTATATTCATTTCATTAAAATGCAAAATAAAACATTAAAACAGTGAATAGGGGATCTTAAATGTAAAGTTTCAATTCAGCTACAATAAAATAAAACTATACTCTTTCACATATGCTGAAGACGCTTGAATACGGAGGACACTTTCGTGCATCTATCAGAAGGCACTTTCAAAAGGAATCAGTTCGGTTTTATGGGGTGCAATTTCCTCATAGACAAATTGTCCAGTTTCTCCTGATGCTAGGGCAGACCGTGTGTGTGTGTGTGTGTGTGTGTGTGTGTGTGTGTGTGTGAGAGAGAGAGAGAGAGAGAGAGAGAGAGAGAGAGAGAGAGAGAGAGAGAGAGAGAGAGAGAGAGAGAGAGGTGGATTTCAGCAGATTCTGACCAGTTCTGGAGAACCGGTAGCGGAAATTTTGAGTAGTTCGGAGAACCGGCAAATACCACCTTTGGCTGGCCCTGCCCCCATCTATTCTCTGCCTCCGGAGTCCCAGCTGATTGGGAGGAAATGGGGATTTTGCAGTAACCTTCTTCTGGAGTGTGGAGGTATTGGAGATTTTAGTGTCTTTCCCCTGTCATGACCACCAAGCCAAAGCCACGAAGCCATGCCACACCCACCAAGCCACACACATAGAACCTGTAGTAAAAAAAAAATTGAAACCCACCACTGGTGTGTGTGTGTGTGTGTGTGTGTGTGAGTGAGTGAGTGAGAGAGAGAGAGAGAAACAGAGAGACAGACAGACAGACAGACAGACAGAGTGAATCAGAGAGAGAGAGAGAGAGACAGACAGACAGAGAGAGACAGAGAGAGAGAGTCAGAGAGAGAGAGAGAGAGAGAGAATCAGAGAGAGAGACAGAGAGAGAGAGAGAGAGAGAGAATCAGAGAGAGAGAGAGAGAGAGAGAGAGACAGACAGAGATAGAGACAGAGAGACACAGAGAGAGAGACAGAGAGCGTCAGAGAGAGTCAGAGAGAGACAGAGAGAGAGATGGGGTGGGCTACATATTAAAAATGAGACATAAAAGAGCATTTCTGGAAAACAGTAATAAAAACTATTACTAAGTCAACCTACATTCACGTTAATAAATGTCTTTCTTTCCTTCCCTTCTCCATTTCACAGCTACCTAATGATAACCAAGTAGCCGATCATCGAGAGATACTGGTTGTGTTATTGTGAACCTTACAATAAATCCAGCCTGAAATCTGCCAGGCATTTTGTTCTACAAAGCATATGGTTTAGCAGATAACATGATTTCTGACCTAGAAACCTGAACTGGCAGCTTTGAAGCCAAACAAAAAGTAGGATGTCTCAGCCTGTCAGTTCCACTTCGTCTCTCTTCTGCTAGTGGCATTTGCGCCATTGCATTGGCGGAATTGCGCATCTGTGCCCAACCCTTGTGCCGAGCAGCCTGACTGGCCGAGGCTCCGTGTTTTGTGCATAGCAACGTGGCAGGATTGCTTTCTCAGCCCTTCCCTTTGGGAGGATGCCTGTCCACTGTGGTATAGCTGAGGTAGACAACACGAAGCCTGGAGATAACCCGACTGGATTCTTTTAATTAAAGGCAGATTAAAGGGTAAGCAGGTAGGCTGCAAAGCAAAGCAGCCTTTTTATTCCAAAGAAGGCCCCTGGAGTCCATAAACGGTGTTAGAAATTAAAAAATGGTGGGTGGCTTTAGGCGATAACAGCTGGATGGGAAGAGCTGAAGACTTGCTGCTGCTTAGAAGGTAGGGCAGAAGGGAGGGCCCTGCAGGGAAGACACTTGGTAGAAAGGCAGTCTCCCTCATGGCTGCAGTTTTCTAGCTGTAGAAGTGAAGGGGGGAAAGTCAATAAGCTTTAAACAAACTGCAGACATTTTAGGCTAGAAACAGTTTGACAGAGTTGGAAGGGACCTTGTAGGTCATCTAGTCCAACCCCCTGCCCAAACAAGAGACCCTATACCAGAGGTGTTCAAACTTGTGACCCATGGGCTGGATGCGTCACTTGCTGGCCCTGCCCCCACCCGGTTTAGCAAAGGGCAAAAAAGTTCCCGATACATCACGTGACGATGCTGTGATAACGCGAGTTTGATACCCCTGCTCTACACTATTTCTGACAGATGGCAGTCCAGTCTCTTCTTGAAAGCTTCCAATGATGAAGTGTAAGAAGTGAAGCTCATTGTAAGGATCCTTTCATAGCATAACTATGTCCATTCTGCTGAATTAAGGTCCTTTCACACAAACCTACAGTACATACCACAATTGAAGGGGAATGAATGAATGAATGAATGAATGAATGAATGAATGAATGAATGATCCAAAGGTGCTTTTTTCAAGAGGCAACTGGACTTTCTGGTTTTTCTTTGAAGACATTTTGATTCTCATCCAAGAAGTGAAACGTCTTCAAAGAAAGTCCAATTGCCTCTTGAAAAAAGCACCTTTGGGACAACCATAACCTGGGTGACTGAGAATCTCCATAGACATTGAATGAATGAATGATGAGCAAACAAACAAACTGGAGAAAGGGAGAACAGAACTCCTATCAATTTCATTTCTGCCAAATGAAGCCAGAATTCTTTTTTCTGGATGTGCTTGGAGGAGAGAGCAAAAATTTCCTTCAGTGGAGAAAAGGATCATTCGCAAACTCTGCAAGAAGTCAGCCTCTGAATTTTTGAAAGGGAAATATTTGTACAACACTGCTGAGGTAGAAATAAATCTGCTCAGCTGCAGAATTAGATCCATGTCATTGGATCCCATAGGTTTAGAGGTGCTTTTGAACTCAGTGGAAGTGCGCTTATAGCCACATGGATGTACTATCTCCATATTCTCAAACTGCAGTCATATTTGTAATGTCTCTATCGATATATACCAGCTTACATTACGTTCCATGGGTTGAGGAATCCAGCTTTTTCACAATTTCTGTGAGATGTGTTTTTCCAGGCTGGAATCAATCAGAAATTATAAATCTAATTGGTTTGATTTTGCTTCTTCTGCATCTATAGATATCAGCAATAATCTTTTGACAGTTGCAATAGCAGCCAAGCAGAAACAATCAATCTGCATTAATATCCAGAAATATCCTTTTGTCTCTTCCCATTCCCATTCTGTTTTCTTTTATTTACAAGGTTAAACCATGTATTTCCCACTTTCTTGAAAATTCTCAAATGCTCAATTTGCTTTGGGCCTGGAAAAAGACAAGGAGCTTCTTTTCAACCCTGAGAACAGACAGTGAACAGACCAGGGTTTAAAAGACGCACTGCCAGAAACATTTTTGCTTGCAAAGGATTGATGACTATAGGTTCAATGCTTTATATGTACTTTGTAATATGTCAGTGCTAATGTGAATATTTATGTATACAACTGAATTGGACTTTGATTGGAGGGATCCAGTTGGAGCACCCAGTAAACCACAGAGTTCATTTCATGCTGGTCACAATATCCCAGCAATTTCTTTTTCATGACTTTAATTCTTGACTGTTTTCTATACAGAAAGTTCAAACGTGGTTATCCCTTGGTATCCGAAGCATTCCTTTTTCTGTTTCCATTCTGTTTGTTCTTATTTATGCTGCCTTGTATCACAGTAATGTTTGCACATAATAAATGCCCAGTACCTTCAAGGAAATGTCTATCAAAGCATGAACCACAAGATGTTGGTCTTCAAGATGCCACAAATCTCTCATCTGCTTTGGCTGCAAGACCAAGAGTATGACTCCTTTTTTTCAAAATTGCTGCAGAGTCAGCCCCAAATATATCTTCCATGACTGTTAGGGTTGTGTGTAGGCATTTTAAATCAACACTGCTGCTGTCTAGATAATATAGCTAGTGGTATTCTTACCACCCATTGTTACTCATCACTTTTCAAGACATGTTGGCTGGGGTTATCTTGGGTTCATTTGTGGCTTATTGCTTGGAAAAAAAGGAGCTTCATTTTGCTCATTTGAATGTGTGTTAAGAACAGACATTGAGAGTGGTTTGTAATTCCAGAAGACGAGTTCCTACTTGCCCTCCCCCACCCCCACCCCCGGCACACTGCTTTTCAAGAATAAATTCCCATCATCCAATTTGTCCAGCTTTCATTATCTTTCTGATATGCTCCATTTCTGCAGGAGAGTGTTTGACAAGTTCAGTAGCTGAAAAGATGATAATTTAAGTGGGACAGAGAATAATTTCTCTGCTCTCAATATCCTCTCTGCCAACTTTTCCATTGGTCTTAGAGTGTTTATTTCAGGGGTGGGCTTCAAAAATTTTAGCAAGGGGTTCTCTGCCTGGTTGCTGGGTGGGCGTGGCCATGGTGGGGGTGGCCTAGTTGGCCTCCTGCACCAAGGGGGGGGGCTTTTGGCCCTCCCCAGGCTCCAGAGGCTTTTCTCAACCTCTGGGAGGGCAAAAATGACCCCCCCAGGCTCTGGAGGCCCTCGAACCTCCTGAACTTCCAGTAGGCCTGCTTTTTGCCCACCCCGAGCCTCCACGTGCGTCCTGCACTTACCTGCATCCAAAAAGGGTCATGTGGGGACTCCTGGGAGGGGAGGGGTGGGCGGGGCCAGTCAGGAGTGGGATTTGGGGGTTCTCCAAACTGCACAGAATCTTAGTTAGAGGTTCTCCCAAACCCCTGGGAACCCCCAGCAGTCCACCCATGGTTTATTTGAATCTACATCCATAAAGCTGGAAGCACTGGAGGAAGGTTAGGAACTTTTAAAAGCAAACACTGTCAGAAAGGTCCTCTTATTTATGAAAGACTTTTGTTAGGATATGGTTTGAGCCTAACAAGTTGTCCAGGCAATATATGTGTTCTGTGACTTTAATATGAATATGTATTGTGTGACTTTAAAGTTTTACTGCTGATTCACTGTAATGCTGAGTCATGCTGTAATTAGATAATCACTGGTTGTGAACGTATTTAAGGAAGGTACTGTAACATATTCAGTTGATGATAAGCTACCATTGTGTGAGGAGTTGCTATCATTGTGCTATCATCGGTTGGATGGATCTGCTACCATTGTGGCTTGTGAAGCAGAGTGAGTTTGTTATTCTAACCAACTACTGTTTGTGTGATAAGAAGAGTTTTTATATCACTGAACTGATTTAACTGGCAAAGACCTGGATTGATTTAAAGACTATGAGATTGTTTTTTCACTATAAAGTAAACTTTTGATAAACCAGTTTGCACGTCTCTTATTCATTGCTCTCAGCAACGTTTCTCTGTGCTCTACACTCTGCTGGTTGGTAACACAACAACAATATCCTTAGCAACTTTGAAATTCTGTTATTCTTTAAATGGTCTGGCAAAAGACCTATTGTTGCAATCCAATATCTCACCCAAGTATTTTCTTTTCTTTTCTTTTCTTTTTTTCTGATTAGATCTTTGGGTGGCAATAGTTAAGTACCTAAAAACTCATTTTAACCAAATAGCACAAAATCAAATAATAGGATTGGGATGAGGTATGCACAGTGCTTGTGCAAGGGAAACAAAATGAAATGATCATTTAAAAAGGGCTTTTCCCCTCATCTCCAATGTCCAGTTAAACCACCAACCAATTTTTATGAGAGTGAAGCTCGGAATGCATCGTGAGTATAATGTCCCTTTTATAGTTCCAAATACAAACATTCTATATATATATTTTCCTTCTTATTTCCTGCCTTATAAGATGTATTTGTAGCCTGGAACTAAAAAAGAGAAAAAAGTCCACCTTTGCTTTAATCTGTATAGGACGCCGAAACAGATCACAATGTCTACTCTGAATATTTGTTATGAGCTTTGCTTCCATCCTTCCAAGTCCCTGATATAAGATGCAAGTGAAAATACTGCTTCTTTCCAGCCTAAGTGGCCTCTAGCTCTTTGTAGACATGCTACCATTTGATGATTAAGCCTGGATGAGTTGAATTTGGCAGCCTTGTGAAACCACAATATAAATCTGTTTTCTTTTGGAGCAGTGGATCCTTTGAAAGCGATTTCTTCTCTGTCTCATAAATACATTGGTTATATGTATCAGAATCTGAACTCTGAGCCACTTTTCCCTGGCAATGACTAATAGCAGTCTCCTTTTATTATTGATAAACTCTCTAAGACATCAAGCAATAAATTCAGCCACCCAGTGAAATTAGTAATAGGTTTTATACAGATAAATGGTTACTGGCTACTAACTGAACAGGCTTTCCATAAGTAAAGTTGCAGGTGCTTTTGATCTATTGTTATAGGTCATAATAATCATACTGAACCATTGTGCTCAAGGACATAGGATGCTTCCCTCTATTATGAGCCTCGGTGGCGCAGTGGTTAGAGTGCAGTACTGCAGGCTACTTCTGTTCACTGCCAGCTGCCTGAAGTTCGGCAGTTCGAATCTCACCAGGCTCAAGGTTGACTCAGCCTTCCATCCTTCTGAGGTGGGTAAAATGAGGACCCAGATTGTTGGGGGAAAGAGGCTGACTTTGTAAACTGCTTAAAGCACTGTAAAGCAGTATATAGGTTTGCTATTGATAACTGATCTTCATTCTTCTCAGATCCAAACAGAAATGCCATCTGAGGATTTACATCTGCAGCTTTCTGCATATGAAACATGAGCTTTATCTCCCAAAACACAGCTAAAGGCATTGTATGTTGCACATCTAGGATATCCCACAAAAGAGAGAGAGAGGGAGGTCAGTTCTTATTTGTGCACTTTCTGAAGGTAGGCAACTGAGAACATGTTAGATCAGGAGTCTGCAACCTTAAATACTCAAAGAGCCATTTGGACCCGTTTCCCACAGAAAAGAAAACACCAGGAGCCACAAAACCTGGGTAGGCGTGGTCAACAATGTCACACACTTCCACCAGTCACATGACCCCCCTAGCCACGCCTACCCAGCCGGTCATTAGGGCAGAGAACCAGTTGTTAAAAAACACCGGGAACCACAAAATCCTTTTGACATATCTCTCTCTCCCCTCCCTTCCTCCCCCCTCTCTGTATCTCTCTGTCTCTGCCCTGGCCGCTTCTCCATCCCCCGCCGTCACCCTTACTTTCTCAGGCCAGGCAAGGAGTGATTGGGAGGGGAGGGTGAGGGGTGGGGCCAGCCAGTGGTGGGATCACCTGACAGGGAGCCACAGCAGAGGGCCCAAAGAGCTGCATGTGGCTCCGAAGCCGGAGGTTGCTGACCCCTGTGTTAGATCAATGAACTCAACTTGGTGCCTTCAAGATGCATCAGGCTACCATTTCTCTGAAATAAGCCGTCATAACTTATGGTCAAAAGTTCTGAGAACTATCATCTATAACTGCTGGATTCCTGGTTAAAAACGAACAACAATCAGACCCAGAAATTGAAACAATGTGTTGGAAGGTAATAGCCAAAGCAGTACTGAAAACAAACCTTAATCTCTTTGTAGAACGCTTTTAATTGAACATGCTATAGAGACTATATTTCAGCTAGGCTAAATGGAAATGGCCTCTTCTTAATAACTGTGTATCTATGTTCCCTACATTGTTAACTGAAAATATGTGAAGCTTTAAATGTTCTTAGCAAGTGTTAATTGCAAGCAAGATTTTAGAGTCGTCTTCTTCTTCTTTTTTTTTTTATGCCTTGTAAATGCACAGTTTAACTCTGGTAGCCATTTTTTAAATTACTGTAATAGTTCCTTAAATCAAAAACATATTAATAGCAGAGGATAGGAGAAGCACATTTCTTCCCTGTAACATAATTACTCTGTCTAGGGACTAGAATACCATAGACCTTGCTCTGCAGAATGAGAAACTGTTGGGTTTTTGGGTTTTTTTTGGGGTTGCTCCTTTCTTTCTTCAGATGCCTTTCATTGCCTTTCACTGAATGATCTAAAGATGATTGATATTAACCTTGCTTGGAATTCCTTCAGTGAAGGATGGTGGGCTACCTAGATAGTCATCCCTATTTATCTCACAAGGGTTTGAAGAAAAGGGGAGAGACTAAGTCTGCTTGCTTAGAAGTTCTGGCACCGGGTATAATGGATCAATTGATAGAGAACAATGAAAAACCTTCGAGACTCTCAATAAGGAAAGCAATTTCTCCCTCTGGCTTCCCCTTCCCCTTGATGCCTTCCAGAGAGTCGATAGTAAGGCAAGATAAGGAAATATGCAGTCAACTTTGGTCTTTTCTTTACTCTGCTCCGATTGGAAGACGTTGATCTATAACAATTGGCGGAAGTAACAATTATAGACATGCCCCTCCACTAGAATGGAAAAACAAAGCAAATATGAAATTGTCACTAAGCTCTACCATCTCTTTCTAATGCTTTGCTGAAAAACACCATCTCACAATTTTTCATTGCTCTTTCTAAAAAGAATGCAGGGTTTTGCTCCATCTCAGGAGACTTTAGGCTTCCTTCTTCTTCTTGGTGGTGTATCTATTTATTTTGGAGGGGATGTGGTGGCTCAGTGGCTAAGATGCTGAGCATGTTGATCGAAAGGCCGGCAGTTCAGCGGTTCGAATCCCTAGTGCCACGTAATGGGGTGAGCTCCCGTTACTTGTCCCAGCTTCTGCCAACTTAGCAGTTTGAAAGTATGTAAAAAATGCAAGTAGAAAAACAGGGACCACCTTTGGTGGGAAGGTAACAGCATTCTGTGTGCCTCTGGCATTTAGTCATGCCGGCCACATGACCACGGAGACGTCCTCGGACAGCGCTGACTCTTCGACTTTGAAATGGAGATGAGCACTGCCCCCTAGAGTCGGGAACGACTAGCACATATGTGTGAGTGGAATCTTTACCTTATTTATTTATTTAGTTAAAATAAACTCTGGCACAATAATAAGTGGAATATACTGCTACAGGGCAGTGTTAAATTTCAGGGTTTAGTAACTATGGTTTAAAGAGCAGATTTCCTAAAGTTTCTGTGGCTGGTATCTTCAGAAGGCAAAGGGGCAGATCTCGGACAACAGAGCAGGGGCTAATTGGAGTCCTATATCTAGGTAACTGATAGGTGATTGGACTTCTAATTGTTTTTTTAGCTGAGACCAACCTGCATCAAATGCATCAATAGGAAACTAGCTCAGCTAAAGACCAATCAGAAATCAGGTCACCAGGCTATAAAGACAGGAACCCAGTCAGTTGCTTGTGGTTTGTGTAGCAGATCACCTTGCCTGACATCAAGAAATCTGCTGTCTAGATCATGCTCACTAAACCCTGAAGCTCAGCACTGCTCAGTAATTAGTGGACTTGCTGATGGGGGTGGAGGAAGGGCTATTGATGCTGCGGCTCTCTGTGAATTATCTTTCCTTCATTCTAACACTTCCAGTTTGAAAAGTTGGACAGTTTTGCTTTCTTTAGGATTGTCTAGGAACTTAAGAAGCAAGAGATGCTGAAAAGCACTAGGAAAAAAAATGATTGCATAGTAAAGGATGCACATTCCTTGGCTGCTTTGTAATCAAATGAGCACTCTGCCCATCTTTTCTTTTGAAAGTATTGTTTTGAAAGTATTTCTTTTGAAAGCACAGTCGGTAATCCAACTGAATGAGAACAAGTAGGAGAAATATGCAGAAGAAAATTCTGTATGCATTATCCTCTTCTCCTCCACCACATCCCCAAAGATGCTCTGAAATGATGCTTTATTACAATCTATTTATTTATTACAAGCATCCTTCTAAGTAGAGAGTATGCTCACAATAGATATATAATATTTGATGAGCTATTCAGAAAAGTTTGATCAGAAGGACTCTTATTCCTCTGAGTGACAAACCCACAAAGCTTTGGAACAAACAATTTGTCCCTGAAATAATAATTCATTAACAAACGTCTTCTTAAGGGTGGATTTGCTCAAATAGTGAGTCTGAGAATCTGCTGGTTGCGGTGAAAGTGTGATTGTGACTCTTGCAATATCTGGGAAAGATGGTTGTCATATTTCATTGGGCTGAATTGTAACAGGTCTAATGAGAAAAGGGTTAGAAAATTGCCCCATTGATTTTCCTTCTCTTCGTCCTCATCAAGGAGTCAGAAATAATGGAGAGGATGAGCCCTCTGTATCTAGAAGACTTCCGCCAGCTTTCCAGAACACATAAAAAAGAGGAGTGTTCAACATTCTCAAAGCTGTCTCTCCACTTCTAATATAAGTTTTGCTACTTCTAATGTCAGCTTTGGAAGCCATATTAGCACCAGAAGCTTCAACGCTGCCAACTCCATGTGCCTGGGAAAGTAGTAGGGGTGATCTAGGAAAGTGAATATAGTTAGACATAATAGCATTCTTCCCTTCAGTCAAGGTCATAGTGTTTATGCATCTAGAGGAGGAGTGGTTGCAGAGATGGCTCAAGTTGGGACGGATGATGATTGGACCATATGACAGACTGATGGGTGAAGGGGATGGATTTGGGGTTTTGATTTACTGAACAGAAACCCAAAACCCTCAGATTTGGGTTTTCCCAGATGTGCCAGTATACCTACTCTAATAAAATGGAATTTTGAGAATTGCCTGCCTCGGAGTTTTTACTTGGAGTTGGGGAATTTCTGGAACGCTGACATCTAAAAGAAGCTGGTTTCCTTTTCAGAGGAGCACAAAAATTTGTCCTTTCTTGGATTTGTTTTCCGCAATCAAGAAAGTTGGAAATAAATGTTAAATAGAATCTAAGAAGTGTATCTAAAAATGGGACCATATTTCTTCTTCCCTTTTTAGAACTGCATGTTCCATATTGCTCTCCTTAAGGCATATCTTCTCCCTACTGATTTCTCTCCCTCTCCCCCCCCCCCCCCCGCTTCTTTTCCCTTCTTTTGTCAAGATTTCCCAGGATAATAATTTTGACTCAGGCTTTTCCCACTAAAGAATCTTTTTAAACAGCACTGTGCATCCTGCATGTATCAAAAGTGTTTTGATGGGACTCAGTAGCTTTAGTTATGAAATCAATACAGTGCCTGAATGCATTGATACACATTTCCATCACTTAAATATCATTAGAGGAAAGATTTTAACAGATCAGTACATTATACTTTAAAGTTTGACTTTAAAAGAATGCCAGAAATTTGCTGAAAGGCATCAGTAATGGGATTCACTATCTTCCTAGGGTTAATTTATTCTTAAAAGAATAAGAGCCATTATCTTAAATATTTTCTCCCAGCCCCCAAACAGAATGGGATAGAGGAAACAGCCTTTTGAAATTCAAAGCATATGGAAAAATCATAACTAATATTTTTAAACTAGAAGAGTTACAAGAAATTTGGAAAATTATATATTCCTTTTTGAAATAGAGCTGAAATTATTCACCAAATAATTTAGAAAAAGACAAGATGGCTGTCTTAGAAAAAGACAGCCATCTTGTAGATTTTCTTCTATTGTTCTCCATTATGTTTTATTTGCTTTTAAGGGAGACTAAACTCTCCCTTTCTTGCCCACCCCCATTCCAGCTGATGCTGGCCCCTGTTTTCCTCTTTCTTTATCCATTTTTTTATGATCTTGTAATCCTTTTACCAGAATGGAATTGGGGCAACTGAATGGAGCTGAGAGTTTACTGGCCAGATGCCCTTCCTGACACCTATGTGAAGTTTGCAGCAGATACCTTCTGGTTGCGTCCTGATAGAGAAACATCTGTCACAGTCTAGAATTGAACTCTCAACTTCCCGAGTGTGAGGCAAGAGACTTCACCTCTAGACCACCACACCACTCTTCTTTCTCTATCCAATATGGCTACCAATAATGAAACAGTATCTGAGAATCCTCCATTGGAAAGCCAAACAATGAATCATGGAGCTGAACTGTCTAATGGCTTCAGGATGTCAGCAAACGGCCAAAGTGCTATTTTAACACTGCTGTTGAGCATTCACCCATACAAATGAAACAAACTCAAATTTATTATAGATACCCTCCTCAGCCTATTTTGGGGGAGAAGGATTGATAAAAACAACAATTCTTCTGTCGAGTGAGGTGAAATAAAATTGAAGTCTCTCTCTCCCTCCATTGCTATTTGTTCCCTCCCAAACAAACAAGTGCCTTTATTCCTATATCTACCTCATTGTTTTTTCATTCCTGGGTTGCATTTGTAATCAGACTAGCTGATAACCCAGTGTTGCCCAGTTATTTATTTATCCCAATCCTGTATTAGACAGGAAGAGCAACTTCATCCTGAGCCCTGATCTCAGCGAGAATTAAATTAGTTTAAAATGTTTTCCCTGTGCCCCCAGAAGTGTCAAGTAAAAGGATACCAATTTGTTGTTTTATTAGCTGATCCATGATCATTTGGTATGCTTTTTTCTGATCTTGATTTAGAAGTGGCTTCTTGTCTGTGATATATCCACTAAACTGTTCGACATTGAGTTCTTTTCTCGTGTGTAATCTGTGTGAAGTACATCATGTTACTCTGAAAGTGGTGCAGGCAGGCTGAGTTGCAGTAATGTTTTATTGATCATGGCCATACATTTGTCCTCAAGAATAA
This sequence comes from Arizona elegans, assembly GCA_022577455.1. NCBI lineage: Eukaryota > Metazoa > Chordata > Lepidosauria > Squamata > Colubridae > Arizona > Arizona elegans. The sequence continues at coordinate 15,257,330 of JAKOOJ010000013.1, read as the reverse complement.
TCAAAGCCTTGTTGAAAATATCTGGACCAAACGTAATTTCTAATGTTGGATTTTCTCCCTTACCAGAGGGAGCCCCCTTGTGGAGTACTGTGAAGCCATTACCATGGTAACCCCACTCTGCTGTACAATAGAAGCCATTTTAAGGCAGTCTAGTAGAAGTCAGTTTAAGGCACAACAGGCTGTATCTTAACAGAATACCCTGCCAAGGGGTGTTAGGGGTGTCTTACTCCCACAGTATTTCTTTCCAGGGAGTAAGTCATCTGTGTACCAAGTTTGGTTGAAATTGCTCAAGGCGTTCCAGAATTATGCTGGAACATACACACACACACACACACACACACAGAGCAATATAGATTTTTCATTTGAGAATTCAAAGCAATATGCATGGGGGTTCTTTTCATTTGACCTATGCAATAGCATCATTGGAAGAGAGATTCAAGTTCTACTGAGACAGTGACTCAAAATCCCCAATAGGTTTTATGGTTCTTGGGAGCATTTAGGTGTGGGTCTCCCTTGTATAAATCTGGGGCCTAAACTCTATATGCCTATAAGGAAAATTTGAGTGTTCTTATACTCTGAAGTATCAAGGGCGACCTGAGTTTTAACTGTCCAGCTGTTAGTGATAAATGCACATGCTATCTCTGAAGTTTACTACTCAAAATTACATATAAGAAACATACAAATTCCAGAAGTTAACATCCCCTGAAGACACCCTTTTTGTTACTGTTGTTACTTTAAAGTTTCAATTAATTGAAATATTTTTACATTTCTTCCTGGCCACCCAGAACTTAGTATCTAAACAAAGTACCTACTGATAAATGTTAATGACCACCAGGGAAAAATACAGGATATCCTGCTGCATATCAAATGCATTCATTAGTCTTACGAATATTGTGCTGAATACGAAAGCGACCTTGTAATCATCAGAAGCTTGAAATGTTATGACTTCAAAGTTTAGCAGGATTTGCATTACAAAGTAAAATTAATTAGCAGTACATTTGCTAATTGCTACATAATGCCAAGGTAGTGTATATAACATAAAAGCATGATTAACACCAGGCGCTAGTAGGAAGGAAATGAAATTTACTAGACTAATGGCAGCAACAGTGGTAATTTACTTGCTGTTGTGGTTCTTTAAAATGTATCAGTGTGTATCTGAATACTGAACAGCATTTTCTTCTGCAACCTTTGTCAGTTAAGCTTCCCCCGAGTCCTTCATGAACAACAATAACAGAAATGATCAAAAATGCTCAAAACACCTTACAAGAAGAGAGTGGTTTCATTGGCACACCACAAAATGCCAAGCTAAAAGGCCTTAGCTGAATTTAATAGGCCCAACTTCATTGAAGGCAATTTATTAACTCATAGATGACATCAATTAGCATCCCGTGGCAGAAACTCAATACCAGATACTTCAATGTCATTGACAAAGTCCTTTGTGTTGCCCACTCTCTCCAAACATCTGTTCCTCGTGCTAAAAGTGCCCCAAGAGCAAGCTAGCTCTAAGACCATATTGAAAGAATGCTTAAGGAAGAAACAGAAGAGGCTACTGGAACATATTTATGTTCAACTATTTTTTTCCCCTTTCAGTCTAGTTGGACAAAACAGCTGATCATTGATCACCACAGGCAATAACTCTTTTTTTCAGGTCATCTCACTGCTGAACCAAAGCATGGAAATTGTTGGAACATGTGGATTTCCCCTGCAAGTTTAAAAGGCGTTATGATCTGGAAGTAAGATGCAGAAACGCTGCTATAAGGTTTCTTCAGGAGGACATTTCTGAACAGCCTTACTAATCTAAGAAAATGCTATTATTTTCAATTGGTTTATTCAAGCAGGATAGTAAAGTTCTAATAACCTTCATATGTGTACTAAATCTTCTAGCTGAACACAATGTCTAGCTATGGCAAACCTAGACAACATATTAAAAAACAGAGACATCCCCTTGCTGACAAAGGTCCGTACAGTCAAAACTATGGTTTTCCCAGTAGTAATGTCTGGCTGAGAGAGTTGGACCACAAGGAAGCACCAAAGAATTTTCAAATTGTGTTGGAGAAAATTCTTGAGAATCCCTTGGATTGCAAGGAGATCAAATCAATCAATTCTAAGGGAAAATCAACCCTGACTATTCTTTGGAAGGACAATGAAGCTGAAGTTCAAATACTATGGCCACCAAATGAGAAGAGTGAACTCCTTGGAAAAGACCCTGATGTTGGGAAAATTTCAAGGCAAAAGGAGAAACAGAGGGCAGAAGATGAGATGGTTAGATAGCATCATGAATAGAATGAATGTGAATTTGGACAAAATCTGGGAGACAGAGGATGGGGAGGGGGCTCGCATGCCATGATCCATGGGATTTCAAAGAGTTGGAAACAGAAGCAACTGAACAACAACAAAGTTCAATTACCGTACCGAGAAGTTTAACCTATGAAGTAAATTTTGAATTACGCAGTCATTTCAAGACCAGTCTTGAATCTTCATGTTCATTACTTAAAGTGAACTTTCTATGAGCATTGTACTCTTATCTCTAATTTTCTTTATCCTAAATATGAAAACATTTTAATATTTTCATCTTTCTTCCTTTTCTGAAAACAGAGAGAGACAGTGGTAGTTCTTGAATAAGTAAAACCTTCTTTTAAATAACTATCCAAATGCAAAGGTATGATCCTACTAGTTCAAAACTTGTTCTCAGTGTGTGAGGGGGGTCCTAATTCTTGTAACAGGGCAGAGGATTACATTCTTGTAAAGAAAAAAAAATGAAATTTATTATATGAGTATCCTACTTAGCAGACTTCTTTTTTTAAAAAAAATAATGCCTTGCTTGGGATTGTCTCAAGAGTGTCAAAGAGGGCTGTGAAAATATCTACAGACCCCTCACATCCTGGACATGAATTGTTTCATCTTTTACCCTCAAAACGATGCTATAGAGCACTGCAGATCAGAGCAACTAGACACAAGGACATTTTTTTCCCCAAATGCCATCACTCTGCTAAACAACTAATCCCCATAACCCTGTCAAATTAAGTAAGACTGTATTACAATTCTTCTTCTCATCCTTACTAGAACCTGTCTCTTCCCACTTATGGCTATATCCATGTTGCTTGTATCTTTACAACTTATATTGTTTTTATTGTTTCCTAGTATGGTTTGATTGCTTATTAGTATCCTATGACTATCACTAACTGTTGTATCTTATGATTCTTGATGAATATATTTTATTTTTTCTTTATGTACACTGAGAGCATATGCACCAAAGACAAATTCCTTGTGTGTCCAATCACACTTGGCCAACAAAAAATTCTATTCTAAAAAAAACCCACCAAATCTGTATTGTATAAAACAAGTGGCTGATGTCCAGTTCTGAAAAACTTCCTAGGGAAAGAATTACTAGCATTGTAATGGGTGAGATACAAACTACTGTTTGAACGTTTGGAGGCCCCAACACTGAGCTACCATTATTGATAGCTCCTGATTACCTATTGCAGTGGTTCTCAGCCTGTTGTCCATGGACTCCTGGGGGTGGGGTGGGGCTGCAGGGTCACGGTGGGGTCTGTGAAGGCTTGAAAAAAAGGTTATGATTTAAACCTTGAGTTAAAGGGGGTCTGTGGCCACCAAACATATTTAAAGGAGGTCCATGATGAAGAGAAAGTTGAGAGTCACTGACCTATTGTACAAAGACCTTAATATGATTGATGTAGAAGCCATTCCTTTTCCAAGAATCGCGGTAAGTAACCGGTCTTTTAGAGAAGATCACTGCTTTGGTTTTATTGTAGTTAATAACTTGATGTTACCTACTGCAGTGCTGGGTAATGGCACAATCTCATGCCCCTTTCTTGTGTTAAATAAAGAATTACTATATTATCAGTGTATAAAAGGATGGAGATGGATTAAACAGGTCTATTTCTTAGTGCAAGGGGTTGAACTCATTTTGGTCGGGGTTTGAATCACTGAGTTAATATAAAGCTGAACAGCTAAGGTACCAAAAAGCAGTTTCACCCCTGTTTCACTCCTTTATGAACATGGATAATAGGTGGCAAGTGCCCTATAGCTTCACAGTATACTTGCATTAAGTGTTGTCATGTAATTTCTTGACCAGCAATAGCAAATATTGATCAGTAGAAAAAAGCAGACATTTCTCCCGGGATCAAATCAAATCTTCAGCAAAGTTTGCATGCAAGCAATAGGTGTATATTTTTCTAATGGTAGTGAGATGAGCAGTCATACCAATAAATTATAGAATAGAATCATAGTCATAGAATAGATTAATAGAGGATAAGATACTGGTTTCAAAGACCGCCCCCACGCATGAAATCAGCTTGTACTTCTGCCAAGATTTTATCCTACAATGTTCAAACGTCTAGTTTTTCTGGGGAGACATCTAGTATGTACTTCATTGGTTATACTCCACAAGTTGTTGGAATGAAATTTATCTGGGCTCTTCTATTGATTCATGTACTGATTTATCTATAGGTAGTCCTCAACTTACGACAATTGAGCCCAACATTTCTGTTGCTAAGCAAGACATTTTAAGTGAGTTTTATCCCAGTTTACAATCTTTTTCACCACAGATGTTAAGTGAATCACTGCAGTTGATACGTTAGTCACCCAGTTGTTAAGTGAATCTGGCTTCCCCATTGACTTTGCTTGTCAAAAGGTTGGAAAAGGCGATCACATGACCCTGGGATATGGCAACCGTCATAAATACGAGCCAGTTCCCAAGCATCTGAATTTTAATCACAGGACCATCGGGATGCTGCAATAAGGGTGAAAAAAGGTCATAAGTCATAAGTCAGTGCTGTTGTAACTTTGAATGGTCACTAAATGAACCGTTGTAAGTTGAGGAATTCCTGTATTTATTTTTTCGGGAATTTGGAATGTGGCGTTTACCATTGTGAAGAGAGAAATCAAAACTGGGTCCATTTTTCTTATAATTTCATTTCTGCACCTTGAGTTAGTGTAAAGGTGAAGAGGAAGATAACAAAGTTTTCTGTAAGCATAATATTGCTAGGAGATGAACCAGAAGTGGGTTTCAGCAGGTTCTGACCAGTTCTGGAGAACCGGTAGCGGAAATTTTGAGTAGTTCGGAGAACCGGCAAATACCACCTCTGACTGGCCCCGCCCCCATCTATTCTCTGCCTCCCAAGTCTGAGCTGATCGGGAGGAAATGGGGATTTTGCAGTAACCTTCCCTTGGAGTGGGGTGGGAATGGAGATTTTACAGTATCCTTCCCTTACTACGCCCACCAACCCATGCCACGCCCACCAAGCCACACCCACAGAACTGGCAGTAAAAAAATTTGAATCCCACCACTGAGATGAACATATATTTTAAGCAGAAACAAAGAAGAGGAAGAATGAAACACAAATTGTGAATAAAAATCAAAATTAGTGCATTCCAAGATCTAAAGTATTCCAAAGCAGGGCATGTGTATATGTTAAAAATATTGCAAGAAGCCATTTTTCTTCATTTTGCCAACTGCCTCTTGTCTCTTTTGATAACTAAGGATTGAAAAAAAAAGGCCATACAATTAAAGCTAAATCTTTGTTCCATTCCATCTCAAACTATAAAAAGTCATTGTCAGAGCAACACAGCATTTTTATTTCTTTTTTTAAATATTTTAAGTGAAGTTATAATACAGGCAAAAAAATGGCAAGCCAAGCTATTTTATAGCTGCTTTTTATTATGTGTGGTATCAAGGGGCATCTTTTTAGATGTCTCCATAGTATCTTTAAAACATATGCTGCATTAAATGCCAGAACTCTCTACTAAATTAATAAAGTTATCTTAAAAGATACTGCCTTTTTTCTCAAGCTGGAGAGCTGAAAGTGGTTTTCAGAAGGGTGACAAGATTTTAAAAATTATGCAGCACAAAAAATAAATCTTTATTAAATAAAAGTCAGGACAATAATACCAGGAAGAAGCAAGAGGAAGAATAGGAATGGAATTATCTGGCTCTAATATGTTATGAAGGGATAAGAATTGAATGATACAATCAAGTTATAATTTCTGATGGTTCTCAGAAAGTTTCTGTGCGTACGTTTTCTGAATACAAAAATAACACAATTTTGGGTTTGGTAAAATCAACATCCCATTTCTAACAGTGATCAGCAATGACTTTGGGAATTTTCAAATACAGGTACTTCTTGATTTACAACCTGTTGCTTTGTTCGAAGTTCTAACCGACTTCCCCAGGGTTACTTATAACCGAGATTCAAAGTTCTGGTCCCTTTCCTTGGGTGCTCAGCAGCTGGCACACTTTATAATTTATGACTTTTTAAAATAAAAAACCAGCATTTACTTCTGGTTTCCGGTAAAACTCACCCATTGTAGACAATGGATTCCCTGAACAACTGTAGTGTTTGCTTAACGACCTCCATAAAACAGAGTGTGGATAGGATAGGATAGGATAGGATAGGATAGGATAGGATAGGATAGGATAGGATAGGATAGGATAGGATAGGATAGGATAACAGAGTTGGGAGGGACCTTGGAGGTCTTCTAGTCCAACCCCTTGCTTAAGCAGGAAACCCTACACCATTTCAGACAGATGGTTATCCAACATCTTCTTAAAAACTTCCAGTGTTGGAGCTTTCACAACTTCTGGAGACAAGCTGTCCCACTGATTAATTGTTCTAACTGTCAGGAAACTTCTCTTTAGTTCTAAGTTGCTTCTCTCCTTGATTAGTTTCCACCCATTGCTTCTTGTCCTGCCTGCAGGTGCTTTGGAGAATAGCTTGACTCCCTCTTCTTTGTGGCAGCCCCTGAGATTTTGGAGCACTGCTATCATGTCTCCCCTAGACCTTATTTTCATTAAAATAGATATACCCAGTTCCTGCAACCATTCTTCATATGTTTTATCCTCCAGCCTCCTTAATCATCTTTAAGGATGTAAAGAGTACATTTTAAGAGTGTAAATTTAGCTTTGCAGAAACAGAAATCAAGAGATGAACTTGGATGGTGGCAGTGATGTTCAGTTTGTCTTTTTAGAGAAAATTGCCATGTTCTACAGTCCTTTATTTATATGGAACACTTTCTTAAAATGCAAGGAACGAATAAGGATTGCAAAGCATCTGAGCAGGAGACTTTGATAGTGATGTTTCGGGCATGGAATTAGAATTGACATCTCTTCTTAATTCTGTCGGGATCAGTTTTTAAGAAGTATATATCATACTGTTATCACATAGATGCCTCCTTGGGGATGAGCTATATCTATTGCATTTGGCCAGTGCAAATGGGCAAGGATATAATTCAGTCCTTTCTTTAAAATATGATAATTTACTGAAGTTGGTTAAATTTCTTAAGTGCATAGGAAAATGCTTTGATTTGCATTTGTTATTGATACAGTCTTGTCTATACCTAACATGGGCATGGCTGTTTTTTGTAAACACACTAAATCATACAGTAGATAACCCCATGTAAATCCAGCCGGTGTGGTTAGTTTATAATTCTTGCATAGCAAGTGTGTCTTTACAATTATTGTTAATGCATTATATAACTGGGAAAACTACTGAGCAGGTTACCTAAAATGTCTTGCCAAAAATATGTAAAAAATCCAGGTGGGCTGATCATGGTTGAATGTCTTTCCAAATCCTTTTAAATGTCTATTTTTAATCATATGAAATGAAAAATTGCCCTTTTCCCATTTCTCTCTCTCCCTTCTCCTTTCTTTCTCCATTTCTGAAATCAGAGAGTATAAATTCCTTCCATATGATATTTGCTAGAGATCTGCCATTTGGGCTCATTTTTTTAAACTAATTTTATTCTCCACATTTGTTGGCAATTTATGCAGCAAATGCAATTATTGAAGATGAACGGCCGCAACAGCTGAAGGCTAAAAAGTGCCACTTGCTTCGAAGCAAAAGAGAAAGAGAAATGGGCTACAAGAGAGAAAATATTAAAAATATAATCTCTCTACAATACTTCTCTGAGAGGATACGTACACCTTCATAAAAATGTAATTTAATTTTCCCAATGTGGTGCAAAAGGGAGATCTAATTATCGTCTTCTAAATTGCTTTCTTAATTTCTTAAATCTTCACTCTTTGTTTATTTCTTTCCCCAAGCTCAGCTTCCCAAATGTAATAGCAGCAGCTGCCATGTGGGGGTCAGTGATAAAACTTCCTTTTGACATACTTCTGATCAAGATGTCAAAGCCCTAACTCAGTGTGCTGCTTTTTTCCCTCTCTTGAAAATAGTTAGAGGGGCTCTGCTGGATTACAACAATTACCGTGAATGTATTCTGAGCTAGAAGTCACATTGTATGCTCTTGAAATCAACTGCCACCTTTCAGCGTATTTTAGCAGGTATCCAAATACTTTGCAGTAGTATATTAATCACCAACTTTATTTTTTTCCCCTTATCTTGTTTCAGTTAAATGGTCTGATCACCCCTTAAAATGAGGCAGGAAGAATATTTTGCATTAGAGCAGTCTAGTCTTCCTACCATGTGGATTCTGGAATTAGCAGACACATCAGACCTTTTCAGATATTTGGGTGTAGATAAAGGTGACTATTAGCTTGATTTGACTCTGTGCTGCTAGAGGCAAAGCTTTTACTAAGTGTATTGACTTAGAGGGGAGTTTCTCGAATGAGGAGACAGGTGTGCAAAATGGAGCTGTTTGGCATTTTACATGAAATGTCAAGGTTATGGATAGGAGATATTTTCAAAAGGGTGGGAATTTTCTCTATGCTTAGAAAATGTCTTAGTTATTCCAAGTGATTTCTTTTTAATTCCCAACAAAATTCAATTGAACAACTTGCTGTACCTTGTTTAATTTCACTCTGCTTTATGATAAATGGATACAGCTACCTGGATGTCAAAAGCTGTATATCTATGGAGACTCTCAATCATCCAGATCATGGTTGTCCCAAAGGTGCTTTTTCAAAAGGTAACTGGACTTTGCTGTTTTTTCCCCTTGAAGATGTTTTGTTTCTCATTCAAGAAGAACTGAAGAAGCTTCTTAGATGAGAAGCTAAAAGTTTTCAAGAAAAAAAAACTCAAGAAATCCCAGTTGCCTTTTGAAAATGCATCTTTGGGTCAAAAGCTATAGTTAAAAACACCACCACATCTCTTTTTATTCAAGCAAGAATTTTGGTCCAGGTACTGTATTTTAAAATACTAAAAAACTAAAAAAGCAGAGACATCACCGTGCCAACAAAAGTGTGTATATTCAAGGCTATGGTTTTCTCAGTTGCAAAGTATTGTTGTGAAAGTTGGATCATAAGAAAGGCTGAGCGCCAAAGAATTGAGGCCTTTGAACTCTGGTGCTGAAGAAGACTCCTGTGAATCCCTTGGACTGCAAGGTGATCAAACCGGTCAGTCCTAGAGGAGATCAGCCCTGACTGCTCTTTAGAAGGCCAGATCCTGAAGAGGAAACTCAAATACTTTGGCCAGTTAATAAGAAGGAAGGACTCACTGGAGAAGAGCCTAATGCTGGGAACGATAGAGGCTCAAAAGAAGAAGGGGACGGCAGAGAATGAGATGGCTGGATGGAGTCACTGAAGCAGTCGGCATGAGTTTAAATGGTCTCCAGGGGATGGTGGAGGATAGGAAGGCCTAGAGGAAAGTTGTCCATGGGGTCGCTATGGGTCAGATAAGACTTCGCAACTAATAATAACAACAACTGTATTTTACAGTTGGGAATTGTTCCCCCAACATCTCCAATTGAGATCCGATATAAATAGGTCATGAACCAAACTGTTTCAAGTATATGGGAGTTAGTTGTCAGTTGATTACGAAGCTTGGCTGCCAAATCTGCCTGCTCAATACTGCTGTAATTAACTACGGCAAACGGCAGAGGACCTGCTAACTATAATTGAGAGATCAACAGAGGCTACGATGGAGTTAGATGTGCATACTAATTACTAAATTATTGAACACCTGCTTTGGAGAAAGGATCTGGAGGGCGGAAAAAAGGAATATGCATGTAGCTCCACCATCCCTTTAAGACACGTAAGTTGGTACCATGCAGAATGAGATGCTCTGGAGAGATGTTTTAAGTTTGAAAAATTGAACTTCCCTTTTAGCACCTTCTGTCTTTCATAAGGCAGTTCCTGGATTTCACACCATGTCATTTCATCCTTCTCCTGACACATTTTATTTCTTGACAATCAAACTGGCTTGTTGATGCTGTTTGTGAAAAGCTATCAAACGAGCACTGTGGATGTCATATCAAACACTCCTGTGACAGTGATGGTGGGGCTAAGGGCTTTTGAAATTCAAGAAAAAGAACTAAAGTGAAAACTTCAGTCTTGTTTGCAGTTAAAATTTAGTTATATGAACTTTTGTGTCCACCTATTAAATCAAAATAGCTTAGTGTAGCCTTGTAACTGATATCGAGAAGGATAAAATAGTCTTCATAGTAAATCCCAACAGAGGTCATGATGAAAGATTCTGAAAGATAACCAGAGAAAGACCTTCTGTGCTGACTTACTGCTTATTTCTAACCAGTATGAAGAAAAAAACCCTTCCAATCTGCAGAGTAGCAGATCAGGAGAATGGGTTTTCTCCCTGTGCTAGGTTCAACAAAGTTAAGTTGTGAAATACGGTCTTCGAATAATGCTGTTGGACAGCTGGTTGGGAAAAGGGATTGTTTGTTTTTAAATGTAAAAGAATTAGCAAATTAAAAATCCAAACCACTTAAAATTGAAAGCCAAAGAGAAAAGGGGACATTGCTGGCCCACCCCTTCATCTGGACAATAGGCAGCACCTGGTTTTATTAATGTTTTGAAATTTACAGCTTAGTGATTCGGAAAATACGTATAATACTTTGAAAAGCCATCAAAAAATTACCTTCATTTATAAAAAGAGATCCCCTCTTGTCTAACCAGAAAATATTTTTGGAGGTGTTTGGAGGCAAGAAGCATACATGGAGAATTGTCTGAGACAGTGGTGGGTTGCCCCCGGTTCAGACCGGTTCACAAGAACCGGTAGTAAAACTGGCGGGAGGCCCCACCCTCCACCCCGGATGTCGTCATTGGCGATCTGTGCATGCAATCCCATTGCAAACCGATAGTAAAGGTAAGTAGAACCCACCCCTGGTCTGAGAGATGGCTTAGGCAGGGAATGACAATTGGCAATTGGCAACTACAAGAGAGGAGAACTGACTTGTCTGAATGCTTCCGTTTTCTATTCATTGTGTGTTCTAATGAAATCTCTATACCATAGTTTAATATTGTGAAGACAAGCCAAAGCAAGGTTGGGTCACACATCTTCCTTATCCCCTCTTTCTCTGGTGCAATTGCAGGAAAAAATCTGAATTCTTGCTTCCGTTTTAAGTTAGCTAGAAGCAAACCTCAAATGACAAGATGTGAAACTGGATGTGTTTCAAAAAGTGTATAAGGATTAAAAATGGATCTACATACCAATTGAGTTTAGATCAGTGGTGAGTTTCAAATAATTTCACCACCGGTTCCCGGAGATGAGGTGTGGAGATTACCTGGGCCGCGTGGCGAAGGCAAGATATATGGGTGGGGCGGGGCTGGGCAGGGTGGGTGGGGCCAGCCGGTGGTGCAATTTGCTGGCTCTCCGAACTACTCAAAATTTTTGCTACCAGTTCGCCTGAACCAGTCTAAACCGGCTGAATACCACCTCTGGTTTAGATCGGGGTGGGTTCTACTTATCTTTACTACCGGTTCGCAACGGGGCCGCACACACGTGCTTGCTTCACTCGCTCGCGCATGCGCAGAAGCATTTTGATGATGTCAGGGTCGGTGGGCGGAGCCTCCCGCTTTACTACCAATTCTATAGAACCGGTGCAAACCAGGGGCAACCCACCACTGGTTTAGATGCAAGGCTGAAAATGATGTGGAAGCAGAAGTCTTCACTCTTCTCTTTGTGGTGACTGTCAGGGAAGGGATGTGGGGAGCGCTCAAACTTATTGTGGCCTATGTGCTTCAAAATCACTAGAAATCTCACCACCAACGGTTAGCAATTATGGTTGCTAACATATACCACAAAAGAGAGACCAGGAAGCTGTGAATTGCTTTTTCCTGGACATAAGCATGGCTTTAGCAGGGCCAGCTGAAGTAAGAATAAGAAACACCTAAGTAACAGGTTGAATGAAACAAAGACTGTCTTTGTTTTATTGTCTTGTCTTCTAATGTCAATGATTTGGGTAAACTTGCTGATGGAACTAAAAAAATAATAATATTCTGCTTACTTTCCCTGTTAACTCGAAGGCATTTACAACTGATAAATTCCCTTCTTTACCCTTTCTTTTCCTCTGCAGTTGCCTCAGCTATATTGCATTTATCTATCGCTTTGAGCTCAGCCGTATTAAGAGCAACAAAGATGATTAGGGGACTGGAGGCTAAAACATATGAAGAACGGTTGCAGGAACTGGGTATGTCTAGTTTGATGAAAAGAAGGACTACGGGTGACATGATAGCAGCATTCCAGCATTTGAGGGGCTGCCACAAAGAAGAGGGAGTCAAGCTATTCTCCAAAGCACCTGAGGGCAGGACAAGAAGCAATGGGTGAAAATAATCCAGGAGAGAAGCAATTTAGAACTAAGGAGAAATTTCCTGACAGTTAGAAAAATTAACCAGTGGAACAACTTGCCTCCAGAAGTTGTGAATGCTCCAACACTGAAAGTTTTTAAGAAGAGATTGGATAACCATTTGTCTGAAGTGGTGTAGGGTTTCCTGCCTGGGCAAGGGGTTGGACTAGAAGACCTCCAAGGTCCCTTCCAACTCTGTTTATTCTATTCTATTCTATTCTATTCTATGCTATGCTATGCTATGCTATGCTATGCTATGCTATGCTATGCTATGCTATGCTATCCTATCCTATCCTATGCTATGCTATGCTATGCTATGCTATGCTATCCTATCCTATCCTATCCTATCCTATCCTATCCTATCCTATCCTATCCTATCCTATCCTATCCTATTTAAATATAATCAGGGCTGGCCAGAACCATGTCGCACAACTGTACTTGTTTTTAATCACAGGATGTTGCTTGACAATTGCTTTGAGGCTGTCGGATGAAGGATCCTGCATAAGCACAAAGCATTACATCCTTGTTCTTCAGATGTCTGCAAAGCTTCTGGGGGTATCTGATTAAATGTATCTTTGTGTTTGCTCTTCCTTTCTTCAAGGCTTCCTAAAATACACACATCTTTTATTTGCAGCTCACGCTGAGCCTGGTTTTTTTTTGTCTCTAGTGCTATGTGCGTGTTTGATCCCCTTCCCCTCCTACGTCTCCGTTTCTCCTTCTCTGTGGGCCCGAACTTTTTTTTTTTATTAGTCTCTTTCATGAACCATTCCCATTTCCAGACATGAAAGACACGATCACAGCTGCTTTTTGCCTCTTCTTTTAATACAAAGACTTGTAGATTTCCTCCAATCGCACAACCTCTTTTTTTTTCTCACGCAGTTTGCTTTTGATGCTAGTTTTCGTTTCATGAGAGCACGAAACCAAAGATTTTGATTAGGGCTGTTCGTGATGTCTGACCACTGCCACACCTCGTACGACGATCATATCAGTATGAGTATCAATATGCCTTCTGAAGCAATCTGCAAATTAAGCTGTCCAGTTGGAAAGAAAACATATAGAAGCAGGGATGAAATGCTCCCAGTTCAGACCGGATCACCCAATCTGGTAGCAATGGAGGCAGATGGTTTGGAGAACCGGTAGCAAAAATCCCTGCCCCCCCCATGCCCAGCTGAACCCGCAATCATGAGAAGCTTTTATTTATTATTATTTTTAAAAGCATTTTTTCTACAACCTCTTTGGTTGAAAAAATGCTTTTAAAAGTTTTAAAAAAAAGGCCTCTGATGATTGCCTGGCTCAGCTGGGATCGTCAGAGGCTTTTAAAAGCATTTTTTTTTACAACCTCTTCATCCGAAGAGGTTATAGAAAAAATGTTTTTAAAAGGAAAAAAAGCCTCTGCCCATCAGGCAAGTCAGCTGGGATCATCAGAAGCTTTTAAAAGCATTTTTTACAACCTCCTCAGCCGAAAGAAAAAAATGGTTTTAAAGGTTTTTTTAAAAAAAAGTTGGCCATGCCCACTCAGTCTTATTACCACCACCACCACCAAGAGAACAGGTAGTATAGAACAGGTAGTAACAAATTTTACATTTCACCATTGTATAGAAGCATGTACTGTGTAACTATATCTCAGGACATTCATGGTTTTTTTTTAATATATATATAAATAACATACAGAATTAAACTACAGTGTAGCTTTATGCCCACACATTCATGTTTTTGTATGAATAAAACATAGAATTAAATTACAGAAAACCACTTGCATAAAAGTCAGATTAGGCAAAATTAGGTGTACATTTTAAATGGGGGAAATAAACCCAAGAGAAATGGGAAAGTGCTTTCAAAGTTAAAAGAGAGAGAATGAGAGAGATTGTGTTGTAATATGGAAGATAAACCAAAATTGAAATGAGAAAAAAAATGAAAAAATTGTAATTGATAGATCCATCCTCCCATCCATCCATCCGTCCGTGTCTGTAGATTCTATTGACATTTCCTCTACATGTCAAGGCCAGCCACCAATCTACTATCTGTACATTGTCTGACACTCATTTACTACCCATTATTATTATTTAGGGTATGATGACAGAAGAGAGGTAAACATATACACACAATCCATGCAGTTCTATACAAAACTACTATGGAGACAGCAGTGGTCTCATAAATGGATGTCCAATTCAGCTATTCAGGTGATCACCTCAGGCATTGTTTCATGAAGATTTTCTAGGGGACCAGAAAACACACGTCAAGGGCAATTTTGCACAATATGTTTAATAGTTTGCATGTCAGCATCACAACAAGTGGAATCTTTCCATCCCCACTGATACAGGGCAGAGGCATTTCTTCCAATGTCACATCTAGTTCTATTCAGTTTTGCCCAGACAGAGCAAGGCCGGTTAAAATTAGGTGGTTTGGTAGAGGGATCATTAATGGTCATGCTACAAGGAGGCACCTGGGACTACCCATTGCAGAATCCTATTACAGGGTAGAATCCAAGATAAGAATTCAAGGATCCAAGGCTTTAGAACAGGGGTCTCCAACCTTGGCGGCTTTAAGACTTGTGGACTTCAGCTCCCAGAATTCTGGCTGAGGGATTCTGGCTGAGGAATTCTTGGGGTTGAAGTCCACAAGTTCTAAAGTTGTCAAGGTTGGAGACCCCTGCTTTAGAACATTTAGTTATAATTCAGGTAAAGGCAGCTGCCTTCTCTCTTGCAGACAAATGAGTTCCTTCCATTTGGGCTCATTAGATCTCTGTTTCTTCCATTGTTAAATATATTTGCTTACATTCCTGTTGAATGCGGTTGAGTTAGAGCAGGGTTTCTCAACCTTGGTAGCTTGAAGATGGGTGGACTTCAACTCCCAGAATCCCCCAGCCAGCGCTGCTGGCTGGGGGATTCTGGGAGTTGAAGTCCACCCATCTTCAAGCTTCCAAAGTTGAGAAACACTGAGTTAGAGAGAAGCCACAGATCTGTCAGAGGGCTAGCTCACAATCAATTGATTCAACTATTCATTTCTTTTTATTTTTCTTTTTTTCTGTTGTGATATATATTTTCAAATGTGGGACTGGCAACTTAGAAAGCTTTGATATTTTTTTGGCACAAATACCCTGCCTGTTATTATGCTTGCATTAAAACATTTTGATAAACACACACAAGGAGAGGAGGGGGAGTAATTACATGTCATACCGCTGCCTCATCAAAGAAAAGTTTACTGGGTAATTTGTACCATGATTTATCAAGGCGTAACGGGTATGCAACTGTGGACAAAAACCTTCCCTTCCCTTCCTTCAAGTTTTACTTATAAAAATGTGAGATATCTCTCATACACCTGGGGGAAACTACATTGGGCTAAAATAAAAAATGGCAATATAATTTAGCTTTCTATAAATATAGTTAGATATTATGCAGGAGCACTTGTTTGCATAATCGTTATTTAATGCTTAGTGTAAATATGCCAGCGTGTTATACTGGCCAAACCATCAAACACAACTGCCTTTTGACAAACAGGGACAAATGGAATTTTTGCTCTAAGATCAGAGATACAGCTTCTTTTATTGTGTTTATTTCAGTGTTCCTTAGAATGATGAAGCACCTCACCAACCGATACTCAAATGGGTGCTCTCCCCTCTTCTATAAAGGACTCAACTCATGTTGTTATGGAAGAGGCATTATTTTATCTTGGAATCAGAAATGTTTATGCAAAGGAAGAAAATCTTCCAAGGCTGGTAGTCTGGAGCAGGCATCTGAGTGCTATGAAAATTCACTGCAACCAATTCAGTCCAGGCCTCCCTTGATCAAAAGTCTTTTCAAAATTCACTTCTGAAAATAACCATGAAGCTCCAGCATACAGGAATCACAGAGTCGTCTTCTTGCTAGAAGCATGAATTATTGTAAAATGAGAAAGATGCTGGAGATATTTGGGTTTATACCAATTTATCTGATTCAAACCTGTACAGGTGCAGTAATAGATATGTCTGGGTATGTCTAGTTTAGATATGTCTGGGTATATGTCTAGATATGTCTAGTTTAATGAAAAGAAGGTCTATAGGAGACATGATAGCAGGGTTCCAATATCTCAGGGGCTGCCACAAAGAAAAAGGAGTCAAACTATTCTCCAAAGCACCTGAGGGTAGGACAAGAAGCAATGGGTGGAAACTTATCAAGAAGAGAAGCAACTTAGAACTAAGGAG
Organism: Arizona elegans; assembly: GCA_022577455.1. Classification (NCBI taxonomy): domain Eukaryota; kingdom Metazoa; phylum Chordata; class Lepidosauria; order Squamata; family Colubridae; genus Arizona; species Arizona elegans. The sequence goes on along the minus strand of JAKOOJ010000013.1, from coordinate 15,240,652 downwards.
AAATTTCCTGACAGTGAGAACCATTAATCAGTGGAACAACTTGCCTGCAGAAGTTGTGAATGCTCCAACACTGGAAATTTTTAAGAAGATGTTGGATAATCACTTCTCTGAAGTGGTGTAGGGTTTCCTGCCTAAGCAGGGGGGTGGACTAGAAGACCTCCAAGGTCCCTTCCAACTCTGTTATTCTATATGCATGTGAAATCACAATTTCAGAATATTGTGATGTGTTTCACAACCTGTTTGTGGATCCATTAAGAAAAACAATTATCCTCCCTCCCCAATAAAAGAGAAAACATATGGAAAATGCATAAATGTTAGGAAAAATCACTTGCAAATAACATACGTTGATATGCACGCTCAGAAAGGAAACTAAATATATTTATCTGAGGAGAAACGGGCATCAAACACACACAAATGTTCTTGTAGGTGTTGCTATTGTGTGTTGAATTTAAAACAGAGAACTGGGAGCAAAGCAGCTTTGAGGGCAGAAAAGTAGGAAAACCAAAACTGAGAGATTCGTCCTTTCTAATGGCAACTCTGGATCTGTATAGGTTAGTTTGATAATTTGAGGTGAGGAATAAGTGGTCTTAACTCAAACAGTTGAAGGTGGAGAAATTGAGGGCTTTATATCTCTTCCAGTAACCTTTGTAACCATTGGCAAGGTTGAAGCTGCCCACAGAATCTAGATATTTTCAGGTTGCCTCAATTATAGCTTTGTGAGATTAGAGAGACTCCAGGCATCTCTCCACTTGTAAAGAACAGAGATCAGTGTCAATAGACACCAACTGTATACTCTGGTTTACTGTGATTTTCCAGGCTCAGATAGATTTGCTCAAGCCTTGGAACATGAGAGCCTTTCAGCTATTGTTTGCATTTGTTGGTTCCTGTATCAACTATTACAAATGTAGGATGTCATATTAGAATGTGTCATTTTCAAGTCAACTTCTCCTTTGTCATTCCAAGTTGAAGAATGAAGTAATAACTGATTTTTCTTCTATCAAGATACTGTATACTAACTAGATTGATTAATGTAAGTAGACTTGTACTCATTTATATCCATGGATGTTTACGAGGGAGGAGGGTGTGAAAGGATAAAATGTGTTTCACTATGCAAACTCTGCTCCTCTCACATATTACATGCAAGTCTGTGGTCCTTAGTGATCTCTGAGCTTGGTTGCATTCTTGCAGATGTATCATTACCCAGCTAGATAATATCATCAATGATATTGGTGGAAGGATGCCCTGAAGTACCAAGGACCCCACAGTTCAACACTGAGCTACAAATACTTTTTTATATGAGCCCTGGTGGTGCAGTGGTTAGAATGCAGTACTGCAAGTTACTTCTGCTGCCTTCCGGCTGCCTGCAATTTGGCAGTTCAAATCTCACCAGGCTCAAGGTTGACTCAACCTTCCATCCTTCTGAGGTGGATAAAATAAGGACCCAGATTGTTGGGGGCAATATGCTGACTCTGTGAACTGCTTAGAGAGGGCAGTAAAGCAGTATATAAGTCTAAGTGCTATTGCTACTGCTATTACAGTACTGACCAAAATTGTGGAAACCTTTTGAGAAAAGTGTATTTTCTAAAACTAGCTAATAACACCACTTTTTTTTAGTAGGAACATAAAATTATATATCAATGGAAAGATAATTTAATCAAGAATGTAAGCAATAACTTTTATGAAGGATTTGCTATTAGAATAGCTGTATAAAGAAGAAAAGTGTAACACATAGAAAAAACAAGATATACAAATGTTATCACCATAGAAAGAACAAGATATACAAAAATTATCACATCAGTTAATACTTAGTTGGGTAACTTTTAGCATGAATTACATGAATTAGCCTTACATCATCTTCCCATGGAATGAACCAAGTCTTTTAGTCCTGCAGCTGTTATAAGGTGAAACCAAGATTGAATGATGGCTTCTATTAACTGGGTTTTATTGTTGAGTTGCTTCTTTGTTATTTTTTTTAAAAATTTATTTTCAATTTATATACCGCCCTTCTCCCTGAGGACTCAGGGCGGTGCACAGCCAGAATTAAAAACATGAAATACAAATATTAAAAACAATTAAAATCTATATAAATTTGGCCCAAAAATTTAAAAAACCACAAACCAATTAAACATTTAAAAAATTTAAAAAATTTCTTCCTAAGCCAGCTTGCTGGAAAAAGTGGGTTTTAAGGGCATGGCGGAAGGCACTGAGGTCTTGGATTATCCTTATCTCTGGGGGAAGCTGATTCCAGAGGGTAGGTGCCCCCACAGAGAAGGCTTTCCCCCTGGGGGTCACCAGCCTACATTGTTTGGCTGATGGCACCCCGAGGAGGCCCTCTCTGTCGGAGCGCACAGGTCGGTGGGAGGTCGTCGGTAGCAGCAGGTGGTCTCAAAAATAGCTAGGCCCTATGCCATGGAGCGCTTTAAAGGTGATAACCAACACCTTGAAGCGCACCCGGAAGACCACTGGGAGCCAGTGCAGCTCGCGCAGGAGCGGTGTTACATGGGAGCGCCATGCTGCTCCCATCACTACCCGCGCTGCTGCGTTCTGGACCAGCTGGAGCCTCCGGGTGCCCCTCAAGGGGAGCCCCATGTAGAGAGCATTGCAGTAGTCAAGGTGAGAGGTGACGAGGGCGTGAGTGACTGTGCACAGGGAATCCCGATCAAGAAAGGGCCGCAACTGGCGAATCAGGCGAACCTGATAAAAGGTCCCCCTGGTTACAGCCATCAGAGGTTCCTCCAAGGACAGCTGCGTATCCAGGAGGACTCCCAGATTGCGAGCCCTCTCAGTGGGGGCCAACGACTCGCCCCCAATAGTCAGTGATGGAGTCAACTGACTATATCGGGATGCCGGGAGCCACAGCCACTCAGTCTTGGAAGGGTTGAGCCTGAGCTTGTTCTTCCCCATCCAGATCCGCACAGCCTCCAGGCACTGGGACATCACTTCAAGGGCATCGTTGGGGTGGCCTGGGGTGGAGATGTACAGCTGGGTGTCATCAGCATACTGATGGTATCTCACCCGGAAGCCACGGATGATCTTGCCCAGCGGCTTCACATAAATGTTGAACAGAAGGGGCGAGAGGATCGATCACTGCGGCACTCCACAGACGAGAGGCCTCGAGGTCGACCTCTGCCCCCCTGCCAACACAAACTGCGACCGGTCGGAGAGAAAGGAGGAGAACCACTGCAATATGGTGCCTCCCACCCCCAACTCCTCCAGCCGGTGCAGCATGATACCATGCTTCTGACTAAGAAGTTTCTTTAGTTGGCTCCATAGATTTTCAATTGGGTTAAGGTCTGGTCTATTCCTAGGTCATTCCAGCAGTGGAATAGGATTATCTTGAAACTCCCCCCCCCAAAAAAAAAAGTTGTGTTATTAGCCATCAAACCTCAAAAATACACTTTCCCCAAAAGGTTTCCACAATTTTGGCCACTACTGTATGTTGGTACATGCAAGTGTATAAGGAGCTTGCAATTTGATGTGCAGGTATCATTTTGATCTCTCAACTTGCTGCTTCAACTTTGTTTCTTGTTCTCAGAGTTAGCATCAGAACCATTTGTGGCTTTTCTCCTCTTATTTATAGTACTACTCTCTTTTGTTGCATCTGTTTTCTTTTTTTGCCTTAGAAGGGGCTCAATTCTGTTTTGACATCAATTCATTGAATGGTCTCCATTAATTACAGCCATGCTTCTCTTCAGTTTAAATCTCTGCCTTTGAAGTGTATTACATCTTCTATACAGAGAGATGAGAGCTTTTAATACAAGCAGCAAGATAATTTTTTTAGCAACAAAACAAGGATTAAACATTTCAAGTGCTTCTTAATATTGAATTTTGAAGAAGAAATCAAATCACCTGGAATGTGTTGGTCAGTTAAGTTCCTCAGTCAGGTATCATTTACCCTGTTTCCCCGAAAATAAGACATCCCCTGATAATAAGCCCAATCAGGCTTTTGAGCACATGCGCTAAAATAAGCCATCCCCCAAAAATAAGCCCTCCCCAAAAATATTCAAACGCAGAGCTGGAAATCAGGTAAGATGGCTCCATGCGCCCCAAAATACTTCCCTGAAAATAAGGCCAAGTGCTTATTTTGGGGTTCAAAAAATATAAGACAGGGTCTTATTTTCAGGGAAACATGGTACTTTTACTTCTGTCCTTGCCTGGTTCTGGTAACTCAGTTTTGTGCAATGCTGCTGTTGTTGTTTTTTTCCCAAGTTTTTTATCTTTTATTTTTTTACACATATTAATGTGTGAACAAAGTGGCACTTGAATATCATACATTCTAATACAAATACAACTAGTAGAATTAATCATAGTTATTACATTCAATCAGCTTATATATTTCTATTAATAATACACATTTATATTAAGTTGCAGTCTGTCATTATCCAATTATTCCTTGTTTTCTCGTTACTACTTTTATTTTATTATATAAAGGAGTATGCACTAATATTCACCCTTCTCTTATTTCTATCTCTTATTCTAACTTTTAATCATGTCACCCTTTATTAGAAAATGTTTTCTTTCTATCCTACCTAACTTTTAGGTAGTCATGTCACCTACCTAAAAAAAATAAAAGAAAGCAAGAGAAAAAGAAAAGCAAATCAGAACAACAACAACAAAAAAAAATCATCTATGCATCATCTCTTGTCCACTTCAATACTTTAATTGCTATGCTTTTTTTTTGACTTGCCTCCCATATTCCTCTCTTGGATCTTTATCTCTGTCTGTATCTACTTCTTGGTTCTTCAATCTAGATATTTCTTCCACCTCTACCCTCTTACACTGCCTAGTTTCCAAAATTTCTGTCCAGGCCCCTATCTCCCTTTCAAAAGTATCTTCCTGTATCTCCAATTCTCTTTGCAATGCCATTTTAACAAGCTGAAAAGAAGCTAAATTTAATGTGATGGCAATTAGAGAAAAAAATTAACTCTTAATACATGCACGGAAATGCTAGCAGGAAAGGAAAGGACAAATAAGCAACTCTATTTTGTATGCCATCAGTACCGTTGGTAAGACGATACAGGCTGTTAAAAAAGGAACACACTGGTGTGCGTTTTCAACCCTGTGTAACAATTTGGTAATGCAATGTCTGAAGAATAATCTTCTATAAAAATTGGCATTAATTCAGCTTTAATAACTAATCTCAATAAATACATTAACAAGATGTGCCCCAATTTTGTTATAGAAACATCTGTCTCCGACATCTATATATGTCTTAGGATAGGGTTATGCCCTATATAGCTGTTTTGAAATTGGGATGTATAACTTCTGCACATCTGCAACAGGATAAATGGAAAGAAATGCGGCCAATGATAAAAAGGGATAGGTGGAAATGGGGCCATGGGAAAGAATATATTTCAGTGCTTACATTTTTGCTGCTAATTTAATCTCTGTCCGTGTATCTATATGTGTGCACATGTAGTGACTCTACTCATTAATGTTATAAAAAACACAAGGCTCCTTGTCCTGTGACTTACCCATGTCATTCAAAAGAGAATGAACAGAAATGTTTAAAAAATATATTCCAGACTGCATGTTAACTTAATGTATTATCTATACTGGCTTTTCGTTCAAAATGACAAAATTGTCATTTTTCTTCAGCATTTCGGAAGATATTTCTATTGTTATTTCCTAACTGATGCATTAACCAAATTTGCTGTGTTCATTATAGTCAAAGAAAGATGATGGATTCTTCTCTTACTATGCATGTAGTCCTTGACTTACGACTACCATTGAAGTAGTCAATGGTCATCAAAATTGTTAAACAAGACATCTGTTAAGTAAGTTTTGCTCCATTTTACGATCTTTCTTGCCACAGCTGTTTAAGTGAATCACTGCAGTTGTTAAGTTAGTGACATGGTTGTTAAATCAATCCGGTGTTTCCAATCACTTTGCTTGTCAGAAGGTCACAAAAAAGTGATCACATGATCCCAGGGCATTGCAATTGTCATAAAGATGGGTCAGTTGTCAAGCGTATGGATTTTGATCCAGTGACTATGGGGATGCTTTAATGGTCATAAGCAGCAGTGGGTTTCACATTTTGTTATCACCGGTTTGCCCTGTGTGCTCACACTTCACACATGTGCCCAGCCTCAAAAACGTGTCTAAATAGAATAGAATAGAATAACAGAGTTGGAAGGGACCTTGGAGGTCTTCTAGTACAACCCTCTGCTTAGGCAGGAAACCCTACACCACTTCAGACAAATGGTTATCCAACATCTTCTGAAAAACTTCCAGTGTTGGAGCATTCACAACTTCTGGAGGCAAGTTGTTCCACTGGTTAATTGTTCTAACTGTCAGGAAATTTCTCCTTAGTTCCAAGTTGCTTCTCTCCTTGATTAGTTTCCACCCATTGCTTCTTTCCTGCCTTCAGGTTCTTTGGAGAATAGCTTGACTCCCTCTTCTTTGTGGCAGCTGCTGAGATATTGGACCACTGCTATAGGACGACATAGAGCTGGGACTCTATGTGGGTGGGTGGTCCATGATTTCCGCTACCAGTTCACCTGAACTTGTCCAAACTGGCTGAATACCACCTCTGGTCATAAGTGTGAAAAACATACGTCACTTTTTTCAGTGCCATTGTAACTTTGTACGGTCATTAAACCAACTGATGTAAGTCAAGGACTACCTATAATAAATAACTCTCATTTAACCAACCTGTAATAATGCAACAGCAAATAGCAATTTTAAGGCTGTTCTGTTAGTTTTAATCATTGCGGGGAGGGGAATAAAAAGGCTACTGAAAGCATCTTCCTATCCCAGGTATTAGTGCAAACTTAGTTTATGATCTTTGCCTCTTTCTTTGCTGGTGTTGCAGTATATCTTAAAGAAGCCACAGAACTTTAAGCATTTGACTATTTAGGAATTCCTCATGTCTATCTTTTCCCTAGCGCTTTTTTCCCCCGTTCCCCAGTTTTGCAATTGCTGGAAAGAAAGGATTTGGCTTTATATTCTTTACTCATCCCCGCACCGCTATGAAAGTCTTCTTAGACATTTTCCCCTTGCCAGACATTTACATTGAAATGTGCATTACTGTGAAAGATTATTGAATTATTTTGTGAGAATTTAGAAAATGTCCAAAGTACATTTTTCATCTTCTCTGCCATCAAGCTATTGATTTTATTTTACTTTTTCATTGTTTTTCTCTTACCTAAGGAGATTTCTTTAAATCTGTTTTCCGTGAGAAATGAAAACAGCTTTGCAAGCTGTCTCAGTCACCTTCCTTTCCCATTCTACTCCCACCTGAATATGTGTTGTGCCCCCCACCCCCAGCGGCCAGCAGAGCTGGCAGCAGAGTCAGACAGTGAGGAGGTTGGGGAGGAACTTGGGCCAGTCTTGGGGGCTGGGGAAACTTGGACGAGGGCTCTGCTTCGTAAGCAGAAAGGGAGATAGACAGGAGGAACAGAGGCAGAGGAACAGCTGGAGCCCATTCCCAGTGTGCACATGCGCAGAGCTGCCAGAAAACAAGAACAACTAAGAAAGCAGAGTTGACTTGGGAGTAAAGCCACACCTTGGAGATTATTGGCCCCTCAAATAGGAAACAAAAAAGGAGCGAACAGGGAAGGGGCTTTTGCAGGAAACAATTTGTTCGTTCGGTAGTTTCAAGAGTGGAAAGTTCTGTTCGTGACTCTCTGTGCCAGGTTTTGCCTTACTTTGCATTTGGAAACAAATTATGTGGCAGCTTGCCAAGCAAGATAAGGTGTGTTGATAAATATTCCTTTGAAAAACTGTTTGTACAAACCTTGCTGACTGTGAATGAAAGTAATTCACAGTCATGTAAATAAAAGAAGTTTTGCCAGGATCAATTCCTGCTTCCTGCTTTTTAAGGGAGCCTAGGTCAGAACAATATGTCTCTAAATCTAGTATCCATATGTTCCACTTCCATAAGAAAAAGGGGAATAGATGTATTGGGTAAATAGAATAGAATAGAATTTTTTATTGGCCAAGTGTGATTGGACACACAAGGAATTTGTCTTGGTGCATATGCTTTCAGTGTACATAAAAGAAAAGATATGTTCATCAAGAATCATAAGGTACAACACCTAATGATAGTCATAGGGTACAAATAAGCAATCAGGAAACAATATCAATATAAATCATAAGGATACAAGCAACAAAATTACAGTCATACAGTCATAATTGGAAGAAGATGGGTGGTGGGAATGATGAGAAGATTAATAGTAGTGCAGACTTAGTAAATAGTTTGACAGTGTTGAGGAAATTATTTGTTTAGCAGAGTGATGGCATTTGGGAAAAAACTGTCCTTGTGTCTAGTTGTTCTGGTGTGCAGTGCTCTATAATGTCGTTTTGAGGGTAGGAGTTGAAACAGTTTATGTCCAGGATGCAAGGGGTCTGTAAATATTTTCACAGCCCTCTTTTTGACTCGTGCAGTATACAGGTCCTCAATGGAAGGCAGGTTGGTAGCAACTGTTTTTTCTTCAGTTCTAATTATCCTCTGAAGTCTGTGTCTGTCTTGTTGGGTTGCAGAGCCAAACCAGATGACAGTTATAGAGGTTCAGATGACAGACTCAATAATTGCTCTGTAGAACTGTAATGCCTCTGTAGAACAGTATCAGCAGAATAAAATGCAGAATATAAAAACTTACATTCAATTTCCAGGATTTTCCATTGGTTCTCTATAAATCTCTGTTTTTCCTTGCTTTTTCTCGATTCCTCTTAGTAACACTTTTAAAAAAAATCTTGTCCAAGAGGTAGATTACCTCTCTCGTTAAGGCTTATTGAATATCTGCTTTTCCCATGAATTTGCATTTTTAAAGCAATAACTTGCAATCAATAATAGGATCTCTATAAACCCCTCCCCACAATATCTAATATTTCTTCATTTAAAAGGAAGCCACAAAAAGTTGGTTTGTAAGTGGCAAATACTTTAAATTAACTCCTGCAGCCTTTTGAAGAACAGTCTATGCCCTCCGGAAAAGTTGTATTACATTTTACACAGCTTCTCCATCAGCGTGGCCAGCCAACATCCACACTGGGAATTCAGAAAGAAAAAGTCAAAACACTTCTAGACGGCCTTAAACTTGGAAAGGCAAATATATACTCTATAAAGGTGAGCGTGTAAAACATTCTAAACTGAGAACTGTCATTTCAAGTGTTCCAAGCTTGAAATAAAACCCATATATTCTGAAAGTTCATTTCAAGGTTGGAACAAAACATTACTTCTTCAAGGAACGGTATTTTAAGCGTTGTGGTCATAGAGGATAGATTTGAAATGGGCCATTCTGCTTTGAAACGATCTGTTTCAAGTATTCCAGGCTGAACAGAAAAAATGGGTTTTTTTCTTCCTCTTTCGAAAGGGTTTTGCTTCGAGATCAGAACAAAGTACTCAAGCTTTCTCTCTAGTTTTGTTTTCACAGGCCATAGCCAATTTATCCGTTCCTACAGTACATAGAACAATAATAGAATAAAAGAGTTGGAAGGGACCTTGGAGGTCTTCTAGTCCAATCCCCTGCTTAGGCAGGAAACCCTACACCACTTCAGACAAATGATTATCCAACATCTTCTTTAAAATTTCCAGTGTTGGAGCATTCACAACTTCTGCAGGCAAGTTGTTCCACTGATTAATTGTTCTAAATGTCAGGAAATTTCTCCTTAGTTCTAAGTTGCTTCTCTCCTTGATTAGTTTCCACCCATTGCTTCTTGTCCTACCCGCAGGTTCTTTGGAAAATAGCTTGACTCCCTCTTCTTTGTGGCAGCCCCTGAGATATTGGACCACTGCTATCATGTCTCCCCTAGTCCTTCTTTTCATTAAACTAGATATATCCAATCGATCTTCATATGTTTTAGCCTCCAGTCCCCTCATCATCTTTGTTGTTCTTCTCTGCACTCTTTCTAGAGTCTCCACATCTTCTTTACAACGTGGCGACCAAAACTGGATGCAGTATTCCAAGTGTGGCCTTACCAAGGCATTATAAAGTGGTATTAACACTTCACGTGTTCTATGTTTGCTTCTGATTTTTAAACAAAATATTTCCCTTTTCATGCCCATTTCTAGTAGTTTGTCTAAATATATGTTTATTCTATAGTATGATTTTTGTGAAATTTGGGCAATAGAAATTGGAATATTCTGTATTGTTTCTGCAATGTTTACCATATCCGTTCCTTGTGTGCCGCCTCAATTCCACTTAGGTTTGGTTTATAATCCAATATTGTCAACTCTTGTACCATTAAAGTGATTCCCAGGGATTATAAAATGTTAATATCTTGGATTCCCAGCCCTAACCAATATTCTTCTAGCTTGCAATTTTGCATTTATAATTCTAGCTTAATGTACTTAATTTTCAAATTATAATACAATGACTACTCCAAAACAATCTCACATGAAAAAGGCAACCAAAAACAAGAAGCAAGCAAATAATATGAAAATAATAATAATAGACTTAATAAATTCTTCAAATCCAATCAGTAAATAAATGGCACATGGTTTCTTTCACAGATTTTTTTTTTTAAAAAAATAATTGTTACACCATTCAGGCTGCAGAAAAACTTAAACAAATAGTCAAATCATCTTTAAATTAATGATGTTTGCCATGAGGGGTGAGGCAGTGGTGTTGAACCTAACACTCTTAATTTGATTTTCTCTTTGGAAATAACCAATGAATCAACACTGCAGCTATCTTTTGGAAAGGAAGACATTGCCCCTTCTTTTTTCCTAATTAACAGTGCCAGCCATGATTATGCCTTTCTTTTTGATGTTCCATGGAACAGTTTTATTATATTGATACAAACTCTTTCTTTGTAATTGGGATGTACACATTATGAAGACAAACAGGTTGAGCTTAATGAGGATGGATTGCCGATAAAGACTGAAAACAAGAGAGAGAGAAAAAAAAAAATAAAACTGGTTTAAGAGGAATATTGGGAAGGAAAAGCATTCTGAATGTAAATACTATATTTCCAAGCTGCCATTGATCAACATGGCATGGGCCCAGGGTATTTGCAGGACCATCTCCTACCGGCCTCCCACCGCCCTGTGCGGTCACATAGGGCTGCCCTCCTCCGAGTACCATCGGCCAGACAATGTCGGCCGGTGGCCCCCAGGATGAGGGCGTTCTCAGTGGCTACACCGACCCTCTGGAATGAGTTACCCATCGGGCTCCGAACGGCCCCTGACCTGCGCACTTTCTGCACCGACCTGAAGACATGGCTGTTTCAGCAATTTCCCTGATTGGTACGAGATTTTATTCTGTTTGGGGTTTTATATTGGCTGTTTTTAAGATTTTTATTGTTATATGTTTTTAATTCTGTGCGCCGCCCCGAGTCCTACGGGAGAAGGGCGGCATATAAATTTAATAAAAATAAATAAAAAATAAATGCGGAAACTAGTCGTGGGTATCAAATTGGATGGATTACAGCGGAAATGTTTGTGATCTGAAGGAGATTTAGAAGAAAGAGCTACAGAAACAAGCTTAGCTCATAGAAGCTGCTACTTTGAAAGGATCGAATGTGTTCATTTCAGTTTACCTTATCTTTTTGGTTTTTCAAATTCTGAATTCATTCCATTCATTTTTGATAACAAAAAGTATATATCCACCCCAAAATTCCTATCTATTTTTTCTAATAAATAACATGTTTATGTACAATTATAATGCATATAATGGAGTAAAACTTGCCTGCCAACCTAGTTGGGTTTCATATATGAGGTTCAAGCAGTGAAATCACCTTGCCTATCCCAATAATTAAATAACTGAATGAAATAATTGAAGGAGGCACTTCATGAGTTGATTATCTCCACTCTCTAGTCTCCAACCACTTTTCCTTTCCTTAATTTGATAAGCATCTTGATGTCTGCTGGCTTTCATTCCAAAGAATGAATGCATACATAGACAACACATGCTACAACATAAATTGGACTAGTTCCTGGTGAAGCATTACTTTGTTGTGACCAGTTCTGCAAGTGTACAGAGTTTCCTTTGTAGATGAACAGAGAATGTCCTCCCACTTTCCATAAGCGAGATTAGAAAATTGAACACTTCTATTGTTTCGATGTAGCACTTCTTCAGGGAAATGTTCTCTCTCGTCATCACACTGATCCTCTTGCTGGATTATGGTTGCCTTTGTTACTTGTTGACTCAAACACACCTCATAGTGTTTTCAGTACTTAGGGGGATGAATGTGTCATCTCCTCTGCTGATATTCAGCAGAAGGGAGTGGTGGGGGGATAAAACCTTCCTCCTGTTGTGTTAAATAGGTTGTTGAGGTATTTCATGCAAGCATTAAATATTTCTCCCTTTAGCATTCCTTCTCAATTTTTATAGGGAGCTCATCAGATGTCAAACATAACCAATCAAACAGATGGTGGAGATGAAACATTTCTGGCAGCCATTTCTGATGTAGGCTTGTGAATAAGTATAGTCTAAATGCACAGTTGAAATTTCATTTTAGCTACAGTTGATATTAACTAATCTTCATAGAAAACCATTTACCTAGTGTCCTCATTTGTAATATGGGGGTGCGAATAACCAGTAACAGAAGTTGAATTAAAAGTACTAAAAGTTTATTACATTCTGCCTATACACAAGGGTCTGATCTACTAATAGTCATGTCAAATTGATGCTAGATAAAAGACAATGAAATTCATGGGGAGTTTTGACTTAGGTCTCGTCTCTGCATAAGGATTCCAAATTGATGACACATTTGACCCCACCTTCAGGCTCTGCCTGGTATATCTCCTACAGTAACAATACTAATCTCCCTAATGTATTTATTTTTACTGAAACATGGAAATTGTTCCTTGCCTCTTTAGCTCGGTTGTTGCAACAGATTGCTAGTGTACTTTATTTGCAAATACTACTATATGCCAAAGCAAACAAATCTTTAAACAGTATAGCTGATATAAAGATCACAAATCAGTGGTGAAATCCAACTTTTTTTACTACTGGTTCTGTGGGCATGGCTTGGTGGGCATGGTGTGGCTTGGTGGGCGTGGCTTGGTGGGCGTAGCAGGGGAAAGATACTGCAAAATCTCCATTCCCACCCCACTCCAGGGGAAGGATGTTGCAAAATCTCCATTCCCACCCCACTTTGGGGCCAGCCAGAGGTAGTATTTGCCGGTTCCCCAAAACGACTCAAAATTTTCGCTACCGGTTCTCCAGAACCTGTCAGAACTTGCTGGATTTCACCCCTGTCACAAATATTAATGATAGATAATAAAGAAGGAAGAAACTGTGAATCAGCTGATAACATGAGTACTTCTGAGTAATAATCAGATTTGAAATAAGAGAAATGGCATGGAATATTATTTTTTCTTGCTCTTCCTAATGGCATCATGTGCCATGGCATATATAATATAATATGGAATGCAAAATGAGAAGCTGTCTTAAGGTAGGACCTCTGCTACGAGCTGCAGCCTTGTACTTAAGAAAGAAAGAATGGGCACTGCCATTCACTTCTGATTCTGGACCACCTTTCAGCCTGGACTACCCTCTGCCCTCCAACATGCCACCTTTGCTGGAAAGTTGCCCTTGACTGAAAAATGTTTGCCCGCTGCTTTCTAAAGGCATCCTAAGGCCAATTCCTCACCAGTGATTTATAGTATCTAATTAGCTTCAACCAGCCCTTGTTTTGGTGATATAGAGACTGTCCTTATTACTGTTATCTCAGCAAACAACGGTTGGATGATATTAGAAGACATCATAAATCACTAATAGGGAAATGGCCTTAAACTTAATGGAGCAAAGTACCTAGCTGGCGGCCCATGGTTAGTTTGCGCTAATTGCAGAAATCAAGCTAGCATCTGATTATCAGATCTGGAATGAGATCTGTTCCTATCAGGTTTGAATTAAATCTATTCCGAATGCCAAAAAAGGCACTGACATGTGTCTGTGTCCATTTTTTATTTTTATTTTTTTGGCAAGTTATGCTTCCTTTTTTTCCCCCTTTGTTGCTCTTATCTTCATCCAGCCACCCCTCAACCTTCTTTTAGTACCTTGTAAAACATTACACTGATCATAAAAATTGCTCTTGTTTAAGTACTGTGTCTAGAATTTTCCCAATGTGTGTGTGAGAGAACAGATATATGCTGCTCAAATACATAATAATAATAATAAAAAAAACCTATAAGATTGCTATTTTTCTACAGCATTCTGAAAAGTAATGTGTTTGGAATCGTGTATTTAATAAACAATCCTAATTCCCTTGGCAACCCGTTTGTTTGATCTATCAAACTACTCACCTGGAAAGTTTAATATCTTATTTAGCATGTACTTGACTCTTTATTCATTTTTGCTCAGTTCTTCTGTTCCATCCTCCCACAGCTTAAAAGGGTTGTGTTATATGAATATCATGGTTTAATTTGCATTGCGTTAAGAGTAAAATATTTTAAATTTCTTCACAGCAGAAGTAAATCTGACAGACTTTATGAAGCTATTATACAGCAGGTATTTTACAGTTTTTAAAATACATTCTTGTCAAGCTATCTTAATTATATTATTATATGTGCTTTTGAACTCCGCATCTACTCACGAATGATATATATTGTGCTTTTGACAGCCTGACCTAAAAAGCTACAATTTATATCACGAGTCTGTGGCTGAACAAAGATCTATCTATTATAGATTCAGGGAGAAATTCATTAATTTGCTGGGTTTAGTAATACATTTATTCATTACTGGAGTTTGAACTTTAATTTTCTAGCCAGGTGATTATTAGGTGGAATTGTTACATGTATTCAAAATGTTCATTTTGGATGCTCTGAGTCACAAGTTGAGAATGTACGGCAGTGAATGAAGGTTGCAAATTTGAGAGATAACATTGCTGTCCTTATAGATGGATGGATATATATATATATATATATATATATATATATATATATATATATATATATATATATATATATATATATATATATTTAAAGGGAAGGCTACTTATTCAGGATAATCTGGGCTTTATCCAGGTTGGAGAGGTCCAACAAAGGTCATGGCAAAAACTCCTCCAAAATTGTGCAGGTCTGAAGAAAATCTTTAGGGGAACTTTGCAACCAGTCAAGCAGCAAAGAATATAGTGACATCCTCTTTTAAAAATAGCTCCAAGATGTTTTGAGCTATACAAGCCCTAAAAGAGAGAACTGAGTAAAGGAACATATCTGTGTTTGAGAAATGTTCTAACATTATCCATTTGCTTCTCTATGAACTGAACTCTCTCTGGAGCAGGAAAAAAAATGCAATGAGTTGAAGAGAGGGGAGATGCATTTGGGATTCCAACTGCATCTTTGCCCTATATTTAGGTAATTTGAGTTTGGTATTTTGGATTAAGTGTTAGTCAATGTTTTCTGCAGTTGATCTCATGTGAATCCTCAAAGGAACCTTTGTGGCCTGCTGCATTTGTGAGGGCTCGTCTATAAGGATGTTGTTGTGACCCCGACTCCCGAGCCTGTCCTAACAGAGGAAGAGGACTCAGAAGGTGATGGGGAGGAACTGATAAGGCCTCCCTCTCCAGGACCCTCCTCTCTGGCAATGCCTCAGGTTCCATCCGAAGGCCAAGAGGAACAGCCTGGGATATGCCAGGAGGAAAGCATATCGGAACAACAACAGATAGGGAGCGAGGATGATGAGTCCTGGCTTGATCCCAGGCAGCGTCGTAGGGAGAAGCGTGCACAGCAACAAAAGAGGCGTGGGAGGGCCAGAGATTGAGCTGAGTCACTGAGCCACACCCCACAAGGAATAAAAGTGGGTGTGATTGTTCTTCAGGCTTTATGACGGTCAAAGTTAAAAACCTGAGAGTCATATTGCGTTACCTGAAATCTGGCTTATGCATATTTGGTTTGGACCTTGGCCAACTCTGGCTTCATGGATTACTTTTTGCTACTGAACCGGACTGAGGAGAAACTCTCTTGCTGACTGTGAGTGAAAACTGACTTGGCAGGCATTTTGCAGTTTACTGCCAAAACTCTTATCTGCAAGGGTTTCTGATTGCTTAATAAAATCTTGGTAGGTGTGCCTGGTTGTGTGGTTGCCTGTGTGGGGAAGGAGGACAGAACAGATGTGTGGGGTTTTTTTTATGTATAATGTACACTGAAGATGGCATTTAATTTCTGAAATGTAATGGGTTCCAATGAGCCAGGCAACTCCAAGTGACTTCAACTCTCTTTTATTCCATGTTAAAAGCAAGTAGAAAAAGGCTAAAACAAGCTTACTTAACCAGGAACAGACCAAGAATATATATTGTTAAGGCTGCTGCTACAGACTGGCCACTGAGTGGAGTAATTGACCAACAAAGCTGATTGGACCCAAAACCCCGGTCACCTATTGGTAGAATCAGGGAACACCAGCTGGGGCCGTTACAGCCCGGAAGCACAGCCTGGAAGCACATAAGCCGATCCCAAGACACAACAATTTCATTGTACGAGGTGCAATGACAAAGCAAACTGAAACTAAACTAATAAGGACTGTCAAGTTAACATTTGACTTGAAGAACATCAGAAGAGGTTGAAGTAGAAATTGGGTCTGATAGTCAGTGGTATTGCTTCATCCTTGGATTAAGACTTATCTGAGAATGGAAAGGGGATAGATTTTTCTTTTCTTCCTGTTGTTACTCAGAAGAGCAAACTGAAGAGCAAGTTACTGAATTAACTGAGGCCACAGTATTATTTAACACAAACGGGTACCAAAATCAGCCTGGGTTATAGTTTAATGCAGAAGAGTTTCATGATAATATAGCAACACCACTTAGTATGTAGACTTATATACTGCTTCATAGTACTTTACAGCCCTTTCTAAGCAGTTTACAGAGTCATCATATGGCCCCCAAACAATCTGGGTCCTCATTTTACCGACTTCGGAAGGATGGAAGCCTGAGTCAACCTTAAGCCTGTGAAACTACTGGCAGTGGACACAGTGTTCTTTCTAACCACTGGGCCACCACTGCTCCACGGCTGAAACTGAGAAGAGCTTGAGTAATTCCTATCTGCTTGCCAGGGGCTGCTTCTCTGTGAGCCCCAGTATTTCAACTGTGGTGAAAAATACTAACCTTGGTAGGAATTTGTATGCTATTTCCCATCTCATAATCTCAAAGAAACATCTGTTGATTCCTCAATGACCTGAGAATGACTTGACTTGGGGTATTGTGACCAACTTTCATACATGCATGCAAACATACACACATACAAGCATGTACATTGGTGGCCAGATCTGAAATCAATACCTAATTCTCCATTACAATCTAGTCTATGATGGTGGCTAAGAAAATGTACCATATTGGTCAACTTTGGTTCAATGTGAGTGCAAAGTCCTTCTGGCCATAAGTAACCCAGTATAGCAATAGCACTTAGACTTATATACTGCTTTACAGTGATTTTACAGCCCTTTCTAAGCAGTTTACAGAGTCAGCCTATTTCCCCCAACAATCTGGCTCCTCATTTTACCCACCTCGGAAGGACAGAAGGATGAGTCAACCTTGAGCCTGGTGAGATTCGATCTGCCAAATTGCAGTCAACCGGCAGGCAGCAGAAGTTGCCTGCAGTACTGCATTCTAACCACTGTGCCACCATGGCTCTTCAAACTACATGTGATCCTCCGCATCTGAGATAGCAGTTCTAGTTAGTCTCATTTTCAGCACTTTGAAGTCATCCAGATAGGATACCAAAACCATCAATACTAGCACTGCCTTTACAATAACAGAATCTTACAAGTCTAAAATCATTTCTCCCCTCCCTTGCTTTTACTTTCCAGAGAATTAGGGAAGGTCTCATATGAGGTGCCCCTTGTCTGGCCATTGTCTATGCTCCAGATCTTCCTACTTGCACAGCCCATTACACACAGTCAGAAGTGTATTTTTGTGTCTCTAACAAAGTGTGTTATTCATACATTTTAGGCTATAAGGAACATGAATACCATTGTATGGACCTGTTGTTTGTGCAAGACAATCATCCATGTTCATGGTAAATATTGACATTTTTTTGTTTGAGGAACAAGAACTCACAAAAGCTTCAGTATTTTTCATCTAGCATTCCTCAGTGGGGTCTTTTAAAACTGAAAAACATGATTGTCAGAAAAGCAGAAAACAGCATGAAAGAAAAGAAATTAGAAAACTCAGGGAAGTTCATATTGATTGATCTCCACTTTCCTTCTGGCATTCATAATATATGTCTGTTGTGCAGGAACTACGATTGGAGTTCCCAACAGGCAAAATCAGATCCAACCAGTTTGAACCTACTAATTTATCAATACAAATTTTCTTTTTTAAAAAATTCTCAAGAATCATCTCTCTTGGGGATATGGAATGTGTCCAGAAGCTGAAAAGGTCAGACCAGCCAACCTGTCCTGACATAATTCTCAGTTGTCCAGTCTATTGCCATCCATTTAACAATAGAAGATTGTATGGCAATCCACAGTGATTATAACTCAGCCATTTCCCTGGCCGATCAGTTCCAATATATGGGAGGTTGTTAAGTAAATTGGCAGCAAGGTGAGGAAAACATCTGTCCCATTCAGTTGACATTTTGCCAGCTCTGCCATATGACTTTATTTGCAGGTTCTAGAAAAAAACTTGAGGACAGAGGATTTTGGCATGGTATCAAAATTGAGTTTCTTTTTTCCTCATAGCGTGAGATTTTAGTAATGTGGCTGTTGTTTCTTGTAAACAATTGCTTGAAAAACAGGATTGTGAAACTTGGTTGTTATATGAATAAATAGGGAACAATAATGAAAAAAAACACTCAGGTATTTTTCCCCAACCTGGACCTCATAGCTATGATTTCTGAATGAGAATAGAAAGTAAAGCAACTTGCCATGGCCTTCATGGATGACTTCTTGTTCTAGGAAACACTGGAGCTTTCTGAAGTGGAAGAGAAGGTGCACCATAAAGGAAACTCTGAATTCAAACAAGAGAGTGAGGTACTCTCTAACTAAAAAATCAAGTGTGGTACTAATACAACTTTATAAAGCCCTAGTAAGACCACACCTAGAGTACTGCATCCAGTTTTGGTCACCACACTATAAAAAAAACATGTTCAGACGCTAGAAATAGTGCAGAGGAGAGCAACCAGGATGATTAGGGGACTGGAGACTTAAACATATGAAGAATGGTTACAGGAACTGGGCATGGCTAGTCTAGCGAAGAGAAGGACCAGTGGAGACATGATAGCAGTGTTCCAATATTTGAGGGGCTGCCACAGAGAGGAGGGGGTCAATCTGTTTTCCAAAGCACCTGAAAGCCAAACAAGGAATAATGGATGGAAACTGACCAAGGAGAGATTCAACCTAGAAATGAGGAGGAACTTTCTGACAGTGAGAACAATCAACCAATGGAACAGAAGTTGCCTTCGGAAGTTGTGGGAGCTTCATCACTTGACACTTTCAAGAAAAGATTGGACTGCCATTTGTCAGAAATGGTGTTGAGCGGGAAGGGGTGGGGGGTGGACGGTGGACTAGATGACCTATAAGGTCCTTTCCAACTCTGTTAATCTGTTTTTTTTTAAAAAAAAATCAGCTAGAGCTGCTTTTTTACAGACGTCATTAGATTAGAGGTTTGCTTCCTTAGTTCACAGAACTAAGAAAGCAAATCTCCCTGTTTACAATGGAACTGCCAAATAACCCCAACCCTAAATAACATAGGCCAGAGGGTACAAATTCAAGCAAAGTCTCAACAAAAGCTCCACTGAAGAAACTGAATTCCTCTTCCAGTTATTTATTATGAATCAATGAAACACTTTTTTTAAAAAAAAAGTCTATGATAATTTTGAATTCCCTTTTTATTTGCTTGCAAAAGTCTACTTTTTGATCCCTTTCTTTCTTATATTTGTTCGCTTCCCTTTTTTTAACATACTAAATAAATTACATTTAAAAGAGAAAGAAACAAGAGTTCCTTATGAGTTACAGTTCTCGCAGGTATAAAGCACTCTTAACAGGTAAGAACACTTCAAGTCCATCGTTGCTAACTCTTAAACAGAACTCTGACCCCTGAGGTTGAAGAACCTGCTTTTCCAAGCTACTAGTTGCTGGAACGGCATAAGAAGCTCACTTCTCTATTTGTTTTGCCCAACTAGCTACCTGTTGCTTTCTGGGATTAAATTGACTTTGGATTTTATTTGAAAAAACAGTTTATGTTGATCATATTCAGCTCTGTTCCAAGCAAAACACAATATAATAAAAGAGTGGGAGAATCTATCATTTCATACCTATTGTATTCACATCACATCAGTGATCCAGTTTTTTCCTCTTTTGGTCTGTAGAATCACCTTTATGTACTGGCAGAACAACACAATATGGCTAAGTTTTCATATGACAGCTATTTTTTGTTCCTTCCAGCTGTTCCCACATCTTTACCACCACAGTTATTCTACTTCAGGGGTTGCATATAAGATTTCCTCCCCTTATGTTAAATGAAATGATTATTGTGCCCAGCAGAACTAGAGAGAAAAAATATGTGAGCAACATAGCATGAAGAAGACATGAAACTTAGAGAAAAAATAAGCTTTCCTTCTGGTTTCTTTTGCTACTGTTATAATAGCCAAAGAAAAAGTTCTGGGACCAGACTTTAAATTGAAGAAACAACTCTCTTTTTTTTCTAAAGGTACTCTGGAACTTCCTCTTTATGACTCCCTAATTAAAGTTGGGGATAATACCCAAAGTTCCATGTCTCAAAGATATGTCCTTCCAGATAAGTAGACCTAGAAAAGGATTTGACGGTGTAAGTTTCTGTATTTCTCAATAAGTTATAAGAATCCTAAAGTCCATGCAAATTTCATGCCTGCTCAAAGTTGTTGTTTTTTTTAACCTAGCTTTTTGAGCAAACCGATAGCTGAGATTTTACCTGTATATTCAAAGTCTTCATAGAAACCTTGTGGTAAAAGAAATGGTGGCTTTAAAGTCTCTTACAATGCAGGTTTAGCTAACCCAGAAATCAAAACACGTCACTGTTGAACTACTAAGGAGAGATACTGCATATACATTTCAAGTCATAGCAAATAAATTCTGCAGTGACCTTCTTGGTTAGGAATAGACAATATTTCCCATCTGTTTCTTTTCCCTGTGAATACACCCATGACCCCATCCATCCATCCACCCACCCACCCATCCACCCACCCACCCATCCATCCATCCATCCATCCATCCATCCATCTATCTATCTATCTATCTATCTATCTATCTATCTATCTTATCTACACATATTCACTCTGTCTCTGTCTCTCTCTCAACCTCCCTCCCTCCCTCCCCCCTCTCTCCCTCATAAACACACTATAGGCACAAGAGATAATAGGTATAAGGAATTCCTGTGGAAGTAAGGCTGGGTTTTGGCAGGAACTTACATTCTGACTGTCATATACAAGAGAGAGGGTTGGTGTGCTTTCTGTTTTGTTGCCTCTTGTCACATTGCTTAAGACCTAAGTCTAAGTATTCTTGGGAAAGATAAGGTGGTGACTCCCTCGGCTATAGGGAAGCTGTTAATCTGGGATGTGGGATGACTTACTTTGTGTCAGGCTGTGATGGGAGCATTAGACCTGAACCAGATAGAATTTGCTGGGATAAGGTAAGTATATATTAGATCATAGGCTCGAATTATGAGTATCAGGACCTAGGCAAGGGAGCTTTAGGAGAAGAGGGAAGCAATCTTCTTAGAGATTTTCAACATTTGATCTCAGCTTTGGAGGGATGATATTTCCGACCACGATAGTAATGAAAATTTAAAAAAAGGAAAGCTTGTCCTTCTCTTGACCTATTTGCATAAATCCAAGTTATGAAGTGCTAATGAAAGAAAAAATGGGTGTAATCTTAACTCTTCCTTAACTTACTATATTATAAGGTTGTTATAGGTTATCTGTCCACATGTGAGGACTGGCAAGGGAGATAGTCTCAGTGCCATGAAGAAAACCTGGTTTTATCTTTAGCAAGAACCTCTCCAGATGTGGAAGCTAGTCAATAAATGTCCCATTGGCAGTCTATTAACTATCTCTGGATGGTTTGTCAATCTCATAATGGTTGTTGTTGAAAAGAAAAGAATAGTGTTTGCCAACTTTTATAGAAGCTATCATTAGCTGTTGAAATTCTAGCCTAATTAGTACTTCACACTTCTTTTATATTGTGATATAACGATTAGTATATTAATATTATTCTAAATAGTCATTTTGTTCTTACTGGCAGGAATAGGGATTTTGTAGGGTCAGATGTTGGCTAAACCAAAACTCCCAGCATCCTTCATCAGGGGGACACTTTGACTGGTCTGTTGGGTGTTGTAGTTTAACAAATCCCATCCGGGATTCCTTGCTTCTAACCATAAAGCAATCTAGTTGTTGGGAAGGACAAACAAGCAGGCATCTGGTGGTGCATTATTTATTTTCTAGCCTTCTGGGCTGCTCCAGTCACGGATACCTAGTTAAAATATTAGCACTGAAGTTGTGCTTCATCTGTCTGCTTATTATGACACAAATTGTAAATTAAATCTATTTACCAAAGGTAAGGCAGTTTCTCTAAACAAATGAACCTTACAGTTTTCATTTGTTGAGTTCTTAGAGCTTTGTTTTCTATGCAGTATTTCTTGGTGCCATCTTTATTCCTCTTTTTACACTCAGATTCATTTCTTCACTGCCATTATTTTGACAAGCTGTGACAACAACCCACATGCTGTTTTTGCTTATTTTTAAAATTTCCACCCTACTTTTCAATTACACAAAGTCATAGTTAAGAGATGCAACAAATTGATGATCAAAACAAGTTTAAAACAGTCTAATGATGAGTGGAGTATTGTGGCATGAGGAACAACAGGCTCAAATACACAGTGAGGAGGATTGAGATCATAGAACAATCAAGGGATGGGAGAAAAAGAACAATGTTGAGGGTAAAGTGGCAATAACCAGCCTAATGGGATCTCTGATCATCACTGGCACAATTCAGTTAGCTAGAAATGATAGGTGTTTCTTAACCTGTTGTAAAATGAATGCATAGATATTTTCAGCTCAGCTTTATGTTCTTACTCTTCCTTTCCTTTAAGAAAAGGTGCTGGTTCTTTTGACATTTCAATGTGTTGCTGTTGTGTTAGTAGAGAACAAGTAATCTTCCAATTTTATAGCCATTTTAAGGTGTTACATAGTGTTCTGTATGCAGGGGTGGGCTGCTGGGGGTTCGCAGCGGTTCGGGAGAACCTCTAGCTAAGATTCTGTGCAGTTCGGAGAACCCCCAAATCCAGTGGTGGGATTCAAATAATTTAACAACCGGTTCTCTGCCCTAATAATTTCTTCCAACAACCAGTTCACCAAACTGCTCAGAAAGTTAACAACCGGTTCTCCCAAAGTGGTGCGAACTGGCTGAATCCCACCACTGCCCAAATCCCACTCCTGGCTGGCCCTGCCCACCCTGCCTCACCCCTCCCTGGAGTCCCCATGTGGCCCGTTTTGGATGCTGGTAAGTACAGGGTGCATACGGAGGTTTGGGGAGGGCAAAAATGCCCCCAACACCATGGTGCAGGAGGCTGACTAGGCCATGCCCACCATGGCCATGCCCACCCAGTAACTTGGCAGACAACCCCTTGCTAAAATTTTTGAAGCCCACCCCTGTCCGTATGTGATTCTATAATGATCTGTGAGATTGATTTATTTAGCCTATGGCATAGAGCACATGGTTAAAAGTAATGAAATTATATAGGAGTACATAATACTATGGTACACATATGATGGAAGTATGTAGTCAATTTTGTTGAGAATGTCCATGAGAGACAACAAGAGGAGGAAGAACAGACTGAGAAATGGTCAGATAAGAGTCCCAAAAGTGCTTTTTCAAGAGGCAATTGGAGTTGCTTTTTCTTTGAAGACATTTTATTTAGCATCCAAGAAGCTTCTTCAGCTCTGACCAGTCAGAGTTGAAGAAGCTTCTTGGATGAGAAGTGAAATGTCTTCAAGGAAAAAGTCCAGCCACATTTTGAAAAAGCACTTTTGATGATGAGAATCTTCATAGATGGTCAGATAAAAGGTAGTTAAGCCAGCAGAAGGAATGGAGAGCTGGAAAATATCTGAGAAGCAACTTTCTCTAATTTCTTGGACTGTAAATGTAGGGGAAGATGTATTTTCAGACTTGCAAATTTCTGTTACTGTACCCTTACAATAGGGACGTGGTGGGTCAGTGGCTAAGATGCTGAGCTTGTCCATCAAAAGTTCAGCAGTTCAGTGGTTCGAATCCCTATTGCTGCTTAATGGGGCCAGCTCCCGTTACTTGTCCCAGCTTCTGCCAACCTAGCACGTAAAAAATGCAAGTAAAAAAATAGGGACCATATTTGGTGGAAAGGTAACAGCATTCTGTGTATCTTTGGCATTGAGTCATGCCAGCCACATGACCATGGAGACATCTTTGGACAGCTCTGGCTCTTCGGCTTTGAAACGGAGATGAGCACTGGTCCCTAGAGTTGGGAACGACTAGCACATATGTGCGAGGGGAACCTTTACCTTTACCTTATCCTTACAATAAAGGTGATGTTAATATTCATGGCTACTACTTCTTGTCCGAATTGCGCTGATAGATTGCCCGATTTCCATAAAAATTCTGTGACTTTCTGCAAATACAGCTTGTTTTGTAATAATATGCATGGGATTGAAAACATGATTTTTTCTGAGGGGGGGAGTGATAATACATCTGTGTCTATACTGCTTCAAAGAGATCTTCATCAATGACCCCTCACACTCTTCCGTTCACTGATAAGTGAATTTTACTCTTGATGAAACTTCTCTATGCAAGCTGGCTCTTCACTTGATCTTGAATCCTACACAGGTTTCTGAAATGCCTAAGTAGCTGGAACAGAGATAGCTCATCAGAAAAACTGCTGTTCAACAGGTGGTGGAATTGAGGACTACAGTTGTGGAGATGCAGTAGAATTGTAACAGTAAGATCATTCTTGGTCTCATGTTTACGTGTCTTTAATGACATGCAGTAGCATCCACATAAAGCTCTGGGTTGATAGAAATCAAATGTCTTAGGCTACTGCTTACAAAAAATAGGTCCTAAGAAATTAGAACTTCTTTGGAAGCTCATTAGAACAAGGGTTTTATAAAGAGAAGACCAATTAAAATGTTTGTCCAAGTTTATTGACTCTTTTTTTCAATACACAAATGTATAAGTATAACAATATCTTGTAGGTTTGCAATAGTGGTGAATAGCTTTGGGTGTAGGATGAGGGTGAAGGTTCATTCTCCAAGCTTGTGGATTGGTTTCATTACCAGGCTAGATAACATCTTCAGCAGAGTTTAGAGGAAGTCAGTGCTGATGATCTTCTGCTTATAAGTCTTGTGCAGTGGTGGGCTGCTGCCAGTTCGGACCGGTTTGGGAGAACCGGTAGTTCCGCCAATGGGCAGGCCCCACCCATCCACCCTGGTGCTATCATGTCCTATGGTAATGAAATGTTTGGAAACCAACCCATAAGCTCAGAGAAGGAACCTTCCCCCTCAATATCTTGTAGGTCAGCCTTTTGTCATCTGGGGCCTGCAAATTGCTGATGTTGCGTTTGAATTCCTAATCAGCATGTCTGATAGCAAAGAATAATGTAAATTAGATGCAAAACGTTTACAGGTAGCCATATCAGAGCAGTTTTCCTAGAGCAGAAGATAACAGGAGGATTCAAAATCCACCAGTGCCCTCACTGAAATCTGGGGAGATTAAAATGGACCCCTGAACGAATATACCTCTCATTGTTTAATTCTATGTCAGATAAAACAAAATGAAAGCTAATGCTTTAGAAATTTTAATTCCCCCCACTAAATCACTTATTTACCTGTCTGCCTTAGAAAGTGGGAGTATCTAAGAAAGGAAAACATGTGAGCTCAAGTGTTTTTATCAGTGATTATAAATGAAAATAACCCTCTCTTATTAATGCTGCAAATTACAGGCCATGGATAACTCATTTAGATGACAGCTCACAAAATCAATATTAAAAAAAAGGTTTGTTTTGAAAGCAGCATTGCTTAAATGCCAAAGCACTGAGGCTTTTTTTTTTTTTTTTTTTTTTTTTTTTTTGCTGAGATTGTTAGTTTACTTGTGGGATTTTTTGGGAGTGGGGTGGGGTGATTACTTGATTTACATTTTAAAAGTTCAAAATTTATTCCTTCAGGGAAGTGGGGTGTGGGGAGCAGAACACAAAGCATTTATTCCTGCCTTTTTTATTTCTTTTACTGCAGTCCCAAATTGTGTATAACTTGATTGAAATGGATAGCAGACAAGTTTTTCTCTCGCTTAAAAAAAAGGTGTGCATTGTTATAAATATGGTATGTCTTGCAAGCTTATTTTTTGCTTCAATGTTTGAACTTAATTTTATTAGAGGATTATTATCCACAGAGAACAGTTTTATTTCTGATTACTGTTGAGGGCAAGCATGGATTAATAGGCTATGAAAATTCTCAGCAATCTAGCCAAAATCATCATCTTTTTCTGTGGAATTTTTTTTAGATTCCCTCTAGAGGTTTATAAAATGAGAACATCATTTTTACATTAAATTCCATCACTGGAGATGATCCAGGGATGCCCTGGTACTCTTCAGAAGCATCTATGTGTATTTCTTTCCAAATATCTGAGATAACAGAAAAATACACCATAATATTTATATATGTTCTTGATGAGGATTTTTTTCCCCAAATATAAAAATGAACTAACATGATATTATCTTCCTTGATTTATATGTGGATCAAAAATTAGCTATCCCCTGAATTTAGATTTCTCTAAGCGGGTTATTTTAAAAAATTATAGCTGCATCAGCAAGACAAGACATAGAATGCAACAGATTTTAAATTTCTGCCGTTGTATAACATGCTTCAATTCAGCCATTTGCCTGGGAACTTAAGCAGCTATTGTAAATCTTGTAGTCTAGGCCAGTGTTTCTTAAAATGTGGTCCTAAGATGCCTGGGAATTCCCAAGATTCACTCAGAGGTCTGCAAAATCAAAACTATTTGCCAGCTTATCAGGCTAGGAAAAAACATAAACTGATTTCATATTCCTGTGGTCATTAAGAATTTGTAGAATAGTGATAGACTAGAATTATATATGTTATTATAGATAAATGTGTATGTGAATTGTATAGATAGATATACGTAAGTATAGATATGTATACTTAAGGTATAAATGACTATTATTATACTATGTTTAAATAATGTATGAGGTGTAAGGAATATATTATTATATTATCATTAGTATATTATGTATTAAAGTGTTGGAAGATGCTTGGGACCAATGATGTCATATCTATGTTCAATGTTTTTAATTTTGAATTACTAATAAAAAACTTTAAAAAAAATAATTTTGCAGAATCTGTATGTCAACCTCCAAGTAGTTTTACTGAAGAGAACCAGTTTGGTATATGACTGTAACCTTATTGCTCGTATCCTTATGATTCATATTGATTGTTTTCTAATATGATTTGATTGCTTATTTGTTCCCTATGACTATTGTTAAGTGTTGTACCTTATGATTCTTAATAAATGTATCATTTCTTTTATGTGCACCGAGAGCATATGCACCAAAGACTAATTCCTTGTGTGTCCAATCACACTTGGCCAATACAGAATTCTATTCTGTTCTGTTCTGTTCTGTTCTGTTCTGTTCTGTTCTGTTCTGTTCTGTTCTATTCTATTCTACAGTTAAGGCATCAGTCTAAAAACCGGGAGACCATGAATTCTAGTTCTACCTTGGACATGAAGCCAGCTGAGTGACTTTGGGCAAGCTGAGTGAGTTCTAGTCCTGCCTTAGACATGAGAGCTGGCTGGGTGACTTAGGGCCAATCACTAGGAGACCGTGAATTTTAGTCCCGCTTTAGGCATAAAAGCTGACTGGGTGACTTTGGGCCAGTCTTTTTTTCTCTGCCCTAAGAAGGAGACAGTGGCAAACCTTTTCTGAAAAATCTTGTCAAGAAAACTGTAGAGACTTGTTCCAGTCAGTCTCTGAAAATAGGACATGATTGAACCGAAGCTGGCGGGGGGCGGGGGAGAGGTACAATCTTACTTAAATATTTTTTTAAAAAAAACAATCTTACTTAACAATCTTCCCCAAACCCCCAAACCTTTCACGTTAGACTGTCTACTGTTGACCTCACCCCATTCCTAAGAGGGGCGTGCATTAGTGCACCAATGTGCCTACTGTCCCTGTCCTAATATTCCTTTTTACTTACTCTTTTCATGTATTCAAATTCTGTTTATACTTTTACCTGTTATCTTATATATGCTTGACAAAAAAAACCTTATGATTATGATTATAAAGTTAGCCTTATTCTTTGGGATCTTTTCTCCCTGGGCAAATCTGTGACAGACCCCAATCAGGAATCTAATTGTTAACCCATTCACCCCATCTAGATGGTTGCCTTCTATGCTCTACATGCCATCTTAATTTTGCAGTCAATCTCACTGCCCACTTGAAAAATGAAGACGCAAGGCGCTCGCCAGAGGGGAATAGAGAGTTTTGGATTGCTCGTCATCTATTATTTTAGAAAGTAAAATGAATAGAAGTTTTGCAGGTCTCAGACATTAAAGAGACTATTTTATATCAGTTTGGGAGCGCTTGTCAGCTTTGATTTATTAAGTCAGGCTCCCAACCCTGCTCCAAGTCTCGGTGTTAGCAGGCTTTTGGTAATGAACAGACCTCACAGCTGAATGCGTTGTGATTAGCCATCTCAACGATATGTTTTTAAATAAAGGCATCACAGTTGGGGAGGGCAGTATTCTGTTCCTTCTCTTGAATGATTTCATTTATCATCCCTTCATCCAGGTTTCTGATGGCCTCGTTGTTTTCTTGCAGCCATAATAACCCAGGTGAAAGGGAAGGCTCTCTTAAGGACTGTCTTTCACCATTCATTTCCAGTCTACCTGTGGCATGCCATTGAGGGCAAAGAGAGATAAGGAGAATCATTCTAAAACCATTCTGAAGACACCTAGTCAACCAGGCAATGTCTTTAAGCATGGCACTGTAGGCAGTGCTCAACTTAATGACTATTTGTTTAACTGCTGTTTGAGGTTGTGAAAGCACTGACAAAAGTGACTTACAACCAGTCTTTGAACATAGCAGTATCTCTGTAATCACATGATTAAAATTTGGATGCTTGGGCAACTGCTCTTTATTTATGATAGTTGCAGCATCCCAGGGACACATGTCTGCCATTTGTGAGCTTTCAAGGAAGCTTCCAACAAACCAAGTCAATAGAAGCCACCTTCATTTAACATGCTTTGCAGTGGTTCAGTCAATGACCATTCTCTCCACCATCACCATAGTATATTTTTTACTATATACCGTATTTTTCGGAGTATAAGACACACCTTTTCCCCCCCCTAAAAGGGGGTGAAAATTTAGGTGCATCTTACCGAATGTAGCCCCGCCATCCACTGGCCCCCACCCTTTGGCCTCTGCCTCCCAGTAGTTTACCTCCTTTTTTTTTTTTTTAAATTTGATTTATATGCCGCCCTTCTCCGGAGACTCAGGGCGGCTTACAATGTGCTCAGCAATAGTCTTCATCCTTTTGTATATTTATACAAAGTCAGCTTATTGCCCCCACAACTGGGTCCTCATTTTACCTACCTTAGAAAGGATGGAAGGCTGAGTCAACCTTGAGCCTTGGCGAGATTCGAACCTGCAGTAATTGCGGGCATCTGGTCTTAATAACCAGCTTAATAACAGGGTGCCTTAGACCACTGTAGTACCAAGGCTCTTCCTTGCAGCAAGAAGAAACAGCTCCTTTCAGCTTCAGCACAGCCTAATTAGCACAAATTGATTGGCTCGGCCTCCTGACTCTCAGCTGTTTTGCTCTCAGCTGTTTTGCGGGGGCCTCTGCTGCTTGCTGCAAGGAGGTAAATTGCTGGGAGCAGATTTTTTTTTTCTTGTGCTGATCAAGCTATGCTGAAAATGAAAATGAAAGTGAAGCAGGCTATTTGCTGTTTGCTGCAACGAGGCAAAATTGCTGGGAGGCAGAGGCAGATGCAGATTTCTTTTTCTTGTTTTCCTCACCAAAATATGTAGGTGCGCCTTATAGTATGGAGCGTTTCAAGTTCTTTATTTGCAACATCAGGGATAATCCCTACAATGGCAATACAGGATAGAAATTTGTAGACCTCTGCATACCATTCAATGAAATTATTTCCAGATCCTCTTGAGATTTTGGGGGCATGGATGTGAATGTCTAGCAGGGAGGACATCAAACCAGCTGCTTTGAGTCTTGGAAAGGTTGCCCAACTTTGAAGAATGGATGGGGATCATCAAACAATTGTACAGTAGTAGCCAAAATTGTGGAAACCTTTTGGGGAAAGTGTATTTTTGAGGTTTGATGGCTAATAACACAACTTTTTTTTTTTTTTTTGGAGTTTCAAGGTAATCCTATTCCAGTGCTGGAATGGCCTGGGAATAGCCCAGATCTTAACCCAATTGAAAAATCTATGGAGCCAACTAAAGAAACTTGTTAGTCAGAAGCGACCCAGCAATAAAACCCAGTTAATAGGAGCAATCATTCAATCTTGGTTTCACGTTATAACAGCTGCAGAACTAGAAGACTTGGTCCACTCCATGGGAAGATGCTGTAAGGCCGTAATTCATGCTAAAGATTACCCAACTATTAACTGATGTGCTGATAATTTTTGTATATTTCGTTTTTTCTACGTGTTTCACATTTCTTCTTTATACTGTAACTATTCTATTCTAATAGCAAATCCTTCATAAAAGTTATCGCATTACATTCTTGATTAAATTCTTTCCATTGATATATATAATTTTATGGTACTGCTCCCCAAAAAAGTGGTGTTATTAGCTAGTTTTAGAAAATACGCCTTTCCCAAAAGGTTTCCACAATTTTGGCCACTACTGTAACCCAGCCTCCTACTTTCCTGTATTGCTCTGGGGAACTGAGGGCTAGAGCTGCTGTTTTATCCCTTAGTGAATTTGATCAAGGTTTGAACAAAGGGCTTAAGAAACCTAACTATTAAGGAGTCCACTTTGCACCATTTATCCTTGGCAGATTGACCTTAGCAACCATATTTTATTATGAGATCTCACAAGTCTCTCTTAACCCAGTTTCTTTAAATAAATAAAAAGAAAAAAAAAACAGGGAGGGGAAAAGAGATTGAACGGATACCATCAACTTAATTAAACTGAAGTCATGACCTTCTTCACCTTCCTTCCCCCAGAACGGTTCCATAGCTTTGATTCTCCAGATGTGCCTTAATCAAGAATTGTTGCCATACAGTGAGGGTATTAAAAGGCATCTGCTCCTTGCTGAGAGAAGATTACACGGGGTTTATCTGCAGCTGCACTGACACTTTGCCCTTCTCTGGCACTCTTTGCTTTAAGAAGGCCAAAGCTCTTCATAAACTCCTTCAATTAAGCCCTACAGACTTTGTAATTACTGCTCTGAAAGCAGGTTCAACAAACAGTCCCAAGTTGTGGGACACAGAAGATAGTTGAGTAACTTTCCTGACTTCATAGAATTAACCCAGTCAAAGGACAATAATAGAAGACAATCAGAATGGAATCGGCTGGGCATTGAAAAATGCCAGAGTTTCGTAGGTCAGTTTGCTTTATAACTCTTTGCGTGTCTGAAATATGGCTGCAGCATGCAAGTGTTGAGAGTGTTTAAAGCCAATATAATCCTGTATAAACAACTGTCAAGATTAATTATTTGTTAAGACCCAGACCTGACTTGAAAACAACCTTCATGCCACGGAGAAACTCTCAGTGTTCATGAGGTCAGTTTGGGCAATGAAAGTGTGAGCTGTGTCTGACCAGAAAAAAATCCTTTTCTAGGTGGACTTGGATTTCATTAATTAATTGCCCAGTGGCCTGGCTTTCAGATTCCCTAGGAGGATGTTTACATCACAGATCAGCTGAATAATTTGAATTTTTCCCATGCCAGGATCAGCAAATCTAGGGAAAACAGGAGGGCAGAAGTATTTTTTAAAATATTTTTTTTGACTTTTTATTAATTACATTTCTTAGTGATTAATAAACATGGTGTTAGCTGGATATTTAATTTGCTTAACAATACTGATTATATTCTTAATCTCCACCCCTTTTTTTCCCAACCACTGGTAAAATAGATTCTGTGTTTGATAGTATTCTGTGTCTTGTTTCTGCTTAATTTTCAATGACAATCTATCCATTTCTGCAGGATGACAGAAGTATTACTAGGGAAACAAAGATTTAATTCATTCTCTGGAAGCCTATACAATAATCATAATAGTACAATGCATTGTAATTAGTAGTCATCTGATCATATCAAAAGCAATAGCAATAGCAGTTAGACTTATATACCGCTTCACAGTGCTTTACAGCCCTCTCTAAGCAGTTTACAGAGTCAGCCTATTGCCCCCCAAAATTTGGGTCCTCATTTTACCGACCTCGGAAGGATGGAAGGCTGAGTCAACCTTGAGCCTGGTGAGATTTGAATTGCCAAATTGCAGGCAGCTGGCAGTCAGCAGAAGGAGCCTGCAGTACTGCACTCTAACCACTGCACCACCATGGCTCATAGGCTATAAAAATGGCTATAAAAGGCTATAAAAACAATACAGAAAGAAGCGTAGTATGACAAATTCATAATAAATCATGACCCCAGCAGTCAACTCCAAATCATCAAAACAAAATTTATTTATGGCCCAAGAGTAAAAATAATAGAAGACAGACATGCAGTACAATATCTATAAAATAATCTTCTTAAATAGCAAGAAAATCCCAAAGCCTTTAGCAGTCAACAGTTAATAGTGTGGAAGGGGAACCAGACAGTTTCTAACAGCTGTGGCTACTGATAAACATTTTGCAACCTTCTTACAGGTTCCTAAAGAATGATCACCCAGGAGAAGGGTATCTGCCTCAGGGTCAGAATAGCAATTACAATTATTAATAATTGGGAGTACTAAACCTGATGGCCATTGGGTATACAATGAACATTTTAATAGCACACCTGCAATAGATTCTACCTCTCAAATCATAACAGAAAGAAACTTGCTTTACATGGTGAATGCTCAGATATCAATGTAGTTGTTGCCCTGATAGGTATTTCTCTCCACCCCAATTATATGTTCCTATATAAGATGCTAGGGACAGACCAGGATGAGCAATTGTGCTGTAGAGGAGATGGAAAACTTTGTCAGTTTGGATAGCTAGATCCAAAAATTTAGCAAAAGTTAAAAAAAAAACAACCTCGCAATTGCTAAATTTGTAGGTCAATCTGGCAGCAATTATGTTCCTGCAGCTATTAAGCTATTTAAAGCTTTTGGAGTTGAGACTACATGGTGCTCAGTTGGGTATTCATAAGGCATCTCCTACTTTTGAAACAATACAATCAAACTTTCAGTCAACCTTAATTTTTTAAATGGCAATAGCCATGCAACAATCTGAATATTACTCATATTAAGAATACCCCTATTGAAATCAATGGGCTGATGGGTCATATTCTCCCTGAAGCTTGGGCCAAACATATTAGCATTATTATTTTCAGAGCCCAGATATACCAATAATGCATTTCTAAGCACAATTTAGGATTTCTATACCTTAGAGCTACATCCCCCCCCCCTTTTCTCCTGCCCCTCTCAATCTTCTAATTAAAACAACATATGAAGTATGAAATCCTCTTTGAAGTAACAATATATGGAGAGGATTTATCCTGGTCCACTTAAATATTCATGACAGTTTGCCTTTCTGTTCAAAAAGACACTTGTTTATTTAGATAAGATTTAATTTATTCATAATTTACCTAAATTTGCAGGAGCGTGCATGTACATTTTAGCTTATAAGAAGCATAATACATAAAACATTATTGAGGCATGCAAATTACACAAAAACACCATTTGAAACTGCTGGTTTGTCTTAGGCAGATAACTTTTCTTCTTCTTTTTTTAGCTGGAATAGTGAGACAAATTCAGTTGCTGAGGAATGTTGTCTGGATTGCACCGGTTCAGAATTATCCTCCTCTAATGGCAAAGAAATGGGTTTTTTAACACAGTCTCTTGGAACCTAATGTCAGGGTTCCAAGAAACATGCCCATAGCAAACAAAACTCTGAGGCAGGCAATTTCCTCAAAAAATAGATTGATTGGATATGTCACATTGGCACAGGCTAGTGAAAACTGACTCTGATTATTCCTGCAGTTCTCCACCTAATTAAAAGTAAAAGCTTGTCACTTTCTCAAAACAATCAGTCACATGGTCCAATCAGGATACTGTCCAGTTGCTAGGTGACTCCAGTCCCCTCTTTCCGAGCACCTGCAGGAATGTCCTTGGTTCCCAAGAGAAAATATTTTGTTTTGGCTACAACATCCCAACTATCTCTATTCCCCCCTCCCTATCCCTCTTCTCTGGTGTGTCAGCACTGAAGTCTCAAAATGGCCTCAGTCAGGCCAGCTTCCGGGTTGACACCTAGATTCATACACTCTGAGGCCTATTCATTTTGGTATCTTTTGTCAGCAAAAAAGCACAAGGGAGATGCCCTAAATTTCCTTAAGATTTGAATTTCATACCTAAGGCGGGACTAGAACACACAGTGTCCTGGTGATTGGCCCAAAGTCATATTGCCAGCTTAATGCCAAAAGAGAGGACTAGAAATCCCAGACTCCTGGTTTTTAGCCTTGCACTTGGCCACTAGACCAAACCAGGGGTGGGCTGCTGGGGGTTCACAGGGGTTCGGGAGAACCTCTAGCTAAGATTCTGTGCAGTTCAGAGAACCCCCAAATCCCACTCCTGGTTGGCCCCGCCACCCTGCCCCTCCCCTCCCAGGAGTCTCCATGAGGCCCATTTTGGATGCAGGTAAGTGCAGGGCACGCACAGAGGCTCAGGAATGTTGAAAAACGGGCCTACTGGAAGTTCGGGAGGGCTTCCAGAGCCTGGGGAGGCTGTTTTCACCCTCCCAGAGGCTCGAGGAAAGCCTCTGGAGCCAGGGGAGGGCAGAAACACCCCCCCCACCATGTTGCAGGAGTCTGACTAGGCCACGTCCACCATAATAATAATAATAATAATAATAATAATAATAATAATAATAATAATAATAATAATAATAATAATAATAATTTTATTTCTATACCGCCCTTCTCCCGAAGGACTCAGGGCGGTGTACAGCCTATTTAAAAACACAGACAAAACAACAGTATAAAATTTAAAATAATTAAATAGGTGGCTCAAATTTAAAACCCCAATAAATTTAAATACCCAATTTAAAACTATTGTGTTGATAGTCCGGCTTGGCGGAACAACAGGATCTTCAATGCGCAGCGAAACGCCCAGAGGTCGGAGATCTTACGAATTTCCGGGGGCAGTTCATTCCATAGGGCTGGGGCTCCCACAGAGAAGGCCCTCCCCCTGGGTGTCGCCAGCCGACATAACTTGGCTGATGGCACCCTGAGGAGACCCTCTCTGTGGGAACGGACTGGTCGGTAGGAGGCTATTGGTGGCAGAAGACGGTCTCGGAGGTACCCGGGTCCTATGCCATGGAGCGCTTTAAAGGTGGTAACCAACACCTTGAATCGCACCCGGAAGACCACTGGGAGCCAGTGCAGCTCGCGCAGGAGGGGTGTCACATGGGCACAGCGGGACGCGCCCATAACCACCCGCGCGGCCGCATTCTGGACCAGTTGGAGCCTCCGAGTGCTCTTCAAGGGGAGCCCCATGTAGAGAGCATTGCAATAGTCCAACCGGGAGGTGACAAGGGCGTGAGTGACCGTGCGCAAGGCGTCCCGATCCAGAAAGGGCTGCAACTGGCGAATCAGGCGAACCTGATAAAAGGCCCCCCTGGCCACGGCCGTCATGTGCTCTTCTAAAGACAGCCGTGTGTCCAGGAGGACACCCAGATTGCGAGCCCTCTCTGTGGGGGGCAAGGATTCACCCCCAATAGTCAGCGATGGCACCTGCTGACTATATCGGGGCGCCGGAAGCCACAGCCACTCGGTCTTGGAGGGGTTGAGTCTGAGCCTGTTCCTCCCCATCCAGGCCCGCACGGCCTCCAGGCACCGGGACATCACTTCAAGGGCATCGTTGGGGTGGTCTGGGGTGGAGATGTACAGCTGAGTATCATCAGCGTACAGATGGCACTTCACCCCAAAACCACGGATGATCTCACCCAGCGGCTTCACATAAATGTTGAACAGGAGAGGCGAGAGGACCGACCCTTGCGGCAATCCCCATGCGAGATGCCTCGAGGTCGACCTCTGCCCCCCTGCCAACACAAACTGCGAGCGGTCGGAGAGGAAGGAAGAGAACCACCGCAGAACGGTGCCCCCTATTCCTAACCCCCTCAACCGCTGCAGCATGATACCATGGTCGATGATATCAAAAGCCGCTGAGAGGTCTAATAGGACTAGGACAGAGGAACCATGGCAATGTCCACCCAGCAACCGGGTAGAGAACCCCTTTTGAAGCCCACCCCTGGACCAAACTGGCTCTCTCCTGTGGTGGGATTCAAGTAATTTAACAACCGGTTCTCTGCCCTAATTATTTTTTCCACAAACCAGTTTGCCAAACTGCTCAGAAAGTTAACAACCGGTTCTCCCGAAGTGGTGCGAACTGGCTGAATCCCACCACTGGCTCTCTCACTCTCTTTTCCTTTTTTTTTTTTTTTTTTCTATTTTCAAAATAGCCGGAAATTCACTGTAGTCCTTGTGTCATCTGTATTCCAGTTATTAATTACCACTGCTGCTCTTTCCATCTGTGTGCTTATGCGTGGACCAACTGACATCCACTGTCACTTGTTGTTACAAATCTAATTCCAAATCTGCACAATTGTAAAAAGGAAATTAACTTCTCTGTGGAGAGATTCTATTTTTGTCTGATAAATTGTGCATGGAGAAGAAAATGATGTATCTAGATGTTTATTAATCGAGAAATTTCTAAATGTATATTTGATTATTTCCAAAGTTGGTAGAGGTTTCTAATGATCTTAAATGATATC
Source organism: Arizona elegans (assembly GCA_022577455.1). Lineage (NCBI taxonomy): Eukaryota > Metazoa > Chordata > Lepidosauria > Squamata > Colubridae > Arizona > Arizona elegans. Next base: position 15,203,830 of record JAKOOJ010000013.1, on the reverse strand, counting down.
AAATCTTCAGGGAGGGAGGGGGTTGACGAGAGCCCAGAATACAATTTAGTGGATGATAAGTGAGCTTAGGCATCGCTACCTGATGGCTTAAATATATGTTTATGATGAAACTGATTCCAGTAGAGATGTTTGGGACAGTATGGACTATTGATTTTATTTTTTAAAAAGAAAAAAAAAGATTCCTTGTCTGTGAATAGATTAGGGAGAAAATATTGAACTTGCTCTTTTAGTTCTCGGGGTTAGTGCAATTTATTTTCAATTTGTCAAACGTGACAATGTAGAATTGTGTTTGGTGATTTATTAGGACTTTTCTAAATAGGGCACTTTGTCATTGAAGTTTCTTCAGGAGTGGTGGTATGATTTTTAAAAATATTTTTACTAGTTCAAGATAACCCCCCCCCAAAAAAAAAATCAAGAAAGAAAAGAAGAATGAAAGAGAGTGGTGAGGCAGTACAAAGAAATCAATGTACTTTAAATTCCTTGGCAGGAATAGCTGCTTGAATTGATTTTAAAATTGATGGTAGATGTTCCAACCATCTTTTCCTCTTTTTTGGATGCTGGAATTTGATTTCCTGACATCCAGACATAATAATTATCTACATACACATCTTATTAAAAGCCAGATGGAGAAAGGCAGTGACTAACAAACTTCAGGAGAAAGAAAACACAAAAAGAAAAAGAATGTGAACTTCACAGAGCATAGAGAACTGGGATGACTCACAAGGCTGTCTGTGTCTGCAATCTATATACAGTTAGCAATAGCACTTAGATTTATAAACCTTCAAAGATAGCAATAGCAATAGCACTTAGACTTATATACTGCTTCACGGTGCTTTGCAGCCCTCTCTAAGCGGTTTTACAGAGTCAGCCTATTGCCCCCAATAATCTGGGTCCTCATTTAACCACCTCGGAAGGATGGAAGGCTGAGTCAACCTTGATCCAGTGAGAATCGAACTCCTCGCAGTTGGCAGAGTTAGCCTGCAATACTACTGTCAACTTCGAACCGAACATGACAGCCGCCATTTTTCTGTTTCTCAATTGTCACATAGAGGGGAAAGGGGGGAAGGAGGTTGGAATGCATTACTAGACACAACAGAGAGCTTTCTCATGAAAACCAAGGTTATCTCTACTGGCAATGGATAAAGTCAGGGAATGAGTGCCTGGAGAGCCCACCAATTAACACAATTGGCCAACGTGACCTGTGACACTTGGGGATGGGGTAACTTCCTATTTTAATTATACTGAAACTGCGGGAAAGATTTAGAGTTGGTTTTCCTTTGAAGCTGTGCCAATATGATGTATTCAATAAGGAAGATCTTTGAGAAGGATCCTAGTCTCAGAGTTCTGATTTGCTTGGGTTCATTAGTCAAAGCCTTGACAACTGCGCCACCACAGCTCTAGCATCTTATGTAACCAATGCCTATGTCTCTTAATCTATACTTTTCTGGGATCCTTGCACATTTCAGGCTTGCTCACAAGGAGAAGCCTAGTTTTCACCGGGAAAGAATATGATCAAGCAGAAGTAGGCCTGAAACTGAAAGTCCTTTGTAAACCCAATGCAAAATATAATTGTACATTTTTACACACGGTGAACCATGGTTAAGGAGAATACACTAGAGTTAAATCTTATGTCTAAAGATGGTATAGGTAGTCCTTAACTGACAATCACAATTGGGACCAGAACTTCTGTTGCTAATTAAGAATATTATTATGTCAGTTGCACTCAATTTCAAGACCGTTTTAGTCAAAGTTGTTAAGCGAATGACACGGTTGTTAAGTAAACCCAACTTTCCCCATTGACCTTGTTTGTTGGAAACCAGTTGGGAAGGTTACAAATGCTGCAACAATCATAACTACATGCCAATTGCTATGTGTACAAATTTTGATCACATGATGCTGCAATGGTCATAAGTGCCATGGCCATCTGTAAGTCACTTTTTTCAGTGCCATTAAAAACTTACCATTAAAGTCCTTTAATTAATTACCATTAACTTACCATTAAGGTCCCTTAATGGTTGTAAATCAAGAACTACCCGTTCCCGAAAATAAGACCCTGTCATATATATATATATATATATATATATATATATATATATATATATATATATATATATATATATAATTTGATTTATATGCCGCCCTTCTCCGAAGACTCAGGGCGGCTTACAATGTGCTCAGCAATAGCCTTCATCCTTTTTGTATATTTTTATACAAAGTCAGCTTATTGCCCCCACAACTGGGTCCTCATTTCACCTACCTTAGAAAGGATGGAAGGCTGAGTCAACCTTGAGCCTTGGCGAGATTCGAACCCTGCAGTAATTGCAGGCAGCTGGTCTTAATAACCAGCTTAATAACAGGGTGCCTTAAACCCCTGTACTACCAAGGCTTTTTGAACCCTGAAATAAGCGCTTGGCCTTATTTTCGGGGAGGTCTTATTATTTTGGGGCGCATCGAGCAAGATGGGGCTCCTCCTGCTGTCTTACCTGATTGCCAGCTCTGTGTTTAAATATTTTCGGGGAGGTCTTATTTTCGGGGGGAGACTTATTTTAATGCATGCACTCAAAAGCCCAATTAGGCTTATTATCAGGGGATGTCTTATTTTTGGGGAAACAGGGTATCTGTAATGTTACATACAAGCCAGATTCACTTAACCACAACTTCAGTGATTCACTTAACAACTGTGGCAAGAAAGGTCATAAAATGGGGCAAAACTCATTTGCTAAATGTGTCACTTAGCAACATAAATTTTGGGCTCCATTATGCAACATAAATTCGCAACATAAATTTTGGGCTCATAAATTGAGGACTACCTGTATTTCAGAGTGAAAGCCAGAGTGGAGCTTTCCAATATCATTTTTAACACAGATCTGGTTGCTACTTAAGAAGCTGATGGATGTGAACATTTTACTACTGAATATTTGCAGTTGCTTGTGGAACTTCATGAATGTCTGCTAGCAAACAGCAGCAGATTTCATCTTGTAAAATGTACCTGTGATAAATATCAACTTGCTGTGATTAAGCAAGTAGTGGTTAATTCATGAATGGGCTTTGCAAATGAGCCAGAGAGTAATTTGACTTCCAGTGGCTACAGAATGAATTATTTTCTTGGCATACATCAAAAGAAGCTGGATATCAATGTGCCTGAAGCAGCAACTATAATAGCATGCCCACTCCTTTTCATGAATTTCAGCTGGCTTAAGCTAAAGGGCTTGAGCAAAAAAGCTCAGACAAGCCCTAATTCATCAGTTTAACTGTCAAGAAAGGCAAAGCATTTGCCTTGTCCATTGTCCAATTGTCCAAGAACCCTTGGACATTGTTGGGAGAGAGAAGAGACTGACAATCTGGACAAAAGATTGTGTGTCATATGGACAAACAAGTACAGAAGGGTTCTTATCTTACATAGGACAGAAACTAGAAACATAACTAAGATCCATCTTGACTTGGTATGTAGCCTTGATGGATGTTAAATCAGAGGTGGAATCTACTTACCTTCCTTACCAGTTCAGAAGCAGAAGACCTTCTGCACATGCACAAAACCTTCTGTGCATGTGCAGAAGCTAAAAAACACATTACTTCCTGGTTAAAACCAGGAAGTAATGACACCTGGGCGGGTGGGTGGAGCTTTGCTCTGCCATCGCTACCAGATCACCGAACCACCGGCCAAGATCTCTACCGGATCAGGTGATCCGGTCTGATCCGGGAGCATTTCACCCCTGTGTTAAATGCTTAGCAATAACTTCCGCAAGACCTTCTCCTATGCTGTGCTTGTATCTAGAGAAATATGACTTGCAGGATGCAATCTGGGTCGGTCATCAGGACCAGGGGTTTTATCTTCTGAGTTTTCAGATTCATGATGGAGAACTTCACGGAGAAGTTCTTTGAGGATGGGGACAAGTCCAGCACAAGTCCAAAAAGTCTGAAGACTAAACCTCTGGTCCCGGTGACTCACCCAGATTGGATCCTGCAACATTATCCTGGGACAAGTATATATTTGCCTTCCTTCATTAAAGAATCTTATTAGTTTCGTGGAAATAGTTCTTAAAAATATTTCCACTGTTTGTCCAGAAGAATCATTTCTATAATCCCGTGATGGCGAGCCTATGGCACGTGTGCCACAAGTGGCACATGGAGCCATATCGGTGGGCAAGCGAGCTCAGCTCCGGCGTGCATGCGCGCACCGGTCAGCTGATTTTCAGGCCTTTTGGGCCCACCGGAAGTCAGGAAAAAGGCTGTTCCCGGCCTCTGGAGGGCCTCCGGGGGAGTGGGGAAGGCCATTTTTGCCCTCCCCAGCTTCCTAGAAAGGTTCTGGAGCCTGGGGAGAGAGAAAAACAGGCCTACCTTGCCATCACAGGCCAAAAGCGGGGGGACCTCGGGGGCGGTCGCACACGCATGCAGGGGGTGGGTGGGGCGCATAGAATTATGGGTGTGGGCAAGCAGGCAAGTGACCCTCCCCTGCACTCCCCCCACTTTTGGCACACGATGGTGAAAAGGTTAGCCATCACTGCTATAGTCCCATAATGGCGAACCTATGGCACGCATGCCAGAAATGGCATACAGAGCAATCTCTCCGGGCACACGAGCCATCAGCCATTGCTCTTCCAGGTACGGGCGCGCTGGCCAGCTGGTCTTCACGCATGCAGGCTCACCGGGAAAATGATCTTCCAATTTCCGGTATGTGCCTGCACACCAGCCAGCTAGTCTTTGCACGCACATGCACTCCAGAAACCAGAACACCAGGTGGGCGGTGCACATGAAGTTATGGAAAGTGTACTTAGAAAAGATACCCATCGTTTCAGTTAAGACTCACCTTTTGCCAAATGAATCCTCTCAAAGGAAGATTAGTCCAGCTCAAATTTGCTAGATGTGTTTAAGGATTTATGATCATGTTCATTTTGATTTTAGAATGGGATTTGTTCAACTCTCCGGTGTCTCAGTGGCTAAACTGCTGTACTGTAGACTAACTCTGCCCATAACCTCAAATTTGATCCCGATGGGGCTCAAAGAGCCTGGATAGCTCTGCAGACAAAGCACTATAATTTAACACCAGCTGTCTGCAATTAAAGTAAGTTCGAATCTTGCCAGGCTCAAGGTTGACTCAGCCTTCCATCCTTTCTAAGGTAGGTGAAATGAGGACCCAGATTGTGGGGGCAATAAGCTGACTTTGTATAAATATACAAAAAGTATGAAGGCTATTGCTTAATGCATTGTAAGCCACCCGGAGTCTCCGGAGAAGGGCGGCATATAAATCAAATTAAAAAAAAAAATGGTTGATTCAACCTTCCATCATTCCGAGGTCAGTAAAATGAGAACCCAGATTATTGCGGACACAGTGCTGACATTTTTCACATGACCGTTGCAGCATCCCTCATAGTCACATGATCAAAATTTTGACGCTTGGCAACTGACTCATATTTACGACGGCTGCTGTGTCCCGAGGTGTCCTGTGATCATCCTTTGCGACCTTCTGTCAAGCAAAGTCAATGGGGAAGCCAGATTCACTTAACAATTGTGTTACTAACTTAATAACTGTGGTGATTCACTTAACGGTGGCAAGAAAGGTTGTAAAATGGGGCAAAACTCACTTAACAGCTGTCTCACTTAACAACCATCACTTAACAACACAGTGATCTGGACTGTAATAGACTTATTCTCCAAACAGGCACATTTCATACCCTGGACTGGATTTTATCATAGATTTTATCTGTTACTTATTATTTTATTCTAGAATTTTTATTTGTATATTTATTGAGTATTTTTATTTGTTCTGGTCTCTGGTCTATAACTCTATGACTCTAATAATAAATTCTGAAATATATTCTGAACAACGGACTCCATTGTGGCCATAAAACAAGGATCACCTTAGTGAGTTACTCTTAGGAGCAGACCACGGGTGAAATCCAGCAGGTTCTGACAGGTTCTGGAGAACCGGTAGCGGAAATTTTGAGTAGTTCAGAGAACCGGAAAATACCACCTCTGGCTGGCCCCAGAGTGGGGTGGGAATGGAGATTTTGCAATATCCTTCCCCTGGAGTGGGGAGGGAATGGGGATTCTGCAGTATCCTTCCCCTGCCACGCCCACCAAGCCACACCACATCCACTAAGTCACGCCCACAAAACTGGTAGTAAAAAAAATTGAATTTCACCACTGGAGCAAAAACTTCTATTCGGACTTGAGTTGGCAAGAGACGGATTCTTCTGATTAGCTGTTTTGTTTTGTTTACTTTTATTTCAGCTGTTTCTCCGCCACCCACACTTTTCTTTTTAAACACAGTGTGCGAGCTTGTTCGTGTGGTGAGCGAAAATGTCTCTTTTTGTTTTCCAGATCCAAAAAGCTTGTCTCAGTGCAGCAGAGAGATAGAAGGCAGATCTGAGGCTAGCACAGTGGGCTCTGACAGCTTGGCACTTGGGGGAGGTGGGGGGACTTCTGTTTCCATTTCCAGCCCTGTGCCCTCTGGGCATGGATTGCTAAGCAGAGGCATTTGGAAGAATTTGTGTGCAAAAAGAAACAATTGGATCATTGGGCCCTGCAGTTAAACAGCGGAGAAAGCTGGCCTGGTGAGGGGTTTCATATTAAATCAGCATCAAAGTCAATTTTATTGCGGGAGAACTATGGATTTTGTTTAAAAGAAAAAAAAATTAAATATTTGCAGGTTATCTCCAGATGAATTGACTACAGGCTGTCTTTCCAGCCAATGTTTGTTCTGGTTGGGTTTTTCCAGAAATGCAATAATTGAATGGTTCTAGTTTCCCCTGGCATCGATGGAATATTTATTTATTATTTGGATTATTTACATCATTTGTAAGCTATCCCAGTTAACACAGGCCTCTGGGCAGTGCGCAATAAAAGTGGCAAACTCTGACAATAGGCTCGTAAAGCATGAAAGCCACAAACACGAAATGGATAACAAGAAAACCAAATTTGTAAAATGCTCCCAAATAAGTCCTGGCTGGGGACGAGATAGACTTCTGTATTACATCTTGTCTACAGTGATTGCTGATATGTTCCCAGACTACAGGATTTAGCTTTTAAAGCCTTAAGAAATGACCACAGTTTTTCTAATGAGGCATGTATGTCCTTACAAAGCTGCTTAAACGTTGAGGCTTATTTTCAGGCTTATTAATAGCTCAAGAACCTTCTCACTGCTAGTCTCTGGTCTTTGCAACCTCCTGCATGCCCATATAATTTTGGGCTCAAATGTGGTCATAAGTCAACACAGAGAGAGGGAGAGAGGGAGAGAGAGAGAGAGTGTGTGTTCTCGACTTTTGAAATTTTTTGACCCCAAAATTTCTGTGTCCAAGCAAGACAGTTGTTAAATGAGCTTTGCCCCATTTTACGACCTTTCTTGACACTGCTGTTAAGTGAATCACTGCAGTTGTTAAGTTAGTAACATGGTTATTAAATGAATCTGGCTGCCCCACTGACTTTGCTAGTTAGAAGGCCACAAAAGATGATCGCATGATGCCCCCAGGACATTGCACTCATCATAAATATGATGAGCTAGTTGCTAAGGGTCCAGATTTTGATCACGTGACTATGGGGATGCTGCAACCATTGTGTGAAAAATGACCATAAATCACTTTATTCATTGCCGTTGCAACTTTTAACAGTCACAAAATGAATGGTTGTAAATCAAGGACTACCTGTATGCTGTTTTATGGTTAGATGCTACTTTTATTACACTCATGGCTTTTGTTAGCATGTAAGTTGATTTTTAAAGGGACGCGGTGACTCAGTGGTTAAGACGCTGAGCTTGTCGATCAAAAGGTCGGCAGTTCAGTGGTTCGAATCCCTAGTGCCGCGTAACAGGGTGAGGTCCTGTTACTTGTCCCAGCTTCTGCCAACCTAGCAGTTTGAAAGCACATAAAAAATGCAAGTAGAAAAATAGGGACCCCCTTTGGTGGGAAGGTAACAGCGTTCCGTGCGCCTTCAGTGTTTAGGCACGCCAGCCACATGACCACAGAGACGTCTTCGGACAGTGCTGGCCTCTTCAGCTTTGAAACAGGGATGAGCACTGTCCCCTAGAGTCAGGAACAACTAGCACATATGTGCGAGGGGAACCTTTACATTTACCTTTTTAAGTTGATTTATATTCCATGTTCACATTCAGTGAAACTGATTTCACTGATATATTGATAGCAAAGTACAGGTTTTATGTTGTAAGCTATCTTGGAAGTCTGTAAATTGATAAGCAACTAAGGAAAAATGGTCTTGAAATACAACTGCACAAATTATCTTTTTGGGGGATAAGATTTTTGTCTAGTTTCCAGGGAAAATCTTTTAAGCCTGAAGCAAAGGACCTCCAGCAAATTTGAAGCCTGTTCTTTCTTCCAAATATATAGATTTTAGCTTCAACATATGCCAGCATGTACAGTAAGTAAGCAAGCCTGTGTTTGTGGGTGTGTTTTGGAAAAAAAAACATTTTTATGCTGCTTTCCATTAAAAGAAAATTGGAAGGGTTTTGCAATTAAAAATTACAATCAAAAGCTTAAAGAGAGTAATTAAAAATATAAATCAAAACGTCTTATAAAATACCGCACGAAAACATAAAATAAAACAAGACTAAGAAAACCATTTAAAAGCCATAACAGAAAGTAAAAGCTGCCGTAAAAAGCTAGTTAGAAACCACTATAATGTTTAACGCACCAGAAGGATTAAGATGTCTGGGTCCCTTTTTTCTGTGTCCCCAGAACACAATAAATATGGTATCCAATTACCCAAGAGGACTTCCCAATGTCAGAGGGTTGCAATTGAAAATATTCACTGGTAGACGTTTTCAGTCTTTTTTGAAAGTACTGATTTAATTGGTTCAAGCAAAGGAGCCCTATTTAGCTATGACACCAAATCAGATTTATTCATCAGATTTTCTTGAACAGAACACATAATTTGTCCAGAAGAACTGTCTCTGTAGTCTTTTCAAGTGTCAGTTAAATGGGAATCTGAGGACATTTGTCCCAGATCTCATCAACTTTGCCCATAGAAGACAGAGTTTCTTTGCCAGTTCTGGCTAATAACAAAGAAAAGCCCAAGAAAAATGATTTGGTTGTCTCTCATCAGAATTTTAAGGAAAGCTAAAATCAAATTTTATTTAAGAAGGAATTCTAGGCTTTGTTTGGTAGCACCACTTAGGCAGTGGTGAAATCCTCACCACTGTTTCACTGACCGCGCATCCGTGGTGGGTTCCTCCCGGTTCAGCCCGGTTCCGCCAAACCGGTAGGGGTGATGATATGACATCACTGAACTGGTTCTGCCCCCCGCCCCCCCACCCCCCGCATTATTCTTACCTTTTATTTCCCCCCCCCCAAAATCTATTGCTGCCTCCTGAGTCCCAGCTGATCGGCTAGAAGGAAAAAAAAACTGTTTAAACTCTTGCCGCGGGGCTTCAAAGGGCCGCTCTACAGCTGATCAGTGTTAAAAGGCAGTGTGGTGGTAGACCGGTGCCTCCAAAAAGAAATGAGTAGACCGGTGCCTGCAAAAATAAATGGGTAGACTGGTGCCTCCAAAAACAAATGAGTAGACCGGTACAGTTCTGCAAGCAGTTAAAAGCCTGGTAGATCAGTACCTCTGCTAAATCCTAAAGAATTTTCACATGCCCATTAAGCCACACCCACAAAATAAGCCACACCCAGTAAAAATATTTAGAACCACCCGTGCCGCACATGCACAGTGTGCATCAAGCGTGTACTGCACATGGAAAAAGAAGACTTTACTAGGTAAGTAGAACAGTGAGGGGGGGGGGAACAGCTGTGCCGCATGATTTAGCTTTGCTAGAAAGCAGGATTTCCTGCTGTGCAGCACAGCTGATCATCAGAAATACCAGTTCGGATGAATTGGTAGCTTTCTTTAACTAGCAGTTCGCCCGAACTGGTAGTTTTTATCACTACCAGTTGACCCGAACTGGTGCAAACCAGTGGCATTTCACCTCTGCACTTAGCAGAAAATTTAACATCCATTTCCTAATTTGGGTTGGGATTGTGCCACATGGGAGCTGCCTCTTCATTTTTAAACTTTATCCATATGTTCAGTGTGCAAAAATATTGAGTACATGTAGAGCAGAAATGGAAAACCTGCGGCTTTTCATATGTTGCTGATCTCCTGCATGATCTCTCTTATTACGCCTGAAGGGTAGCGAGTTAAAGTGCAACAAAAGTGCATCTGAGCTGACTTGCAGGATTCAAGAATCTCAAATAGTGAGGCTACTGTTGCTCTTTGCTGCCATCTATGAGTTGCCTGGATGTTTGCAATCCAGGTATGGTAGCCCTCACATTTTCTGTATCAGGTAAAATGCTGCAGTAAGGAAAAATGTTTGGAAACCTCCCTGTGGCAACAAGAACAGGGAAACTGATTCCCAGTTGAGTAACCAAATCTTGCTTCTTGCCTGCTGATTTTTGAAGCTTTAGTTCTTTCCCTGCATTCCTTTTTCTTAGCTCTCCTAAGCCTGTCAGTTAACATGGTTGTTAAGTGAATCTGGCTTTCCCATCGACTTTGAAAGGTGTTCACATGATCCTGGGACACAACAGTTGCCAAATGTCTGAAGTTTGATCACATGACCATGGAGATGCTACAATGGTCATAAGTGTGAAAAATGGACACAAGTCGTTTTTTTCAGTACCTTTGTAAATTTGAATGGTCACTAAATGAACTTGTAAGTCAAGGGCTGTGCCCTCCTCCTCCTCCTCCTCCTCCTCCTCCTCCTTCTTCTTCTTCTTCTTTTCTCTCCATGGTCCATGGTATCAACTCAAATGCTTTGAATGCCTATCTGAGTTTTTAAGGCTCTTATCTGATCTGCATTAAATCTAGCAAACACTGGCAATCTTCATGTCGTACTGAATTTACTTATAAATCCTATAGGGTATCCATTTTTATGCTATAATCCCCGAGAGACAAAACTTTAGCCTGTTAAGCATAAGTGCTGACAACTTTGTGAAACTCTGTTTTGTAAAGTGCAGCCATTTATAATCTTGTGGTCAACCCAGTAATGTGTTTCATGAATTTTAACACACTGTTGTGCTGCTTTCTGATACAGTACTTTAAAAAAGTAACCATGGTGATTATCACGGACTGTTTTGTATTTAGTAGTCGAATGGGGGGGAAAGCTCTGAATTTTTCAGAAATATAGTCAATTATTAATTGAATGTTACCTGGTTTTAGTTGGCTTTCCCCCCATAAGTTTTGTGAAGTAATATTTATCACATAAAGCAGATTTGACATTTCCAAAGCAGCTACATTGCAAATAGTAATAGAATCAGTTATTAAAATTCTTTTATTAAAATCTTCCCCAATTTCTCCCTTGCTTCAATTTTTTTTCTTTATGTTCAATATAAAATCTTTCTGTTTCCAATTATGGCAATTTTATTTTGTGTTTCATTTATACCTTTATCTTCCAAAGAGCAGTACTCTCTGTAAGAAAACCTGAAATAAATGTTATAGCACCAGCATTTGAATTTTAAAACTTTCTAGAAATAACATGCATAACAATCAGTTAGAGAGAATGCCAGTCATTCATTTGAGCTGGCATATAGGCTGGTTCTCTGCAAAAATCTCAAAAGTCTTAATAAACTACTGGAAATGTTTGGATTACGGTAGTTCTCAACTGACGGTTACAATTGAGCCCAAAATTTATGTTGCTAGGTGAGTTTTGTCCCATTTAATGACTTTTCTTGCTACATTTGTTAAGTGAATCAATACTATTGTTAAATTAGTAACATGCTTGTTAAATGAATCTGGCTTCCCCGTTGACTTTGCTTGTCAGAAGGTCACAAAAGCTGATCACATGACTCGAGGACACTGTGACCATCATAAATATGAATTAGTTGCCAGGCATCCCAATTTTGATCATGTGACCATGGGGAAACCCTCCTACAAAGTCCTTTCCCCTTTCCCCTCCCCTCCCCTCCCCTTCTCTTCCAGTTCTACAATATAGTAATAATTCAGAATGAAACTCTGTTGCATTGGTGTGAATATGTTTGTGTTGTCATAAAACTTCTGTATCCAAACACCAATTCCAAAGAGACTTCCTCTAGCTATAGAGCTGCCTTTCCTCGTTCTCTTTATTTTCAGCCAATAGACTAGAAACCTGCATCTTTTCTCCATAGCCACCCACTCTGCTCAGCTCCCAACCCCTCACTTCTCAAGTCAGGCTGGCATTAAGGTTTATTCTCCAGTGAGGCATGTTTGTGTTAAAGTGAATAAGAATTAGATGTAAGAATGTTTCAAGGGGATGACAAGGCCCTTATGTTGACTGCATTATCATTTATAGTAACAAAAAGAGCTTAAACCGTTAGCATATTCTTTTGGAAAAAATGGAGCTTTGCATTCTATTAAGAGAAAAGGAAGTAAAACCCTCCATACATTATCTTTCCAGGCACTGTCAAGAAATGCTTAGGGATGACACCTGTTTAAAAAAAAGTATCATGCTGTAGAAAAATATGCACAAGTGCCAGATCTTTGGGTTGATCCCTTAAGTCAGAAATGGCAAAGTCGTTTCAATTAAAATCCCAGCTAATTTGAAACTTTTGCTTCTTTAACTTTCACTTTTTAAACTGGAACTTAATCTCTCTCTCTCTCTCTCTCTCTCTCTCTCTCTCTCTCTCCCTCTCCCTCTCTCTCTCTCTCTCTCTCTCCTTCCCTCTCTCCCCCCGCTTTGTCACACATACCCCTTGCTCTACTTTCCCAGGGTGCTTTATGCTGGGATTTATAATTGTAAGTGCTGGAAGTGAGTGCTTTGGGGAAAACTTAGAAGAAGTGTGTATTTTGAAGCCAGCTTACCTCCTTTTTTTCCCCCATAGCGTTAACTATTTCTTGGTTTACTTAAAGCCCAGGCTGCTTGTTACCCTGTTTGTATTAGCTTAGATCTTTGCTATTACCTAATTCCCATTTCGCTCTCATGCATGGAGCATTTGATAAATGTTCAAGATATATGCTGGTGGCGCATGAGGGATTAAATATAGGAGCTGAACACGTACTGCATATTAATGTGTACAACTAGTGGCATCCTGAGTGTTCCTGTACGTTTTGGTGATCTCTTGCAAAACATTTTTATTTATTTTTTTAGTAGGGAGAATCGTGCGAGCTTGTAAAGATTTAAAATAGATCACAGCGTTCTTTTTGGGTTTATGAAATGGACTTTTCTGCAGAGGTTAGTTTCATCACTTCTCCCTGGATGTCCATCTAAACAATTTTAAGAAAACCTTCACATATGTAACCCTATCCATCAAGATAGGATTAGATAAGAGACAAGATATGTAAGAGCCTCGGTGGCGCAGTGGTTAGAATGCAGTACTGCAGGCTACTTGTGCTGACTGCCAGCTGCCTGCAATTTGGCAGTTCAATTCCCACCAGGCTCAAGGTTGACTCAGCCTTCCATCCTTCTGAGGTCAATAAAATGAGGACCCAGATTGTTGGGGGCAAGATGCTGACTCTATAAACTAGTTAGAGAGGGCTGTAAAGTACTGTAAAGCAGTATATAAATCGAAGTGGTATTGCAAAAATCCTAGAGATGTTTGGGCTGTGGAGGCCCTGAAGCAGGGGTGAAATCCAGAAAGTTCTGACAGGTTCTAGAGAACCGGTAGCGGAAATTTTGAGCATTTTGGAGAACCTGCAAATACCACCTCTGGCTGGCCCCAGAGTGGGGTGGGAATGGATATTTTGCAATATCCTTCCCACAGGAGTGAGAGGGAATGGGGATTTTGCAGTATCCTTTCCCTGCCATGCCCACTAAGCCACACCCACCAAGCCACACTACGCCCACCAAGCCATGCCCACAGAACGCCCATAGTAAAAAAAATTGGATTTCATCACTGCCCTGAAGACAAGGTGGTGTGTTAGCTAAGAGATGCAGATGAGATATCAGGGAAAGGGAAGAATGTTAAATGTTGCTTTGGGTTTTAATTTCCTTAAAAGCCCTAATTCTGCTAGGAGGAACATACAAATATATATTACTCTGTCTTGCTGGGGAGACTTTAGCCTTCCTGGAAGGCCCTTTCACTTCAGCTCTAGAAAATAAACAGTGGTTCAACTACTTTTCCATGGCGATGCTACGCAATTCATCTATGGGATTCTATCATTCTTCAGATATAGGGACTGAGGGAGTACTGTGCCTTTAAATTTTTCTTGTGGCCACACCCCTCTAGTTCTGTTGCCACCTCAGTTATTTCTCTCAGTCTTCGTGTAGGGACATGAGTTTAGGTTTCTCTCATTCTGAGGTGATTTTTTCTCTTAAAAATTTTGTGCCTTGTTGTTTATTTTGTAGATAGTGTAGATAGTGTAAATTAATTGTGTATATAGTTCTATTTTTTATTATATATATGTGTGTGTGTGTGTGTGTGTGTATGTGTATGTGTATATATATATATATATATATATATATATATATATATATATAAATTCCAAATGGTGTGCGGCTGCCGCGGAGGCGACTAGCCATCGGCTGCTGGCGTGGGGGTCTTTTGGTGAGCCGATTGATCACCCATCACCTTCTCCTTAGCAGCAAGCGACTTTCCTTAACTTGGTGAGTGCGCACAGCCTTACGGCTCTCTTCTTGGCCGCCGGTGAGTGGGTGTGGGGTTGCTGGTCCGCTGGCTCTCCTCCACCGCCATTACGCTCCCAGGTAGTGGCGGCTGCAGAGTACCTGCTCGGGGGCCTGAGTTCAAACTCTGCTTCTCCTGCTTTAGCCTCGCGGCGCCTTAAGGAGCGTTGAGTCCCTGCGCCATCTTGACTGGGCCCAGAGGAGCGGAATTCGCCGTTTGGTTTTTTCGCGCGCTTTTGGGCGCCATTTTCCCTTTCGTTTTGGGCGAGGCTGCGCTTTAGGGGACGATAGTCTCTAGCGTGTGCTAACAGGTGGATCCCTGTTGAGGACGGTCTACTCGTGAGTAGGGAACCAGCGCTAACGTTTGGTTGGTGAGTATGCCAATTTTTTTTCCTGGGACCTTGTGCCCTTCAGGCACCATTGGGAACTGGCAGCCATTTTGGAGGCCATTTGGGAGCTGGCAGCCATTTTGCGATCTTTGGGGTTTTACATTGCCAATGGCCTTTCTAACTGTTGGCCATTATTCCCTCCTTTATTGCAGTTTTGCTGCCTCCTGGTCCTTGCTGCATAATACTATGGCGGACCAAGAATTCTCATCAGACCCTGAACAGGCTCCCATTGTGCCTAGGCCCAAGAAGGCCTCCAAGAAGAGGTCCAGGCCCACTTCTGCCAATGCCTCCTCCACTTCAGCGCAGCCTTCATCTGCTGCTGGCAGGGAAGAACAGAGGAGACACAAGGCCCTGGAGAGGCAATTTGCTAGGGCCCAGACACAGGCTCAACTCAGGGGTGAGGTGATTGAGGAAATCCAATCCTCTCAACAGCCCGGGTGCAGTCAGGATTCTGATCTTCCTCCTCAGACAAATCCTGATACAGCAGCTCCAGGTGGTGACAGGCCTGTCACCCCTCAGGACACCCTGTCATCCGGTAGACCGGGGCCTTCAGCGACATTTACACCTACAGCAGCTGGCCTACGTTCTCAGGAGGGATTGGGATGGCCTCCTAATCTGGATTTTCAGTCTCTCTTTACAGATGCTTTGGCCAAGGCCATTACCTCAGGCTTGCAACAAGGGATTCCGCCTTGGCAGATGCCTTTGGCCCAACCTGTTGTCCAGCCCTTACCACCACCTCCGCCTCCTGCTGTTCCCGCCTCGTCACCCCAGGCGCCCTCGGAGTCAGCACCTAGCGAGGGGACAGACACTGTGGAAGGTGATCAGGTAGACCCAGAGTTCTCCGATGATGATGAACTAGTCCCAGATAGGCCAGCATTTACCACCCTCTTTCGGCCGGATGTATTTAAGACTCTACTTAGGAAGACCAAAGCTGCTACGAATATGGGCACGATAGGCTGTGCCGGCCCCAGACCAGGATTTCATTCCATGCCCGGACCTTTTTCAGGATGTCATTAAGAGACAATGGGAAGCTCCGGGTGTTCTGTCTGCCCCAAGTAACCATGACAAAAAACTCTATTGTGCTGATCCTGTCTTGGAAAATTTACTTAGTTTACCTTCTGTAGATCCTCCAGTGGTGACTCTCTCGTCCTCAGCGGTGTTGTCTTCAGATGCTGTGGAGGTTTTGAAATCAGATGAACGCAAAGCTGAGGTTTCCTTTCGAAAGGCACATCAGGCTTCTGCCTGGGCAGTGAAAGCTGCAACATCCGCATCTTTCTTTAATAGAGCTACGTTAATTTGGCTTCGCCAGTTGCAAAAAAGGTTGCCCCCAGATAACACCAGGCTCAATCAGGACCTTAATAAATTGGTGGCTGCCACAGAGTACTCTGCGGACGCCTCCCTGGATGCAGCTAGATTTGCTGCTAGAGCAATGGCATCCTCTGTGACATCGCGCAGACTCCTTTGGCTCAAGTCCTGGAAGGTGATTCAAAATCAAAGTGGAAACTTGCTTCCGCTCCTTATCACGGTTCTTCACTTTTCGGAGCAGCTCTAGAGCCTATATTGGTTGAGGATAAAGATAAGCGGAAAGTTTTGCCCGTTACTTACAATAGACAGGAAGGTAGGTACATCCCTTATACTCAGTGGCAGCCCTTTTGCGCTGAGCCGGGGCCCAGGGGGTCCTATTACAACAGGCCCTTTTCCCAGGGATATGACCATTTCCCAAGTAGACAGGGCAACAGTGACAGGGGTCGTTTCCAACCATCCTCCAGACGCCCCTTTAGAGGTTCGTCTTCCCGCTCCGTTAGATGGGGCAAATGACTCCCTCCCCCTGGTTCCCATAGGGGGGCGGCTCCTGCATTTTCTGCCCCAGTGGGAGGCCACCATGTCCAACCCTTGGATTCATCACACGGTGGGCCACGGCCTGTCGTTGGAATTTCAAACCCTTCCCAAAAATTTTTTCATTCAATCCCCAGTACCCACCAACAAGGTCAGGAGGGACAATCTCTGCACAGAGATTCAACATCTGTTGAACATTGGGGCTATAGAGCCAGTGCCGCCATCTCATCAAGGAAAAGGGGTGTATTCGATTTTGTTTCTGGTCCCCAAGTCCTCCAGGGACTGGAGAGCCATCTTGAATCTCAAGCACCTCAACAGATTCATCAGGTACAAGAGATTCAAGATGCAATCTCTCAAAACCATCTTGAGTTCGAAAAGGGGACGTGATGACGTCGATCGATCTTCAGGAGGCCTACCTCCATGTCCCGATCTACCCCCAACATCGCAAGTTTCTTCGCTTTGTTTTCACCGGACGGCATTACCAGTACTGTGCGATGCCGTTCGGCCTCTCGTCCGCCCCGAGGGTCTTCACCAAACTGTTGGCGGCCATGGCAGCCTGCCTTCGTCTAATTCCTATCTGCATTTTGTGTTACCTAGATGACATTTTGATTTTGTCCAGTTCCCACACCCAAGCGCAGCAGGACATGTTGACAGTGTGTCGGGTCATGGAGCTCCACGGCTTCTCTATCAATCGTCGGAAGAGCCATCTTCTTCCTTCCACGTCCATCATCCACCTGGGAGCTCAAATCGACTCGGTGAAATTGCAGGTCTTCCTTTCAGAGGAGCGTCAACAGAACATCAAAGACCTGGTTCTTCGTGTCTTGGACTTGAGGCGAGTGTCTCTCATAACTTTGTCACAATTGCTTGGCAAATTTATCTCATGTTTAGGAATCGTTCCGTGGGCACAGCGCCACTCAAGACCACTCCAGTGGTTTCTTCTGCCATTTCAGAGACTGGGCCAGGGGTCATCCAGGACCACAGTGTCGCTTCCACTGCAGGTACATGTATCCCTCCGGTGGTGGGTGTCAGGGACCCTGGCACTGGGTTGCCATTTTCACGAACCATCCAGGATAGTCCTCACCACAGACGCGAGCCTCTCCGGTTGCGGGGGTCACCTGGAGACTCAGGTGATCCAGGGACTTTGGACTCAGTTAGACTCTCAGGACAATATCAATGTACTGGAACTGAGAGCGGTGCGTCTTGCCCTAGTCCATTTTCAGCAGTGGGTGCATCACCGCCATGTCCTGGTCCTCACTGACAACATGTCGGCGAAAGCCCACATAAATCGGGAAGGGGGCACCCAATCTCAGGCTCTCATGCAGGAGTCGGAGACATTGTTGGACTGGGCGGAACTTCATCTTTTGTCCCTGAGGGCGGAACATATCTCCAGGTCCGCAAATGTAACAGCGGACTGGCTCAGCAGAAAACATCTGGATCTGTCAGAGTGGAAATTGAACCCGGATCTGTTTCGGGAGCTGACTCGACGGTTCGGCCAACCGCTGGTAGACCTGTTCGTCCATTGGGACAACGCTCACTTTCCCAGGTTTGTGACTCGTTTTCCTTGTCCGGGAGCTGAGAACGTCAATGCCCTGCGGTGTCCGTGGCCCCCGGGGCTACTTTATGCTTTTCCCCCATCCCTCTGATTCCGGGGGTGATCCGCAAGCTGATATGGGAACGTGCAGAGATCCTTCTGGTGGCACCACACTGGCCCCGGTGCGCCTGGTTCGCGGACCTCATGACCCTCTCCGTTCAACCCCCATGGCGCATTCCTCAGGACAGAGTATCGCTCAGCCAAGGGACTGTACTCCATCCAAATCTCTAGTGGCTGCAATTAGCCGTGTGGCGCTTGAGCGGGTCCGCCTGAGGAAAGACAATATATCAGGGGAAGCCATCCACATCATCCAGGCTGCTAGGTGCCTGTCAACTGTAAGGATTTACAATGCCTCTTGGAAAGCATTCTGTCAGTGGTGTGCCACTTGTCATGTTGACCCTACTTCCGCATCGGTGCCGGAGGTTATAGACTTCCTTCAAGCAGGGTTTGCTAAAGGGCTAGCCCCCTCCACTCTTAGGCGTCAGGTAGCTGCCTTAGCAACAGTCCTGGGATCTGGTGACGCTAGGTCCCTGACCCTCGAACCACGCATTAGAAGTTTTTTGCGAGGGGCTACTAATCTCCGCCCTCCTCCCATTCATAGATATCCCTCGTGGGACTTGTCCCTAGTTTTGATGGCTCTCACGGCCGCTTCTTTCGAGCCTCTGGCTTCGGTCAGCCTTAGATTTTTGACCCTGAAAGTGGCATTCCTTCTTGCCATTACATCGGCACGAAGTGTTTCTGAACTTGCTGCCCTTTCAATCCGTGGTGACCTTTGTATTTTTAAGCCCAACGTAGTTGTTCTCAGACTTGACCCTTCCTTTGTGCCCAAAGTTAATTCCGTTTTTCACAGACAACAAGAGATTATTTTGCCTGATTTTTGCCCCCTACCTCGTCATCCTCTAGAGACTCAGTGGCACACACTAGATGTCAGACGGGCCTTGCGCCGCTACATTGCCAGAACTTCATGCTTTCGCAAAACTGAAGCACTTTTAGTTTCATTCCATCCGGCATCCATGGGCCAGAAGGTTTCTTCTCAAACTGTAGCTAGATGGATTAAGGCTTGCATCGCCTCAGCTTATAGCTCTCAGGGCAGGTCTTCTCCCAGGAGGATCTTGGCTCACTCAACCCGCAGCGCTACCACGTCGGCCACTTGGTCAACTCAAGCATCCATTCTGGATGTTTGTCGTGCTGCTACGTGGACGTCATTTTCTCCATTCGTCCGCCATTACAAGATCGACTCCCTGGCTTCAGCAGAAGCTTCCTTTGACCGATGGGTGCTGCAGTCTGTCCACTCCCCGGGGATCCACGAGCCCAGCCAGCCTCCCTCCCAGTAGTTGGGTGCTTGGGCATATCCCATAGATGAATTGCGTAGCATCGCCATGGAAAAAGAACGTTGGCTTACCTGAACATTCATTTTCGTGGCGATGCGGAGCAATTCATCCCACCTCTCAGGCTGTCTGGGATGGGGAGGTGGTTTCTGGTGTTTTCCTCTCTTTTCAGGTAACGTCTCACGTGGAACTCCTTCGAGAAATAACTGAGGTGTCAACAGAACTATAGGGGAGTGGCCACAAGAAAAATTTAAAGGCACAGTACTCCCTCAGTCCCTATATCTGAAGAATGATAGAATCCCATAGATGAATTGCTCTGCATCGCCACGAAAATGAACGTTCAGGTAAGCCAACGTTCTTTCTCCAAAGCCTAAATCTAAATCATTTAAATCTTGCATCTGTCTTGATATGTAAATGTTCCATTCTTGGGATTTTACAGTCTCACTAATTGCATAAAAGTCTTTTGTAAGTCCTTTTGTGGGATTTGATGTAATTTACCTCAATTTCTTTCCTGGTCCAGAACAGAAAGTCTGAATCTGGTAATTAGTCTTATATTCCTTCTTGGTTATAGCTTATTGAAGAGGGAAGAGAACACTTTATCTTCTTATGTTTTTTTTCCCTTAATCCATTAATTTTAGCCTACCGATACTCACCAATGCTCTAGAGCAGAGGTCTTCAAACTTGGCAGCTTTAAGACTTGTGGACTTCAACTCCCAGAATTCTCCAGCCAGCATAGCTGTATAGGGAGCATAGGGAGTTGAAGTCCACAAGTCTTAAAGCTGCCAATTTTGAAGGCCTCTGCTTTAGAGAAATTGAGGTTCCTTGGAAGCTTCTAAAGTTTTCAAGAAGTTTGTGACAATCTTCCCTGCTTTTTTCACCAAATGTCAGAGAGTCATTTGTAGCCTGTGGGACTTTGTCAGTTCAAGCAAGACACCACAAGGTTTATTTAAAGTGAACCCAAACAGAAGTCTTTTTGTTAACACAATTCTCATTAAGCACAGGATTTTTCCCTCTGGTAAAAGAAAAGTTCAAGGCAGTGGTGGGATTCAGCCAGTTTGCACCACTTCGGGAGAACCGGTTGTTAAATTCTGAGCAGTTTGCTGAACTGGTTGTCGGAAGAAATCATTAGGACAGAGAACCGGTTGTTAAATTATTTGAATCCCACCACTGATTCAATGTGCCTGAGAGCTTATCTTCCTTGCATCTTTGTGAATGTGCGTACTTCCCCAAACTTTGGGGTTTTAAATTAAGCCAAATTTATTTAATACTTTTAAATTATTTTAAATTGATGTCTATTCTGTTTTTAAATAGGCTGTACACCGCCCTGAGTCCTTCGGGAGAAGGGGGGTATAGAAATAAAATTATTATTATTATTATTATTATTATTATTATTATTATTATTATTATTATTATTATTCCTTCCAATTTATTTTAAAGTTGCTCCATTTCTTATTTTGGTTATGAAAATGAGGCTGAATTGAGTATACAGTACCAGTAGGTATTGAATAGGATGAGAGCAGAGAGGGTTAATATTCTTCTATGTTTTGCTGAGAAAAATTGCTGGATTTTAACACATAAACCAGGAGAATATTCTGTGCGGCTCTTACAGAAGCTTTATAACCCCTGTCACTGCATGTGCTCCCATGTTTGTTCAGCCTCTCTGCTACGCACTAAATTTGTACAATCGGGGAAAAAAATATCATCAAATTTTATATATATATATATATATATATATATATATATATATATATATATATATTCTTTTCTTTCCTTCCTAATGGCTGCAAAACTGGGCAGGCAGAATCTTTGTAATGCACGGAACAGCTTTCCTTTTGGTCTGCTCTCATTAATTTCTTCTCTGAAATCCAGCAAACTGCAGATGTGTCCCTGTTCAGGCTTTTGTTCTCAATGCGATGGTATTGTTACTTCTCTTATTACAGTTACTGATGCAGGGATTTCTTGAACTTTAGTTCCTTAATGACCATCTGTTGTCTGTTTGGGTGACCGTTCTGTTTCCAAATGTCACAGACAACCTTGTATTAGGGCCCTAGTCACAATGAGACAGCACAGTTCTGTTTTCACACAATTCTATACTCTGTTTGACAAAGTTTGATGTCTGTTTGCCTTCAAGTCACCAATCAAAGAAATGGTAGAAAATACAGCAAAACCTTCACAACTCAGAGGTCTCGTTTGTTCTTACAACGTGTGTTGGACAGAGGGATAAAAAGGGATTATCTTTATTGATTTGTTTGCTTTAGCATTAAGGAGGAATAACGAGGGGGCTTAACTAAGAACTCTTTAGCATGGCTTCCAACTTGTGTCATAATATATGGTGTGGAGCTGTTTTCCTTTACTGGACTGGGAGGTCGTCTGCACTGTTGCCCACTTCTTTGTAATGTCTTGTTTAGATTACTGCAACGTGCTCTACCTAGGGCTGCCCCTGAACAGCATTTGGAAGCTGGTGCAGAATGCAGCTGCATGGGTAAAAGTCAGTGCCAGAAGCCCAGGGATGGTTCTCAGGGGCTCAGCCCAGGTTCTCAAGGGTTCAGTTGAACCTCTAGCTAAGATTCTGTGCAGTTCGGAGAACCCCCAAATCCCACTCCCACTCCTGGCTGGCCCCGCCCCGCCCACTCCTACCAGAAGTTCCCACCCATCTCAGATAATTGAGATGGGTGGCTATAGAAATCGAATACATTTATTTATTTATATTATTTTATTATTTTATTTTATTTTATTTTATTTTATTTTATTTTATTATTTTATTTTATTTTATTTTATTTTATTTTATTTTATTTTATTTTATTTTATTTTATTTTATTTTATTTTATTTATTTTATTATTTTATTTTATTTTATTTTATTTATTTTATTTTATTTTATTTTATTTTATTTTATTTTATTTTATTTTATTTTATTTTATTTTATTTTATTTTATTATTTTATTTTATTTTATTTTATTTTATTTTATTTTATTTTATTATTATTTTATTTTATTGGATTTCTATACTGCCCTACTCCCGAAGGACTCAGGGCGGTGAATAGCCACAGAATAAAACACATAAATACAAAAATTTAAAATAGAATAAAAACGAATTAAATAATTTGGCTGAGACAAATTTAAAATACCCAATAATTTAAAAACAAATTAAAATTTACATTTAAAAGGGGAAAAGAATTAGGCCAGGACAGCTTGATGAAATAAAAAAATCTTGAGCGCGCGACGGAAGATGCACAGATCTGGGATCCTCCGTATCTCCGGGGGGAGCTCATTCCAGATTGTAGGTGCCCCCACAGAGAAGGCTCTCCCTCTAGGGGCCGCCAGTCAACATTGTTTGGCCAACGGCACCCGGAGGAGCCCCTCTCTATGGGAGCGTACTGGCCGGTGGGAGGCTATTGGTGGTGGCAGGCAGTCCCATAGATAACCAGGTCCTAAACCATGGAGCGCTTAGGACCTGTACATACTGTACATACATACAACTGTTGCTGTTGTGGAAGAACTTATCACCATCCCTGGTTGTTACTTCCAGTTTCTGGAATTCAGTTTTCCCAGAATGGCACGAATAGAAGATTTGTATTGTATTTCTCAACTATAGAGCAACAGCTAAAATGATAGCATCTCATACAGAAGCTGTGATTTACAGGCTTTGGGATGCCAATAAGCGGAACAGACAGCCACTCATCCTGCAAATCTTCCTACTCTCTCTCTTTCTCTTTCTTTGCTGGTGCAATATGGCCTCAGTGACATATTTAGTTCCTTCCTAATTCTATTCTTCAGAAGAGTGGGACTCTGTTTCTTGCAGAGATATATAGCCAAGAGAAATAATGCACTGGAAATGTTCATCATCTGGTGGGTACACAAACATACACACAAACAAAAGGGGGAGAAATGGAGTGGCTGACGTCTGCCACTCACAACCACAAAAAGCATAGATGGATAGCTAGCAAAGCAAAAAGTAGAAGAAACAAGCCATTTACAACACTGTAAGAAATAATTTTGAAGTTACCCTCGTGAATTAATAAGACACATTAAGGCTGCATCAATTCCATTATAAATGAATTGAACATTCACAAAAAGTATTTAGCAGGTGTTGCTGTTTTCTTTCTTTCTTTTTTTTAATGTGACATTGCTGTGCTATTGAATGCAATATTATAATGCAGGATTTTTGCCATGTTAAGTTAAAATGCTCACTGTTCATTCTTCAGCTGGTAAAAACCTAACGAAACACGGCTGCTCTGCCCCCACTTTAGCCAATCCCTGTCCTGTTCCTATTGTGTTTGATTTGTCAATAAACCAAGCAATTGATTTAACCAACTTTCCCTTCCTAAACAGTACAAGGAAGCAGGAAATATGTACAGTAGAATGTGGCATATCAGCAACAGTGACGGGGTGTGTCATGCTAAGGAACTCTGTCATCATCAGAACTCTATTGTCTCTAGGCTTTCTTTAACAGATTAACAGAGTTAGAAGGGACCTTGTAGATCATCTAGTCCAGCCCTCATTCCCACCCAAGCAGGAGACCCTACACCATTTCTGACAGATGGCAGTCTAGTCTCTTCTTGAAAGCTTCCAGTGATGAAGCTCCCACAATTTTGGAAGGCAACTTCTGTTCCATGAGCTAATTGCTCCCATGGTCAGAAAAGTTCTCCTTATTTCTAGCCTGAATCTCTCCTTGGTCAGTTTCCATCCATTATTCCTTGTCTGGCCTTCAGGTGCCTTGGAAACTAGCTTGACCCCCCTCCTTTTTGTAGCAACCCTTCAAATATTGGAACACTGCTCTCATGTCTCCCTTGGCCCTTCTCTTCTCTTCTTCTTATGTTTCTTCTCCTACACCTCAATCTGAGTGTAATAAAGGTTAAAACAAATAAACTGCAGTCTTGAAGGAAACTGCATTGCATGCTGTACTTTTTTTAGAATATTTCTCCCATATTTTCCCCATCTTCATATAGCTACCCCTAAATTTACAACCATTTGTTTAGCGAGTGTTTGAAGTTACAATGGCACCAGTGGTGGCTTTCAATTTATTTTTACTACTGGTTCTGTGGGCGTGGCTTGGTGGGCATGGCATGGCTTGGTGGGCATGGCATGGCTTGGTGGGTGTGGCATGGCTTGGTGGGCGTGGCTTGGTGGGCGTGGTTTGGTAGGCATGGCAGGGGAAGAATACTGTAAAATCTGCATTCTCTCCTCACTCCAGGGGAAGGTTACTGCAAAATCCCCATTTCCTCCCGATCAGCAGAGAATAGATGTGGGGCGGGGCCAGTCAGAATTTTTACTACCGGTTCTCCGAACTACACAAAATTTCTGCTACCGGTTCTCCAGAACTGGTCAGAACCTGCTGAAACCCACCTCTGAATGGCACTGAAACAAAAGTGAGTTACAACTAGTCCTCACACTTACAACTGTTGTGGCACTCCCAAAGCCATGTAATCGAACTTCAGCTGCTTGGCAACTGGCATGTAATTGTGACGGTGGCAGCAGCCTGAGGACACACATTCACCATTTGTAATCTTCCCAGCAGGCTTCCCACAAAGCAAATCAATGGGAAAAGCTGGATTTCCTTAACAACCTTGTGATTCACTTAACTGCAAGGATTTGCTTAACAACCATAGCAAACAAGATTGTAAAATCAAGTCCAACTCATTTAACAATCTCCCTTCTTTAGTAGGGAAAATTCTGGTCTCCAGTTGTAGTTTTACAAGGACCGTATTGGCAACAAATGGTAACTTCCCAATTCCTCCAGGGACTTTTTGGGAAGATATTTATCAACTCCTGTCATGGCCCCATCGGAGCCTGAGTCCACGGAGGAGGATGAGCTGGAGCTGAGGCCAATGAAGGTCAAGGGGGTGATCTCAGCTTTGGAGGAACATGGGGAGGAGCAGGACAAGGCAGCCCCGGGTCCCTTGGGACGGAGCTCAGGTGACGAGCAAGGACCGCCCCCTCCTGATCCCCAAGCAGAGTGGAGAGGAAGCGGGAGCAGCGCAGGCCAACCCAACAACTTGGGAGGAGAACGCCCCGCCCCTCTTCACAAGGCACACCTGGGGACTGAGACTTAAGGAGAAGCTGTGGGGAGGGGCACTTCTTGGGAACAAGCACTGAATTCATGGAGTTTTGTGTGCCATTGCCGACGTCTGGAGTTCTCTGGAATTCTTGCCTTATTACTGCCTTGTTTCTTTGCCTCACTGGACTTCTTGCCTTGAAGCTGTTGTGCTAAAAGCATTTTGCTGGACTACTCACAGCCAGGGGCTGCTGGAGGTGTGTGCGAGTGCTTTGCTCTGGGATGTGCCATAAACGTGGGAGCGTTTGGGGGAAAGTTGGAGCAATAAAGGGCAGTTCGAACTATCAGCTGGCTGTGTTGCCTTCATGCTTTGGCCTGGGTCATCACAACTCCATTATAATTGTGAGCAACATACAATGCCCAACAAATGGATTGGTTCATCATTTCAGCCTTGTGCTCATCTGGTAAGAGTCATAGAGTTTAAAAGTCTTGCTAGCTGATACATCTGTGCAATTCTGCTTAACGCTTTAAGGTAATAGAAGCAGAATAGCAGCAGATGATCTAGAACTGGGGACTAAAGAAGAGGAAACCGTGACCTCATCAACCTGAAATGTCCTGTGCTGCACTTCCCCATTCACTACTGACCATCTGACTTTATTTCTGACATAGCAGATGGCAAAGCATAACAGGTTTTCAGATACTTTGTCAGCTTAAGGTGGAAAAGACCTCCGTGCAGCTAAAGATCTTAACCTTGTCTCCCATTTGACTGGAGACAAGATAAAAGCAACATCAAGGGCAAAGGGCAGAAATACATTGCTTGGACAGGTTTGTACTATGGTTCGGTATGTCTAAGAAACCACCTTCAAAGAAGTGCTTTGGAACAAGTCCCTGTTTCCCCATTTTTTGAAGCACTGGGAAGATGCCCCTTTAAAAACCAGCATCCATGGGCACAAAATATAGGCCGTAATATAAAATTAGAAGAATGGGAAAAATTATGGAGCAAAAGTTATAAATTAACATTGTCAACTGCATACAAAGAAAATCAGTACAAAATGTTATATAGGTGGCATTTAACACCAGTGAAATTGGCTAAAATGTATGCAAATATGAAACTGGAGTGCTTGAAGTGTAAGTACAAAGATGGAACATATTATCACATGCGGTGGCAATGCTCCAAAGCAAAAAAAAATATTGGGAACAGATAAGGGGATGGCTGCAGGAGATAACAGGAGAATAAATTGAATTCAAAGCTGAATTATTTTTATTAGGAATGATTAACCGAAAGATCAAGAAACAACTCCAAAACATTATTCTACACATAGTAACAGCAGCGAGAATTGTTTATGATCAATGTTGGAAACTAGAAAATATACCAGCCAATGAGATGATTATATAATAAGATACTAGAATGTGCTGAAATGCATAGGATCACGTTAGAAATGAAAGGCAAGGAAGAAGCAGAATTTCCTGAGGTGTGGGATAAGTGGTATAACTGGTTAGAACAGAGAAATAAAAATGTATAGGAATAAATGTAAATACCTGTAAGAGACACATGACACAGCACTGTTAAAAAATGCTTATTGTTATGTAAATTGAAAATAAAAAAATGAAATGGGGAGGGGGAACCAGCATTCACACAATCACGTTAAAACAGAGGAATGAAATCATTAATATATAGATAGATAGAGAGAGAGAGAGAGAGAGAGGGAGAGAGGGAGAGAGGGAGAGAGAGAGAGAGAGAGAGAGAGAACACAATTTGCCAGCCTACAAATGAAAACCTGTACAATGCTACTTATCTTTCCTCCAGAACCTTTGAGATGGCAAAATATATTCTCTGGCTTAACAATGCAGTCTCTGGTTGCATGAATAAATTGGGAAGGGAGCTGTTTTTCTTCGTTTGCATGACAATGTCCCCCTCTGCAATACCATTTGCCATTTAATTTGGAGTAGTTACTGGATGAGGAAATGGAAGGAAGACAACACAGTATGGATACTTACTAGGGAAGAGGCTTTGTGGTAATTAAAATTGATTTGTTCCTTGGGAAAAGGCTTGGAATACCTGCTTGCTCTGCAAAACTATTTGCCTGAAGCCTGAGGTCGGGAAAGTTAAAGAGCAGAAAAACAGCCTCCTAAGATCAGTCTTGTTCAACTCCACTGGGTCCTTATTCATGGTTGGCTGAGTAAAAGCACGGAGAACTCAGCTTCTGAAATCTCTGTATTTTAGAATAGAATAATATTACACTAATAACCAGAGCATACAAAACATTTGCTAGACCAATTCTTGAATACAGCTCATCTGTCTGGAACCTGCAGTGCATATCGGACAGAACTATGCCGCCTTCGGTATGACCTAAGCATAGCTCATAAAATCATCTGCTACAATGTCCTACCTGTCAATGACTATTTCAGCTTCAACTACAACAATACACGAGCACACAATAGATACAAACTTAAAGTGAACTGCTCCAAACTCGATTGCAGAAAATATGACTTCAGTAACAGAGTTGTTAATGCCTGGGATGCACTACCCAGGTACTACTGTAGTCTCATCCCAAAACCTCCAAAACTTTAACCTAAAACTCTCTACTGTTGACCTCACCCCATTTCTAAGAGGTCTGTAAGGGGCTTGCATAAGAGCACCAGCATGCCTACTGTCCCTGTCCTAATGTTCCCTTTAATTGTACTCATTTTATATATTCAATTCATGCATATGTATGTATGTATGTATGTATGTATGTATGTATATGTCTTTGGTTATTCGGGTCTTCTCCCACGTAAAATTGGAAGTGTCTTGGCGACGTTTCAACAAAGTCTCATTCGTCATCTTCAGGCTGGTGTTCTCAGCTTCGTGCGCCAAGACACTTCCAATTTTACGTGGGAGAAGACCCGATTAACCAAAGACCTACATACACACACCTGCAAAAACCTGGAAAATATATGTATGTATGTATGCATGTATGTATGTATGTATATATGTATGTGTGTGTGTATATATATATATATATATATATATATATATATATATATATATATATATATATATATATATATATATATTTGTCTATGTACGTTTTCACGGGTATATATGTGCGTACAGTTAATATTTCGGGTTTCTTCCCATGTAATTGTGAACATATCCGTAAAAGTCACACACACACACACACACACATAGCACTATTTCGGTTTTTTTGAACCTCTTACAAAAATATCACACATTTATACCTATGAATTAAAAAGTATAAATATTTGACCTTTACAGGGAGGAGTCATAAAATATGGGTGTGTCTGGCTGAAGAGGTTCAAAAAAACCGAAATAGTGCTATCCCAGTCTCCCATAAGGCTCAGAATAAACAACACAAAATGTCTGACAGGCCTGAAAGTGATGATTGGAGATTTCATCCCACCATGGCCGTTTAACATCTTTTATTAACATAGGGAAAACCCTGATTACAAAAATATCACACATTTATACCTATGAATTAACAAGTATAAATATATATATATATATATATATATATATATATATATATATATATATATATATATATATATATATATATATATATATATGTAATATAATATGTACTTGACAAAATAAATAATAATAATAAAATAATAGTAGATGAAGAGTTTATTCACACCCAATTTACAAGCAGGGCAAAGTAGCGATGAGCATCTGTCTTGTATTCTATTTTTTAATATAGCAGTAAGGAAGATTTTTCTCTTTGAAAGGTCATTGGTTTATGAAGAAAACAAACGGGGGTTGCAGCTGATGGAGCTGGTTCCAGATAGGGAGAGAAATGGCCGTATTACAAGTTTGCGTTGTTTTGTCTCTGTGTGGTCTCAGCCTAATGCCTATCCATACCATGTGCATGTTCACATTATCAACATATGTTCTATCAGTGGAAATGATATCCAGAGATATGATTTGGGGAGTAAGAAGAGGCTTATAGAATCTGGACGTCGTAGGAACTTGGCTAAGAGTTACTTTTCCTTTTTTTTTCTCTTTTTTTTAATTTTCAAAAAGTTTTTTATTAATAATACAAAATTAAAAAAAAAACATTGGACGTAGATATGACATCACTGATTCCAAACATCTTCTGTCACTTTGCAATAATATTAGTACTCATATAAACATATAGTTCTTAAGCTTTGTTCACTATTTAAACATAATATGATATGATTTTAATAATTTTCCCCTTATTTATGTATATTTATTTATCTCTTAAACATACATTTATCTATAATAACATCTATATTTTTGTTCTAACACTATACCTTTGTCTTGGCCACTCTCTTGTTATCTATCCAATCATAAAATTGTTCCCAGATTTTGTAGTACTTAGTTTCGCTTTTATCCTTGAGTTCCAAAGTGAGTATGTCCATTGCTGAGCAGTTTTCCACACCAGCTTAATAGCAACCCCTTTCCAAAACCGACATAAGAATAGAATAAAAATTTAAAAATAATAATAACTTTAATCATAAATAATAACATCTCTGTTATGAAAATACCTGATCTTAAACCTAATTTACATGTATGTAGAGCCGATAAGTATGTGAGTAAATGTATTGTTATAGATATCTCCAAAAAAAAAAAAAAAATTGGCACCAGTTGACATTATAATTCGGTAACCAATTTTTTTCTTGTGGACATTGCAGCAATATAGAATTTTGCCACTGCACACGTGGTAGCCGGATTTGAGTCTTGGAGGAGAAAACCTTCATAAAAGTCATCTGTCCTCCCTGGCAATCTCTCTAGTAAGGGGAGAATGTATATTGACCTACATACTCTGTATAACACACAGTACAATAACACATGTGAGACATCTTCGACTTTTCCCTTTCCACATATGCATACCCGTTCTGCTATTGGTGTTCTCTTGTACCTACCCTGGAGAAGTGCTGAGGGGAGAATATTAAATCTAGCTCTGACGAAAGCTATTCTTTGTTTTGGGAAGATCAGATCATTTAGATATCCTGCTGATTCCCACACACCATGCTTGATTCTGTCCCTGCTGTGGAGAGACAACCTATTTAGTTCTTCTTGGAACTCCATGTCCTTCATTCTATCAATTACCACTTGCTTTGCTTTGTCAAAGCCGAGGGACATTAAGAATACCGATGAGAGCCCATAAGAGCCCAGCTTGTGTTCTATTGTCTGTTTCCAGGGGGAGGGGAAGTTGTCAGTCAGCACTAGTGGGGACCTTTCCAAAACCAACAAACATTTGCTTCGGAGTTGAGTTGTTCACAACTTGTGTATGAAGTCTCTGGAAAACAGAGAGGCACCAAGTGCCTCCAAACCAAGACACACACAGGATTCAGAAAAGATAAACTTTCGCTCAATCCTGCCATCCCTTCCCTGCATTTCAGACTGTCTGCTTGATATCTCTAGACAGACTGTGGATGGGTTACACACAGCCAGTAATTCCCTCTAACTTAATTTGTGAGGCCAAGTATATGCACAGCTGTCAAGAGACAGCCTTATTGGCTGATATTCCCTTCTTGGTGATGCTTCTTTTTGGCAATGGACTTTTGACCCTGAGTAGCATTAGATGTTAAAGGTGTCTATATTCTGAGTAGAAGCTGTTCTACCCTGGTATAGCTGCAAAAGTTGCAAGGGAAGTAATGGAAGTTCTCAATTTAGGAGAACTGCATTTCCCCCTCCCCCCCCCCCCCCATTTTCATGCTTTCCTTGAAAAACCTCAATGCTCATCCTGGTCTTTAAGAATAGAAACGATGCAATTAAAAACAACACGGAGGAGAGAAATGCATTGTTTGCTGTGCTTTTGTGTGATATTGCATTGGTACAATGCTCTGGGCCTGTGACTGGGTTCAGGGTGGATCATGTGATTCAAAACAGAAGACACCCCACGGTTCTACTTTGGGAAGTTCCATTTTTAATTAAGGTACCTTTATTCCAAAGCAGAGTCCGCATAAGAGAACTCCCCGAGTTCTCTTTGCTAAGCTTATTCATGCACAAGGCATGAAAGGTAAAGAAATTGCCATATCCTTTGTCACCAATTGTGCAACATGCAGCAAAACAGCTTGTGAGACGAGATGGCAACTTGCACGCTTACCTGCTGATATTAATATTAGTCCTCCCTTTATGGGAGAAAAAAAATCATTTGTAGCCTGATTCAATGGCTACTCAGTGCTGATCTGAACGAGAGGAGCTTCTGGATCTCCAAAACTTCCTCTCCGTAGACTTGTCTGTGCATGCATGCAAAGGAGCTTTCCTTTTTATTGTTGTCTCTGAGATCCTCCATACTCCATGCAAATAGTAATGATGGTTGCTTTGGTAGATCAGTAGACTCTCATTGTCTCACTTCTCCTTCACCTGAACTAAATAAAATATTGCATGTGCTTGTGAGTTGTTCATAGATTGCCAGTGCATTTTCCATAAGAAAGAGAATACAGGAAGTTTTATTCCATTCATCTAGACACATTCCTTTGCACCACATCAAATAGTGCTGTCTGTTAAATGGTACATCCAATTTTCACATACGTGGATATATACTGCAGTCCTCTTGTGCCATAAAAATGCTTCTGAGTATTGATGTCCTTCAGAATAGCATGAATGGTGGCAGTTGGACATCATATCTCACACTTTCTACTAGCATGGGATAAAATTCAAGTTTCTTTCAGTCATGATTTGTTGAATTATGCTGGATATATACACTATGCTGAGTATTAACTAGGATTTATAGACAGCAGTGGCTGGGTTTAGACAGGACCAAACAACAACATATAACAATGTAGTGAAATATGTGAACCCAACCACTACATTCTAAACTGCTTCAAAACTACAATAAATAGGACCAGTTGGCAGGCACCAAGAAACAAGGATGACACATGGAATTACTTCTGAGCAGTTTCTTTATTGTTGTTTGCCTAAAGACAGAATCTTGCCAAACTAAAACAGCTACTGTATCTGTGTAACTATACAGTAGATATATTCTGTGAACTGTTAGAGAGGGGCCATCTTAGCCCTCTTCTGACCTACCAGATGTTCCAAGTTCCCCTGCCTCTTTGCCCTCTGGGAAGCATCCCCTCCCACCTGGGACTCCAGACTCCATTCCACCACACAGTAGATTAAAATAGGAATAGGAAAAAAAAGTCAATTAGGGTCATTGGAATATCTTGCTTCCTGATTATTGAAATGATAAATACCTTTTATTGCATCTAGTTAAAAAAAAAGTAGCAAATACTGTAGTTTCTTGTTCAGAAATCAGTACAGAAAAGGAAGTGTTTGTGCATCAAAGCTGCAAGCTGGTTCCAAGATCTAGCTGCTTCAATTGACTATTTTACACAGCTGGGCTGATTTGCGGTGCTAAGTAAGATCTAAACACTCATTTTCATTTCTGGTTCCTACTACAGGTGCTTTGTGCTTTTTATTATCTGCCTTCAAATATGCTCCCTTGGTTTTTTCTAAAAAAATAAAATAAAATTGCACACACACATCACTCAATCGATACTGAACTGTACTGCATCATAGCTTATCATAGGAAGGGCATGTTAAGGCATTGGCCTCTAAATGGCAATCTGAGAAATCATTTCAGAGCAAAGAAAGAAAGCACACCTTTCTGTTTACAGCCATTTGCCTTTCACTGTAATGTGTTTAAGGAAGAAAATTGCCACTTATACTTTACCTAGCAAATTGACTTATTTGCAGTAATAGATTTCTCAGCTCTTCCCTTCTGGCTTCTAAAGGTCAGTGCAAAAACGACAGTGCTCCACAGAAACTTTGGATGAAGTTCCAGCTAGTGGGAAACAAACGCACACAAAAACATATTTACATACACTAGGGCAAGCTGTAATTTCCTTATGCATTGGCTCCTCAGCCATTTATTTTATTTATTTATTTGTCAAGAACGTACTAGGTAATTTATATAATTATAAGCATGAATTGAATACATAAAATAGATACAAGTAGAGGAAACATTAGGACAGGGACGGTAGGTACATTGATGCGCTTATGCACGCCCCTTACAGACCTCTTAGGAATGGGGTGAGGTCAACTTCCTAAATTGACTGTCCTAAGACAGTCTTAGGTTAAAATTTTGGGGGTTTGGGGATGAAACCACAAAGTCAGATAGTGCATTCCATGGTCAATGCCATTCCAGAGTGGCATTGACCACTCTGTTGCTGAAGTCATATTTTCTGCAATCGAGTTTGGAGCAGTTCACTTTATTGTGTGCTCATATATTGTTGTGGTTGAAGCTGAAGTAGTCATTGACAGGTAGGACATTGTAGCAGATAATTTTATGTATTATGCTTAGATCAGACCAAAGGCGTCGTAGTTCTAAGTTTTCTAAGCCCAGAATTTCAAGTCTGGTGGCATAAGATATTTTGTTGCAAGCAGAGGAGTGGAGGATTCTTCTTGTGAAATATTTCTGGACATGTTCAATTGTATGTCCGATATGTAGTGCGGTTCCAGACAGATGAGCTGTATTCGAGAATTGGTCTCTTCTGTTTTGCCTTATCCTCTGTTGTGGCTACTTGTATACAGGCAAGGCTGGATAAATGCTTGGGGGAAGAGTCGAGGATTTTAAAAGCAGGCATGCAAATGTGAAAGGCCCACTGGATTCCAACAATTAGGTATGTTTTTCCTTTCTTGTAGCCCAGTTTGGTGAAAAACCTTGCCAAGCCATATGAGCCTGCCCTTTTCTGTTAAGGAAGACTGTTGACATTGCTAACTATTGCCTTGGCAACCAATCTATCTCTCTGGTGTGTTTATGGAGGTAGTTATTGCTGGTCCCCAAGGAGTCCTTATGCCAGAATGTATTTGGCTGGTAGCAAAACCAGAAAGAACACAAAGCTAAGCAGAGTAACAACAACAACAACAACAACAACAACAACAACAACATCTTAGGCATGCGCAGAACCTTCTGCGCATGCCTAAGATGGTGGATTTGAGCTGAGACGCTCCCGGGAGAAAGGGGTGATTCCTGGCATTTTGGGGACCGCGGGGGCAAATTCGATCATCCTGGCCCCCAGTTCTTGTGAAAGGGGCTTCCTCCCAGCATATTGAGGGATTTTTCGCCCTCCGGGACACCAGGACTGAGGAGATACGGCCGTCAGAAGGCGCCGCGGGGTGGCGGCAGCAACAGCTGTTTCAGCGGTGCTTCCCCCCCCACTATGGTCGGCGGCGGTCGGGACAGCGGCGGCGACTTTGCAGCAGCGGCGGCAGCGAAATGGGGGTCTCCCCGGCTCTCCGGTCTCTCTGGGGTCTTTCTTAAGGCCCCTGGAGTTTCCGGAGCGTGGTGGGAGCCCTGGTGGAGACGGCGGCGGCTGCGGCACTGGTGCCTACGAGGCTTGGACTGCCTTGGACGCTGGTGGAGGTGAGGGGGCAGCAGCCAAATGTGGGGAGAGGAAAATTGCCAACAACCCGGACCTGTCAGGGGCTGGCTCTATGGACCCATTTCCTGGCCGAATCCGGAGGCCCCCCGGAATTGGGGCTGCAGACTGGGGATAAAAATGACTAAAGACCAGGGAGTCGGAGAGGCTGGAGGATGGCTGAGGGCTGGCCGTGGGCTGCCTCGGGCCATCCCCTCCCCCCCTTTTTTTGGCTTGTGTAGGCCTCATTATAGTCATTACCCCAGCTGCCTCTTGCCTCGTGAGCCACTTTTTCCATCTTTCTGGGTGTCATCGAACTCTGCCCCTGGTCTTACTATCTACTTTTGCCTTCTGGACTGGCTTATTCCATCCGCCCCGGACTATATGACAAATGGACAGCTTGAAGTGGGTTCCCAGGGAGTCTGGGTTACTACTACCATCCCTATTAGAGGGGACAGCTTTTGAATTTCTCCATAGCACATTCCATCTGGCCTGACATCGTGAGAGGATGTCTGGGAGGAACATCCCCTAGATTTATCGGAATGGCATGGGACTCCTCCCACTGTCGTGAGAGGACAGTGGAGTCCAGTTACCCACATTTTTTGTTGCTGCCTTTTGTCCTCAGGACTTTTAGACTTTATGGAACCCTAGCCAGACTCCATCTTCACCCTTTCCCATTCTGTGGATGTATTCAACCATTGAGCTTCTTGCACTGCGAGACTCCCCCCTCTCGCAGGTCTGGCCCTCCACATTATCGAGGGCCTACCTCAATGACGGGCTTTGGAACCCAGAGAGGTGGCATGCTGCAAAGAGGGGGTTGAGGGGTTTTTTAAGTAAATTGGGTAAATTTTTAAGGGGTCCCGGGGGGGAGGGAAAAATTGGTACTAGGGTTGTGGGTTTGGGGGAAGACCCACCAAGGGGAGGGTCAGGCCTGGCCACTATGCGCGGTGGAGGGGATGGGGGATCCGGAGGTGATGGGGGGGGGTCGAGCTTGTCCAGATTATGTCTCTATCATCAGTACTGTGAATGGGAGGGGTAGATATGGCGGGAGCAGGGGGCCATATCATGTTAAGGGAGCAAGCACCCGCTGTCTCCGAGCGGTAGCATGCTCCGGCCCCCAAGGCTCCACTCGTTCTCCAGGTTGTACAGATCCTCAGGGCCCGGGCCTTCGACTGATGTTGTGCAACGCCAGGTCCGTAATAAATAAAGCCCCCCTCATTTGTGATCTGGTTCAGGAGGGGGGAGCGGACCTGGCGGGTATTACGGAGACCTGGTTGGGCCCGGAGGGAGGGGTCCCTCTGGTAGAAATGTGCCCACCAGGCTTCCTGGCATTCCATCAGCCGAGGTCACAGGGGAGGGGTGGGGGAGTAGCGGTTATTATTAGAGAAGGCCTTAGGCCGAGGGAGGCCACTGTTCCTCAGACGGCCGGTTGTGAGACCCTCCTTGTGAAGTGGGGTCATGGGGTTCAGAGGGGTTTGCTGATCACGTACCTGGCTCCCTGCCACGTGGCAGCAGCCCTGCCCGAGCTACTCAACGTTATCGCCGCGGTGGTGGTTGATACCCCCAGACTTATGGTCATGGGGGATTTCAACCTGCCGTCCGTGGGTGAGACGTCTGAGGTGGCTCGGGAGTTCATGGCTTCCATGACGGCTATGGATCTGACCCAACTAATTCATGGCCCTACGCACACGGGGGGAAACACACTGGACCTGATTTTCGTCTCTGGACAGTGGCTGAGTGATCTCGAGATAGGGGACATAGTCATTGAGCCCTTGTCATGGTCGGATCACTCTCTCCTTCGCCTTGACCTTCGAACTGCTGCACCCCGCCGCAGGGAGGCGGAACCGATGAGATGGTACCGCCCCAGGCGCCTGATGGAACCTGATAGGTTCCAAATGGAGCTTGGGCCAATTCCTGAGGTTCTGGCTCACGCCTCGACTGGAGACCTAGTGGCCGCCTGGGATAGGGCGGCCGCTGGAGCTCTGGATCGAGTCGTGCCTTTGCGGCCTCTGACCCGGCGCCGATCTCACCTGGCTCCTTGGTTTACTGAGGAGCTGAGGGAGATGAAGCACCGGAAAAGACACCTAGAGAGTAGTTGGAGGGCCAGTCGTACTGAATCTGACCGGACACTGGTAAGATCTCATATTAAGAATTACCTAGTGGCAATAAAAGCAGCAAAATGCACTTATCTTGCTGCTCTTATTGCGTCATCAGATAACCGCCCAGCCGCCCTGTTTAGGGTGACCCGCTCCCTGCTCTACCAGGAAGCGAGGGAGGACCCCTTGGAGGGAAGAGCCAAGGATTTTGTTCAGTATCTGTATGACAAAATCACTCAGATTCGGGAAGATCTGGACTCCGACTGGGTAGATCCAGCGGGGATGACGGGGGCAGGTCCTGAGAATGTTATCTGGGATGAGTTTGATTCTGTGACCCCTGAGGACGTGGACAGGATTCTGGGTAGACTGAATGCGACCACATGTTTGTTGGACCCGTGCCCCTCCTGGTTAGTGCTGGCTTCCCGGGAGGTGACGCGAGGCTGGCTCCAGGGGATTATAAATGCTTCATTGGGCGAGGGTGTCTTTCCCGCTGCCTTGAAAGAGGCGGTGGTGAGACCTCTCCTCAAGAAGCCTTCCCTGGACCCGGCAACATTGGCTAACTATCGTCCAGTCTCCAACCTTCGCTTTGTGGCGAAGGTTGTTGAGAGTGTGGTTGCACGACAGCTTCCCCAGTACCTGGATGAAACGACGTATCTAGATCTGTTCCAGTCGGGCTTCAGGCCTGGGTACAGCACGGAAACGGCATTGGTCGCGTTGGTGGATGATCTCTGGAGGGCTCGAGACAGAGGTTGTTCCTCTGTCCTGGTCCTATTAGATCTCTCAGCGGCTTTTGATACCATCGACCATGGTATCATGCTGCACCAGTTGGAAGAGTTGGGGGTGGGAGGCACCGTATTATGGTGGTTCTCCTCCTTTCTCTCCGACCGGTCGCAGTCTGTGTTGACAGGGGGGGCAGAGGTCGACCCCGAGGCCCCTTATATGTGGGGTGTCACAAGGATCGGTCCTCTCGCCCCTTCTGTTCAACATTTATGTGAAGCTGCTGGGCGAGATCATCCGTGGTTTCGGGGTGGAATACCATCAGTACGCTGACGATACCCAGCTGTACATCTCCACCCCAGACCACCCCAACGATGCCCTTGAAGTGATGTCCCGGTGCCTGGAGGCCGTACGGATCTGGATGGGGAGAAACAGGCTCAGGCTCAACCCATCCAAGACCGAGTGGCTGTGGTTTCCGACGTCCCAATATAGTCAGCTGGTGCCATCGCTGACTATTGGGGGCGAAGCACTGGCCCCCACGGAGAGGGTTCGCAACTTGGGTGTCCTCCTGGATTCACGGCTGTCTTTAGAAGAGCACTTGACGGCCGTGACCGGGAGGATGTTTCATCAGGTCCGCCTGATTCGCCAGTTGCGTCCCTTTCTGGATCGGGACTCGTTACGCACGGTCACTCATGCCCTCGTCACCTCCCGTCTGGACTATTGTAACGCTCTCTACATGGGGCTCCCCTTGAGGAGCACTCGGAGGCTCCAACTGGCGCAGAGTGCGGCCGCGCGGGTGGTGATGGGAGCGACGTGGCGCTCCCATGTAACGCCTCTCCTGCGCGAGCTGCACTGGCTCCCGGTGGTCTTCCGAGTGCGCTTCAAGGTTTTGGTTATCACCTTCAGAGCGCTCCATGGCTTAGGACCTGGCTATTTACGGGACCGCCTGCTGCCACCAATAGCCTCCCACCGACCAGTACGCTCCCATAGAGAGGGGCTCTTCCAGGTGCCGTCAGCCAAACAATGTCGACTGGCGGCCCCCAGGGGGAGAGCCTTCTCTGTGGGGGCACCTACGATCTGGAACGAGCTCCCCCCGGAGATACGGAGAATTCCGGATCTGCGTACCTTCCGTCGCGCGCTTAAGACGTTCTTATTCCATCAAGCTGGCCTGACCTAAACTTTTCCTCTTTTTAAAATGGAATTTTAAATTTTAAATTTGGTTTTCAATTTATTGGGGTTTTAAAATGTTTCAGCCAAATTTATTTAATTAGTTTTATCTCCATTTTAAATTTTGTATCTATATGTTTTATTTTATGGCTGTTCACCGCCCTGAGTCCTTCGGGAGTAGGGCGGTATACAAATTTAATAAAATGAAATGAAATGAAAACAACAACAACAAAAATGCAAAAATGAGTCCTTCAGAGTCTGAAAAATCACTGGCATATAAAGGCGTTGATACGTCCAAGTTATTATCTTAAATGAAAATATATGGATGATAGCTTCTAGGCAGCTTGACATACAGAAGTGATTTTCTTCTTTATACAGTGATAATAATTATGCCTATTTTTACAAGTCCTAAAGTACTTGAGTTTTGGACATGGTGATCACATTTTATTTTCTTCCTATCTAGTCTGTGTTTTCATCATTTTTTCTACTGATTAGAGTTTGATTTTCTCCTGTGTTTTTATCTGAGTCATACTAGATGGAGATATCTGTGTGACCTTGACTTGCCTAGAAAACTAAAGAGGGTTATTCCTGGTTAGACTTTGGGAAGGGACTACTTGCAAATTTCAGGGCTGTTGGGTACTCTGACAAAGATAGTCACTTTCTCTCTCTCTCTGTCTCTTTCCACTCATCCAAGAACAGCGTTTCTCAACTGTAGGAACTCTCAGATATGTGGACTTCAATTCCCAGAATACATTCCAGAGTTTCTACGGTTGAAAAAAACCAGCCAAGAGGATAAAATGTAAAAACATTTATTATGCCAAGAAAAGGCAAGGATGAGTACTTCTGCATCCATGGCAATCCAAGTCTATTTTTATGATGATCACTTGCTATTGGTGAAATTCAAGAATACGCTGGATGTTTTGCAGTGTTCTATCAACTAGTTTAACATTTGTGTTTGCTCAGAATAGAATAACAGAGCTGGAAGGGACTTTGAAGGTCTTCTAGTCCAAACCCCCTGCTTAGGCAGGAAACCCTACACCAGTTCAGACAAATGGTTATCCAACGTCTTCTTAAAAACTTCCAGTGTTGGAGCATTCACAACTTCTGGAGGCAAGCTGCTCCATTGATTAATTGTTCTAACTGTCAAGAAATTTCTCCTTAGTTCTAAATTGCTTCTCTCCTTGATTAGTTTCCACCCGTTGCTTCTTGTTCTACCCTCAGGTGCTTTGGAGAATACTTTCATTCCCTCTTATTTGTGGCAGCCCGAGATATTGGAACACTGCTATCATGTCTCCCCTAGTCCTTCTTTTCATTAAACTAGACATACCCAGTTCCTGCAACCGTTCTTCATATGTTTTCCAAATTAGGGATTATGTGCACACCCTTGCAGTAAAAATATCAGGTAAAAGTACACAAGGTCATTTCTCATAGGTATGTGCTGAAATCTAATTCTTTTACACTGTATTTATCCCAAAACTTTTCCGTCTTTGCTTTTTCTCAAAAGTACCTTAGTTTGAAACTATCAGTTTGGAAACTGAACATCTTGGAAAAGGGCAGAATTAAAATCATGCTGAAATGACAATCCTTGAAAAAACGGATTATCCAACAGAGATTTATGAAATAATGCTATTACCAATTAACATATCAGTGAATGTTAATGTGCACAAGAGGATTGGATATGTTAGAAAACTAAGCTCCTGTTATTTGTAGAGAGGAGAGAGAATGATTCAAAATCAGAAAGAGAGTTAAATGTTTATCATTCCAGAAATATGCAGGTCAGAATGCCATGAAGTACAGTTTTATGAGTAGGAGTTTGGTTCCATAGAACTGAAAATATAGACGTATCTGATATTTAAGATTTTTAGCATAACAGATGTGGAGGGCAAAGTTTATAACAACTACAGAAATAATATAGTTTCCAATGCTCTGTGGCAATTGAGTCATAATTAAGTAGAGGTGCCCTTTGTCCCTTTGGCAGATTGCAGATACCTTAATGAGTCTTTTTACCCCATCCTTTCCTGTAGCAACTGTAGACACAGAAGCTGGCCGGAATGAGCAAGATGTTGGTGATGCACTCTGAATTGGAATATCGCCGAAATCAGCTTGAGCTGTGATGTTGGAAGCAGCTTGGGTTGATGAATAAAAGATGACAGCAAAAATGGCTAGCGTGCTCATAGAGCTGAAATCCAAGAAAGTGACAAAGAAGTTATTGACTGTAGTGTTAGATGAGTTGTGCTTTTAGGGAATCCTTTCGACTTCCATTTTGGTTGAATTATTGGAAATGCAATTTGATACTTCAAGGACTTATACGCATAGATGTAGCATAACAAAAATTGGAAGATGGGGAGGGGAGAATCAAAATTAGCCAGTAGCTGTAGTCAAATGGATCAAGATTTAAGCTTTAGTTCACTAATTATAGCTGGAAATCAAGACTAAAGAGCTAAATTGTTTTATCTGGCCAAAGGCGCTCTCGTCACTCTTTGTACCAGTAGTAATCAATATTGAAGACTTCCCTTATCTACTAACCACATCTTTTGTTTCTGAAGAAGATGCTCTCAAACAGCCTGTCCAGCATTTAAGATATTTAGGAGAGGTAGTTCCTTCTCTCTGATTTAAGATTATCAGAGGCCAGAGGAACATTTGATGGAGATATATTCTTAATGACTGCTTCCAGATGCTGCAATTCCCCAAAAGATAATTCAAGCTTACTTCCAAGTGTGCTACCCTTTTGTTAGAAATTAGTATGTATTTATTTGAACAGATTTGTCTTTCAATAAAAGGAAATGTCTGTCTGTCTGTCTAGCTATCTATTTATTTATCTATCTATCCATCCATCTATAGCTCAGAGTTGAATTGTGGAGTCCTTGATACTCCCAAGAGTTTCCAAAGATTTTGTCTAGTTGGGTAACTAGGCTTTGAAAGCAAACAGACAAGCTCAGAGAACACAAGGACTCCACAAATTTTACTTTAAAGTTGTTGTTGAAATAGGATATGGTTTATGTTTTTATTCATGCAATGCTGATTTATTCTTATGTTTTAACTTTAATTTACTTTCAAATATATTATTACAGGACTATATGTTCTGCAACTATGTTGGCATATGGTTATGCTATGTGGGTGATTTTAATTTTTCTTTTCTTTTCTTTTCTTTTCTTTTCTTTTTTTTTTTTTTTTTTTTGTACTTTTGAATAATTTTTTATTCAAACTGCAAGTCTCTCCAGTTTTCTGGGCAGAAAGTGGTTTGTCCTTGGCTTCTTTCTGGGGCCGACAGAGATTGACTGGCCCCAAATCATCCACTGGCTTAAGGCCTGAGGCTTACAACTAGAACACATGGTCTCCGAGCTTCTAATCTGGTGCCTTAACTATTACACTAAACTCATTCTTGCAGTATGGTAGAACTCTGCAATATGAAAATAGCACTATCTGGACCAATATGCAATTAGGTTTAATTTTATATCTAATTTTCTATCTGGAAGCTCCAAGGAAAATCCACAATGCTGAAGTGGCCTGGGTTTCAATTTATTTTTGTCTACTGCTTATTAATTCTGCTGTCCTCTCATTTAATTATATCACCTCGTGCCAAGCAAGATATACCATGTTGTTAAAGAGCTGTTTAATGTGACCCTGAGTCATTCTATGAATGATTGTTGCTTCTGAATGCTGCCTGATGGGAGGTCTGTATATGCAATCAAACGTAGTGAGCAAAACTCCTGCTTTAACTAACACGAGCCAAATGCAAATGCCAGTCAACTCGGCATTGCTATAAACAACACAATAAATGGCAAGAGCTTAGCTGACGTGATTTATTATTGCCAACGTGCATTGGAAAAAAATAATAATAAATGGATACAATGCTTCTGCAGGAAAAATGCCTTTCAGAATTATTATTCATGCCTATATTGTTTTAGGTATGTGGCAAAAATAAAGTTGGCTTTTCAGGGAGAATGTGGTTGATGACACCTGATCCAAAGTTCGCTCTATTGTATGAAATGCATTCTTTCCCTATGGGCAATTATGACTCACAATGTAATTATTCTTAGCGGATCTTTTATATTAAATAGAGATTTTTCTGCTTGTGTGCTGTGTATTTTAACCAAATTAACCTCGTCACCTTATAATTTCCTTAATATATAGTAAAGTCAACTGTAGTTAAATATTCACTGCTTATATGTGAAGGTTTTTAAGAACACAATGATGTATGCTAAGTTAGTGTTTATTTTGCTATAGCAATAACCTTGACAAACTGGGTTAATCACATTTTTTTTCTTTCTTTCATTAAATTGTGTCTGATTCTCAGGGACTGCCTGGACAAGTCTCTGCAATTTTCTTGGCAAGGTTTTTCAGAAGTGGTTTGCCATTGCCTCCTTCTTATGGCAGGAAGAGAGTGATGGGCTCAAAATCACTTTTGCCTAAGGCAGACTAGAATTGGAGGTCTTTTGATTTCTAGTCTGATCCTTATGGAACATCATTCCATCTAAGAACAGAATGACCACAACTCTTATCCTTTCAGAAGTTTCTTAAGAAATTAATGATCCAGGCAAAGATTCAGAGTGTTACTTGGAACTTGTGATATGTTTTGATTTTTTTTTAAGCTGCTATATACAGTATGTTGCTGTTATATGCTTCTATATCTTTAAATGTTGTTTTTAAGCTACACAGAGTCACTGTTGCAAGAGGGGAGTTATATAAATTGAATAAATAAATAAATAGCATCTGTCCTTACAAATCTACTTTAGATGGACCTCTATTTGAGAGGGACAGTTAAGGACAAGAAGAAAGTGGAGGATCCATAATTGGGAAGCTGTATTAATTATAGATTAGGTGGACTGAAATAGCTAATTGGGGCTCAAACTGAGATATGAGACTAAGTGAAGGGCTACTTTCTACCATAGGAACCTGCCTAGCTGGT
Source organism: Arizona elegans (assembly GCA_022577455.1). Lineage (NCBI taxonomy): Eukaryota > Metazoa > Chordata > Lepidosauria > Squamata > Colubridae > Arizona > Arizona elegans. Next base: position 15,159,945 of record JAKOOJ010000013.1, on the reverse strand, counting down.
AAGATTTTTTTTCTGGATGAAGACTACTTTTCAGAACAGATGTCTGTCCTAAGTATATTGATCTCACATCTGGATTTTTTTTTTTATTTAACTATCATCCCAATTCTAGGCTTTATTATATTTTTATACCTCTGGAGGTATTTTTTTTTCTTTTTCTCCCATTTTCCTTTTGATTTGTTTCATGAAATGTGTCCAGCATGATTTTGATTTCAATGCCACTTTTCACAAAACGTTGGGTTATGTTTCATTCTTTCTAATATTGCTTTATATGTCTTTATGAATAACATTTTAAAGCAGTCTTATGAATCAAAGCTTGAAAGATGAGATGGAGACATTCAGAATAAACAAAATCTAGCTTCAAAGCCAAAGAGAATGCTTTCAAGTGCTATATGGTGCCTTGATTTCTGACAAGCTCATGTAGTGCTGAGAAATACTGTAAGACAAGCCGTTTCAGCACCACGGAAAGCTCCAATGAGGAAACGGTTCCTAAGATAACTAATAGCTGTCTGAAGCTTTTATAGCTCTAGAATTACATTGTGTCCTCGTGGTTTCACTCTTTCCTTGGAGGCATGGAAAGCCCAAGTTTGCATTCTAAGATTCATTCATGACAAGCTTTTAGGGATGAGATGCAATAGCCTCTTCAAACGAAATGTTGCATTAAGTCCATACAGTTCCCCTACAAAGCATATCTGCTTTGCTAGCAAAAGAATAGAGCGAGCACCATAAAAAGAATGGGAGAAAATCAATTTGCAAATGTGAGGCATAGCTCTTTTTTTGGTACTGTTAAGACCATCTACTGCAGATACTGGAAAAAAAAAGCTCACTTTATGATGGATTTTATTTATTAAGTCTTCGGTTGCCTATTCCCATAGATATGGAAGATTGTAATGGATAATATGGAACTTTTTCCTTCTGAATCTTTTGTTATTGCATTAAACTTTAAACATTTAAGAAGCCAGCCTTTTGCGTCTCTAAAATAAGAGGAGGCAGTTGTGCACATATATACCACTAAAATAAAGCAACAGCAACAGACTCTACTTTTCTTTTTTTATTATTATTATTTTTATATATTTTATTATTAAAATAACATTACAAACAACATATACAATACTTCACCCTGTGCTATACATAAGAAAGGAAGATTTGGTTCTTCGGATATATCCTCATGATCGCCAAAATCCACGTTCTCGGGGTACAGGTACCGAAGCATCCAATTTTCCCAGCGCATAGTCCACGAATGGTTTCCAAATTTTCCAGAAAATATCTTCTTTATAATCACCATTTCTAATGTTAATATCGCATGTCATTTTATCGTTTAAAGCTAATTTACACATTTCACAATACCATTCTTCTATTCTAAAATTCACATCTAATTTCCAATATCTGGCTATTATAATTCTACCCATTATAATCATAATTCTAATCAATTCTTTCTCATATTTTGTTGGTTCTATTTCCTTAATTATCAACAGTAATATAGTTTCTGGTCTCAATATTATTGCTTTCCCCATCATTTCAAATATCATTTTCTCCAATTGTTGCCAAAACTTTTTAACTTTATCACATTTGTACCACATATGTTCATAAGTCCCTAATTCCATATCACATCTCCAACATTATTTACTAATTTTGTTATCCATCAATGACAATCTTAATGGAGTCAAATACCATTTCCAAACAACCTTATAATTATGCTCTTTAATCCTTACAGATAAAGTCTTCATAATTCTACTCTTCCAATTCACATTCCAATCTAAATCTGATATTTTAATATTAAGTTCTTTTTCCCAATTCATCTTCATCACCCTTTGTGGTTTTCCATCAAAATTTATAATCTTATATATCTTACTAACGAGTCCCTTTAGCCTAATTTCTTTTTTTTTAAAATACTTTATTGATTTTTCCAAAACAAAAAAAAGAAAATGTACAATCTATCTCTGCTTTCGGAGGTACAGTGTATATACAATATAGTGAAACAAAAGTGAAGAAAAAACAAAAGCTTATTATTGTTTAAGCCTTCTTCGGTTATGCCTAGGAGGAAAAATTCTGGGACTAGGGCTACCTCCTCTCCCGTTATTTCACAGAGCCAGTGTTGGATTTTGGACCAGTACTTTTTAGTCTCGGGGCAAGTCCACCATAGATGATAAAAGGTGCCAACCATTTTTCCACATTTCCAACATATGGGAGAGAGATTTGGAAACATCTTAGCTAGCCTCGCTGGGGCTAGATACCACCTATGTAACAATTTGTAATGATTTTCCCTAAACATTGTCGATTTGGTTATTTTGTAGTTTCTATTCCAGGCTATCTCCCAATCATTAAAATTTAGTCTATGTCCTAGATTTTTTTCCCAGATGTTCAGTTGATTTTTTGCTATGGACTCTGCCTTATCTTCGTCTAATAGAAAGTTATAAATTTTTGTTAACATTTTCTTATCTGTTCCCCAAATAATTTTGTCAAAGTTTCCGTGTTTCGCTGCTATACCGAATTTATCTCTACCTTTTTGGAACCTTGAATTGATCTGAAAATAGTTCCACCAATCCAAGTTAAAGCCCTGATCCCTCAATAGATCCAGAGATTTAAGTTTCCCTTCTTCATCGAGGATGTCCTTGTATGTACCCCATTTATAATCATCTCTCCTGTTTGGAGCCACCAACACTTCCATAATGGAAAGCCAGTTGGGTACCTTGGTATAGATCCTCTGTCTGATTTCGTCCCACGTGCAAATAAGAGTCTCCCTGATTTTGTGCTTATGGAAATAGGATTTTTTCTTATTCTTTATATCCCAAAGGTAGGAATGCCATCCTTCTAGGAGGTCATGTCCTTCCAAAATCAGGGTTCTCCTATCTTGTAGCTTGATCCACTCCTTGATCCAAATTAATTTTGCGGCCTTTTGATATAGTTCCCAGTCAGGGAGCCCAAAACCTCCCAGATTTCTTTTCCCTTGGAGTACCTTGAAAGAAATCCTCGATTTCTTGCCCTCCCACAGAAAATTTCTGATGTATTTGTTCAAATCCAAAAAGAATTTTTTGTCTAGTGATAGCGGAATGTTTTGGAATAGGAACAGAATTTTTGGTAAGATATTCATTTTAATCGCTGCAATTTTACCAATCAGAGACAATTTGAGCTTTTTCCATCTTTCAAGATCTTGATATGTTTTCTGCAGAAGGGGGATATAATTATCATCTTTTAATGAGGAGAATCTCGCAGTGATCCATATTCCCAGGTATTTTATTTTCCTAACTGTCTGGAGGCCTAATAAATCTTCCAATTCTTCCTTTTGTATATCTGTCATGTTTTTCACTATTATTTTGGTTTTATCCTTATTGAGTTTTAGGCCCGCCACCTCACCATACTCCTGTATTTCCTGCATTAATTTTACACCGGATTCTAATGGGTCTTCCATTATGAGGGCTACGTCATCCGCAAAAGCTTGAGTTTTGAATATTTCGTTCCTAATCTTTAATCCTTTAATATCTTTGTTGGCTCTTATCTTTCTAAGTAGCACCTCTAACGCCAAAATATATAATAAGGGGGATAAGGGGCATCCCTGCCTCACTCCTTTTTGGATCTGAAACAACTGGGTTCTGTCTCCATTCACTAGTATGTTTGCCCTCTGGTTTTTATAGATGTTCTCGATCATCTTCCTAAAATTGGTACCAAATCCCATTAGGTCAATTTGATTTATCATAAAAGTCCAATTCAAGTTGTTGAATGCCTTTTGGGCATCGACAAACATTAAGGCCAGCTGTTTTTCGGGATGTTGTTCATAGTATTCAAAGGTGTTTAAGACTGTCTTCAAGTTGTCTCTGATCTCTCTCCCTGGGAGAAAGCCATTTTGATCTTTATGTATCCACCGATTTAAAATTTTTTTGAACCTCTCCGCAATTATATTCATGAACAATTTATAATCTGCATTCCACAATGAGATAGGTCTGTAGTTGGATATCTGTTTTGGGTCTCCCTTTTTCATCTTTATATTTACATTCTGCCTCTATTCCTTTCTTAACATAAATAGCCACCCCCCTTTTTCTTTTCTCGGCTAATGAAAAGAATACTTTACCAAATTTAGTATAATTTAAATAGTTGGCTTCATCCTTTTTTATATGGACCTCTTGGATACAAATTATGTCGGGATTTTATTTCGTCAGTTTCGACAATATTATCCTCCTTTTTTTGTAATCATTTAAGCCATTCACATTTAATGATAAGATCTTAGTATCGTTCATTCCTGTAACTGTTCTCTAGTCTCTGGTTTTTATTTACCTTTTAATGTTACTGCTCTCACTGGTCTAGATTTTTTCCCCTTTTCTTCTGTGTCTTCCTTTTTCTTCTCCTCTTCTATATCTTCTTTTGTAATTTGTTCTTGAGATGTCTCTTCTTCCGTATTTACTATTTCATTTTCCTCCTTACTAGTTTGTTCCTCTTCGCCTCCCCTTAATTGTTCTAGGAAGTCTTGGGTGTCGCTTACACAATCGATTTTGAATTTCCTCCCTTGCCAAGATATTAGCATTCCTTCTGGGAGGAGCCACCTAAATATTATACTTCTCCTATTAAGTTGGTTTGTCAAAAATCTGTAGTTTTTCCTCCTCTCCCTCACTCTCCTTGGAATTTGTTTTAAGATGTTCACTTCTTTTCCCCCATATATATTTTTTTCCTCCCTAGCAATATTATACAAAATGTCTCTCACTTTTTTCCTAGCGAACCGAACATGGACTTCTCTAGGCAGCCTGTTCCTTCTCACGTAGTTGGTTTGGACTCTGTAGACCTCGTCAATCTCTCGAATTATTTCTTGCTTATCCTGTTGGAGCGTCTCTGCAATCAACTCGGCCATCCTATCTCCTAGGTCCTCTTCTTTGTCTTCCACTATGTTTTGGAATCGCAAGTAAAACGAGGCCTTGTCCATCTCGAGTTGTATTAAGGCGTCTTCTGTTTCTTTATTCTGCACCAACAGGGTTTGATCGACCATGTCCAATTTCTTCTCATTTTTTTTCTATTCTTTGTTCCGCTTTTTGGATTCTGTTCTCATTACTGGCAATTGAAAGTTGGATCTCATTCATTTTGGCATCAAGTCCATGTATATCTAATTTCAGTTCGGAATGGCTATTCAAAAGTTTTTCTTGCATCGCAAGCATGGTCTCTTGTATTGTTAGCAGAGACGATTGTAACGTTTGCAGCGTTGGAGTTGCTGGGGGTTTATCTGTTTTCTGTAGACCTTCTACTGCTTTCTGGGTAGCTGGAGATGACATTGCTATCGTGGGGATGGATGGCACTTTTTTATTGGTTTTTGCAATTGTGGATGTCAAACTTGCCATTTCTTTCAAAAGCGCTTTTTGATCTCTAATTATATTCTCAATCTTTCTCCAAATAATCATCCAATGGCGCTTGCCACCTTTTACTCCAGGGCACTATCTTAAGTCCCAACCTCCTTAATTAATTCCCACTGATCTCTTAATAGATTTCAGATAGAGCTTAATTTATAGATTGCTATAATATGGTAATTCTACGTTGCCAGCTAACCGCAATAAGTATAAGTAAGGTTCTTATAGGACTAAGTACAATCTTAATATAATTGTTAATATAGATAAGTTAATAAGTTAATAAGTTGAACAGTTGATGGATTAAGTTAATAAATAAGTTAATAAATTAATAAATTCTCTTAATAATTTTTATATATCTAGATTTAACCCTTAATATAATATACAATGTTACTATCGAATAAATAAATATATAAATAACTATTACCAACAAGAATAAATATTTAAGATTAAATAAATTCAGAAAGTAAGATAAATATACCTAGATAAGTATATATACTATATCAATTCAATAAGTACAAATCTAAATCCTTATATAAAACTATGTCCAATAACTATTTAATAAGATCAATACTTAATTAATCAATTTATGAAATCAATGTTTCTTAACACTAAGTAAATCTAGTTGATAGTATAGTATTTTTTTTTTTTGGTGATTTTGAAAGTACTTATCAAAGACAAAATCAAAGTTCTGAGTATTAGAGTCACAAATACTCGAAAGAGCAGGAGAGGAAAAAAAATAGAAGTATATCTATGATGTAATACAGTGATCGCCCAGCTTTAGGTCTTCGCCTCTCAGCTCTACTATGTTCCGAGGCTTCTCAGTGGTAAAACTCACGGCTAGAGCGTCTCCTTGTCAGTCCTCTGCTGTTTCAATCTTCTAACTCAATGGACGCACTTCCTGTTTCTCCAAAGCTCTCTAAAGCTCTCAAGGGCAGATCGCAAATTTCTCCTTCTTCTTTTTCACTTCGTTCGCCAAAAACAACCCAACCGCCCCAATAGACTTTTTCCAATCTTTTTCCTTCTCACCGCACCGTCTGGAGCTCTTTAAGAAGACGATCTACTCCCTCCGTGATTCTCGTCAGCTCGTCGTGTTGTCGGGTCTTCGTAGTTGCAATCCTCTTTTCCCTCTCCGTCGCCACCTCACTTTGGGTTAAGCACTCCTCTCCCGACTCCACCGACCTCCTCTTTCAGCACTAGATCACTCCAAGGTATGGGAATAAGGCTTTAGATCTGACACCGCACCTCCGATCTCCTTCTTAGCTTCCCATCTCTTGCTGGCTATTGCAGCTTCAGGCCCGCCATTAGCGGCCAGCTCACCGCGTTGGATTGACAGAGCCGCCGGGTCCAGCGAGAAGTGGTTGCACCCCACTTTCCCACTCGCCTGGCTTCCCCTCTTGTCCGCAGGACTCTCCGGGTCCCACACCCCCTAAGGGATCCCCAAAACACGATGAAAAGAGGTGTAGAGGAGCAGCGAGCACTCACTCCACACCCTGTCGCTGCAAGTCACCAACCGGAAGTTCTTCCCTTTAGCCTAATTTCATCTTTCATAATTTGGAATACTAAATGTTCAAATTCAGTTTTACTTCTACTTATCGAACAATTGTCCCTTACTTTCTTAGTCCATTTTTCTATCTGTATTTTTTCAAACCAGCCTAAACCCAATTTTTCAATGATTTCTTTTTTCCTCCTTTCATTTTCTGAAGTTTTTAACCAATCTATTATAATTTGTACATTTTCATCTTCCATTACCCTATCACGACTTATATTAGTTTTAATCGGCCAATTTTCAATTATCTTCCCTAAGAAAATTATATCTGGAATTAAAATTTTAACAAATTTATTCCAAATTTTACTCAGTCCTACTTTTTTACTCAGACTCTACTTTTCTAAGAAATAATATGACATCAGAAGCTATTACTTATTTTCATCTTTCACTGGTAACTTGTTCAATCTGTGTTTTGTTTCCCAACCCTTGGCTGATCTGTAGTTCACTTTCAAGTGGATTGTATAAATGAAAGAAGCAACTTGAGCTGAATAGATTGCTGCTTAAATAAAGATAGCAAAAGGAGGCCTCTTTTAAGTTAGCAAGGAGCAGGTCAATTAAATGTCAGGAAAGCCATCCAACAACCTTCAACAAATAACAGAACATCAGCTACATATTTGGAGTGTCATCCTTGTGATATCCTCTAGAATCCAAAAGCTGAAAATTGTGGCATCTTGATCAAAAGTTCAAATAAGCAATGTAGGTCAAGATGAGAATTTTGCTTGGTACATTTTTTAAAAAATTCTGATTTTCTGGAAATAACACATGTTGACATCTGCATTGTCATCATAAATGGAAGCAAAAACAACTTAAGGTGGGTTAAAAAAATAAGACGATCTAAACTGATTCCTTGTGTAGACCCCTCAGTGCCTTCCAGGTGATTTGTGAACTACAGTTCCTCTAATTCTAATTGACATAACTGTTGGTACTTATGGAATTGTAATCTGTATGTTGCAGTTTGCAAGGATTAAGATAGGCAGAAGACTTTTGGTCTGAATCATTTCTTTTTTAAAAAAAATATTTTTATTATATATTTTCCTTTATTATACATCACATTTCCAGTTTTGCAACGACCGTGTACTGGATTTATCAAGTCTTTTTTAAGTATAGATAGTATTATAAACCATGAGTATAACCATTATTCTCATAGTCATACAATATAGTCTCTTTTAAATACATAATGTATTTAAATTAATAAATACATAATTGTACATCATAGTTATAATGTAGTTATAAATAACTATAATACATAGTTATAAATAACTATAATACATATATTTATTTTCATAGTTGTACCATAAAACACTATACATTTATCACTCTGTATGTTTTAATCTATAGTCACGTACAGTTTGATATTACTATTGCTTACGATATATATTCTTATATATGTCTATATAACCATATCTATTTCTATTTTGTTGATCTTCTTTTGTTATTCAGTTACTAATCTCCACACCTGTTATCTAACCATTTGTACAATAAGTCCCATGTTAAGTAATACTCTGATTCCTCTTTATCTTTAAGTTACATCATTAACCTGTCCAATTCGGCACATTCTAATATTTTCTTTATTATATTTTTGTCTATAGGTATACTTTTGTTTTTCCAATTTTGTGCATATGTGATTCTATCTGCTTTTATTACATGTAACATTAAGTATGTGATTCTTTTATTGTATTTCCCCAGTAGTATACCTAGTAAGAATAGTTCTGGTTTTAAATCTATTTGTTGTGCTGTCATCTCTTCTAGCCACATTTTTATCTTTGACCAATATTTTTTTGCCATTGGACAGGTCCACCACATATGATAGTATGTGATCCTGGTACCTGCTTACATTTCCAACATTCTGCTGACATATTGATTACATATTTCTAATCAATCATTTCTATGAGGCTATGTTAGTGTTCCTATATTTATCCTTTCACCATTTTGACAGGTTCCTCATTTTTGATGACCTAAATGGTCCTTTCCCCATTTGATTCCATAGCATATCATGGCAGGCCACTACAAACTTCTTTCTCTTCGGTAGTGATTGAATTTAACTGACACAGACAATAAACAATAATTATGGTTGGGTTTTTGAAGGAGGTGGGTTATATGTAATGAGGGACGCAAATATGGATGCTTTTAATGCCCATTATTCATGGTTCCCATTATTTGTGATGCTATTTCTTCCAGTAAAGGATGAAATATGTCTTTCTATATTGATTGTTATGGGAAAACATTTGATCTGATCCATCAGTACTCTCTCTTGTTTTATGGAGAGTTTAATCATTGTTGTACAAAAAATGCATTAGTATGACTGATCTGGAGCTGTAGATATGTAAATATGTTTTTTTTCCCCCCAGAAAGCAATCATAAATGCTTAAAGTCCTATACATCTTTGTCATACTTCCAAAAAAAGAAGTCGGGGCTGCTATGAAGATTGCCAGTGATTCATTACTGCTGAATTTTGATGACTCAGCAGATGCAGCTGTGATGGAAAACATTGGGTGGAGGCTTAGAAAAGGAGAGGAGAGGGGGAGGAATAATAACAGGAGAGGGTAAATTGTGATTTTTAGTTTATATAATGAAATAAAAGTATGGGTGACAAGAGAAACAGTGGGGATAATTGGGTGGGGCCCCTTGGTAGAAGATTTGAGAAACCTTCTCAAAGAGCCTACAGCCTGAAAATCCTTATCAGAGTTCTTGATTGCCTTGAAGGCTGATAGAAATCAGGACTAGGGTCATAAACCACTTTGATTTATAGTTCTTTTGTTGTCAGTGTTTCTCTGTGCCCAAGAATGTATAGGCTGTAAAAAGCACCAACTGTCCCCTGAACTGTTTGTAAAATGCTCCACAGAACCACTGATGAAAACCTGGAGACTGTAAATCAATAAGCATAAGCTCTGGAATGCATGCAGGACACGGACTGAAAAGATAAGGGATCTTTAGAAGGTTTCCTACTTTCTGTATCCATCATTTTCTTCAGAGCATTCAGGATCTTGGACTCATATCTAAAGAAGTAACCAGGAAGCATTAATAGCCTAAGGAAGCTTTTGTGATTGTTATTTTATGTTATTTTATTTATTTATTTAATCAATTAATTATTTGTCAGCAAGTACAAGGAAACAAGTATCAGTATAGACATAAACATGGACACATGAAAATTGGCACAAATAAATGGATATAAATAAGCCATAAACACATAAAATGAGTACATATAAATAGGGACAGTATGACAGTGACAGTAGACACGCTGATGCATGCCCTCTTTACGGACCTCCTAAGAAACATGAAAGGTCCACGGTAGAGAGTTTAAGGTAAAAGGTATGGGGGTTAGAGAAACTAACAACAGGATCAGGTAGAGTGTTCCAGACATTTACTTCTCTATTGCAGAAGTCATATTTCCTACAATCAAGATTAGAGCGGATTACATTTAATTTGTATCTATTGATAGCTCTTTAGTTATTGTGGTAGTTGCGAAGTCATGTCCAACCCATCGCAACCCCATGGACAATGTTCCTCCTGGCCTTCCTGGCCTCTACCATCCTCTGGAGTCCATTTAAGCTCATACCTACTGCTTCAGGAACTCCATCCAGCCACCTCATTCTCTGTTGTCCCGTTCTTCTTTTGCTCTCAATCTTTCCCAGCATTAGGCTCTTCTGCAGTGAGTCCTTCCTTCTCATTAGGTGGCCAAAGTATTTCAGTTTCATCTTCAGGATCTGGCCTTCTAAAGACCGGTCAGGGTTGATCTCTTCTGGGACTGACCGGTTTGATCGCCTTGCAGTCCAAGGGACCCGCAGGAGTTTTCTCCAGCACCATAGTTCAAAGGCCTCAATTCTTTGGCGCTCAGCCTTTTTTATGGTCCAATTTTCACAGCCATACATTGCAACTGGGAAAACCATAGCCTTGACTATACGCACTTTTGTTGGCAAGGTAATTTATCTGCTTTTTAATGTGCTGTTTAGATTCGCCATAGCTTTCCTCCCCAGGAGCAAGCGTCTTTTGATTTCTTGGCTGCAGTCCCCATCTGCAGTGATGTTGGAGCCCAAGAAAATAAAATCTGTCACTACCTCCATTTCTTCCCCATCTATTTGCCAGGAATTGAGAGGGCCCGGATGCCATGATCTTAGTTTTCTTAATGTTGAGTTTTAAGCCAACTTTTGCACTCTCCTTAAGCCACTCTTTTTCAAACTTGCCAAACTTAAGATATGAGGATTTAAACTCCCAGAATCCCTCAGCCAGCATACTGCCTAAGGAATTTTGGGATTTGAAGTCCGTACATCTTAAAGTCAGTAAGTATGGGGTGGGGGGAACAATCCTGCTGTATGCTTTTCAAACTGTAGTCATTTAAAGAAGATCTATGGTATTTTAAAGTCCAGGAAAAAAATTAGATTTCATCTAAAAAAAAAATGCTTTGGGAGACAGAAAAAAAATGCAAAACTGTGACTCACTTTTATTTTTGAATGTAGTTGCTGCTATGGCTAATTGCTTGAAATAACATATATAGTCATGTAACTTCTCAAAATATTTTCTTGATTTTTATTTTAAGGCAATGTAGCATCTTATATAAGCAATGTCAATCTTGCTGGTTTCTCATTGGCAAATGGGTTTAAGCCTTGATTTTAGTGATAGAGAAAATGAAGAAAATAATTTTCAATCTGAACAATAGCCAGGCCCTCCTGGGGATATGAGGGCTTTTTGGCCTGGCAAACTTAAACATTTATTCAAACAGATAGAACCTCTTCTGGCAATCTGTTTTAAACCCTTGACTCAAGCTTGCCAATGTTCAACCATTTCAAATGGCCAAGTAATTTCTGTGGGATAACAAAGGAGAATAGAATCAGTGAGTCTGCTAAAAACAAAACAAGAATTAATTGCTTGGCAGTTAGATGAGTGGCTTAAAATAAAAACTTTCCTAACAGATCTTTACTTGCCCTCTCAGAAATATAGAACTGGTTGGAAGAAGAGGGAGTAGGCATACATTTGGCCTTTCAGTGGCTTACAGAGATTGCCTATCTCTAAAAATAGGCAAAAATCAGGTTGAAAAAGTAAACAAGGTCAAAACGAACCCTGCATCTAGCTCAAGAGAATGAACAATTGTTTGCTTCATATTTAATTAAAATATTAATAATACAAAAAATGGGAAAAGCAATATTTGCTATCAGGTCTTTGGGGAATCCAGTCTTTACATGTGACTTTACTGGCTTCTCACATTTCTGAGAAAAAAGAAATTAAATCAACTGATATTTAATAAATGCTTGTACACCTTGGTAAAGCTAATTTACGAGAAAGTGTCCAAGTTTATCTATCAGCTAATTGAGCTTGCTACATAATGTTGTCCCTTTTAATGCTTTCTCTAATGCTGTATAACTATACCTAAATTGTTATGTAGATTCTCTTTTGTGGATGGAATTTGTCTGTTTGATGATATGGTTCCTCTGGTCCAGAATTGAAGAAAAAGGCAAGGAGTAAAAAAAAAAAAAAAACATTGAATCTTTAGAACATACAACCTGTTGGATGTATTTTTAGCATTATTGTAAGCACATAAATTATTTCTCCTGAGCAGGGCAAGGAGGTAAATTTTGCAAATCCTATTCTAATTATTGCTTACATGGATTTTCTTTTTTTTTTAATTGAAAAAGTTTTTCAAATACAAATTTTTCCCCCTTTTCCTCCCCTCCTCCCTAACCCCCCCCTCCCCCTCCCCTCCCCCTATGGCTTCTTCAAAGTAAAACCCAAATTCATAACAGATAATATAATACTTTACCATCCCCTTGCTCCATCCCCCATATACTGACCCTTTCTTTCTAATAATATTATTATATCCCCCTTATACTATACATTTCAAAATAACATTCTACTATAATATTATATAATAACTCCTAATTTAGCATAGTAATATTATTATATCCCCCAATTTAACAATTTCTACTCATAATCTACTCTTTTTCACCTCCCCATACATATCTCTTAAATCAAATCTTTTTTTATATATTAATATGACATTTCAAAGCAACCTTCCACTATAAAACTATATAATAAATCCTAGTTTAACATTTATTCAACTCATAGCCTGCCCATTTCTTCCACCCCATAGATATATCTCTTAACTCAAATCTTTTACATATATTCATATCTAAACATAATATTCCTTTTCTTCAACTAAACAATCAATAAGCTAACCTATCTCCACCCACTTTCCTACAGGACTACCATACATAATAGTTCTTAATATCTTTATTCTTCTGCCCACACCACTAAGAAGTATTCCCTTATATAAATAAAATCCTCAAGTGACTTTAAGCTTGTAATCCATATAATATCTTCTGTAGTGTCTTTCAGCTGGATTGTTGACTCCATCACCCATATTAGGGTAACATCACATCCTAATTCCAATAGTATGTTCGGTATCTTCAATTACCATCTGCCCCCATCAACAATAGATGTCTTGATATATAAAAAACAACCACCCAAGTGACTTTATATTTGTATTCCATTTAGTGTCTATAGTAGTGTCTTCCATCTAAATTATTAATTCCAACCACCATAATAGGGTAACAACCAGATCTTCTGCGTGCCCCAATCCCATAACTCTCTTGCCTTGTAGCTCAGCATAAACGTAATACATTCATCAAAGAATCCAAAATAGATAATTCCAATCCATTCAGTTTAAGGCCCTTTTCACATCCCAAAAGTACAGCACTGCAGAGGTCTGTCACTCTCCTCAAGATAATATAAATCAATACTTTGCCTCAGCTATCTTTTCATATATTCAATCATCTCTTAAATAACTGGCAATACACTGTTGTTTAGTTTAAAAGTTTTTGTTTTTGTAAGACCTGCTTCTTCTTTTCTTGACTTTTTGTGGGTTAGATCTCCATCCTGATTTCCTTTCTATAACTTGTGTATCAACTATTTGGTTTTCATGCTGATCTATAACTTGATCTTGTTGGTTTTGCTTTTGTGGCTTAAATCTCCCTTCTGGTTTCTTTTCTATGAGTTGTATGTCAACTGATTGATTTCTATGCTGGTCTGTAACTTGATAAATCATCACATTAGAATCCAAAGCCGCCTCTCTTGTATTTATAAATAGTCCAGCTGTAATCTCTAAAGGAGAATCCAGAAGCGGCTCATCTACAAAGTCCTCTGTAACTTGTTGTTTTTCCATTACTTCCATCTCCTTCTGCTTATCCTGAATTTCTATCTCTTGTTGATTTTGCTTTTCTTTATTCCACTCATGTATTATACTTGAAGATGTTGAACCCATTTTAAGAACCTTATAGTAAAATTCTTCCGCTTTTTCAACAGTATTTAGTTGGTATCTTTCTCCTTGATATCTCAATATTATGCCAACTGGGACATCCCACCTGAATGAGATGTTTTGTTTCTTTAGCTCAGTCACCAAAAATCCGAATTTATTTCTATCTTTTAATATCTTGGGCGGCAACTCTTTATATATCCAAATCTTTCTTCCATACGATTGTAGAGTGGAATTAAAAGATTTTTGCACAATATTATTTCTTATTTCTTTATTTGTAAAATAAATCACCACATCTCTAGGCAATTGCCTTTGCTTTGCAATCCAAGAATTTACTCTATAGGCCTTGTCGATCTTACAATATACCTCCTCTGGATGAACCTTTAAAATCCCGGCCAGAACTTCAGCAGATATTTTTCTTAAATCGTCTCTATTATTTTCCTGTAACCCTCTCATTCTAACCGCAAATTCTGTGAGCCTGTTTTGCATCATTGTAACTTCTTTTTCAATCCCTTGTTTTATATTTTCTGCATTGTAAGTCTCGTGATCAGCTTCCTTTTTAGACTTTACTTCAGAGCTATTGTCTTGAATATTTATCAAATCATTTTCCATTCTTTGTATTTTATTGTTCAAATTATAAATCTTATCATCAACTTCCTCCATTTTAGACTCTAATAATTTGATATTTGTATCCATCTTTATTATTTCTGAAAAAGCATTAGTCACTGTTACAATCTTTCGTTGTAAATTATCATACTTTAATTGTATGAATTCTTTAATTTCCTGCCTAAATTTTTCAAAATTCTGGTTCACAATCTCGTCATGTCTTGCCATTTCCTTCAAAACAAATTCTTTTAAATTAAAACCATTCTTCTGAGTCTGTAAACTCGAAACTTGTTCACATAATTGTAAATGGGGGAACGCCCCCCCCCGCTGCTTGTTTGTCTGGCTTTGTTAATTTTAACGCCATCCTGCCACACAGACAAACTCTTTTTGAAGAAAGAGGACTTCTCTCCAAACAAGATCAATATCAAATCTCCAAGAAAAAAAGAAACTTAGAATAGAAATTTTTCTTTCCTCTATTCTAGCCAGCACTGTTTGTTCCGCTACTTTGTAACTTGTTACGGAAGGACTTTCACTTTCGGCTACTTCTCAAGCCTCAGCGGTCACCATTTTAAGATTTTTTTCCCCTTCACTTAGAAACGCTTATAAAATCGTTAAAAATACTTGCAATTTAGGGTCCCAAGTCCAGATCTCATCCTGTTTAATTAAGCAATCTGTTGTTTTTTGTTGAAAGGTTTGATCTCATCGCCTGGCTCTGCAAAAGGCAGAGGTCTCCCAAAGCCCGGAGCAGCGGCGAAGGAAATAGGGAGCCTCATCCTGCTTCATCCCCAAGAGTAAAAGAAAAACTCTGAGGACTTCGCAGAGGGCTCTACCTGCCCTCGCCTGCTCTATCTCACATTTCCTTATGGAAATGGAGTTTTTCGAGCCGCCTTTCAGCTGTAAAGGCGGCTCTTTATGGGCGACGGGGCTGGCGGTCCCAAGGGACCGTCTGACAGAGACAGAAGTCAAACCGGAAGCCCCGATTTTCAAAAGAGAGCCATGATTGGGCAGACATCCAGTGTGTATTTAAAATGTTTTGTATTTTATCCATTAAGGTAATCATCTGAAAAGCTTTTATCAGGTATTCCTCAGCTGTAAATGACTAGATATTGGGAAAGACAATTAGATAGGGTGAACTGCTGTGCAGCTTAAAACACAATCTGTCCTATTTCTTTTTATTAAAAATCATGTAAGTGAAATTGGTACCTTTTAATTACAGCATTCTGAAATCTGCAAAAACAATATATTCTTGAACTCCTCTCATAAATCATGGACATTATATTAGAATGCCAGAACTGTAGACAAAGGAAATCCTAAAGGTGTTTTTTTTTTTCAAAAGGCAACTGGACTTTGGTTTTTTCCAAACACACAAAAAAAAATGTTCTACCTTTGTGGGAAGGTAAGACATGGAGAATCTTAAACATCATTGACTGTCACAAATGAAGGAGAATAGACACATCCCAGAATAATGTTGCAGGCTCTAATCTGGATCGGTCACTGGGACCAGACATTTTGTCTTCCGAGCTTTCGGACTCAGTTTATTAAGTACTTAGAAGGTGAGGGCTGGACAGCACAAGCAAAGCATAAAGGTAAAGGTTCCCCTTGCACATATGTGCTAGTTGTTCTCGACTCTAGGGGGCGGTGCTCATCTCCCTTTCAAAGCTGAAGAGCCAGAGCTGTCTGAAAACGTCTCTGTGGTCATGTGACTGGCATGACTAAACACCATAGGTGCACGGAACGCTGTTACCTTCCCACCAAAGGTGGTCCCTCTTTTTCTACTTGCATTTTTTACGTGCTTTCAAACTGCTAGGTTGGCAGAAACTGGGACAAGTAACGGGAGCTCACCCCGTTACACGGCACTAGGAATTTGAACTGCTGAACTGCCAACCTTTCGATTCACAAGCTCAGTGTCTTAGCCACTGAGCTACCGTGTCCCAATAAGCAAAGTATAGCCAACAACTAAAAAGCTAGCCATCAACACATCCCAATCGACATCTGAAAAGCCACCATATAAACACCACACATTGAACGGCACACACTCTGCTAGAGAAAAGTTTCCTGAAGATGGGCTCCAGCATGAGTCCAAAAGCTCGGAAGACAAAACCTCGAGTCCTGGTGACTGACTCAGACTGGATCCTGCATTATCCACTGGATGGTTTCTTGTTTAAAGTTTCATATTGATCACTGTAATCATTTCACCCACATCCAGTAGAATCAGAGCTGATCATTCAGGCTTGGGCATTTTATGGTCTCCTGGCCACATCTGGCCCTTTGGCTGTCCCTGTCTAGACCATGTGAGGTCAATTGGAAGTTAGAAAATAAATAAGTGCACCTCAGAAGGTGGGAGAAGAAGCTGAGTGTATCCTTTAATCAGCTGATGAGAAAAAGGCTTTTCTGTGCCTGCAGCCTGTTAATTAAGTTAGAAGTAGATCCAATAAAAATGCTAACAATCTATTAATGTGATAAAACTGAGAAAAGTGGGGGCCATGATAAGGTGAGGCTGTGGATCCCTTCCTTCCTCAACACATTCAGCCTATTGGTTCGGTCCATAATAATCCCGGTTTTTCATGTGGCCTTTTGGGAAATTTACTTGTCTACCCCTGTGATAATTTAATTAGAGATGGGGAAATGCTGCTTCTGGTGACTGGCCTGGTTGCAAACAGAAGAGGGGAAATAATTTAAGGAACTGCTTCTCCCAAAGCAATCACCTAATGCAGTGATGGCTAACCTTTTTGCCGTTGTGTGCCAAAAGCGGAGGGAGCGGGGGAGGTCGCGTGCGTGTGCCCACACTCATAATTCATGCGCACTTGACCCCCCCATGCCCCCACCACTTTTGGCATGCAATGGCACGGTGGGCCCAGTAGGCCCATTTTTCACTCTCCCCAGGCTCCAGAACCTTTCAAGGAGCCTGGGGAGGGCAAAAATGGCCTTCCCCACCCCTCAGAGGCCAGAAATGGCATATTTGCTGACTTCCGGTGGGACCGAAAGGCCTGAAAATCAGCTGGTCGGTGCGCATATGCGCACCAGAGCTGAACTAGGGCAATGTTCACGTGCCCACTGATATGGCTCCATGCACCACCTGTGGCACGCGTGCCATAGGTTCGCCATCATGGACCTAATGTCCATAGTTAAGGTACATTTTCAGTTGCCAAGCCCAGAAGATACTTATGATATAACAATCACCTTTTTGTACTTTTATTGATGTCTCGCCAAATCGTATTTTCATAGTTCCGTCGGAATTCCTTTCCAACAGATATTTGCAGATTAATATTTAATGTGTTGGCAATAGTCTAGAAGTGACCATTATTCACAGACCCTTGCTTTTCCAAAGCTTTTCATCCTTTCGGGTTACTTTCAATCTGAACAATGTCACCAAGAATTGTTAAGCTGTTGACAGGTGAACTTATTTTTACAGCCAGTTGGGCAAGTCTTCCTCCATATGATTGGCACTAATTGGATCCCTTCTTGTCAGCCTTGAGAAGGGAGATGAAGACTTTATCACGGCCAGTCTTTTTCTTTCCTTCCCTTTTACCTTTTGTGCACAGCTGAAATGTATAGGAAGCTGGCAACAATATTGTTGGTGTAATAACTGCCTTGAGATTAAAGACATTCCCCAGTCCCATTATTCCTGGTAGCTTTATTTTTTTATTACTTTGGATGCTTGCTGGAATCTTCATCAAATGAAGCATTGCTGTTGCACATCCAATGTGTCAGCTGCTACATTATTTTCTTTTTTTTCCCCAAGGCGTTTTTTCCCCAGGGTGAAGCTTATCCATTGTACTCCTGGTGTGCTAAACCCTGTGATTTCCCCTAATGCAGGAAAATCAACTGCAGAATTTGTGGGTCTTGATGGGCAGGGTCTAGGAACAGAGACTTCTTTGCCCTTGCCCTCAACCCTATGGAACATGGAAGATGTTGAGACTCTAGAAAAAGTGCAGAAAAGAGCAACCAGGATGATTAGGAGACTGGAGACGAAAACATACGAAGAATGGTTGCAGGAGCTGGGCATAGCTATTCTAGTGAAGAGAAGGACCAGGGGAGACATGATAGCAGTGTTCCAATATTTGAGGGGCTGCCAAAGAGAGGAGGGGGTCAAGCTATTTTCCAAGGCACCTGAAGGCCAGACAAGGAATAATGGATGGAAACTGAACAAGGAGAAATTCAACCTGGAAATAAGGAGAAATTTTCTGACCATCAGAACAATCAACCAGTGGAACAGAAGTTGCCTTCGGACATTGTGGGAGCTTCATCACTTGAGACTTTCAAGAAAAGATTGGACTGCCATTTGTCAGAAATGGTGTAGGGTCTCGTGTTTGAGCAGGGGGTTGGACTAGATGACCTATAAGGTCCCTTCCAACTCTGTTAATCTGTTAAAGAATCTTGTTCTAAAATGAGGTTGGCCCCCGCTCTGCTGGCATTCTGGAAGAAATTTAAGACCTGACTCTCTCTCGACTGGCATGTGGATTTAAGAGTAGGATGCAGCCTTGGGAGTAGCTGGTGGCCTAAAGACACTCTCTCCGTGTTTTTAACTTTGTTCATTTTTGTCCAGACCTTCATATAACTTTTAATTGTTTTTTTTTACTTATAAACCTCCCGGAGTCACCAAGTGAGATGGGTGGGCTTATAAATTTTCATCTTTTTAATTTATGTTGGTATTTTTAATGATTTTTATGAATTTGGATGGTTTTATTATGTACACTGCTTAAGAGTTGCTGTGTGAGAGGCAAGTACTGCTTCCAAAGTTGAAACTCCGAATTGTAAAACTGTGCCAGTCATTGTAGGTGTCAACATGATGGCACATATTTCATATTCATGTTCACCTTACCATGCAACCAACATCGGTTGCCTCTGGTTCATGTCATTTTGCAGAGACCAATTTCATCTTTCCCATTTAATTAGTTAGTTACTTATAACTAATATTATTTAAGTTGGGGACAAGTTGGTCCCAGGTGCTAAATAGCAGGAAACAACTTAATATGAGTGCATTGGAGAGAATGTAGAATGTTAGGCTATGCAGAATGAATGAGCATGAAGGACTGTAGTTAAATGGATACTTTAAAAGAACATGATACTTTTTCTTTGTTTTTATAATTATCGCTAACTGTTTTTCAAATGAAGCTTTCCTTAATTAAAGCTTTAGAAATCTACACCTGTTCCAAGTCCCCCACAGCGCTCAATCATACACAGAGTTTTGTTGTTACTCAGAACTGCTACATAAATGTACAAAGAGACTTCCATGCAGGAGAACATCTGTTTAAGAGTCTACCCACATGAGTAGTAGTAGAGTAAGATTGGAAATATTTATTTGGGAAAAGCGCAGCTTTTCTGAACAGGACAACTGGAGTCATGCTGAAATTTTTGCTCTCAAAATCAACTGCTGCTTCTGCTTTGCATTTCTTCCCCCTAGGATTTCCTTGTCCACAAAATGTATTTGCTTATTATGTTTTTTATTTCACTCTTCTACAAGGAGCTCATAGTAGCATGCTTGCTCTCCCTTCCATTTTATTTGCATTAGGCTGGGAAGGAATTGAACTGTGATAGTCCCAACACCATCAGCTTCCAACTGTAGTCAGTTTTAATGGTCAAAAGAGAATATTTATTTATTCATTTTTATTGGTTTGTCAAACATATACAAGATAACAAGTATAGGTATGAACATAAACATGAACAAAGGAAGTAAAGACAGATAAATGGGGACAGTAAAACAGAGACGGTAGACACGCTGGTGTGCTTATGCACGCCTCCTTTACGGTCCTCTTAGGAATGGGGTGAGGTCCAGTTTAAGGTTGAAGCTGTGAAGGTTTGAGGATGTAACAATGGAGTTGGGTAGAGCATTCCAGGTGTTGACCAGGCTGTTGCTGAAGTCGTATTTTCTGCAATCAAGTTTGAAGTGGTTTATGTCTTGCTGATCCTAATTTGTCTCTCTTGCTAGTTCAGAAGGGGTTATCTCAGGGAGCTTCCTCATATGATGTTGTATTCCTAAAGTTATTGTAAGGGATTGGGTGTTTAGTCTTTGAAGATTTACTTAAGGAGTGCAGAAACAGCAGCCATCCAGTTGGTCCTGGACTAGAATTCCTCAACATTGGACAGGTTGATTAGATCCACACAGCATTCTTGTTCTGCAATATCAAGAAGGTCACAAGTTCCTCACACTGTTGCCTTACTGTTCTGCCCCAGCTACGGAACCCAAGAAATGTAGCACACACCAAACTCTGAACAACTCCGTTTACTATAAACACAGTCTTTTTCACATGCAGGCTATTACTAAAAATGTCCTTAACAGTCTGCCAGAAATTCCAAAGATTAGATAAAGGCTTACAAGAGTTGGCAATTAGCCCAGAAACCAGGTTTGCAAGGAAAATTCACTCTCAAATGCTCAACGGATGACCGGACGTTGTTTCTTGCAACATTTGCCAGCTGTGTGCAAACTTAAATAGGCTAAGGGAGTGGCCAATTAGCCCCAAGCCTTACTCTCGAGGAGACCTCCTCCTGAGTAACCACTCCTGCCTTTTGGCAGCTCTGCGTGCTCGTGCATTGAGAAGAGGCTCCTCCACTCCTCTCTCTTCACTTGAAGGAGCCTCTGGAGGATCTGAAGGCCCTGGCTGAATCTCTGCCTCTGGCACCACATCTTCTTCAGCCTCCTTGCTGTCCGACTCGAGCACCGGCTGCACAGGCTGCTGGCGCAGCACCACACCAGCCTCCTCGTCATCAGGATTAGCCACAATCCGTGCAGGCCATTGGCAGGCCACAACACTTACATCAGACAATAACAGAATTGTACAGGAGGCATAAAGATTAAAAGGTAAAGGTAAAGGTTCCCATTGCAGATATGTGCTAGTCGTTCCTGACTCTAGGGGGTCATCTCTGTTTCAAAGCCGAAGATCCGGTGCTGTCCAAAGACATCTCCATGGTCATGTGGCCAGCATGACTCAATGCCAAAGGTGCACAGAACGCTGTTACTTTCCCACCAAAGGTGGTCCCTATTTTTCTACTTGCATTTTTATGTGCTTTTGAACTGCTAGGTTGGCAGAAGCTGAGACAAGTAACGGGAGCTCACCCCGTTACACGGCACTTCAAACCGCTGAACTGCCAACCTTACGATCGACAAGCTCAGCATCTTAGCCACTGTGCCACTGCATCCCATAAAAGTTATGTTATCCTAATTCTTCATACAGTGCAGAATCTTTAGCGTCAGCTACAGCTGTGACATCCATAACCCTCCTAATATGGCTTAAATATTTCTCATTAAGGGAATCATAATGCCTACTGGAATAGCCTCTTTTGTTATTGAACAATTCTTAACAGAGTACTGGGAAGTTTCTTCTGATGTTTTAATCCTTGGAATTTCTACTTATTTCAGCTCATTAAAAAGTACTCTAAAGCAGCATCCAAGGAGGGAGAGGAGTACAATGTCAAAAAACACTTGCATGTTTAAACTCCCATTTCTTTATACATGCATGCAACATACATAAAAACAAGGCAAGGGTTCAGTCATACAGCTGTAGTTGCCATATGGACATTTTCGTTCACCTAACCTGTGGAGCCTCCTGTATTCTTATATTTCATTGCTGTCTCTATTTAATCCCATAGAATTCCATCAGGGCAAATCCTCCTTTGAGATTTATTGATGTGTGTTTGTGTGTTTGTTTATATGTGGGTGCTTCTGTATGGAAAGGAAACTTTGGAACCCAACAGGAGCAATGGATAGCTCTATCAAAACCAGATCTGGAGTATTTAGATTTTTCTAACCTAGAATTTATTCATGCTGCTTGCTTTTTTGACTTAGCCAGAGGCAGAATGTCAGTCTTTTGTAGCTATATCAAGCTCACCTTATCCGGAACCATCATATTGCTTGCCAAATTTTCATGCTAATAAGATTTGCTCTTATAACCTGTATTGGGCAAAGGCGTACACATTTTTTAGATAACTCAGAAGCAGTTAAAGTGAATTGTTGGCCAGGGTTAAATATAAGTCTAAACTAAAGGAAAATGCCAGGATGCACCTCCTGACCCAGGCACCAAGATACACATCTGATTAAAGCTCTTTTTTAAAAAAAAAGTAATCTTCCTATCTATCTGAGTACAATGTCTACTCAAGATGAGTAGGTGGGACTGTCCAAATTATGAGGTTGTTGAGAATGAGGAAGCTATTGTGAGTTGTCACATAATAGCTTTCCATATGGGACAGCTTTCCAGGGACATGATTCTAGCCCAAGCAGCTCTAAAATTAAACTTAGATCAGGAGTCCCCAACCTCTGGGCCATGGACCAGTACTGTTCCATGACCTGTTGGGAACCAGGCTCTACAAGCAGTGGGCGAGTGAGTAAAGCTTTATTTGCACACGTGTAGGAGCTAGGTTGC
This sequence comes from Arizona elegans, assembly GCA_022577455.1. NCBI lineage: Eukaryota > Metazoa > Chordata > Lepidosauria > Squamata > Colubridae > Arizona > Arizona elegans. Next base: position 15,136,872 of record JAKOOJ010000013.1, on the reverse strand, counting down.
GTATGAAACCATCCCACCCACCCCAGGTCTGTGGAAAAATTATGTTCGACAGAACTGGTCCCTGGTGGCAGAAAGGTTGGGGACTGTTGATTTAAGTCAAAACACTTTTATTTCAAAATTTAGAGGCCCTAGAAGGAAGGGCTTATTCTCCCTATATCCAGAAACATTCTAGTTGCCAGGGTTTCGACGGATGCCCTAATTAAATCATGAGTCTCGAGCCAAGCTTCAAAAGAAATCCAGTTATTTATTAGGAGCTTCATGTCGGCATGTTCCCAAGTGAAGCCAGCTCTGACCCTATGTAATTTATGCTCCAATTATGACCATGTCTCCCCCCTCCCCCCAGAGTGTGTCATCAATCACATTCGCCAATGGGGTTGTAGAGGTCACTCCCCTCCAGCTGCTGTAAGTAACCCTAAGATACAGCCTTGAGAGAGATAAGCGTGGAATGTGCATCTGTATTTGGCTGCTGTGCCATTTCGCCGGTTTCCCATCCCCCCTGGCCTATGACAACTCAAGAGCAGGCCAGGGGTGCTTTGCAAGCTGACATTAGTCTGCAAAGAGGGTATGTCCCACAGAAAACATTCACAGTTATCCTATCCAAAGTGACAGTGGGTATTTACACAGAAATTCACAATCCAGTCATTTTTCTAGCTGGCCTTCCACCTTGATGCAAATAGAGACTGGTTTTAGAACTGTTGGGATAACACACCTCATAATGTGAGAGGGTTAACCTGCTATGCACTATTTCTGCTTCAGCTTCCATTCCCTTTCACATTTTAGAAGTGAACATTAATAGTGTGCAAACACATCCTATTCTCTAGATGCCTGCATGTGAACTTCAGACAAGTCCTAAAAATAATATTCCTATTATCAAGAGCCAGGGTGTCTGTGGCAAGTCTAATTTTTTTTCCCCTGCCAAAAATCTGAAAGCGGGTGTGTTGGAGACTGCTAATTAATTCATTGCCTATGCAAAACTGCCTGCTCTAAAGAATTGTTGAGGAGTTTTATGTCTATGCATTTCCTAACTCTGAGACCCATTTAATATTCTAATTCCAGTCTATGCTAATAGATTTTATACATGAATATGAGAATATATTCTAACAGAATATGAATAAATCAAGCTAGGAAGAAAAAGTCACATTAAGAAGCTCCTCATATCAACTGAGATATGGAAGTGTCACCTCACCAAGCTTCAGCCTATGGGCCATTTTGTGTCTCATGCAGAGCAAATTAAAATCCATAAGATCTACTATCTGAACTGTAGCTTTAAACACTTAGAAGGACATAAAACATATTAATTAATTAATTAAGGAGAATATTATGAAACTCCACAGATGTCTTAGATGATTGATATTGATATTGTTTGCTGATTGCTTATTTGTACCCCATGACTATCATTAAGTGTTGTACCTTATGATTCTTGATGAACGTATCTTTTATTTTATGTACACTGAGAGCATATGCACCAAGACAAATTCCTTGTGTGTCCAATCACACTTGGCCAATAAAAATTCTATTCTATTCTATTCTATTCTATTCTATTCTATTCTATTCTATTCTATTCTATTCTATTCTATTCTATTCTGAGATTGAGATACATTATCTATAGTATTCTCAATCCATTGATCTTAAATTATAAATTAGTGAGTCGAAGTTCCATAGAATTAAAAGAAATGTATTTTAAAGCCTCTCCCACATCTTTGGCATGAAGCAGTGGTTCTGGATCAGGTATTAGAAATTTAAGAGTAGAATGTGACGCCTGAAAAACTAAAGATTGAATGTAGCAACACAGATTTAGAACAATAAGGTTAATAAGGGTAGAAATACAGCTTTACTCCTGAAGCACTATACAGAGCATAGGCTATTGCAGGAGCCCAGCATTTCATAAGCTGATCTGAATGGCTGCATTGCAGAATCACAGAGTTCTGGAATGATATTGTACTGATGTGATTACAGATTTATGTTGGTTATTTCTTCTTTCTGTCTCTTCTTTCATTCCATAAAAGGTAAATGCAACTGAATACATTTGGAGGAAGGATGGGTCTGGAGCAGTGGTGAAGTTCAATTTTTTTTTACTACTGGTTTTACTACTGGTGGGTGTGGCAGGGGAAGGATACTGCCAACTCTCCATTCCCTCGCCACTCCTAGGGGAAGGATATTGCAAAATCTCCATTCCCACCCCACTCTGGGGCCATCCAGAGGAGGCATTTGCTGGTTCTCCAAACTACTCAAAATTTCCGCTACCGGTTCTCCAGAACCTGTCAGAACCTGCTAGATTTCACTCCTGGTTTGGAGGTTCCTTTTACACTCACTTCCTGCTTTCACTTATGTAGGAGTGAGGGTGCTAATTCTGCAAAGCTGTCATTTACTGGAGAAGTTTTGACAGGTCCATATTATAGCACTCAAGCTGTCAGGAACACAGCTGATAGGCAGGCTGCTGTGCAGTTGATGTGATATGAGGAAAGGAGGAAGGGAGGAAGAATGCAAGTCTGAACATGGAAATCTTAAGAGAACATCTACATAGCCATTGATTTCAGTTTATCAGAATATCTTTGCAAAACTCTCTATTTCCCATGAGTTAATGTCCATTAATATTATATATTAGGGTAATATACGTGCTTCCCTTCCCAAGATATGACAATCAACTTTCTTTTTTAAAAAGTCAGATCAATACACTGAAATATAAGAAATGCAAGAACCCTTTTAAAGAAAGTGCCCTTATAGCAGAATTACAGCCCGGGAATGCCAGGGGAGCCTTTCTTAGAAGGGCATTTGAAAGAACTTTTATTTGTACGAACAAAGGACTGGGAGACATGGACTGAGTTCACATTTCAGGAAAAGGGGCAATCGAATTAAAGCGGGAAGGGGTATTTCCCCCTCTTTAATCTTTCCATCCATAATTCTGGATGTAACCAGGCTCAAAGTTGCCTATGTCATGACTTGTTCACCCATTCAAACTAATGGCAAAAATCACACCAGGCTGACTATCTTTTATATCTGCCAGCAGTTTGGCAGATAGAATTTCACCAGGAATCTTCTTCCTTCCCTTTCTTCTTTCCTCCCTCCCTCTCTTCCCCTTCCTTCCTTCCTTCCTTCCTTCCTTCCTTCCTTCCTTCCTTCCTTCCTTCCTTCCTTCCTTCCTTCCCTGTGGTTAGAATGCAGTATTGCCGGTTAATTCTGCCAGCAGTTTGAATCTCACCAAGCTCAAGATTGACTCAGCCTTCCATCCTTCTGAGGTTGGTAAAAATGAGGACCCAGATTGTTGGGGGCAAGTGGCTGACTCTGTAAACTGCTTAGAGAGGGCTATAAAGCATTGTGAAGCGGTATATAAGTCTAAGTGCTATTGCTATAAGAAATGTCCCTGTTATTCTGTTGTTCTAGGATAGAAACTTGCATCACACATGCAGAAAAGTCTTGTTTACATACTCTGATTCAGGGGTGAAATCCAGCAGGTTCTGACAGGTTCTGGAGAACCAGTAGCGGAAAATTTGAGTAGTTTGGAGAACCAGCAAATACCACCTCTGGCTGGCCCCAGAGTAGGGTGGAATGGAGATTTTGCAGTATCCTTCCCTGCCACGCCCATCAAGCCACGCCCACCAAGCCACACCATGCCCACCAAGTCACGCCCACATCACCGGTAGTAAAAAAAAAATGGATTTCACCACTGCTCTGATTGCCCTGAATATTCCATGCCTTGGAAGGATCTTCTTGTATCTAGGAGAAGTTTAGGATACTAACCCTAGTCAGTGAGCATACTAAACCCTGGCTCCTGAGAATAAACATCACAGGTGGTCTGAACTAGTAGGAAGCAACTCCCTTCCAAACAGTGTCCGTGCATGAGGAATGGGTTCCCTATCTCCTTCTGCAAGGTAGCCCACTAGGACCATGCTAGTAATTCCAGGAGCAGAATCAGGGGTGTGTTTCACTTACCTTTGCTACTGGTTCACTCATCACACCTGCACATGTGCAGACCGTCTTTGATGATGTCTGGGAGGGTGAGCAGAGCCTCCCACCACCGCCGCTACCAGTTTGGCCAAACTGGGGCAAACCGGTAGCAACCCACCACTGAGCCAAATGTTCATGTGATGGAATGTGCACCTGGAGAAAGCGGTGGGAGGGGGGGTTTCAGGCAAGAGCACCATGGTTTCCCAGGGAGAAGGAGGTACATTCCAGAGAGAAGCCAAATTAAGAAAGCTGCACACTCCTGAGGGAGAAGAGAGTCCAAGCTGTGATTACACTAAACCAGAGGTGGGCAGCTATGGCCCTTTTATGACTTGTGGACTTCAATTCCCAGAATTCCTGAACTAACATGGCTGGCTCAGGAATTTTGGGAGTTGAAGTCAAGTCATAAAAGGGCCATAGTTGCCCACCCCTGCCCTAAATCTCTTCCTCCCTTCCCCCAACCAGTTTAGGAGTGTGTAGTTTCTTAATCTGGGCTTCTCTCTCAGATGCACCCTCTCCCCCCTGGGAAACAATTGTATGCTTGCTGGAATACACACACACAACACACACACACACACACACACACCCCTCCAGTTGCAGAACCCATCACAGTTCAATTCTCTTGCTCATTCATCTGTCTGAGCAGGAATTCAGTTTCCATCATACCTATTCTCTGTCATTCATACCGAGTCCCAGAGATGCATGCTGGAGGTTTAACTTGTAGATCACTCTCTAACCTTGGAGAGAAAAGGGAAAATTGTCTCCTTGCCTACCAGGTGATATTCCCAGGTGCCAATAAAGATCTCCAGGTGTTTTTTTTTTTTTAGGCCAATCTATAGATCAAAGATACCGGGGAAACTGTTCATTATGTGCCAGCTGCATTTCCTGCTTTTCAGTTGACTAACATCTGCCGGGGGTCTGAGTATCATTGACCTTGGTGGGGTGTACAAAGTTGGAATACCAGGCCCTCAAGTGGTGCAATTCAAAGGAACAACTGTAATAAATTATTTGCAACTACGGCTGTTCCCATTAGAGGAAAGTTCCATAGCAAAACATTTCCAGAGCTAAATCGACTGATGAAGACATCTGATTTTAAATTTAAACGTGCCAAGGACATCAAAAAGAGATTTATTCCTCCCTCCTCCCCCCAAAAATATATATATATATAAAATGGAGAAAAAGCTTCTTTGGAGAACTGATTTCCTCTTTTCTCCTCACCTCCCAGTTGTACCTTGCTGTTGTCTAGGCTTGAAGTGAAGTGATAGTTAATGACACATTAATGAGAGCATATTAGTTGATAACACATTTTCTAGCGTACCTCATTACTGTTTTCCCCCCAGATCCAACAAAGCCTCTAGGTAGGTGTTGCAAAACATTAAGTATAAACCTTTCAATTTGCCACCTTGTGTGCAAGGCAGTGGTAGTTTTATATCTAGGAAACTCCCTTCCCAATTATAATCCCCACCTACAGATATATCATATAGCAGGGGTGAAATCCAGCAAGTTCTGACAGATTCTGGAGAACCGGTAGCAGAAATATTGAGTAGTTTGGAGAACCGGCAAATACCACCTCTGGCCCCAGAGTGGGGTGGGATTGGAGATTTTGCAATATCCTTCCCCCAGGAGTGGGGAGGGAATGGGGATTTTGCAGAATCCTTCCCCAGGAATGAGGTGGGAATGGAGATTTTGTAATATCCTTCCCCAGGAGTGGGGAGGGAATGGGGATTTTGCAGTATCCTTCCCCTGCCACGACCACCAAGCCACGCCCACAGAACCGGTAATAAAAAAAATTGGATTTCACCACTGTCATATAGTTTATATATTATCCATCCATCCATCCATCCATCCATCCATCCATCCATCCATCTAGCAATAGCACTTAGACCTATATACTGCTTCATAGTGCTTTACAGCACTTTCTAAGTTGTTTACAGAATCAGCCCCCAACAACCTGGGTTCTCATTTTACCGACCTTGGAAGGATGGAAGACCGAGTCAATCCTGAACCGGTTAGGATCGAACTGCTAGCAGTGGGTAGAGTTAGCCTGTATTACTGCATTCCAACCACTGTGCCACCAGGGTTTCTAAAGCAGTTGCATTCAGGGGCTTTCCTGATTTGGCTCTATGTGATATATTTAATATGTATCTTTTCCAAAGAAATGGGGGAAGAATATATAGCTGGACCTTTTTAATTTCCAATAGTCTTGCAATAGCTTAAGTTAATGTCTAGCTTTAACATCACTTGTGCAAATCAGCATGTATGTATCTGCACCTTAGGTTCATATTAACAAGCTTTCTGAAATCTAACAGTGGTAAAATGTGGATCTTTTTGCCATGTGTAATGGAAGCAGCCATTGATAAGATTGCACAAATTTGTGTTGAAGGGTATTTTTGTTTTCCATGGTTCACCATCAGAAATAGAATAGAGTAGAGTAGAGTAGAGTAGAGTAGAGTAGAGTAGAGTAGAGTAGAGTAGAATAGAATAGAATAGAATAGAATAGAATAGAATAGAATAGAATAGAATAGAATAGAATAGAATTCTTTATTGGCCAAATGTGATTGGACACACAAGGAATTTGTCTTGGTGCATATGCTCTCGGTGTACATAAAAACAAAAGATACATTCGTCAAGAATCATAAGGTACAATACTTAATGATAGTCACAGGGAAACAGTCAATATAAATCTTAAGGATACCAGCAACAAAGTTACAGTCATACAGTCATAAGTGGGAGGAGATGGGTGATAGGAACAATGAGAAGATTAATAGTAATGCAGACTTAGTAACTAATTTGACAGTGTTGAGGGAATTGTTTGTTTAGCAAGGTGATGGCATTCAGGAAAAACTGTCCTTGTGTCTAGTTGTTCTGGTGTGCAGTGCTCTATAGCGTCGTTTTGAGGGTAGGAGTTGAAACAATTTATGTCCAGGATGCGAGGGGTCTGTAAATATTTTCACAGTCCACAGAGATCCACTCTGGTGTGTGCATATGAAAATAACTATATACTTACACACATGAAAATAACTATAACTAACACACATAGATGGGGACTTTTGACATTGGTATCCAGTCATTATAACTTATTCACAAATGAATGATACATTTGGGAAAGGACTGCAGTTCAGTCAGAAATCTAGTCTGCAGGAAGATTATTGAATTCCTGGCATCTTCATTTGGAAACTCTGGAAGGCTGTTACTGGTCATGATGAATGATTGTAGGCGAGATTGTCATTCTGGCCTCACCAAAGGTCAGAGATGCTGGGAAGTTTAATGAGCAACATCTGGAGGTTGTAGTTTCAACACCTTTTGGCTTACTAGAGCAAAGGTCTGACTCAGCACAAGATAACTTCTTATGTCTCCGTGTAAATATATATCTATGAGACATAATGTCATCACACTATTGCTTTTTCATGCTATGCACAACAGCGTAATTAGATAATTGTATTTTTTAAAGACATAGGATATATATATATATATATATATATATATATATATATATACATACATACATACATACATACATACATACATACATACATACATACATATATATATATATATATATATATATATATATATATATATATATATATATATATACAGTGTTTCCCTGAAAATAAGACCCTGTCTTATATTTTTTTGAACCCTGAAATAAGCGCTTGGCCTTATTGCCATGCGCTCAAAAGCCCAATTGGGCTTATAATCAGGGGATGTCTTATTTTGGGGAAAACAGAGAATATATGTTCTCCTTCTGCATTTAGTTCCTTGAACCTCTATTTCCTGTAAATGCTCAAATTAGATTAAACCATCTTTCTTCCACTTTAGTTCACATCCAGCGTCGTTCAATAAATTTGCAAATTACTTTGGATATTTCAAATGCATATAAAAGTGTATTAATAGAGAGGTAGAAGTCAATAATAAATAGGTGAAACTATTGGAAACATCTGTAAATGCAGAAGGCAAAGGAAAACAATTAACAATATAGGACCTTCATCCCTTAGGACAGTGGTCCCTGCCAGTGGTGAAATCTAAAATTTGTTACTACTGGTTCTGTGGGCATGGCTTGGTGGTGATGGTGGGGGGTAATGTGACTGGGTGGGCGTGGCCAATTTTTTTTCCTTTTAAAACCATTTTTTCTACAATCTCTTCAGCAAAGAGGTTGTAAAAAAATGCTTTTAAAAATTATAAGGAAAAGCCTCTGATGATTGTGTAGCTCAGCTGGGCATGGGGGGCGGGAGAGGGATTTTTGCTACTGGTTCTCCGAACCACCCGCCTCCATCGCTACCAGATTGGGAGATCTGATCCGAACCCCTGGTCCCTACCATTTCCAGTTTTGCAGATCGGCGGGGGAGGGGGAGCGGGGGGGGGAGGAAATGGTTCCATATGAGCGACTCCTGCCCTAAGTGTTTAAATCCTGAATATAGCTGTCCTGCCACCTGGAGAATAGCTAAGAAACTTCTAGTGTTCCTAGTCAGAAATCAAGATGATTGAAGGTCATCTTGCAAGAGATTACAAAACTGAAAACAAAGTAAAAAAAAAAATACTGCACAGAGATTGCAACACTGAAAGAATGATAGATATTCACACAAAGTCCGATTGCAACAAGAAGGGGAAAAAAATCTTTGTGTCTCAAAGACTCGTTTTCCTGCCATGAGGAGGTTCCAAACTGAAGTTCTCATCACATTGCAAAAGGGCACTTGATGCTGGTACTTGATACTCGATACAGATATTTTGAAACTAAACATGTGCTCCTCGGAATGCAAAATGCCTCCAGTGCTGTTTCTGGTACCTTTGAATTATTTTGTTCTGTATTTGTGATAGATCTTTAAACTACTGGGGGAGATTGAGAGTTTGGCAGAAAAAAGAATAGAGAATACTTGCAGAGATGCTCATTTCCATAGACATCTTGCCAAGGGCAGTAGGTGGTTATTGGGGGGGAAATTACTAAATGGAAATTGTATTTACTTGAATACCTTTTTAAATGCTTAAATGGCTGAATAATTTTTTCCCATTAATTAGAGATTCTGAAATATCAACGAGCAAATGCTGCCCCGCCTTTTCCATGCCCTCATGAAAGGGTAAAGGCAAAGAGCTGCTTCAAATGAGATGACAGGGCTGGGAATGGAGACAAGGAAAACCTTCTCTCCCTCCCTCCTAGGATTCAGAATGTCAACTGGAAACAAAGCCTCTGTTTTTAATGGGGATTTCTGACTGCAAGGCCAGAAGTGTGCTTCTGGGCCTCTGGATTATTAAGAAGGGATATGGACAACTTCCTTCCTTCCCTCCCTCCCTCTCCTTCCTTCCTTCCTTCCTTCCTTCCTTCCTTCCTTCCTTCCTTCCTTCCTTCCCTCCCTCCCTCCCTCCCTCCCTCCTTCCTTCTTCCCTCTCTCCCTCCCTCCCTTTCTTCTTCCCTCCCTCACTGCCTTCCTTCCTTCCTTCCCTCCTTCCTTCCTTCTTCCCTCCCTCCCTCCCTTCCTTTCTTCTTCCCTCCCTCCCTGCCTTCCTTCCTTCCTTCCTTTTTCCCTCCCTCCCTCCCTCCCTGCCTTCCTTCCTTCCTTCCTTCTTCCCTCACCCCTGCCTACCTTCCTTCCTCCCTCCCTCCCTTTCTTATTTCCTCCCTCACTGCCTTCCTTCCTCTCTTCCTCCCTTCCTTCTTCCCTCCCTCCCTCCCTCCCTTCCTGATAGGCAACAGCTTTGCCTCTCTCAGGTGAAGCTTCTGGCTCCTGGCCTACTTCAACTAGCCAAAGATTAGCCTGGCTTCCTCAGACTGACTTCTGTGCTGTGTTCATCCAAGACTCAGAAGCATTTTGAAGGGCAATTCCACGGCCGTAGTAAATGCCTGTAGGGAAAATTGTTGAAGTTCTGTCATGCATTCCATCGCAATCAGATCCCCACCCCCACCCCTTGCTAGCTTGGAGGAGGGTGGATTCGGTAATAATTGTCAGATATGCTGCTGGGGGTGTCAAGCTTGATATTTTGGACACTGACCAACCTTAAACTTTCTGAATCTTTTGTTGGTGGAAATTCTGAAAATTGTAGTCACAGCCCATCTGGATGAAACCTAGTTGGAGAAAATCTATGGAATCCTACAGGGTTTGATTTTGTTCAATATGTTTTCAGCATCTTCATGAACCTTCTACAAAAGTTCATCTGGAGATGGGGACTGGTGGTAAGAGACATAGAATTCTTTATTGGCTAAGTGTGATTGAACACACGAAGAATTTGTCTTTGGTGCATGTGTACATAAAAAGAGAAGATACTTTCATCAAGAATCATAAGGTACAACACTTAATGATAGTTATAGGGTACAAATAAGCAATCAAATCATACTAGGAAACAATCAAGAGATCGTTTCCTATCGTAAGAATACAAGCAACAAAGTTACAGTCATACAGTCATAGGTGGCAGGAGATGGATGATAGGAACGATGAGAAGATGAGAAGATTAGTAGTAATGTAGACTTAGTGAATAGTTTGACAGTATTGAGGGAATTATTTCCTTAGCAGGGTGATGGCATTCAGGAAAAAAGTTGTTCTTGTGTCTAGTTGTTTTGGTGTGTAGTGCCCTATAGGGTTGTTTTGCGGGTAGGAGCTGAAACAATTTATGTCCAGTATATGAAGGGTCTGTAGATATTTTCACAGCCCCCTTTTTGACTCGTGCAGTATACAGGTCCTCAACGGAAGGCAGGTTGGTAGCAATTGTTTTTTCTACAGTTCTAATTATCCTCTGAAGTCTGTCTCTGTCTTGTTGGGTTGCATAACCAAACCAGACAGTTATAGAAGTGCAGATGACAGACTCAATAATTCCTCTGCAGAACTTATCAGCAGCTCCTTGGGCAGTTTGAGCTTCCTGAGTTGGCACAGAAAGAACATTCTTTGTTGTGCTTTTTTGATGACGTTTTTGATGTGAGGTGTCCATACCTAGCTCTGTTTTGGTTCTGTCAATAAATAACTACTTCTCCACCTCATGCAAGGTAGAGTAAGGTGGACAGTTTATGCACACCTGCATAGTTTATCCATCTATTATTTGTTTCTTCTGGTGACTGCGTTAGCAAATATATGTAGGTTCAGATACACTCATGTATACAAAGAGAGGGGGTTGTGTAAAATTATATTGATGAGTAGGAGTGAAATGGAAACCTCCACCTCTACAACTTTCAGATGTGTAGTTCTCAGCTCTCAAAATTCCCCAGCCAGCAGAATTCCAGAAATGGAAATACACAAATCTGAAAGATGCAGGGATTGAGCAACTCTGGGTTTAAGAGGAGGATGTCCACTGATCCTCCAATGCCATTTGTTATAAATGAACATCTTCTGGGCAATGTGAGGTTGTGCACATCATTTTCTACCAACAGATACCATTTGCCCATCTTCTTAAGGCTAGCCCTGTGGTGTTCTTGAGTTAATAAACTCTTTCGTTTCGTAAATCAATATGTGAACCTGACCATTCTTCCCTCAGGCTAAAACAAATTGATTTTCATCCTTTCTTGACAGTGCTATCTCAGGGCACAATCAATCTATATATTAAGATGTCAACTTTCAGGGTGTTATAATATCAGAGTGGCACACCAGTCTTTCCTCTTCCCCCATCTGAGAGATCGTTGTTAACTTAAGAGGCATGCAAGGCCCGTATGGAAGGTTCCACAAAAGCTGTGCAGGCTTAGTTGAGTTACAGATCTGTAGAAAATTTCTCTGAATAGCAATAGCACTTAGACTTCTATACCGCTTCACAGTGCTTTACAGCCCTCTCTAAGCGGTTTATAGAGTCAGCATATTACCTCCAACAATCTGGGTCCTCATTTTACTGACCTCAGAAGAATGGAAGGCTGAGTCCAACTTGAGCTGCTGAGAATTGAACTGCTGGCAGTTGGCAGAGTTAGCTTGCAATACTGCATTCTAACTACTGCGCCTAACTACTGCTCTTATAAGAGCAAGGAATGGTTATAAGTCACCTTTATCAATGTTATTGTAGCAATAGCAATAGCACTTAGACTTATATACCGCTTCACAGTGCTTTACAGTCCTCTCTAAGCGGTTTACAGAGTCAGCCTATTGCCCCCAACAATCTGGGTCCTCATTTTACCGACCTTGGAAGGATGGAAGACTGAGTCAATCTTGAGCCTGGTGAGATTCGATCCGCCAAACTGCTGGCAGCTGGTGATCAACAGAAGTAGTCTGCACTACTGCACTCTAACCACTGTGCCACCTCAGCTCAAAGGCTGAAGGCCCTTTATCTCCATATCCCACTAACCTCAAGATTTAGTTGTGGCTTTTTAGGGTGCTCTTTATATTGTCACCCAAGGAAAAAATGCTTTAATATCAGGCCTTCTTCCCATTTTGGATCAAAATTGAATATGTACAATTAAAAACAAAGTAAGCTGTCATTTATGCAACATGTTCATCATTATGTATTTGCTTACACATGAAAGAAGTTTAATTTCTGAAATCCTAATTAGGGGTCCAGAACCCCCGGAGGGTAGTACTTTCCCTGGATTCGCAATGGGTCCCTAAGACATATATAGAATTGTCCTGCTAATGCTTGAGCTATATTAATGGGCCGGCAGCTAGCTATGCACTCTGGATCTTGTCACTCAGCTCATGTAGTGGATTTTGAAATGCTGGAAATGTTAGCATTTGAAGACTTAAATATTGGTTTATATGCAATTTCTGAGATCTAAGTGCAGAAAGATGCTTTTAGGGCAATAGGCAAATATATACATATCAAATATTTCAAAAGATGCTGACAGGTCATGCTATGAAAACACGTTGGAAGTGAGTGCACTTTAGCTTGTTTGCTATAATGGAACCCCTTCTTCTTCACTTAGAGTGAAGCTATGGTATTTTTCAGCTTAGTTCCCCTCTCCCCCCCCCTTTTTTTTTTTTGGCTTTCCAATGTTCTACTAAGGTTTGAAACATTCAATTACTTCTGTATAGAAGTAGCAGGCACTTTTTATATCCAGTGAACGACTTCTGTCTCAAGTTTGTCGGCTGAGAATGGACTGAACCCTATGGGCTAGGTTGGTTGTGGGGGTGTTATAAAAGCATTCCCATTTTAAAGGTAGAGGGCACCATGTCTATCTCTCAGATCTTCAATCCAACCAGACCCTAACATATTTCGCCCATTTGTGAAGTGGCATCATTTCTTGCACTTGTTTTAATCTAGGGTTGAAATACAGCACAAAATTTGGTGATTGCCGCTGCATTATTATTATTATTATTATTATTATTATTATTATTATTATTATTATTATTATTTTACTTTATACATTATTAGTGTTGTACCTTATGATTCTTGATGAATGTGTCTTGTCTTTTTATGTACATATGCACCAAAGACAAATTCTTGTGTGTCCAATTACACTTGGCCAATAAGGAGTTCTGTTCTGTTCTGTTCTATTCTATTCTATTCTATTCTATTCTATTCTATTCTATTCTATTCTATTCTATTCCATTCCATTCCATTCCATTCCATCCTATCCTATCCGAGGAGCCGAGGTGGCGCAGTGGTTAGAGTGCAGTACTGCAGCTACTTCAGCTGACTGCTAGTTCAGCAGATCAGTGGATCAAATCTCACCGGCTCAAAGTTGACTCAGCCTTCCATCCTTCCGAGGTGGGTAAAATGAGGACCCAGATTGTTGGGGGCAATATGCCATTTAGTATACTGTCTTTGGTGTAAGCTGCCCAGAGTCCTCGGAGAGTGGGCGGCATAGAAATATGAATAATAATTTTTTAAAAAATATCCTATCCTATCCTATCCTATCCTATCCTATCCTATCCTATCCTATCCTATCCTATCCTATCCTATCCTAGTAATAGTCCTAGTCCTAGTCCTAGTCCTAGTCCTAGTCCTAATCCTAGTCCTAGTCCTAGTCCTAGTCCTATCCTATCCTATCCTATCCTATCCTATCCTATCCTATCCTATCCTATCCTATCCTATTCTATTCTATTCTTATTCCCATTCTATTCTATTCTAGGAAATTTATATTGTCTATTTGCACATGATGACTCAAGGAAGCTCTCAGGAAATATAAAAACCTCATATATAAAACAATAAAACTAATAAAAGAGAATAATCATATAATAAAATAATAAAATAATAAAATAACTTCCCGCCTTGGCGACAACACATCATACGAGCCATTTAATGAGCTCCATCCCGCTCTGCGTTGCCCAGGCCCGCTGGCAGAACCAGGTCTTCAGCGCCTTCCAGAAGAGTGTCAGAGTCGGGGCCATTCTCATCTCTGGGGGAATGATGTTCCAGGGAGAGAGGCCACCACGGAGAAGCCCATTGTTCTGGGTCCCACCAGGTGTATCTCCCTTGGGGATGGGACCCGCAACATTCCTTGCCTCTGGTGGGTTTTTACTGTGGTTACTATAATGTTGTTATTTGATGTAACTGTATTGTACTTTAGGTTCACTTTTTAGTTTCATGATGGCTGATGTGTTTGTACCAGGGGTGAAATCCAGCAGGTTCTGACAGGTTCTGGAGAACCAGTAGTGGAAATTTTGAGCAGTTCGGAGAACCGGTAGCGGAAATTTTGAGTAGTTTGGAGAACTGGCAAATACCACCTCTGGCTGGCCCCAGAGTGGGGTGGGATTAGAGATTTTGCAGTATCCTTCCCCTGCCACGCCCACCAAGCCATGCCCACCAAACCACGCCACGCCCACCAAGCCATGCCCACAGAACCAGTAGTAAAAAAAAATGAATTTCACCACTGATTTGTACTGTAGTGTTCTCCAGTCTTCAGGCTGTGATAAAGATGATGATTTAATTATTAGGTTCATATGAGCATGTGGCAGGACAAGTGGGCCAATGCAAAAGGTGCCATGGTTGATTCTAGACATGATACAAGAGCAACACATGCTTATTTTGCAATGAAAGTAAGGTACTCATGGAATGTTATGTCATAATAATAATAATAATAATAATAATAATAATAATAATAATAATAATAATAATAATTTTATTTCTATACCGCCCTTCTCCCGAAGGACTCAGGGCAGTGTACAGCCTATTTAAAACATATAAGACAAACATCAATTTAAAATTTAAAATTATTAAATAAATTTGGCTCCATTTAAAACCCCAGAAATTTAAAATACCCCAATTTAAAATTATCATGTCGATAGCCCGGCCTGGCGGAACAACAGGGTCTTCAGTGCACAGCGAAATACCCGGAGGTTGGGGATCTTACATATTTCCGGGATGAAACAGTTTAGCCAACCTTGCTCTGTAACCATGGAATGGAAGGTATTGTTGGTTTCTTTGGCCAAATGCTTGGCTTTGCCAAGCTTTCAAGGTAAACCAGACAGGAAATAGGATTAGAGGAGCTAGGTCTATTTTATTGTGAGCTTACATAAACAGAATATTGCAAGTCTGAAGGCACAAACATCCCACTGTCACTTTTAACTGCTTGATCCATTAAGCTGTGTCCTTCTAAATTCCTTCCCCTGACTGTTAAGCCACAGGTGGCTCCTGCCTCTCTTACCTGATTCTTTCCTAGGCAGCATCTCTTCCCCTCGTTCCCCCAAATTGTACACACATTGCATTATAGTTTTGAAGAACTATGGCAGAATACATATGTCATCAATATAGCACTTAGCACTATAGCAATAGCACTTAGACTTATATACTGCCCCATAGAGCAGCACTCTCTGGGCAGGTTACAATGTCAGCATTTTGTTGCAAGATCCAATCTGAGTCAGTCACCGGGGCCAGAGATTTAGTCTTCTGAGCTTTCAGACTGGAGCCAATTCTCAGAGAAGCTCAGAAGACTAAATCCCTGGTTCCGGTGACCTATCCAGATTGCATCTTGCAACATTATCTTGGGACATATATAGAATAACAGATTAGAAGGTACCTTGGAGGCCTTCTCGTCCAACCCCCTGCTTAGGCAGGAAACCATACATCACTTCAGACAAATGGTTATCCAATATCTTCTTAAAAACTTCCAGTGTTGGAGCATTCACAACTTCTGGAGGCAAGTTGTTCCACTGATTAATTGTTCTAATTGTCAGGAAATTTCTCCTTAGTTCTAAGTGGCTTCTCTCCTTGATTAGTTTCCACCCATTGCTTCTTGTCCTGCCCTCAGATGCTTTGGAGAATAGCTTGACTCCCTCTTCTTTGTGGCAGCCCCTGAGATATTGGAATACTGCTATCATGTCATCCCTAGTCCTTCTTTTCATCAAACTAGACATACCCAGTTCATATATATTTGCCTTCATTTGTCAGCATATTGATACAAAAATCTGGGTCCTTGCTTTACCAATCATGGAAGAGTTGAAAGCTGAGTCAACTTTGAGGCCCATCAGGATCGAACTCCTGGCAGTGAGCAGTGAGTTAGCCTGCAATACTGCATTCTAACCACTGTGCCATGAGGACTCTTGTTCACAAATCTTGACCATAACTATTAGATCTATGAATGCAGCTCAGCTTTCAGAGTCAGGGTCACTAGGTTAGCATCCTTAGGATCAGCAGTGGGTTTCTAATATTTTTACCACTGGTTCGCTGCCCGTACGACTTCTGTGCATGCCCTTTGCTCGAGCACACACCTTCCGTGCATGTGCCTGGCCTCAAAAAAGTGGCTAAATAGGACAACATTATGACAGGGCAGGTGGATGGAGGTGGGCCTACCCGCAGTCGCCACTACCAGTTCGCCCCAAATGGTCCGAACTGGCTGAATACCACCTCTGCTTAGGATGTCTCGAGGAACCTCTGTTTTAGATTTGCAAGCAAACTTTGGAAGGGGATTATTTCAGCAGCACAATGGACATTTAATGTAGCTTCATATTCCCCAATATTTTCAATAGTGGCTGCTGTTATTGTTGTTTGCCCCAGGTTGCTCCAATCTGAGTGCTCTCCAGATGTTTGTCTCCAATTTCCAGAAATTCCCAGCCAGTAGGACCATCGCTGAGAATGTTGGGAGTTGAAATTTCCACAATCGGAGAATGAATGGCAGGATTGGGACAGTTGGTTTAGAAAAAAAATGATCCCTGGAGGGATATTTAGCTCCAACTTCCACCCCCCCTCCTAAAAATTGATGGCAGCAGCAAACTCGGGTCTTTCAAATTTTGCTCGCTGCATGGAAGGATTAACTGGATTTTCAGCAGAACATATTGCCTTGGTGAGTGGTCAGTAGTTTTGTGCAAACTGTTCTTTTGCACGCTCACTAAATTTAATGGGAAACTAATTGATTTGGGAACTGTTTTCAAAGGAGGGGAAATCTTTGAGGCAATTGGGAGGCAGATTTCAGCAGCAGATTAGAGGAGAGCACAGCCTACATTAATGTGTTTGTGGGTTCCTAATAGGGATTATGGAATATCCATAAAAGATACTCACAACTCAAGCCATCACAGCTTTCCACTTTCCCCAGAATTCCTTAGATGCTTCATTTTCTCCAAACCTCTGTCAGAATATTACTGGAAGAACTCTCTGGCAACTCCACTCAAACCCCTGAGCTGCTGAGCTTTCTACACGATCCAGCTTCCAAATGCCTTGACTGGAGCTTCCAGTCTTTCTATTTTTATTTGTCCTGTTCAACTTCTGTTATTTATTTATTTTTAAGTGCTTGCTTCTTACAGCACAAAAAGAACAGGAAACCTCACTTTACAGCTCAATCCCTGGACAGCCAGAGCAAGAAGGCAGAGTGGGCAAAATATGTTTTCCTGCTGATGTTGGGCTGCTAAAAGCAGGTACGGCCCAAACGCATCAGTGGTGTGCAGGTTTCCCATTGTTTCTTGCCCTTGAAAGAGTAGAGCTATTTTTCTTTACCATGGCACGTGCAAAATCAGCCTCCCTTCAGGAGCTGGCTAAAAGGAAATGCCGTTAAAAATCTGTGCCAATTGAAGAGAGTCTGTGCAGTTGATGTACCTTGGGAAGTCCAGACGCATTTGGCTCCTTGTAAGTTTCAGCCATAAATAATTGACACAAGTTGGGTGTGCTTTGCATCAGACATGGCCATGCTTTCTTAAGGAAACACTATTGTAAAATGGGGTTTGCACTACTTAGACATTATGTAACACTTTTAAGCCAGAGTTGGGGAACTTTTGCATTCTTTCCGCCTCTTTGAGTCTCCCCAAAGTGATAAAAGAAAGTTTACCAAACCAGGCAGTGTAAAAGTTGGAGGACAAATTCATCCTTTTTTTGTCTATGGAGTGCAATACATGTGACAGGTTTAACGCTGCTCTCCAATCAAATAATGAATAAGATTATAGCAATTGCACTTAGACTTATATACCTCTCCACCAGGGGTGAAATCCAAAGTCTTTCACTACCGGTTCTATGGGCGTGGCTTGGTGGGTGTGGCAGGGGAATGATATTGCAAAATCTCCATTCCTATCCCACTCTGGGGCCAGCCAGAGGTGGTATTTGCTGGTTCTCCAAACTACTCAAAATTTCTGCTACCGGTTCTCCAGAACCTGTTAGAACCTGCTCTCACCCCTGCTCTTTATAGCACTCTCTAAGTGGTTTACAGAGTCAGCATCTGGGCCCCAACAATCTGGGCCCTCATTTTACCAACCTCTGAAGGATGGAAGGCTGAGTCAACTTTGAGCCAGTCAGGACTGAACTCCTGGCAGTGAGCAGAGTCAGACTGCAATATGACATTCTAACCACTGTGCCACCACAGCTCTTCTTAAAGAATGCAATTCTTTATATTAAGCTTAGCTCCACCACTGAACCAGAGAATTCATGTCCATATGTACCTGTAAGGGGTAAGACCCTGTCTTATATTTTTTGAACCCCAAAATAAGCACTTAGCCTTATTTTTGGGGAGGTCTTATTATTTTGGGGCAAGACAGGGATCCTTTTGCCGTCTTACCTGATTTTCCAGCTCTGTCTCCCTTACCCTAACCAGAGGAAATGGCAGGGAACAGCTGCGCATGGGTTTAAATAGTTTCAGGGAGGGCTTATTTTGGGGGGAGGTCTTATTTTTAGGGGAGGGTTTATTTTCATGGGAGGGTTTATTTTGGGGGGAGGTCTTTCATATATATATATATATATATATATATATATATATATATATATATATATATATATATATATATATATATATATATATATGACTAAATTGATCAGCATCACATAAAAGCAAGCAGCTCCTCAATGGGGATTTTATACTCTGACGAAGTTGGTAGGGGCCGACAAAAGCTTAGCACAAGTTTTAAAATAAAAAAAAAATAAACTTTTAAACGTTCCAGAGATTGTGAGGTCTATCGCCTCATATATATATATATATATATATATATATATATATATATATATATATATATATATATATATATATATATATATATATATATATATTCTGAGGTTTTCACGGGTGTTTGTATGAAGGTCAGAAAACAGACAGCACTACTTAACCTGAAAGAAGACACTAGCATAATAATCCTACCAGCAGACAAGGGCAATGCCACGGTGGTTATGAACACATCTGACTACCAAACGAAATTAACCAACCTACTCCAAGACCTCACATACAAACCCCTAAACACAGACCCCACCACCTACCTGGAAAAAACCACTAGATCCAAAATAAAAACCTCCCCCATCAGCGAAGAGATCCAGCAAAGAATCATTCCCAGAGAGAAATCATCCAGATGCCCTAAGCTCTATGGTCTCCCCAAGATACACAAAGAAGGAACCCCACTTAGACCCATAGTCAGCTCCATAGGCTCACCTCTACAAAACCTAGCCAAATTTCTCACCAAACAACTACAGCCCTATGCAGAATCCATCAACTCACATGTAAAAAACTCATTCCAGTTCATAGAGATCATAAAGAAACAAAACTTACAGCCCAGTGACCTACTCGTGAGCTTCAATGTCATATCCCTCTTCACCCAAGTGCCAATCAAAGAAGCCTTGACAGCTATCCAAAACAAATATAACCCCCCCAAGCACATCCTAGATCTGACCAACCACTACCTATCCAACACATACTTCATCTATAATGGACAAAAATACAAACAAATAGAAGGAGCACCCATGGGATCACCCCTCTCACCTGTCATTGCTAACCTTTACATGGAACACTTTGAAACCTAAGCTCTAGAAAAATCTGATCACAAACCCAAACTCTGGCTCAGATACATAGACGACACCTTCATAATCTGGCCACATGGGAAAGAAAAACTGGACAACTTCCTCACACACCTCAACAGCCTACACCCCAAAATACAGTTCACCATGGAAACAGAAGCAAACAACCAACTTCCCTTCCTGGATGTCTTAGTCTACAAAAAATCCAATGGCTGCCTAGGATACACTATCTACCAGAAGAAAACACACACAAACCGCTATCTGCACGCACTCTCACACCACCACCCAGCACAGATCAACTCCGTAGCCAAGACACTCATCTCCAGAACAAAACGCTTAGCTGACGAACAACACCTAAGAACACACTCTCACTAACGTACTAACATCCAATGGATTCCAAAGAAATAAGATTACCAACCTAATCCAAAAAGAAACCCCCACTAAAATCCAAGACAGAGAACAAGAAAATGGCAAAGCCCTCCTCCATACATAAAAGACACCACAGACAAAATCAGCAAGATCCTCCACAAACACAACATCAAGACAGCATTCTGCACAAACCGAAAAATATCCACCATCCTAAGAAACCCCAAAACAAAACTGAGTTAGAAAATCAAGGAGTATATGAAATCCCATGCACCGCCTGCCCCACCACATACATCGGACAAACCAACAGAAGAATAAGTGCACGCATTGAAGAACACAAGAACTCAGTCAGAAAAGTTTCCTGGTCCAACACCTCAAAGCCACAGGACATGATATTGACTTTAAAAAGACCAGAACTATCGCCAAAACACCTTAACAACAGAATAATCAGAGAAGCCATCGAGATAGAAAAACGTCCACACAGCATGAATAAACGAGATGATACCTCCCACCTACCAGCCATTTGGAAACCCGCCCTTATTGACAAACGAGTCCCTAACACAAAGAATGATACCAGACCCACACTCACGAGAGCCACACAGGATGTAACCACCACACATCCATGCAGAAAGCAGACTCAAACCCACACTGATGATGAGGCACGACCACGGACCAGAAGCCAGACCACAGCTGCATCATTAGCCACTTTAAACCCCTCCAATCCATACATGAAGCAGACTGACACCCACCAGGAAGAGGTGGCATGGTCACGAACATGAAGCCAAACAACAGCAACACAGCTCACCAGCTCAAATCCCCCTGCTACTCAGACTAACCCGAGCACAACCAAGCCCCCACCTAAACAGAACACACACCCAGCCAATCAGAGCACAGCCAACTCCCCCATCCAATCAGAGCACAGCCAAACCCCCAACCAATCAAAACACACCTCTGCCCAATCAGAACACAGCCAAGCTCCCACCCAATTAGTTTACACCCCCACTGGCAGTTAAAAGGAAGAAACAGCTGCGATCACACACATTGCTCCTAGAAGCACAAAGCCGAAAACACCAGCCTGAAGATGACGAGTGGGATCTTGTCGAAACGTCACCAAGATACTCTCAATCTTACACGGGAAAAGACCCGAATACACCAAAACTTGCATACCTCTACCCGTGAAAATCTAGGTGTTTGAACAGTGTATAACCTACTGTATGTAAAGAACAAAGTATTTAATAAGGCTATTTCATTCATTCAGATTTCGGAAGTCTTCTGCTTGTGTTGCTTGTGTTCCCTTTATTATATATATATATATATATATATATATATATATATATATATATATATATATATATATATATATATATATATATATATATATAGTTATATATAGTTATATATAGTTATATATAGTTATATATAGTTATATATAGTTATGAAACTTGTACACTTATTCTCTAAAGAGCTGGTTTGGTGTAATGGTTAAGGCACCAGATTAGAAATCAAGAGCCCATGAGTTCTAATCCTGCCTGAAGCCAGCTGGGTGATAACCCCTCTCAGTCCTAGGAAGAAGAAAGCAAGGTCAAACCACTTCCGGAAGACGTTGCAAGTAAACTGCTGGGACTTGTTCAGGCATTCACCGAAAACTAACACTGGCTGGGAGGCACTAAACTAAAACAATGTTCTTTAGCTTTATTTATTTTTGTCCTTTAGATTTATTTATTTCCAGTGTTAGAAAGCTAACGCTATGGAGAAAAGGGAGAGGGGATGGGGAAGAGAGAAAGAATATGAGGCTAAATCAAACTGTTGTGGCAGTTGTGTAGCCTCTGGGTCTCCAATTGGCTGTCACTGATGTATGTAGGAGCTAGTGCTAAGAGCTAATTCCCATAAAATGCAGTGTGGCATTCCTTCAAACACCAATGACAAAAAAAATGAGAATAAAATGATATTCCTTCATCTAAAAGAAGCCAAAGTAGGGTCAAAGAGTAATACTTAATGCTTTCATTATATACGTACCCACTGCCCTGAGTCTATCATAAAAGCCTTAACAGTGAAGTTCAGCGCAATTATCTAATGTACCCCTTAGTGATTGGCACTAATAATACAGCAGTGAAGGGAACAAATATGTATTTTGCAGCTTTCTTTTCTCTCTCTCTTTGTAAAAGTTGCTTTTATTTTGGTCTACTACCCATGCTAATGACACGGTAGCCAAAAGAGCCCATATTGTGTCATTAAATGTAGGAGCCAAAAGAACCCATGTTGTGTCATTAAATTCAAATCGCAGATTCTCCATTCATTTTGTTTAATTATTTGTTCTGCAGTGAAACTATCAGTCATGTAGCCCCATGGTTACATAAATGGAATGGCTACTGTTGATATGAAAAGGTATTGATTCTCTGCATAGCAATCATATTTTTCTCATGATATAGTTTTTTCACAAGGTGCCAATTAGATGTTTGCAGCTGTTGTGCTTTTAGGCAAGACAAAGGATATTTCTCTTTTCTATTTGATACCAAGGATATTTTAGAATAGGGCTTCCCAACCTTGGCAACTTTAAGGCATGTGGACTTCAAGTCTCAGAATTCCCCAGCCTAACATGCTGGCTGCAGAATTCTGGAAGTAAAAGTCCACAAATCTTAAAGTTGCCAAGGTTGGGAAATCCTGCTTTAGAATCAGAAGAAGGGGATTTGGAAACAAAACAAAACAAAACAAAAACATTTTTTGACAAACTGTTGTGGCCCGTCAGCGGCCAGCGGAGCTGGTGGCAGACTCAGACAGTGAGGAGGTTGGGGAGGAACATGGGCCAGTCCTGGAGTCTGGGGAAGACTCTAATGAGGGCTCTGTGTCGGAGGCAGAGATAGGGCCAGGGCCATATGACAGGTATCAGCTGCCTTCAGAGGCAGACTTCAGTGAGGCAGATGAACAACAATGAATTGTTCCCAGTATGCGCATGCGCAGAGTTGCCAGACAATGGGTCATCTTGGAGTAAGACCACAGGTGGATGATGAAGGGCCCCTCCCAGAGGGAATAAAAGAGGAGCAAAAGGGGAGGGGTGTTTGCAGGAGACAATTAGTTCATTTCTGCATTCTTGCCAAGTATTGTGGCATCTGAAAGATATCAGCCTGGCCATTCTCCAAGCCTGATAAAGGTTGGTCATTGTGAACTATCTTGAAAGACTGTGGGAGTGGAAAGACTTTGCTGGAGAGGAATTCACTGTAAATTAAATAAAAGGAGTTTATTGGGATGAGGACTCAGTTTCGTGCTGCTGGAGAAGCTTAGGTCAGAACACAAACAAATTTTATTAAAAGGCATATGCTTTTGTGAGTGACAGCTTATTTCATGAGACACATGGAACGGCTACCCTGATTTTAAACTGAGATGAGGCCTGGAAGGCAGAAGGGAGGGGAAAACAAGGTGGTTATGCATATTTATGTCACATGTGAGACAAATTAGAAAGTACCTGGTTTGATTGATTGAAGTTGTACCATCAAGTCCATGAAGCCTAACAAGCACATAGATTTTCTCAAACTAGATGGCCAATTTGATTATTTTCTTAAAAGCTGCGTTTGTACGGGTATTGATATATAGTGCCGCAACATTCATGATAACTGCACGATAACTCTGCAGAGTGCAGAGAAGAGGAACCAAGATGATGAGGGGACTGGAGGCTAAAACATACAATGAACGGTTGCAGGAACTGGGCATGGCTAGTCTAGTGAAGAGAAGAACCAGGAGAGACATGATAGCAGTCTTCCAATATTTGAGGGGCTGCCACAGAGAGGAAGGGAGGTCAAATTATTTTCCAAAGCACCGGAAGGCCAGACAAGGAATAATAGATGGAAACAGATCAAGGAGAGACTCAACCTAGAAATAAGGAGAAATGTTCTGATGATGAGAGCAATCAACCAATGCAACAGCTTTTCTTCAGACATTGTGGGAATTTCATCACTGGAGGCTTTCAAGAAGAGACTGGACTGCCATCTGTCAAAAATGGTGTAGGGTCTCCTGCTTGGGTGGGCGGTTGGACTAGGTGACCTACAAGCAGTGGTGGGATTCAGCCAGTTCGCACCACTTCGGGAGAACCGGTTGTTAACTTTCTGAGCAGTTTGGCAAACTGGTTGTTGGAAAAAATCATTAGGGCAGAGAACTGGTTGTTAAATTACTTGAATCCCACCACTGCCTACAAGGTCCCTTCCAACTCTGTTAATCTGTATCTGTATCTAACTGAAATAGTTACTGATAGATAAAATAATATTGTTATGGAAATTGCCAATGCATTTCAGTCATTTTAGAAACTCTGCCGTGTCTCTAGGCAGGTACTGGTGTGTTTCTAGGAGTGCTGGTGGCATATGTCCACCTAAGAAGACTGAAAGCCCTTGACAATTTTCCTGACAACACAAATCCTGCTTCAATTTAACCATTCCATGCATCCGAGGAAGTGAGCTGTGGCTTCACTTATGTATTTTAATAAAGTGTCTCAATCTGAACAGGTGCTACTAGACCTCTTTTGATGTTTGGCTATCACAAACTAACATAGCTCTCTGCTTACCATGTTTACTAACAATACTCTAGAATGTAAGGGGTCCTTGGTGCTCTCTGAGCTTGCTTGTTTTCTTGAGGATGTTTCATTACCCAAACTAGGTAACATGATGGTACCTAGTTTCGATAATGAAAAATCTGCAAGAAAACAAGCAAGCTCAGAAAGCACCAAGGACCTCTCATGTCAACCCTGAGCTACAAATATTCTCCTTTATAGTATTTTAGAATTTATTTCTCTGGGATACTGAGATTTCTTCCTTGCTCGGAGGTGGCTGAGGGCATCAGCATTCCTGCTAATTTTTGCTGCCCTTCTCTCCCTCCTTGTGCGGCTGCAACTCGCATGTTCTTCTACCAAGTCCCATGGAGAAGATCCCTCCCAACGTCTCCCTGGGGGACTGAAGTGAGAGATGGGAAGCTGAGGACTTTCACACATCTCTCTTGGCCAGCTTGTGACTGAAGAAGTGTTAAAAACTCGCCATACCACCCATGAGAGCTTCACCAAAATTGTTGCATCTCTTGACAAAAACAACTCCGAACAAATTTATTTGCCCTCAACTTTAATGCAAATTATTGAGGAAAGAGAGCGAGAAAGAGGGTATGCACTGCAGCCATAATAGAAATGCAGTGGTATCTCCTGCCTGGCCATGACAACAACCTGCGCTTAACAGAGTTTCTAATGAACTATTTTTGCATTCGTGGCAGCCGTTGCAGGGAGTGTACTGTGGGAGAAGAAGCAATTACAGCTCCATGTGTTGTATTATCTACAAGCCTGTCTCTCTGATCTGCTTGCTCCTCCAGCCCATCTTATTCCTTTTGTAATCATTTTCCAATACAAGCCTTCATTTGCACCAGAAGTTTAAACATTGTTCCTTTTTATGTAGTCCGGTTTTTAATTTTCCTGACCAACAGAAATGATTGTTTAGGTTGTAAATGCCACATTAGTCTCCGTGAAATGGAGATGGAATTGATTTTCATTTCAGAGATTTCACAGCTTGCCCCAGAAATTTCTGCTTGACTGCCAATGCCTCCAAAATGCGGGGAGCTCCGAAAGGGTCAGAAATGAAGTGTGTAACATAGCATACGAAGCAATGAGTATGAGATCTGCAACCAAAGTAGTTAGGAGAAAAGCACCCACATCTCGGCAAACACATTCTGCTGAGCATCCAAAGGAGTTCACAGAGGCAATTGCCTTTCTTTGTGTAATGTCTATAGAGATTCTCAGTCATCCAGGTCACAGTTGTCCCAAATGTGCTTTCTGAAGAGGCAACTGGACTGTCTTTGTTTTTCTTTGAAGACATTTCACTTCTCATCCGAGAAGCTTCTTCCGTTGAAGTTGAAGTACAGTTGCCTCTTGAAAAAACACCTTTAGGGCTTTGTTTGTTTGTTTGGCCCTCTCTAGTTCAGTTCTAGGTTCAGGTTCAGTTTGTTTGTTTGTTTGTTTGGCCTTCTCTAGTTCAGTTCTAGGTCAGGTTCTAGACTTGTTAAACTCATTAGCCCATTTGTAAAAAGGTCAAGCCAGCAAGTTATTTTATCATTTTGCAGAGGGCGATTTCGCAATTTCTGTTGGGTGCTTGGCTTAGATTCAACTTTACCCAATCACCTGCCTTCTGAGATTGATGGATTCATAGCATTGCTAGAGCCTGTATTGTAGAAACCCTGTTCCTACAATATGCCTGATTGGCCAAAGACAGGGGCAGTGATGACTTCTGGGAAGCCTCCAAATAGATCAATGAACCAAGTCATCTCCCCCTCTCCAAGAGGTTATTTTTTAACACAAAGCAGATACAGTCATGCATGCAATTAAACTAGTTGCATTTTGTGGTAACCGCTACTTGGGGGGAGGGGTGTCCATTGCTTGGGGGGGCTAACCTTTGCTTGGGAGAGTGAATTTATAGTTGACTTTTTCAACATCACCCAGAATTTGTTGCTTGTTTGAGTTAGATGGCCATATAAATGCTAGAAATAAACAAATAAATGAATAAAATAGTTCTTATGTGTAGGTGAACAATGGAAAAAGAGAGCGAAGTTACATGTTATCCTTGCTCAAAAAAGATTTGCACAACTTAGGGTTTGAACCTAAGCTGCTGGAAAAAATTCACTAGATAAAGTAACTTGCATAAATCTCAGGATCTTTGTATTCCTCATCTCTTCTCAGAACTCTGTCATCTCTCCGAGAAGGAAATGGAATTTTCTGGTTTAGAAAATCATCATTCAAACATGTTCGGTTTAATCAGTGGCTAAGATGGTGAGCTTGTCGATCAAAAGGTCAGCAGTTCAGCGGTTCGAATCCCTAGTGCCGCATAATGGGGTGAGCTCCTATTACTTGTCCCAGCTTCTGCCAACCTAGCAGTTTGAAAGTACATAAAAATGCAAGTAGAAAAATAGGGACCACCTTTGGTGGGAAGGTAACAGTGTTCCGTACGCCTTTGGCATTTAGTCATGCCATCCACATGACCACGGAGACGTCTTCCAACAGCACTGGCTCTTCAGCTTAGAAATGGAGATGAGCTAGTCGGGAATGACTAGCACATATGTGCGAGGGGAACCTTTATCAAGGACAAGTCAGGAACAGAAACTGTTGCTTCATTCTAATTGTCATTTGTGACCATTCAGACAGGACACAGATACCTTTATTGCTCATCTCGTAAGGAATCATGGTGTGTTTGCACTCAGAAATTAAAATTCCCAACCATTACAAGATGACAGTGTGGAAGAAAGGTTATCATAATGGAATAGTTGTGATCTCTTTCCAAACATTTCTATGACAGCTGAAAATTGCCTGTTGCTTCCTTTGCCAAAAACATTAGTCAACAGGTGTCCCAGTTCCTGTATCAAAGCACAACTCTCATTGGGGATTCTGTTGTCAGATGCACTGTGTGTGTTTCGTGTGAGAGAAAATTGCAAATGTGCTATTGAAATTATTTGTTTGGAATTCAGTGACAGATGTACTTTGACAAGGATGAATAGAATGAAGCCCTTCCTGAAGAAAATCTTGAGGTTTTGTGCATCAGGTCAGAGAGAACCTGGGATGCTTCCAGCATGCAAATCCTGGCTTGTATGTGAGCAGGTGACTTAATGAAACCAAAAAGAAAGCCTGTTAAGCTCCCAACTCCTTTTGCATGGCAAAATGGGGTATTGATTTTCCACCCATGACTGCTGTAAATGAGAAATTTCTCTGACAAAACCAAGGCCCTTCACAAGTCGTGTTTCTTATCTCTTTAAATATGATTACCTGCTCTTCATGGCTCCATGGTTAAAATCATAATGAAGTTTGCCAGCCAAGTCAATTCATCATCGGGACTACGTTCTGTGTGAACAATTAAATGAATTCTCCTACCAGCTCTACCTCTGAGCTAGAGCATTATTGACTTATGACTAATTTCATTGTCAGGTTAACTCTTCCAATCAAGAGTTTAAAACAAGCCAGGAAGGGCGCTAAAGTGCTGGAGATTGAAGACCTGATCCATTTGATTTTATTAACATGCTGTCTACTTGGAGCTTAACTGACAGATGCTTTTTTTTTTCCTGAATCTTCCTTTCACTCTTATTGCTTAATGAATTTGGAGCATCGCCTGGCATTTGGTTCAATAGAAATGGTTTCTTAAAGAGACCAGATTACTTGTCTTACAGAAAATCCTCTTCCTGGAGCTGGTATCTGCTTTTGTATATTTGCTCATAAGCAGAGAGGGAGAAGGAGATAATTCCCACAGCAGCAACCTATAGACTACTGTGGGCTATAATTTTCTTCCATCTCTGGCAGTGAAAAGCAATACCGTTCATTTCATAAGTGCTGCTTTTTGAATTTGACCTTTTATTTTGAAAGCTGATGGCTTGCCTCTTCTACTCGGTTTCTTCTTCTTCTTCTTCTTCTTCTTCCAACAAGTTGAATGATACTAGCTTCAAATTCGACACAGGAGTTCTTTTATTTGAACGCTTATTTAAGAAGCAAAGGACCTCTTAAGAACCACAAGGTGACAGTTGTTGCTCTTCGTCTATTCAGTCTGAATTGCAAAGCTTTGGGAATTAAATCTTTCTTCCAGCTGCATCTGAAATACTTCCTTAGGCATTCTTTCAGAGTTGGGATCATTTTCCGTCCCGCCATTTCCCC
Organism: Arizona elegans; assembly: GCA_022577455.1. NCBI lineage: Eukaryota > Metazoa > Chordata > Lepidosauria > Squamata > Colubridae > Arizona > Arizona elegans. The sequence continues at coordinate 15,107,882 of JAKOOJ010000013.1, read as the reverse complement.
CCCCCCATGTGTTTGCGTGCTGCAGGAATGAATTTTCTGTATGTTTAGGCAATCTGTCAGCATTTCAGGAAAACCCCAACTCCAAGTAAAGTCATGGAAGCAAGCATTTTTCCAAAGTTCTCTTTACTAGAATAGGCAAACTGGCACATCTGGGAAAACCCGAATCTGAAAAGCCTGGGTTTTCCTTCAGTAAATCAAAGCTCCCAAAACCACCTCCTTTCTCCTCAATCGATCACATGCTCCAATCAACGTCCGTTCCATCTCGATCCAGCCCCCTGACCTCTCCTTCTCCAGATGCTGGATCGCCCTGACCTTGACTGACAGGAAGAATGCTATTATGTCTACTAACAACCCCTCTCATTAATCCCCCCTCCTACTTTCCCACACATGAGAAAGTGGCAGCATGGAAGCTTCTGGCCTGATATGGCTTCCAAAGCTGACACAATCTTTGAAAGGTCTGGTGTTGGTCTGAGCCATAATTCAGCATGTCCCGAGAAACCTTCATGGATGAAGCAGGATGATGTGCATGGGATGAGAACATCAATTCTCATATCTTTCTTTTTATTGGAAAAGGTTCCCTGGTGAGATGCCCTTGTGTGGGCTTTATATTCATTTTTTCAAGCACTGTGGTTAGAATTTTGGAAAATGTCCCATTTTCCCCATTTGCCATTGCCCATCTACTCCAAAGCAAAAAAAAAAAAAAAAAAAATAGATAGGGAAATCTTTGTCCCAACATTGAATGTATTTGTACAGTAGGTAAAGATATACAGATGTACAAGATAGTCCTTGCCTTCTGACCAGAATTGAGACCAGAAATTCCATTGCTAAGCAAGGCAGTTATTACATGGCTCATACCCCCAATTTACAACCTTTTTTTGCCATAGTTGCTATTCATAAGTGAATGACTCCGGTGGCTAAGCAAATCTGGTTTCCCTCATTGACTTTGCTTGTCGGAAGTCAGCTGGGAAGGTCGATTCACTTAACAACCATGTCCCTAACTTAACAATGGCAGTGGTTCACTTAATACCTGTGGCAAGGAAGATCGTAAAATGGGGCAAAACTCACTTAACAAATGTCTCACTTAGCAATATAAATGTTGGGCTCAATTGTGGTTGTAAATCAAGCACTATCTGTACTATCAGCCACTATCTTTGGCTGAGGGTGGAGGGAGCTCTTTTAGTCAGAGTTGGTTCCAGGCAATTGACTAGAACAGGGATGTCAAACTCACGTCATCACATCATCATCACATGATGTATTGCGACTTTTCCCCCCTTCGCTAAACCGAGCGTGGGCATGGCCTGTGCATGACACATCCGGCCCGCGGGCCACGAGTTTGATAGCCCTGGCCTAGAACCTGCAGTGTTTTTTTTTTTTTTTTTTTTTTGCAAGACTTCATAAGTGGTTTGCCATTTCCTTCCTCCTAGGGCTGAAAAGACTGACTGGCCCAAATTCAGCTAGCTGGCTTCATGCAGGACTACAGTATAACTCACGGTCTCCCAGTTTCTACAATTTATTTTAATAGCTGGCACATTGCCGTTTAAACATGCATAATTTATTTTAGTAACTGTTTGTAGCAAACATCAATTCATAGAACCTACAGCACTCAAGCCAGGGGTGAAATCCAGCAGGTTCTGACAGGTTCTGTAGAATCAGTAGCAGAAATTTTGAGCAGTTCGAAGAACCGGCAAATACCATCTCTGGCTGGCCCAGAGTGGGGTGGGAATGGAGATTTTGCAACATATATATATACACATACATACATATACATATACATATACATATACATATACATATACATATACATATAATAATTTGATTTATATGCCGCCCTTCTCCGGAGACTCAGGGCAGTGAATAGCCAAAGGTAAAAACATAAAATAAATTTTGCTTTTAAATTTAAAAGCAATTTAAAATAAATTAAATAATTTGGCCCAACAGCTTAAATACCCCATTAAAATTCAGATTAAAATTAAACAATTTAAAAATTAGACCAGCCCGGCTTGGTGAAATAAGAAAGTCTTTAGGGCCCGGCAGAAAGTTCACAAGTCCGGGAGTGGGGAGGGAATGGAGATTTTGCAGTATCCTTCCCCTGGAGTAGGGTGGGAATGGAGATTTTGCAGTATCCTTCCCCTGGAGTAGGGTGGGAATGGAGATTTTGCAGTATCCTTTCCCTGCCACACCCACAGAACCGGTAGTAAAAAAAAAATCGGATTTCACCACTGACTCAATCCACATTGCAAGTTTTAAAGTTTGTCCCTGACTCCTTATTGCAACATCAGGCTATGTAGTTTTTTAAGAATCTCTCTTTCTTCTGGAGAATAGAAGAAAGAAACATGAAGAACAACTGTGTTATTAAAAAATACGCTAAATGTAGGAAATGGGTGGAGCTGAATGGAAGAAAGCACCAACAGGGATCGAGAAGTTAAGAAACAGCTGAAAGAGGACATTAGAAGGATGAGAAATAAAGTTGCTACTGATACATGAAGGCTTTTTATGAACATGTTGTTTCTACCAGCTAGCTTGGTTTCTATGGATAACTAGCTTGTTTGGAGAGTATTCTCCAGAAGCTAGTTAACAGATGCAAGGTTGAAGGCAGTAACATTTAGTAGAATTATCCTGCCCCCCCCCTTGTCCTTCTGACACACACGTTCAAACTGCACACACAGGCACACTCACACTTGCTGAGGATGACTTTTCATTTCTCTGCTGCGCAATGGATCAGTCATCTCCATTGTTCACACCGTTCCATTTCATACCATTCGATGCGTCACACAAAACTTGAAGCTCTCTTTCCCTCTTTTAATCTCACTTTCTATTAAAAGTCTTCCCAGAGCTAATGCAATAAATTTAGATTTTAAGCCAGATGCATAGCAAAAGGGGAAGGAAAAAAAAAAAACTTTTGGCAGAGCACACTCCATCAGAAGACACTGCAAATGAAATATGCTTTCCCTTGGGGATTATTCTACAGTTTAATTTAATTTGAAATATCAAATGAAATTAATTCAAATGGTTATGCAGTTTCTAGGGAAAACAGACTTCATTTATGATGTTCTGTCACCAAATTCTGTTGCTCCTATCGTATATCTTCTATTGTTAACCAGGAATGATAAATAGTGACAAGAGGAAGAGGCTTCACCCCACCCTCCATTGTTTTATGATTTCTATTTATCAGAAAAGGCTGTCAAGAGGATTCTATCCATACTTAGTTATCTAAAGCTTAATCCTGAACTAAATAATTATTTAAGCAAAAAAAAAAAAAGAATTTAAGCATTCTGGGGGGGAGGGAGGAGGGGGAGGGAGGAAGACATGAAAATATAAGAATTTAAGCATTCTGGGAAGGGAAGGGAAGAGGAGGGAGGGAGGGAGGGAGGGAGGGAAGGAAGGAAGGAAGGAAGGAAGGAAGGAAGGAAGGAAGGAAGGAAGGAAGGAAAATATAACAATTTAAGCATTAAGGGAAGGGAAGAAAGAAGGGAGGGAGGGAGGGAGGGAGGGAGGGAGGGAGGGAGGGAGGAAGGAAGGAAGGAAGGAAGGAAGGAAGGAAGGAAGGAAGGAAGGAAGGTCCAAAACTCATCTGAATACTTAGAGTTTGCTTTGGAGAATGAGCTGAGTGATGTATTAAATTAATAAATAAAATGTGACCTTTTACATGGCTTTGACCTGAGCCAGGCTAAGATTCGATATTGGGATAAAACTCAAATATTAGAAATCCAAATCTTTGGTCAAGACAGAAGTGCCTTTTCCGTGCCAAGGTGCTGAGATGACAAACGGTATTTGACGTAGGTACAGAATTGTAAAAGGGCAAACTGACCCTAAACAGATACATCCTGTTGTTTAATGTTTATTGCACCCCAAATGTCATGTAGATTCTAGAGAAGAAATACTGCTTTCCTTACTGTCCTCTTTACTGTTTGTGAGGTGCCTTTGAGCTCCTTATCTCCTTTTATTATGTCTTGAGCTCCGGAGCTGGAAACCTGAGCCTGTGGGAACAGGGCTGTTACGTCTTTCCTAGAGATAGATTAAAGGGTAGCTTCTACGTGTGAAATGCATCATTCTCTGTAATAATTTTGCCTTTAAACTGTATAAATACATGGCCAGAAGAAGCCATCGGTGTTCAGACCCTTTTCTTGTCTTTGGACTGTTTGAACCTTGCGCAATAAACTCTTTCCTGCATTGAAGAGCTTGCCCAGTCCGTTATTTTGTCTACAACAGACCCATGGTGATCTGAGACAAGCCTGTGGTTGTCATGGTGAACATGAAATCATGAGCTGCTTCTTAATTCTCTTCCAAAGACAACCATGTTGAAATATTCCAAAATCAGAAATCTATCTGCACAGTCAGCAACCCAGCCTTGAGGTCCTATAATTTCAAGCATGGATGAATTGAGCCTAGTAACTCATAGGCAACAAAGCTGTGCTTTTAGCACTTCACGATTTTGTCTCATCAGCTGTCCCACTAAACAATCAGGCAGTTTATACAATTATAAACATGTACGAAGACAGCCAATGAATCAGACCATTAGTGCATCTCGCTCCACGCTGTCCATCATAATTAGTAATAGTAATTAGTAGTAAATAAAGACACCTGGGTTAATTTTTAAGTAGACTTACGAAGGGATGTGAAGTATAATATTGACCTACCTCAAGATGATAGATGATGCACATAAAACATTTTCAATGCTCAAGAACACTGCAGCAGCAGAGAAAGTAGTCTACTAAGAATGAAGAGTCAACAGTTGTGCCTAGTGTTGGTAGATGAAGGCAAGGACAAGGATCTGAACTGAAATCCCCAATGAATTAATTAAACATTGGATAACTTTATTCATTGTATTGAGGTCATCGGCAGTGAGAATAACCTTAGGAAAGAGGTGGAAGAGTCACAGCCCAGACAACAGTCTTTAATTATAGGTGAAATGGTTGGGAACATGGCCAAAATCTGCTGTGAATGACAAACATTTAGCATTTGCTGCGATCCCCTTGTGCATAGCTTTTTATGACAGTATTATCAAGTCGAGGTTGAAAAACATGGTTGAAAAACATGCTAGCAAGAGAAGTTATTTTAGTGTCAATGCAAAATGGATCAACCATACCTATCAGGTGACTTCTCCAGGCACTGTATCTCTCTTGGAAAAAAATCCATCTGGCATCACTATAGCAAGAATATTTTCGGTGGAATAAATAGCACAGTTGCATCACTTATACAGGCAAGATGGACACATCAGATCCTACATTTTCTGATGTCTTCACAAGTTTGTTCTCTTCCTGAACCATTGATCACCCTGACTGAGAATGATGGATTAGTATGGACATACCCAGGGGTGAAATCCAGCAGGTTCTAACAGGTTCTGGAGAACCGGTAGCGGAAATTTTGAGTAGTTTGGAGAACCAGCAAATACCACCTCTGGTTGGCCCTAGACTGGGGTGGGAATGGAGATTTTACAATATCCTTCCCCCAGGAGGGGAGGGAATGGAGATTTTGCAGTATCCTTCCCTCGGAGTGGGGTGGGAATGGAGATTTTGCAATATCCTTCCCCTGCCATGCCCACCAAGCCACGCCCACAGAACCGGTAGGGGGAAAAATGGATTTCACCCCTGGACATACCATAGTGAGAAGCTTTGTGGTTACATATGGTTTGGGAGAATTGCTAAGCTTTAAAATCTCCCACCGTTCTATTTCCTACCTTGGAACCACAATTGTATCTTTAAAATAATTATACCAATCTCCGGAGATGTCTGAACTCATTTCTTCACCTATATTTTTTAAAATCTGAATGTCATCTGTATTTCAACATTTGCAAATAAGCAAATGTTAACCAAAAAAAAAAAAAGGAAGCTAACGTTATGATTCATCCCTAGGAACCACTTTCTTCCCAGGCAAAAAATCTTGATTTCCCTTCTGAGATACAGAAGAACTTCAAAGGGAATTGTTGATCACAATTATAAGCATTAGGATCTAGGCCAGGTATGGGGAGCTTGGGGGCACTTTTGGTGCTGAATTCTGCTTACAGCGTCTCTTACTGTTAGCCATTCTGGCTGCAAGTACCAGGAGCCCTACTTCAGCTGTATACACAAGTCTGTAGGTTATCCAACTTTCATGTAGACTATTTATATTCCAAATTAGGTACTTATAAATTTGGCAATTTCAGGAATGGTAAGTGCTGACATAGCCTGAAGTACTTAATTACGGTTAATGCAATTCCACATTTTAATGCTATAGTAATTGCAAACCATCTGTTCCTTTAAGACCTATATATTCAGGGACGTTAAGAGCAACGTTTGTCTGATTTCCATTTTATTCTAAGCTCTTGTGCACATGTTTTAGCTGGTAGGCAGCACTGTTGTCCTTGGTGTTTTATATATATATATATATATAGATAAAGATATACATTCAGATAAATGCACTGTTAGTGCAAAAAAAAAAAGTAAATAGTTGGAGGAAATGATTTTGAAAACTGCATGTTGTTGGAAGAAATGTCCATCTGGGTTCAGTTCCAAGTGGGGAGAAAGACACTGGAAACATGGTGGCTGCTTGGAAATATGGTTTTAATGGTGGACAGGATGACATGTCTTGAATATCTTGGGTGAAGAAAAAAAAAAGGGAAGAGATGCTGAGAGTCCCTAGGTTTTATGCCCTCTCTGGGTTTTTGAATTTCAGCTTGTATTCTGATTGGTTGTCAGACTCCCATGGGCTCATGCAGGGGTAACTTTGTAGGCTCTGTTTTGAGTCCCAAGTTTGGTTGACTCTTGCTGGGTGATGATGTAATGAAAGGGCTTTGGGATTCCTATTATGGCTCTGCCTGAAAAAAGTAAATCTTTGTTATGTAGAATAGACTGGCCCAGGCCTTAATGGCCCATTGACAAAGGTGGTGGGGGCTGAGTTTCTGCCTCCCTTTTAGGGGAAATATTCTGCCCTTTTAATATTTCCTAAAAGATCTCATTTTTCTAGGAGAGGGGTGGGTGCTAACTTCCTACAATGCGTTGAAGAAAAATTTTCTGCAGAAAATACCCAATTGTTCATGTTTGTGAAGATGTAAACAAAAACACATGTACAGTACATACATGTTCATGCAGAATTTAAATCAATGAAAATAATTATACCAGTGGAATCAGTTTTGAAAAATGCAGAAATTATGTACACATTATGAATACTCGTGTAAAAATTAATCCATCTAAAACGAGTCGTAGAACCTATCAGGAATAACTGTCCCTTGGTTTTGCAAACTTTATGACACTATGACATCCCCCTTGACTCAAAATAAAAGGCTTAAATGAATTTGTGCAAACCCCACATTGGGAAAACACCAGGGGTGAAATGCTCCCGGTTCGGACCAGATTGCCCGATCCTGTAGAGATGGCAGCGGGAGGAACCGGTAGCAAAAATCCCTGCCCCCCCCCGTGCTCAGCTGAGCCGCACGATTATCAGAGGCTTTTTTTTTTTACTTTTAAAAGCATTTTTTATATGACCTCTTCCGATGAAAAAATGCTTTTAAAAGTTTTAAAAAAAAGCCTCTGATGATCGCACGGCTCAGCTGGGATCGTCAGAGGCTTTTCAAAGCATTTTTTTCTGCAACCTCTTGGCTGAAGAGGTGGTAAAAAAAAATGCTTTGAAAAGTCTCTGATGATCCCAGCTGAGTTGCCTGATCGGCAGAGAGGCATTTTTTAAAAAGCCTCTCTCAGGATCCCAGCTGAGTTGCCAGATTGGCAGAGGCTTTTCAAAGCATTAGAAAAAATGCTTTGAAAAGTTTTTTTTTAAAAAAAAAAAAGTTGGCCACGCCCACCCAGTCACATTACCCCACCACCACCAAGCCACGCCCACAGAACCGGTAGTAACAAATTTTACATTTCACCCCTGGAAAACATGCTAACATTTCATTGAGTTACAATAAAGCAAGTTGTATATAAATCACTTACTTTTCATAAATACGTTTTAAGCTATAAATAAATAAAACAATGATGCAAGCTTTCAATTTTTATAAAGCAAAACCAGGATGCCGGAAATAAGCATATCGATATGTGATAGGAAGGATGGGCTGGCCTACTTTTGTATAATTCTCTGAAATTTGGATATCATTTTGAGAACAACCAATCTTAGTCTCCAAACTCAGAGAGGAAGAAAGAAAACTGTCCTGATGTTAAATCAACTTCTCTTAAATTCCCCTAGAAACCCTGCTTGGAAATCATTGGCAGATTGTAAGGCACAAGTTGTGTTGTGGCACCTATGCTAATCTATTAGACTGTGACAAGACAGCTTTAGCTCATCTGATCTTACCTTTCCAATTTAGCGCTTGTGAATTCACCTCCACCACAATTTCCTTCTCTTTCTTTTCCTCACCCCCTTATTCCCCCCCCCCACCTTTCCATTATAATTTTTTTAAGCAGAATCAGTATCAGTGCTTTGCAGAGAAGGTTTATGCCCTCTAGGTACCATTACTTTTCCTTTGAAAAACAAACATAACATCTCTATGCATCACAACTTTTTAAAACACACACAAGAACATTCACACTTCACAGGGGGCTGTAGAAGTATCAGTTCCTTGCATTTGGCATAAAATTGGTCAGTCTGCTTGGAAAGAACTTGCGTAGAAAGCCCTCCTTAGCAGCTCCGGAAGTCACTTGCCATATTTTAAGGAAATGCTGATTTTTTTCTTGTTTTTATAAGCAGGTTAAACAAATTTATACTCTTCCACCTTCATAGACAAAATTTGCAGGAATGAATTGACTCTGAAAAACTGGGAAATATTTAATCAGATTCATTATCTACATGACCTCAATTACTGTAGCTGCATTGCTTTTGCTGGTGTATGAACTACACAAATGACTCTATTTAAAAATGGTCACGTTGCGTGGCAGAAAAGTGTGAGTGCCTTGGACAAAATCAAAATCTGGGTGGAAGTATTTCTGATCAAAATCTCCAAACTGTTGGTATCCTAGTGATATCCTGACTTCTACTAAGCAAAGGAATGCATAGAAGTTACAAGCCCAGGGGTGGGCTGCTGGAGGTTCTCAGGGATTTGGGAGAACCTCTAGCTAAGATGCTGTGCAGTTTGGAGAACCCCCAAATCCCACTCCTGGCTGGCCCTGCCCCACCCCTCCCTCCCAGGAGTTTCCACACGGCGCATTTTGGATATAGGTAAATGCAGGGCATGCGGGGAGGCTCAGGGAGAGGAAAAAATGGGCCTACCAAACGGGGGCCCGTTTCTGGCCTCCAGAGGGCCTCCGGAACCTGGGGAGGGCAAAAACACCCCCCAACACACCATGGTGCAGGAGGCCAACTAGGCCATGCATACCATGGCCACGTCCACCCAGCAACCGGGCAGAGAACCCCTTGCTAAAAATTTTGAAGCCCACCCCCTGTACAAGCCTTATTGTATTTGTTTAAACCATGATGAATATTGTCCCCATTTACCAAGGGAGAGTCTTTAAAGTGATAAGAGAGAAGGGATAACATTCAGGAGATGTGTAGGGTAGGTACTTGGTACAATTTGTCTGATCAGCTGTGGACTAATGAAGAAAACCCTCCTTTCTCTAAAAAAAATCTTGATTTCTTAAATAAAGAGAACAGAGATGGAGGTTTTAACAGTCTCAACTTTTCATTCCTTCCATAACAGATCCCTGACCTGTTTGTTTCGAAACAGTTTTTTTAAAATTTATTATTTATTATTCATATTTCTATGCCACCCACTCTCCGAGGACTCTGGCGGCTTACACCAAAGACAGGATACTAAATAGCATATTGCCCCCAACAATCCGTTTCCTCATTTTACCCACGTTGGAAGGATGAAAGACTGAGTCAACCTTGAGCCGGTGAGATTTGATCCATTGATCTGCTGAACTAGCAGTCAGCTGAAGTAGCTACAGTACTGCACTCTAACCACTGCGCCACCTCGGCTCTTGATTTATCCATTGCAATTATACTTTGTTTATACTTTGAAGTTAGGAAATAAAATTCCACAGCATATTAAAATAGTTATCCTTTGACTAACCTTATCTAAGTCTCTTGAAATGCATGTCTTTTCTATCACTGGTTGTGTAGAAAGAATATAACAGGAAGGAAAATATTAACAATGTTGTCAGGATTTTTGTAATAATAGGCAGAATCCGTTTAAATTTTCTAGACAACTTTGATTTAATATTTTCTTCACATGAGGTTGACTATTTTAAAGAAAGGAGGGCCTCGGGAAAATAGATTTGGATAGATTATTTGTGATTTTGTAAAAGTCCAATTTCTCACACGTCTAAAGTAGGTATTTGACACAGACAATAGAAGTTCCAGCAGATTAAGAATTATATTCTATTAAGGAATAAAGTGCAGGAAAATAGGAAGCTGAGTTAGAGAGGCTCAAAGTAGACTCACAAAGCACCGCATTAGCTTTTAATACTCTTCACATGTTTGTATAATGAGTACTTTAAATCTTTCTGCTGTATTGTTCTTCATACAAAAATGAGAAGCAGACGACGTGACAGATGGAGGATGTTTTAATTCCAGGCTGATAAAATGAAATTTCCCTTCCATTGCTCCATCCTCTTTGGGACAAGATAGCAAAATAGAGCCCACATACAAGGGAAACCTGCAGATGCAAATCAAAATTGAACAGATAATCTTCTACCCGAATTCCTGTAATTGGCTGTAATAGGCAAGGAAGTAGCTGGTGTGTATATGCTGACACTGCATGTGCTTAGAAGCACTTTTTCTGTGAAGAAGAAAAAATGACTACAAACGGCAAATGGATATTTCTTGGAACCTTCAAAGCTGTAGTCCAAATTTATCTGGAGGAGTAGGGGAGGGGGAAAGTTGGAAAAAGCTAAACTTATCAGTTACCAAAAGTACAAAATAATCTTGTTTTTGGCTCTATGTCTTGAACCCAGCAATCCTTTCTAAATTTTGGGGTCTAGAAATTGATCTATCTCTTTCTTGTTATGTATCTTGCTTGTCCTGTCTGTATGAGACAACCTCCCTTCCATTTATCTGAAAGCAATAAAAGGAAGGAGTCTGACAAATTTTACTCGTGAAGTTTTAATGCTTTGGTGATGATTGTATACTTCCGGATTAGAAGTCCCGCTAAGGCTAGAGTGGTTCCTGGGATATAATCAATGAAACAAATTATCATGAGTTAATGTAGATGTAATGAGGGAAGGAAATATATGTCTCCTCTCACATTACCTTCCTGCTTTTGAATTAAAATCTCGTGATGAAGCCTTCAAAAATGTGAATTGCTCTCGTGTGTATTACTTGTTAAGTATGGTTGAAGTACAGGTGGATTCAAAAGTTTGGAAGATCTTCCCATCTCGACATGCTTAACTAATAAAAACATACCAGCCAACTGGGCACTTAACATCCTTTACCAGATGTAAATGGTAGGAGCTTGACACTAAATCTGGATTGAAATTGGGATAGATTTAAAAGATGGGTTGAATAATTGATTCCTTGTACAATTGAAGTGTGTAGCTTTGTTTCTTGAATGCTAGTTTTCTGTTGTCCTGCAAATTCTTCTTTTGTAGTGTTTTGAGCATCTGTAAAACTCATTATCAATATCTCATTATTTGAATAGTATTCTACATTAGAGTAGAAGGTATATTCAGAAGCTATCTGCTTCCTTCTGCCCATTTCAAGGTATCCATGGGAAGGACTTAAAATTTTAGAGTCTAGTCTTATGAAAAGAAGGACTAGGGGAGACATGATAGCAGTGTTCCAATATCTCAGAGGTTGTCACAAAGAAGAGGGAGTGAAGCTGTTCTTCAAAGCACCTGAGAGCAGGACAAGAAGCAATGGGTGGAAACTAATCAAGGAGAGAAACAACATAGACCTAAGGAGAGATTTCCTGGCAGTTAGAACAATTAATCAGTGGAACAATTTGCCTCCAGAAGTTGTAAATGCTCTAACACTGGAAATGTTTAAGAAGAGATTAGATAACGATTTGTCTGAAGTGGTGTAGGGTTTCCTGCCTAAGCAGGGGATTGGACTAGAAGACCTCCAAGGTCCCTTCCAACTTTGTTAAATGACATACATGCATGCATGCAAGCAAGCAAGCAAGCAAGCTTATCATACAGGCCATGTGGTCTACAAACCAGCCTCTGAAAATCAGATATTCTTAAATAGCCAGAAGGATAATAGACACCACACCAGAAATGCTTCTTTCCCTGGCAGACCAGATGAGGTAACAAGCAATAAATTCAAGAGTGACCCTAAAGAAACAGGATCTGGTGCAATGGAACAGCTGGAATCCAAGCTCTTGTTTTGGCAGTAAAATACGATCCCTTCTCTGATCTGGAAAGGATTTTGCTTTGCTATTTGGTAAATATTGGTAAATCTCACAGTAAATGTCATAGAACTTCCAATGTGGTTCAGAGTGCAGAGAGAACTCATGCTGTGTTTGTTATCTATGGAAATGATGCTTACCTTGGAATTACCTGGCAACATATGGCAACTATCTTGTAATTAAATGCTCCACCGATACTTCCAAAGTGAACAAAATAAATCTCTCAGCAGCTGCACACAATCTACTGCTAGAGATTATTTGTCAAGAGCAAACACAGCTGACCAGAGGAATATTTGGTTCAAGGCAGTCTCTGATTCTTAAACTGCTCCATTTTTTTGGTTAATCGTACAGAAGAGCAAAAAAAGTTGCAGAGGTAAACTAGCAACAAACCCATGAAGAATTAAGGATGCTTTAGGAGTAGGAGAGAAGGTGAGAAGGGGGGAAAGAAGAGAGGAGAGGGGAAAGGAAGAGGAAGTAGGATGAAGTAGGAGAAGAGGAAGGAAAAAGTAGGAGAGGAGAGGAGGGAGGGAAAGGAAAGAGGAGGAGAAGAAGAAGGGTTGTTGCGAAATGAGGCAAGAAAGGGTAGAAGAGCAACTCCGAATGTCATTAAAATGTCTTATTTTAATGTTTTCTTTAAGGAAAACATGTATATGTAGGATTAATTATGTATAAGAAAATGTACATTTTATGTTATGTGTATAAGAAATCAAGCTGAAAAACTTTTCAAAAAAAGAGAAAAGAATTAGGGATGATTTAGCTGTAATTAATATTCTGTATATTGAAATTTGCCTCTCTAATACTGTGTTTGTTGCTGCTGAACATTTCTAAAGAAAGGGCAAGCTGATCATCGGGGATTTCTCAATACCATTTGGCACCCTTTTATTCCCAGACCGCTGCTGCAGTTTGGCACCATTGATTTATTTAATTTGAGCGCTACTAAATCAGACCAACTCACAGCAGTTTATAAGTAGATTAAATCAAAATACAATGAAATTATAAGGTATAGGAATCAAGTAAAACAACACTTACACTCTAACCATGGGTGCCCACTTCAGTGTGCATGGCAACAATAATTAAAGCTTGAAGGTCCTACAAAAAAAAGTTATGTTTTGATGGGCTTTCAGAATAACAGAATAGCAGAGTTGGTAGGGACTTTGGAGGTCTTCTAGTCCAACCCCCTGCTCAGTAGGAAACTCTATACCATTTCAGACAAATGGTTGTCCAGTCTCTTCTTAAAAACTTCCAGTGTTGGAGAATTCACAACTTCGGGAGGCAAGTTGTTCCACTGGTTAATTGTTCTCACTGTCAGGAAATTTCTTCTTAGTTCTTGGTTGCTTCTCTCCTTGATTAGTTTCCATCCATTGCTTCTTTTCCTGCCTTCAGGTGCTTTGGAGAATAGCTTGGCTCCCTCTTCTTTGTGGCATCCCCTGAGATACTGGAACACTGCTATCATGTCTCCCCTAATCCTTCTTTTCATTAAACTAGACATACCCAGTTCCTGCAACTGTTCTTCATATGTTTTAGCCTCCAGTCCCCTAATCATCTTTGTTGCTCTTCTCTGCACTCTTTTTAGAGTCTCAACATCTTTCAGAATGATGTCAAGGTGGATAGGCCTTTCAGGGAGGTTGCTTCATACGGTGGGGGCTACCACAGAAGAAATTATCCCAAAACTTTAAGCCTTCTCACTTCGTACATGGGGAATTCTTTAACATCTCACTTGGGATGAGTGTATAGGATTGGCCTGTTTCCTATGGAAAAAATAGTCCTGAAGATATCTGACAGCCAAACTATATAGGGCAGGGGTCTGCAACCTTAAACACTCAAAGAGCCATTTGGACCTGTTTCCCACAGAAAAGAAAACACCAGGAGCCACAAAACCCTTCCCGTACCTGACTATTTCCTGAGCAGCCATAAAACTAGCATACATAGTTGAATTAAACATTCTGTTTTCTTCTGAAACTTTTCTTTTCTTGGATATATCCATGGTTGTCTTACTGGGGGTTGAAAAGCTCAATAAATCACGTGCCGGCAGGTGTCACACATTGGCAGTTGTGACACATATTTTGAGTGACAGGGAGCTGCAGCAGAGGGGTGAAAGAGCCACATGCAGCTCCAGAGCCACAGGTTGCTGACCTCTGATATAGGGTATTTACAGATTCAACCAAGCAATATAAAATGTATCAGGAGACCTACAAGGAAGGCAAAGCAAGGCCTGCAATGCTTGCTGTTTGGCTGTACTGGTCCTCATCATCTGCCAGAATGCAAGCTGGTCTATCCCAAAAGGTGTTTTTTCAGAAGGCAACTGGACTTTCTTGTTTTTTTTCTTTTGAAGACATTTCCCTTCTCATCCAAGAAGCTTCTTCAGCTCTGACAGGATAGTGGGGATTGGAAGGATTTATATTCCTTGCGGACAGTTATATGGAAGGAATATACAGTAAATCCTTCTATTCCCTGCTATCCTGTCAGAGTTGAAGAAGCTTCTTGGATGAGAAGGGAAACATCTTCAAAAGAAAAAACAAGAAAGTCCAGTTGCCTCCTGAAAAAGCACCTTTGGGACAAGATAACGATGACCTGGATGTCTGAGAATCTCTACAGACCACAAGCTGGTCTATTTTGTGCTGACTTTCTGCATAGTCTTCAAAAACAGCCCGTGTAAAGTATATTACAGTAGTCTGGCAGTGGCATCTCCACAGCCTCCCTTTCCAAGTTACAGCTGCACCTGGGCTGAAGTGACATGGTCCATAGTCTCTGTCTGTAAATTCAGCATGAATCATGAATCCAGGAGCATTCTGGACCTGACAAAATGAAATAGTACACCATGGATGGTTGTCAGGGTTAGAGAGCCAAATAAAAAAGCATCTTAATTCTCCAGGCTTTAGCTCAGAAAAAAAAATCTTGTTATTGCTATGATCAGTCCATGAGGCACAAAGAAATGTAGAAGAATCTGTCCTGAGACCATTCATTCCCTGTTGTGCCATCATCGTTTCCAAATTGTATTTTCTCGAGCCCTGCTTCCTGTCTTTTGAGAAATTAAGAACTAAGTGTTTTCCAGGCTCATTCATTTAAATTTTATGTTTTGATTTGAAATAATGAATACTAAGAATTATAAATAATACGCTGGATTTGTCTGTATTCGAAACGTACATGATCAAAGCTAAAGTTTAATAATGTTACTTGAGGAACATGCTCCGTAGAACTGTAATACAGCGGATAACTTTGATTGCTATATGTATAGCATTTCCACTATAAAACCCACTTTATTAAATTATAATTAGAAATATACCTGGGGATAGAGCTACAATATTATTATTTTTTTTAATGAAAAGGTAGTTTCTGCCAAGTCAGAAGGTATGTAATGAAAAAGAGGATTTTGGAAAATGAAAAACTGATACTGTAAATTGCTGAAACAGGAAGAAAAGAAAAACCTTTACATTTTAGACACAAAAGAAAAAAATAAATAAATGCAATGTTATATAAAGTATGCACCCACTTAATCCATCATACATCATTGGCACATGTAACATTAAAGGCGAGTTCTGACAGTTCTGAGGTAAAAGGGAAGCTGTTCCACATTTTTGAGACACAGTCAAAAGTCGCTTATGCTTTCCAGAACAATCTTAAGGCTACGTTGATTTAATAACCAATTTCTTTCCCTCCTTCTCCCCAATACTTTGAGAAAACAGCATTTGGAGATGAAAATAAATGACTAGTCAACAACTTACTAACTTCACCAAGCTCTCTCTCTCTATCAATCTTTTCTTTTTCCCCACTTTATGATCTGCAAATTGGATTACACCTTTGGGGAATATCTTTTTTGTCAAAATCAGCCATATAACGTGCCCACACCATTCCTGAATAAATTTAAATAGCAAGCAGAAGGTCAACCTTTACTGACCCTTTCAGAAGGCTTCTCAGAATGGAAATTTCACCATTTTAAAAACAGATGTGTGTTAAGAAGCGTCAGCAGTGTCAACTCACCTTTTTCAATATATTTTTGCCTACATTTGTTCATAGAATATGGGTAATTCTGTGCTGCATTATTTATAGCTACTTTCTTGCTTACCAGTGAGTTTCTTGTGACTGAGGTTAATGATGAAGCAAGGGAGAAGACTTTTATCCAAGACAAAAAGTTAAACTGGAGAATACTTTTTTTTCCTTCCTGTTTTTGTCATGGTTTTTATGAGGAAAGAGAGATTCTCCCTCTTTTGAGAACCAGGCAGTGCTTAGGAAAGGCAAATGGCCCAAAGCTTTTATTCCAGAAGGTTTTTTGGGGGAGAAAATTGCCTTCAAAAGCTCTTGGATATTTGCTTTCAGCATTTTAGGAATTATTAAGTCCAAAAGCTTTTTAGGCCAAGACTAATTCCAGAATTTAACTGAGGTTAGGTGAGATGATTGTTTAAATAACCCACAGGGAACCAAACATCTTGATAACACACATACCACTTAAACTTTATTGGTTTTCCTAACTTCCCCAGGCCACCGCCAGTTCCTGCAAAGCAAAGGCTGATCAAATCATGGGAGGGAAATCAGCAAACAGCGGCAAAATGTTAATGAACACAAGCCTGTGGCGACCATGAACAGCCTTGCTAGCATTTCCTGGCGGGATGCTTTAAACTATTATAGGCTTTCCAGCTAATATCTATTACATATATTTTTCCTTAATGTGTGTGCATTTCACTTTAATTCTTCAGGTTGGATAAAAATAGATTCATACAATAGTTTAAGGCTTCGGTATCTTGGAAGGAGCTGCCTTACCCCTTGGATTATGGTTTCAAATGGGCTGCCGAAGGTTTGTTTTGCTTTTCAGAGCAGCTAGTCCCTTTTTCATTATTGGTTTCGGTTGTTTTAATAAACATCCGGTTAGACACGCAGAGCTGGATGCTGGAGGTTAGCACCAACTGCAATATTTCTCTCCGTGCCCCACTTTTCTCTCCTCTTCCTTTTAATTACTGATAAGCCGAATGTCCCCTTTTGGCAGAATCATTCCTTCCGAGAGGAGAAGGAGTTCATAAGTTTATTTCCTTTTTCTTTTTAATTTTCCAAAGCTTAGAGGCCATCCCTGCCACAGCTGATGCTGAACTGCATGGAAATCCCAGCCTCACAGCTCACTTTAAAAACAAACAATTAAAACAATAGTAACAGCCATAGCAATCCAGAAAAAAGCCAAAGGGAAAAAAGCAGTGTGTGTGTGTGTGCGTGTGTGTATGTGTGTAAAAATGGGAATACCAGAGTGATCCCCGTTTAAAGCCCCTTTTCTCATCAGATGGAACAATCATAAGATCTAATTCCCCCCAATATACACACACGCACACACACGGGGGCGGGGGGAAGGGGGCCAGAGAGACCCCTTGAAACAATCCTGTCGCACTGGGATTTCTAAAACATGGAAAGTATTATAGCTGTTTGAGGGGAGAAGTAATTGGAAGGATAGACAGAAATTAATTTAGACCCTGAAGCTGGAGGAGGTTTGTTATTGTTCACTGATTTAATATTACTTTCAAAAACTTTAGCAATTACTGATAATTGCAGCAAAATACACCAACTTCGTAGCAGCTCAGCCAGATTTCTTCATTTGATTTGTTGGTATTCCGGATATAGAAAAATGTGAGGGAGGCTGCTGCCTTCTATTACAAGTAGTGACAGCCAGTGTCTGAATTAAGGTAAGCAAAACATCCCTCTCATCCCTTCTCCTCCTCCTCCTTTTTATGATTCCTCACATTTTATAGGGGCACCGTCTTGTTTTGTTGCACTCCATAAAATCCTAGTTGAACCTTGCTAAATAATTTGGCTAAGTTTACCATGTACATCCATCAAAATCCTCTGCAGTAGTAGGTTATCGTGCGTGCAATTTAAGCATTATTAGATCACTATGGATATTCTCATAAAGGTAAAGGTTTCCCTTGCACATATGTGCTAGTCGTTCCCAACTCTAGGGGGCGGTGCTCCTCTCCGTTTCAAAGCCAAAGAGCCAGCGCTGTCCAAAGATGTCTCCGTGGTCATGTAGCCAGCATGACTAAACGCCAAAGGCACATGGAACATTGTTACCTTCCCACCAAAAGTGGTCCCTATTTTTCTACTTGCATTTTTTTTTTACCTGCTTTCGAACTGCTAGGTTGGCAGAAGCTGAGACAAGTAACGGGAGCTCACCTCGTTACGCGGCGCTAGGGATTCGAACCACTGAACTACCAACCTCAAGCTCATGGGAAAGCCAGATTCACTTAACAACCATGTTACTAACTTAACAATTGCAATGGTTCATTTAACAACTGTGGCAAGGAAGGTCGTAAAATGGGGCAAAACTCACCTAACAAATGTCTCATTGAGCAACATAAATTTTGGGCTCAATTATGGTTGCAAGTATACCAGGGGTCCCCAATCCATGGTCTGTGGATTGGGACCAGTCTGTGGCATGCCAGCAACCGGGCTGTGCAAAGCCCCATCCATGGGATGCAGGCAACATGCAAAACCACACCCCTTCCAGTCTATGGAAATTCCTCTTTCCATGGAACTGTTCCCTGGGGCCCAAAAGATTGGGGGCCACTACCATATACTCTCTTTTTTTCCCCCTCATTTCTACTTGTGTACATCTATTTTTTCCCCCATATTTCCTTTGGATGGTTTGATCAGCACCTTTTGAAATCAGTTGTTTTCTGTGCTCAAATTTTGCTTGGGTATTGTTGTGATCCAGGCCCACATAGTTAATATAGCAAAACAGTTCCAAAAAACAAACATATTTTTTAAAAACAGCTGAGAATTAACTCATTCTCAGCGTATTCCAAATTAAATGAAAGCAAAGTCCTCAAAACACCATTCTTCAGTTTATCTCTGACCTTGGGATAATTAGCAAACTGCCAAAGGCTTTTCTTGGCAACAGTTCAGGAGATGCTGACAAGAAAGAAATACATCCAAACACGAAGCAAATCTCTCAACGGTTGTTTTCTGGCAAAGAGGCCAAGAGCCATTGCTGGTCTTTTAAGCCTTATGGGAGGGGCCAATCATCTCTTGGCCTTACTCCTGAGTCGTCCTCTCTGCTTTATCTGCTCCTGCCTTCTGGCAGCTCTTCTAATACGTGCACTAGGAACAGGCTCCTCCTGTCCCTCTGCCTCTCTACTGTCAGCCTCTGGAAGCTCCGAAGTCCGCACATCACTCCCTGATGGCCCTGGCCCCATCTCTGCCTCTGACGCAGAGCCCTCATCTGGGCCTTCCCCAACCTCCAGGATTGGCCCATGTTCTTCCTCAACCTCATCACTGTCTGACTCCGCTGCCAGCTCCGCAGGCTGCTGGCGGACCACAACAGGTATATATAGATCTCCTCCCCAGAAATAATACCTTTGACTCTTGTTCAGATATCCTTTGCTTAAAAGAATTAAAGGTGATGTTTGATAATCATCTTTTGGTTTCTCTTTCTTGGATCTGTGCACAGGCAAGCATTCTGAACAAGATGTGCATGTTGTTGCTGATGAGGATAATGATGACGATGTATCTCTTTATGTCTATAAAGAGATGCTTGATTGATAGCCTTGGAAGGAAAAGAAAACTCATATTGTATTGGTGGAATTGATAGCATAAAAACTGCACAAGGACTTTCATAAATTACAGAAGCCTCCCCTGATAAAATATTGAAAGGGTTCGTATCTAGAAGTGAGCAGATACCAGTTTTATTTTCTATTTTGGGACTTGTTTTTAAACATTCTGCTTTTTCATATGAGAAACGGTGCCAAGGCTGCCTTCTTTTTTAGAGCCTCTTCAATCTGCTGTTTTCTACAGATTTGTGGAAGGGAGACTCTGATCTACCAGCAGATGTCTCAATTGTTTGCAACAGATCAAGAATTGGAAGCAATAACAGAAAGCTTCACCTTTCTTTGCAATTAGGCTGAGATGGAAAGTCACTAAGAGCAGGGAGTTAATTAGGAGGGAAAAATCAAGACGGAGTTCACAGCTGAAGACCGAGGAAGTGATTTGTGGATTCTTTCTTCTGAGAAGTTCATCAGAAGTCCGTGGTTATGAATGTTTGACTCCTTCGAGTTTACAGTTGGAAACTACAACTCGAGCAGCAGCAAGAACTGATGCCTTGAGTGTGTCATGTAGAGATGTTGTTCTGTTGGACAATTTCCTGAGATTTCTTCCAGGGTTAGTCAATCTACAGACTTCATGCTGTCTAACAATTGCATTACAGATGTCTCAGACCTTTCTCTGCTTTGAAAATTAACTATACAGTCTCACAGCTAGACTGAAACCAAGAATTTCCTCTTCCAAATTCCGAAGCTCCTTTATACCTAACATACTGTACAACAGTTCTCGACTTATGACCACAATTGAGCCCCAAAATTAATGCTGTTAAGTGAGAAAGTTGTTAAGTGAGTTTTGCCCCATTTTATGACTTTTCTTGCCATAGTTGTAAAGGTGAAAAACAGTCATAAGTCAATTTTTTCAGTGCTGTTGTAACTTTGAATGGTCACTAAATGAACAGTAGTCCAGATGAGTACCTGCATCTGGACCAGCTTAAAATGATGGCTTGTTTTCCTTGTTGTTGTTGTTGTTGCTGTTGTTGCTGTTGTTGTTTTGCATTTAAATAGCATTCTCCAATATATCTGCTTAACAAAGCTCCGCTTTGGCGACAGGAAGGGCATCCGGCCATTAAACACTCTGCTAGCTACATTCAGTTGCCCAGACTCTACCCCGCAAGGGATTAAGGGGTTGTTAAATGATGATGATGATTTGAATAGCATTCTCCAAGCTGGCGCCTTTTAAATGATGATGCAGCCCATACTCACAATATAGTTTTGTCATTATCCCTTGACATGCAAGTTATAGTCTAAGATCTCTGCATGACAGTAAGTTGAAGAGGTTTCTGCTAGAGAAATTCAGTGTTCAAATCTTGTCGAAATAGCAATAACCAAAAAGGAATCTGATCTTGTCAGCACCTTTCAATTTGTGCTAAGCTTCTCGATTGCTGGGATTCTACGTAATATTTTAATGATTTGTCCTTCTGAGGAAAGAGAAATGCTGATTTAAAAGGAATTTAAATCAGGAAGCTTTGAAGGACCTACCCCACAAAGTATAAATAACTCTTTCTTCTTCCATTTAGTACAGTCTAATTGCATATTTGGTACAGCACCTTCTGAGCAGGTACAGCAACTAGCTTGCGTTTTGCATTCCCCCAATGCTTCATCAGCTTAATAATGCAAGATGGTAGGCAGTTTAATTACTGAAAACTGTAGCATAATTAATGACATGGTAACACTGAATAAATTACAGTGCTCGGTAATAATGTATAGCTCGTGAAAGCAATACAGGAGGAGGGAGAAACAGAGGAAGAAGCCAGGAAGGTGGAGGGGAATGATAAAATGACAGCTTTGGTCAGGATTAGTAGAACACTTGGGGGCTGCTAGGTTAATCTTATCGTTTTATTGGTTTGACTGATGGAGAGAAAGTTGAGGCAACTGTTCAGCAAACAAAGTAAATGTCCCATCATATTGTTTGTCCGTGATGTTATTTACTAGGGCGCTCAATTTCTGGATCAGTCTGGGGCAGGGGGTGGGGGGGGCAAGATTTTTGCACATACACAAAAGTCATTCGTTCAAATCATTGAATCAGCTCAGTCGTAAGAGATTTAATTCATCCATTCAATCCGAGTTTCCAATTCAATATGGAAAGTCGGTTCAGAGATTCATCTGGAACCTTGAATCTGATTGTAATAGGTTAGATTAGATTACAAGACTATTACAAGTTGTCTTTGATTTACCGTATTTTTCGGATATAAGGCACACTTTTTTGTCTCCCAAAAGGGGGTGAAAATGTCTGTGCGTCTTATAGACTGAATATTGCTGAAGCCCCGCCAGTCATTTTTTGGCCTCTGCACACCGTTTTCGGGGCTTTTTTCGGCCTTTTTTCAGGCCTTTTTTTGGGGGGGGGGCATTTTTGAGGCTTTTTTCAGCCTGTTTTTGAGGATTGTTTTGGCCCATTTTAGAGGCTTTTTTGGCCTGTTTTAGGGGCTTTGTTTGGCCCATTTTGGGGGATTTTTTAGCCTGTTTTCAGGTCTTTTTTTGGCCTGTTTTGGGGGCTTTTTGCACCTGTTTTTGAGGCTCTTTTCAACCCATTTTTTTTGGGAAAAAGGGGGACAAAAAAGCCTTGAAAATGGGCCAAAAAAAGCCTCAAAATCAGGCTAAAAAAAGCCCTGGAAACCAGCCGAAAAAAGACTGGAAAAGGCCTGGAAAAAAGGCCTGATAAAAGGTAGGCCAAAAACTTTTTTTGTTGTTGTTTTCTTCTTCTAAATTTAGGTGCGTCTTATAGTTTGAAAAATACAGTACATCCATTCATTGAGTGATGGTTTGAAGTTACAATGGCAATAAAAAAGTGACTTATGACTGTTTTTCACCCTTACGACCATTGCAACATTCCCATAGTCAAGGGATCAAAATTCGTACGCTTGGCAACTGGTTCATATTTATGACGACTGCAGTGTCCCAGGGTCACACAATCCCCTTTTGCGACCTTCTGATGAACAAAGTCAATGGGGGGGGGGATTTACTTAACAATGATGTTACTAATTTACACGAGCACAAAATTTAAGAGAAAACTTTTATAAAATGTTTTATAGATGGCACTTAGATCCAAAAAAATTATCATGTATGTATCCTAATGTGCAAGCTAAATGCTGGAGATGTGACTGTGATGATGCAACTTATTATCATATATGGTGGACTTGTAAAAAAATCAAAGCATTTTGGATAAAGATTTGGTGGGTGATGCAGAATATTTTTAAAAAAGATTGAAATATACTCCGCATTTGTTTCTACTGGGTATAACTATACGGACTGTACAGTTGTAGAGACTAAACTGATTTTGAACTTGATAACAGCAGCAAGATTGTTGATAGCACAACATTGGAAGAAGGACTTTTTGCCTACTATTGATGCCTGGATATTGAAAGTAACTAATTTAGCTGAAATGGCTAAAATTTCAGCATATTTGAAGGATCATACACAAGAAAGGTATATACAGGACTGGAGAAGATGGATTGATTATATTCAAAATAAGTATCAGACTAAAAAATATCAAATAGCTTATGAATGATTATTTAATATATAAGTGTTACATGAGTGAAATTAGAAGTATTATGTCTAAGAAGTAGGATTTTATCTATGGGGGGGTTAAGAATTATTTTTTAGAGGGTGTTAGTTTAATGGTTGGTTAAGCAATTTAGTTTATTGTTAAAAGTTAATAGAATTACCTTGTGTTCTGCTCTGGGAAGTCGGGGAGGGGGAGGGGGGCTGGGTGGGAGGGTTGTGGGCAAGCTGTGTTTTTTTTTTCACTAATAAAACTTTTTCAATAAAAAAAACAATGATGTTACTAATTTAACAACTTCAGTGATTCACTTACACAACTGTGGCAAGAAAGGTTGCAAAATGGTGCAAAATGCACATAAGCAATTATCTCACTTAGCCACAAAAAATTTGGGCTCAATTATGGTCATAAGTCAAGGACTCCCTGGATTTTCCTGCTACCATTAGCTCAGGACTTTGTGATTGCTGGACCAAATTCCTATTTTACATGATGCAACTGTGTTGACATTTGTGTTTGCCTCCTCCAGTAATCTGGGGCTATAATTAGAGGCCAGAATCTATTAGTCAATCCCATGGCTAAACTCTAACGTGCCTAGCAACAACTCTCTAAGGTCTCTATTAGCATTTTTTCAGTCTTGCTACCTGAAATTCTTTAATGGGAAATCCCCGAAAAAAGGACATAAGGTCTATAAAACATACCCAGCTGTAGACTGTGCCTCCTGAGATTTTTCTTGAGTATGTTGCCAAAGCAAAGTACCAGTACCACACTGTTTAGGGCTCAAATAAACCATATACGAAAGGGAAAAGTTCCTATCGGAGGTAACAGTCCATGGAACGTATCCAAGAGAATATGAGGTAATCCCCAGCAATAGACCAAGATCAAGAGCTTTACCTCCTTGTTCAGGGTTTTTTCTTACAGTAATTGTTTTCTACAAATCACCGACATTCGATGGTATTGCAGCTTTAAAAGAAACGGCAGAGATGGGGAAAAACTAGGCTCCAACATCATTTTAGATAAAATGAGAAAAGGTGACGGGGTGCTTCAGTGACATGAAGTTTTTCAGGGCTCAATTTCCATTGACTGGAAAGTCTATTACAAGCATTAAAAAGTATTACTCTTATTACTCTCTCCAAATCTCAGGCTCCAATATTATTTCGGTCTTGTGGGCGCCTCTAAAAATAGTGTTTCCTTCACTGTTGCACTGCTGGTGTCTCTTTTGCTTCTTTTGGCCCTTGCTTTAGGAGCAGGACAATGCCTGGTGTGATAGAGTAGAATAGAATAGAATAGAATATTATTTATTGGCCAAGCATGATGGAACACACAAGGAATTTGTCTCTGGTGCATAAGCTCTCAGTATACATAGAACCAACAAAGTGATAAATCATAAGAGACAGTCATAAATCATAATATACAACCAACAAGTGATAAGACACCAATGGGAGTAAGTAATAGGAAGGGTGAGAAGGATAATAGTAATACAATCTTACTATACGGATAGCTATCTTTAGACATAAGACAATGCTGAGAGAAATATGTGTTTAGCAGAGTGATGGCATGGGGGAAAAATACTTCGTGTCCTGTTGTTTTGGCATGCAGTGCCCTATAGCAGGGGTGTCAAAAGGCTCCGTGTGCAGCCCTCCCGAGCTCCATTTTCACTGGCAGAGGGTTGCAGGAGGCCGTCGCAGCCCAAAACGGAGCTCGGGAGCCCGTTTTTGCTGGCAGAGTGCTCAGACCACCACAGACGCCAACATGATTGACATTGATTTGGCCATACCCACCCTGGCCATGGCCCCCTCGGCCCCCTGAGATCAGACACAACCCTGATGCGGCCCTCAATGAGATCACATTTGTCACTCCTGCTGTAAGCAAACATCTAAAAATGGATAAATTGGTGGATTTTAAAACACAAAATCTTGCCGAATAAAAATACTGCAACTCTAAGCTTTGAAAAAATTAGATTGTTGAGGTGTACTTTTTAAATGTTTGCCTCCTTAAAGATGGGCCAAGGAGGCATTAGATAACTTCAGGATATTCTTATAGGGTAGTATTTGATGTTTGGAATATATAGCTAGCCCGAATGTTGGTCTTTCCTCTTGTGCCAACCAGCAAAAGGCTTGATTGTTCTCCAAGGAGTCTATTAGTCAGGTGTCCTCACTGTTTATGAAAAAATGTAATCAAACTGAAGCCAAACTGTAACTGAGTTGATTACCCTGGGACACAGTTCACATATCATGCTAGAGCATCAAATGTTTCATTTGTTTTGAGATTGGAATGATATATGTACATAGTGAATTTTTGTTTATTCAACAAACCACTTTGAATATAACCTAGTGTAGTGATGCACTTTTAGATACCGAGTGCCCAAACTATGTGCGCGCATGCACAAACTGAAAGGTACATGTGCACAAATATGCACACATGCAGACATGTGCACATGCATGTGTGGACATGGACACCTCCTGAAGACCAGCAGGGCATCCCAACACCGGCAGCGCGGCAAGAGGTAAGATCTGTTTCTTTCGTGAGCTTCTGTTTCATCATTTGCAGGGAAACAGTAGCTCACGAAAGAAATACCACGGAGATCTGACCTGGGGCGACAGCACGCCAGTGGTGGGTTCCTCCCGGTTCAGCCCGGTTCAGCTGAGCCGGTAGCGGTGACAATATGACATCCCCAAACCGGTTCTGACCCCCCACCTCCCACCCCTGCATTATTCTTACCTTTTATTTGGTCCCACCCCCAATCTATTGCTGCCTCCTGAGTCCCAGCTATCGACTAGAGGGAAAAAAAACTGTTTAAACTCTTGCAGTGGGGCTTCAAAGGGCTGCCCTACAGCTGATCAGTGGTAAAAGAAAACAAATGAGTAGACCGGTGCCTGCAAAAATAAATAGGTAGACCAGGGCCTCCAAAAACAAAATGAGTAGACCGGTACAGCTCTGCAAGCAGTTAAAAGCCTGGTAGACCAGTACCTCTGCTAAATCCTAAAGAATTGTCACATGACCATCAAGCCATGCCCACAAAATAAGCCACGCTCACAGAACCGGTAGTAAAAACATTTAGAACCCACCCCTGCAGCATGCATGCATGCCATAGGTTCACCATTATGGACCTAGTGTGATGTAGGAACTCTGCCAAAATGAAGGAGGAAGACAACTCTGGATTTAGATCATGAAGTATATAAATAAACCCTGAGAAAGAAGAACTGGCTAAACACAACTGTAACCAAAAAACAGAATGGAAAGGATACCACTTAGGAAAAGGACAAGTCAGATTCAAAGTCTGGGTCCTGTTCTCGATTTGATCCCGCGTGTCCATCATGGGAAGGTCTCTCACAACATTTCTTATCCCCATTTCTCCCCTCCCCCTAAAAACGGGGAGGAATAGGGGAGGAAACTCAAGGGCCGAAGAAGCAGATTTCTTTGCAAATTAAGCAGTTGTACATGAACTTGTCTTTTATACTGGCCATTCTGAGTGGCTCTTACCAGCTTTGAAAATCTGCTGTGTCTCCTAGAAAACTTGTTAGATCCATAATTACTATATTTAATATTATTTGACTGGTAGCTGGTAGTTCAGCCTTGCCCACTAAGAAGGAGTTTTCTAATTGAAAATCTACCATGTGATCTTGCCAGCTGTTTTTTCTCCCCACTTCTCTCATTCATATTTATATCATTAAAAACCTTCCCCTCCCTCTCCTCCTTTCTGGCTTCCGCCCCATCTGCAATCTTAGGCATTAATCAATTGTACAACTTTCTTCTGTAGCCTTCATTATCTCCTATAACAAAGAGGAAAAAAAATATGGAAGAGAAAACATAATTAGATGCCACTTTGCTCAAATAATACCTTTGAAAACAACACAGTGACTTATGAAATGGAAAAGCGGAAATGGCACAGTTTGAACTAATCACTGAATTAAGTGTTCTTTTTATTTGTTGATGTTGCCGATATTTTAAAATCAGGGTTTCTCCTCCCCTGGGTATTCTTTGTAGCAGTGACAAAAACCAGAGTTCAGATGGATGGATGATTAGACTCCTTCCCACCCACCCCAACATCCACAATAAAAAGTGAAATATTTCTATAATATTAAACCCATCAAATTGATCAAAGTGCAATGTCAAAAGACATTGTAAGTGCCTCTTCTCAACCAGCACCCAGGATGATTGCAAATCTGCGTACTTTTTATCTCTTTTTCTCTCCAGAAGAAGGCAGTAAATTTGTAATACTCAGGGCAGATAAATGTGAATCACAAAAACAGCCAGTGGTCCTCAACTGAATTTCCTGACCATGTCAACTATGGTACTTCATGTGCTGGTGAATGATCTGAACCTTGGGGAGCAAAAAGAGATTGGAACCCAAAATACTCTGTCCAGCTCCCACTTCTACTGATGATTCACTGCATCTACTACTTTGTGTTGCCTTGTTGCTTAAACTAATAACCACAATGGTCTGCCTGTCTGAACACCCAGGCTCTCTTCTTTTCTCAACATGTCCAAATGAAGTGATAAATGTTAAATAGAAACTGCAACCACAGCCTGAGTTGTAAAAGGACAGAGCCTTGGTTCAACTTGTCTCTTCCATAGCCCAAGGCCTCCTTGGAATAATCAATGGAAATATGGCATGATTCATAAATATCGGGTTTAAGAAAGACATAGCCATACCATTTGTTCATTCATTCAGATGAAAACCCAAATAGCAGTGTCTGCATTAACTCTGTTTGGCCATTCAACTCTACCTGGCCAATCTATGTAGATCACGCATGAACTTGTTCCAGTGGCCCTAATACTTCAGCCATGGGTACTTCACTATCAACCTTCTCATGTTGGGTGAGGATTCCAAATATGCTTCACTGCATACATGCTACTCTCAATGCCTCTAATCGAATGAATGAATGAATGAATGAATGAATGAATGAATGAATGAATATGAATAAATGAGTGAGTGAGTGAATGAATGAATGAATGAAAGAATGAATGAATGAATGATGTCTCCCATTTCACTTTTGTAGGCAACCTGTGGCCCTTTGTTAGGCTTTTGTAAATCTTGGAGTTCTTTGGTTATGACTCTAAAACCGATAGCATAATTTCTTGCTGTTTTTAAATAGAAACAGATGTAAACAGCAGCATCTGCCACCCAATACTCATTATCACCATGTTTAAAAACAAAGAACATCCCCAAATCTGATCCCTACCAGTGTCCCATATCCTATTCACATTACTTCAGCTGCTATTCCAAAAATCAAAAGCATTTGTTGCACTTCCTAGTTGTAAAATGGTTGCCAGTATCCAAACTAGGGATAGCATTCACTTACTTTCGTTACCAGTTTGCAAGTGTGAGCACGTACGTGCTCGCTTCACTCGCACACGCCACCTCCGCACATGCGCAGAGCCTTCCCTGCATGCACAGAGTGTAAAAAACGGGACGTGATGACGTCCGGGCAGGTGGGCAGAGCCTCCCGCAGCCACTGCTACCGGTTCACTCAAACCAGATGGAACCGGCTAAATACCACCACTCATCTACACTGGATCTTTATCCTGAAGATCAGGAGCAGAGACAGTATTTGGACCTGTTCTGAGTGTGAAGATGGCAAACGGGTTGCCGTATCCCATACAGGTGGTCTTCAACTAATGACCACATTGGAGCCCAAAATTTCTGTTGCTAAGTGAGAGATTCGTTAAGTGGCTTTTGCCTTAACAACATTTCTTGTTAAGTGAATCACTGCAGTTCTTAAGTTAGTGACACAGTTGTTAAGTGAATCTGGCTTCATTGACCTGGCTTGTCAGAAGGTTGCAAAAGGTGATCACATGACCACGGGGGACACTGCAACGGTCATAAATGTGAGTCAATTGTCAAGTATCCAAATTCTGATCACGTGACTATGGGCATGCTGCAACAGTTACAAGGGTGGAAAAAATGGTCACTTTTTTTCAGTGTTGTAACTTTGAGTGGTCCCTAAATGAACTGTTTTAAGTCGAGGACTATCTGCACACAGGACACTTAAGACCACTGTATTCCTTTTTTTAAATTAATTAATTAATTAATTAATTAATTTATTTATTTATTTATTTATTTTGCAATTTATATGCCGCCCTATCTCCAAGGACTCAGGGCGGCTCACAACGGCAGAGATGCACCATTCCTCATTAAAACAATATAAAATTAAAGTTCCAATTTAAAACGATTTAAGATTCATTAAGAACCCCTCCCCCCCCCAGATCAGTCCAGGCTGTGGAACAAGTAGGTCTTCAAATCGCAGCGGAACAAGCGAAGGTCAGGGGCCATCCGGAGCTCCAAAGGAAGTTGGTTCCAGAGGGTGGGTACGCCCACAAAGAAAGCTCTCCCCCTGGGGGTCGCCAGCCGACACTGTCTGGCCGATGGCACCCTGAGGAGGCCCGGTGTGTGGGAATGCACCAGGCGATTGGGGATTGTCGCTGGCTGCAGGGGGTCTGATAAATATCCTGGGCCTAGGCCATGAAGGGCTTTGTATGTAATAACCAGCACCTTGAACCTCACCTGAAGGGCAACCGGTAACCAATGCAAGTCGCGCAGGAGGGGTGTAACATCCCGACACTCCCATCACAATCCGCAAGGCTGCATTCTGCACCAGCTGAAGCCTTCGAGTGGTTTTCAAGGGCATCCCTAGGTAGAGAGCGTATCCTCTTCCACATACAAATGTTATTTTTCTAACTTAGCAGAATAGTAACAAAGCATGCATGTTTGATCTGGAATCTCTACTGTTGTGGAACAATAGCGGTATAAGTCCCAAAAATGCTTTTTCAGAAGGCAACTGAACGTCCTTATTTTTTTGAAGACGTTTCGCTTCTCATCCAAGAAACTTCTTCAGCTCTGACAGGATAGTGGGGAATGGAAGGATTTATACTCCTTGCAGACAGCTGGTCATTTGCATCCTTTTAGAGGGTTGTTGAAGCACCTGGAGGTTTATCCATGTCCTCAGGGTCACTTGAGTGGTGCTCCTGGTTCCTGTAGTCTGCAATTTTTCCTTTGGAAATCCATTCCTATTCTCACACCATTCAAAGGGTGTCCATCCCAAATTGTATAGCTAAAACTCTAGAGATTCTCAGTCATCTGGGTCATGGTTGTCCCAACAGTGACAAAGGTTCCATTGGGATAACCATGACTTCAATCAAAGAAACAAATAGATGTTTATAAACATATAAACATCAACCATGACTTCAATCAAATAAACATATAAATCAAATAAACATATAAATCAAATAAACATAAACTTGGATGAGTGAGAATCTCTATAGACTTATAGCAGTATAAGATACAGGAGGATAGATTACTATAGTAGTAGTAGTAGAGGAAACCCACGAGTGGGGAGGCAGAAGTGAGCAGATGCACCAACAAGATGATAATGAGAAGGATCTATAATGAGCAAAGTTAGTATACAATAGATAGATAGCACAAATTTCCCTTGGTGGAATAAAACTGTGTCTGGAATTAGTTATTATCTCATTTAAGGTGAAGAGATTTATTTATTTATTTATTTATTTATTTATTTATTTATTTGTTTGTTTGTTTGTTTCCATTTCTATACCGCCCTTCTCCAAATAGGATTCAGGGCAGTGAACAGCCGAAGTAAAAAACAGAGCATACAAAATTAAAAAAAAAAGTATTAAAATAATTAAATATTTTGGCCGTAAATTAAAACAACCCAATTTAAAATCAATTTAAAATTTAACTCAAGCCAGCCCAGCTAGTTGAAATAAATAGGTTTTCAGGGCCCGACGAAAAATCCGGAGGTCTCTTATTGTACGTAACTCTGGGGGGAGGTTGTTCCAGAAGGTGGGCGCCGTCACAGAGAAGGCTCTCCCCCTGGGGGTCGCCAGCCGACATTGTCTGGCGGACGGCACCCTGAGGAGGCCCACTCTTTGCGAGCGTACTGGCCGGTGGGAGGCTATTGGTGGCAGAAGGCGGTCTCGTAAGTACCCCGGCCCTAAGCCATGGAGCGCTTTAAAGGTGGTCACCAACACCTTGAAGCGCACCCGGAAGACCGCTGGGAGCCAGTGCAGCTTGCGCATGAGAGGTGTCACATGGGAGCGCCTCATTGCCCCCATAATCCCCCGTGCGGCCGCGTTCTGGTCCAGCTGGAGCCTCCGGGTGCACCCCAGGGGGAGCCCCATGTAGAGAGCGTTGCAGTAGTCCAGGCGGGAAGTGACTAGTGCCTGAGTGACTGTGCATAGAGAGTCCCGATCTAGAAAGGGGCACAACTGGCATATCAGGCGAACCTGATAAAAAGCCCCCCTGGCCACGGCCGTCAAATGATCTTCTAAAGACAGCCGATCTTCTAAAGATGAATGCTTATGCAAAGCTTCTTCTGGCAGATGTCTTCTACAAGTATTTGCCCTGCTGAGACAATGGGAAAATTGAGCTACCGGTCACAGGAATGACATAGCAAAGACTGGTCTATCTACTATGGTAAACTGGGCTTCAATCCAGAATAGTGTTGTGTTTCCCATATGCGTGTAGATTTGTTTTGGACATAGTGGCTGGACTGAAAAATGTCTAATTAAGAAAGCAAGATTTGCAGGGGTGAGGAAGAGAACAGGGCAAACAACTATGAAATGAATTTATTGCTCACCAAATTAGAAACTATTTAGAGCTTTAAGGATTAAGTACCATTTATTATTGTCCAACAAATGTTGTACTACAATAGAACAGTTGTGGAAATTGAGAGGACTTCTGCATGAATGCTAAACGGCTTCATTAATGTCCAGCACAATTTCACTGAGTGATAAATTAATTTGTCGGAAGCTCTAAGAATTACCAAATGGCATGGCAGACCCCCCAAAAAAGGACATTGACAACAAAGCAAGGGATTGCTCTGTTTTTAGTATGCAGAATAGCTCATGCAAACATAATGTACTGTCAGAAATACTTGCCAGCTAGATTGCCACACTAATGTGTCAAATGACAAGTCATTTGGCAATTTCAAATAACTACTACAGCAAGAATTGAAAAGAGGGACTGAGTAAGTGTATCTCCAAGATGTATTTAAAAAATGGGACTGGCCCATATTGGTAAAATGTGCAAATACCCAATGCTCAGTCTGATGTGTACCTCCACAATGTGTGTGTGTGTGTGTGCGTGTGTGTGTGTGTGCACATCCAACAATGGTTGATAGTCTAGAGAAAAGAAGGACAAGTGGTATTCCAGTATTTAAGAGGCTGCCACAAAGAAGAGGAAGGGGTCAACCTATTCTCCAAAGCACCAGAATGCAAGACAAGAAACAATGGATGGAAACTAATCAAGGAGAGAAGCAACTTGGAATTAAGGAGAAACTTCCTAACAGTGAGGAAAATCAACCAATGGAACGGCTTGCCTTCAGAAATCGTGGGTGCTCCATCACTGGAGGCTTTTAAGAAGAGCCACTTGTCTGGAATGGTACAGCTAGTCCTTGACTTACGACCACAATTGAGCCCAAAATTTCTGTTGTTAAGTGAGATATTTGTTAAGTGAGTTTTGCCCCATTTTACAACCTTCCTTGCCACAGTTCTTAAGTGAATCACTGCAGTTGATAATTTTGTAACCTGGTTGTTAAATAAACTTGGCTTCTCCATTGACTTTGCTTGTGAGAAGGCCGCAAAAGGGGATTATGTGACCTTGGGACACAGCAACGGTCATAAATATGCCAGTTTGCAGGCATCTGAATTTTGATCATGTGATCATGGAAAGGTCGTAACTCTGAAAAACGGTTATATGTGACATTTTTTCAGTGCCAATGTAACTTGGAATGGTCATTAAATGAACTGCTGTAAGTCAAGGACTACTTATATAAGGTCTTTTGCTTGAGCAGGGGGTTGGACTAAAAGACCTCAAGGTCCTTTCCAGCTCTATTCTGATTGATTGTCATACATGTGTTTATACACACAAACATGCATATCTTCTTTTCCTCAACAGCGACACAATTCTAGGCCTCACTGTGGATTGGCACATTCCTGTGAGAAAGCAAATGAAGGAGAACAATCACTGAGAATAATTTTCCAGATCAGAAACAGTGGTGGGCTGCTGCCAGTTCAGACCGGTTCGGGAGAACCGGTAGTTCCAACGATCAGCTGGCCCCGCCCACCCTCCCCCGCCCTATCCTGTCCTATATTTCCTTCTTTTTGGCTCATCTGATTCGCGCGGCACAGCTGATTTCCGCACCTCCACTGTTCTACTTACCGGGGCTGCCTTAGAAGGTAAGCAGCTGAGCTTCAAATTGCTGTATTTTGAACGCTGCGCATGAAGTGCGCGCTCACAGAACTGGTTCTCAAACCGGTTGCAGCCCACCACTGATCAGAAGTTAAAGTAGGCCTCAACCCTGCAGAATAATATGCACCCACACAAGCAGAGAAGAGGATGAAGGAAAGAAGGAAAGGATCATTGTGTCTTGGTAAGATGGGACAGAAGGTCTAATAGGCAAAACCACCTCCCACTCATCCTTCACAGTAATTCCAACCAAGATTCTCCCAGAACACCCAAGAGCTGTTACTCATCTTCCTAAGAACCTTTCATAGGCCATGCATCAAAGTAGGTTGCAGTTACTTGATCAATATAAATGTCTCTTCTGACAAATGCTCCCTTTTCCTTTACATTTGTATGGAGGTGGGATATTTTGCCATGTGCCTTGCCATGCAAGATACATTTTTCTCTCTGAAGTAATGTCAGTGAGTAGGAGCCAGGCCAACCTAATCATCTTGCTTCTTAAGGTTGAGTTGTTCTGAGCTATTTTAGCATCACACATGCTGGTTTCTCCTTGAATCCTTCAGCTATTTGCAATCTTTCCATTTCTGGTCTCATCAATTCCCTT
The DNA here is from genome assembly GCA_022577455.1 of Arizona elegans. Classification (NCBI taxonomy): domain Eukaryota; kingdom Metazoa; phylum Chordata; class Lepidosauria; order Squamata; family Colubridae; genus Arizona; species Arizona elegans. The sequence continues at coordinate 15,073,754 of JAKOOJ010000013.1, read as the reverse complement.
TAGTACATATTAACTACAGTTCAGCAAGTTTTCACCTGTCCCACAGGGTTCTTTCGGCATCAGTTTCTTTGTCATCTTATTGATCTATTCTTCTCTCTATCATTTCCCAATGTCTATACTGAATCTGAATTAAAACTTCAACAGTAATGGTATTTGCTGTCTACCTGAAATGCTTTGGTTACTCCCATCCATCCATCCATCCATCCATCCATCCATCCATCCATCCAGTGTTGGGATTCAAGTAATTTAATAACTGGTTCTCTGCCCTAATGATTTTTTTCCAACAAACAGTTTGCCAAACTGCTCAGAAAGTTAACAACCAGTTCTCCCAAAGTGGTGCGATCCCACCACTGCATCCATCCATATTTCCAATTATTTCTTCCTGGCATTACCATTTGCTTGTTTCTTCCATGGCTTTTAGAACATCTTTCTTTTCCTGGGAATAAGCCGGTAGTTGCACCATAACATGTTACTATGGTGAGGCACAGTGTAATTGTTTTGTTTTGTTTTCAAAGTAGAGATTCTTCTAGAAATTTCATTAGCACAAAATGTGAATGAACACTTTACTAGGTAGCAGAAAGTTTTTTTTTTAAAAAAAGAAATCAGCATGAGTTTATTTATTATTTATTTTATTAGTCTATGCCGCCCACTCTCCGAGGACTCTGGGTGGCTTACACCAAAGACAGTATACTAAATGGCATATTGCCCCCAACAATCTGGGTCCTTATTTTACCCACCTTGGAAGGATGAAAGGCTGAGTCAACCTTGAGCTGGTGAGATTTGATCCGCTCATCTGCTGAACTAGCAGTCAGCTGAAGTAGGTGCAGTACTGCACTCTAACCACTCGCCACCTCTGCTCGGTTAGTTCCTATTCTAACCAATATTTGCAATGGTTTCAGGATTAACCTTGGCCCTACTGCTGGCTGGGGAATTCTGGGAATTGAAATCCACACATCTTAAAGTTGCCAAGGTTGAAAAACGCTGTTGTATACGATCAGATATTAGAATATAAGTCAGCATAGTAGCATTTCCAGGTGGAGTTTCATTTAGACTTTGATTGGGTTCAGATAAGCAAGTTTTCAGACTGTGCCTAGAGATGTGGTATAATTAGCATGCACCTAAGGGCCAAGCTTGACATGCCATTAATTCTGTGACTGTAATTAACTCGCTCTGTGCTTCATAATTCGAAGCACAGCTGTATAGAAACCAGCCAGGATTTGTAGAATGTTTTTTTTTCCCCCACAGTTGTGGACTCTAATGCTTCTTCTTCTCTCCCAAACATTATTGACCAACTGAGAAGCTATTAGTGGTAAGAATGGTACTTAACCTCTCATGCAAGATAGCAGCTTGCATGTATGTTCATATAAATTGCAAGAAGCATAAAGGGTGGCAGAGAAGGGTAATGGGAAGAAAGATTAAACTCCCTGCTAAAATACTGCTAGTTTAGGGGGTTTTTTTAATTCCCTTTTTTAAAAAATAAACTTATTTATTTATTTATTTATTTATTTATTTATTTATTTATTTATTGGTTCGATTTATATGCCGCCCTTTTCCGGAGACTCAGGGCGGCTTACAATGCGTTAAGCAATAGCCTTCATACTTTTGTATATACCTACTTAGTAGGGCTTTTGCCCTCCCCCCCAAGCGGTGTTCTATTTTATACAAAGTCAGCTTATTGCCCCCACAATCCGGGTCCTCATTTTACCTACCATGAAAGGATGGAAGGTTGAGTCAACCTTGAGCCTGGTGAGATTTGAACTTGCAGTAATTGCAGGCAGCTGGTGTTACTTAACAGTGCTTTAGTCTGCTGCGCCACCAAGGCTCTTATTAGAAGTTTGAATACAGAGTAAAAACTAACAAGAACTAATAAGTCCCCTTTTTGCAGCTTCTACTTATAATTTAAACACAATATTGTTAAATGGTTTTTTTTAAAAAAAAAATAGATTATCTGTACCTCAATTGAGAGCTTAAAAAATCAGATATTGGCAAATTAGTTATGCCTGTCAATTAATAGTCCCTATTAGTCCAGGGTTTGAATGGTATGAAACCTACTCACAACTTCATTTCTACAAGTGAAGAATACTAGGTTATTCATATTGGGAGTCTACCAGTTAAATGTTGCAGAAACATAATTAGGACTCTCTTGACTTGACTAGTCTATTACCATGGCTATTTTAATATCACATTATTCCCAGGTGACTTCTTGGCTGACCTTTTGGAAAACCATCTGTTTCGTTTATAGGCAGAGTGTCCATGTTTTTGTTTTTAACTTTTTAATCATGCTGTGACATGATGAAGAAAAACTGAATCCAGAAAGGGGTTATTTTCCGAAGGAAAACTGACGGTCAATTATGGAAAAACATCTAGGATGTGGAATAGCTTGTCTATTGTCCACCAAGGAGCCTGGTGGTGCAGTGCTTAGAATGCAGAGTATTGCAAGCAAACTCTGCCCACAGCTTGGAGATCAGTCCTGATCGGGCTCAAGGTTGACTCAGCCTTCCGTCATTCTGAGGTTGGTAAAATGAGGGCCCTGATTGTTGGGAGCAATAGGCTGACATTGTAAACTGCCCAGAGAGTGCTATAAAGCACTATGGGGTGGAGTGCTATTGCTATCTCAGAGGCTTTCTAGGGGCACTGTCCCATTACTTTAGTATAGATATTAGCTGCAAGAATTTCCCTTTTCTTACACCTATAAGAAATGAAAAATGGGAAGAAGTAAAGCAGGAGTGGGAAAGCTTTTCTCCAAAGACTGACTTGGCTTTACCCAAAAACTTTTAGCCCGCCTTCCTTCTTTCTCCCTCTTAAATAGCTACCCATCTCACAGCTATTTGAGACTCTAAGCCAGTGACAGCGAATGTTTTTGGCACCGAGTGCCAAAACCATAACGCGTGCATGCTGGAGCCCAGAAACCCAAAGACCAGCTGGCTGGTGCACATGTGTGCGCGCCCAGCTGAACTTGTGGTTTCTGGTGAACACATGTGTGCCAGGGGTGGGTTCTACTTACCTTTACTACCAGTTTGTAACAGGGCTGTGTATGCATGCATAGAAGCTTCCTGATGATGTCGGGGTTGATGGGCGGAGCCTCCTGCTGGTTTCTTGCGAACCGGTCTGAACCAGGGGCAACCCACCACTGATGGGTGCCAGCCAGCTGGTCTTCAGATTTCCGGTGCTCCGGCATGCATGAGACCAGATGGCCGGTGCAAATGCCCACACCAGAAACTGGAAGAACAGCTGGCAACAGCCCTTGTGCCCACAGGGAGGGCTCTGTGTGCCACTTCTGGCACATGTGCCATAGGTTCACTATCACAGCTCTAAACAATACAATAAAAACCATAATAAAAATCAAGATGTTAAAACAACTACAATTAACAAACATCAACAATATTATTATTAACAAGTTAAGGAGATCACTCATCTCATCAAATCACAATTTCTTTGAAATACCTAGGCCTGTTTGAAGGGATTTATGGAAAGATGTCAAGGGTGGGGCCAATCTCATCTTGGGCAGAAGAGTGATGTTCTACAGGTGGGTGCCACAACAAAAAAGACCCATCTCCTGGGTCCCGCCAGGTGATACTCTTTCATAGATGGAACATACAGCACACCTGTTCTGCCAGATCTAATGGACTGGGCAGGTGTAATTGGGTAGAGGCCTCAGCATTGGGAGGTTCAAATGTACACCCTACTAGCTTTAGTCTATAAACACCCTTGCTTGGAATATCTCCTTGTCTCCTTGCACATTATGCATAAATGCAAAGTCTCCCCAAATTTAATCAATCTTCTTTTTTTTTTATTGAAAAAGTTTTTCAAATACAAATTTTCCCCATTCCCCCCCTCCACCCTAACCCCCCCTCGCCCTCCCCTCCCCCCATGGCTTCTCCAAAATAAAACCCAAGTTAATAACAGATTATATAATACTTTACCATCCTTTTGTACCACCCCCCATATACTAACCCTTTCTTTCTAACAATATTATTATATCCCCCTTATACTATACATTTCAAAAACAACATTCAACTGTAACATAATATAATAAATTCTAATTTAGCAATTTCATCTATTCAACTCAATCTATCCTTCTAACAATATCATTATGTCCCCCTTATACTATACATTTCAAAGCAACATTCAAAGCAACTTTCAGCTGTAAAACTATATAATAAATCCTAATTTAGCAATTTCAACTCATAATCTATCCATTTCCTCCTCCCCCATACATATATCTCTTAATTCAAATCTTTTACGTATATTGATATAACATAACATCCCTTCTCCTAAACTAAACAATCAGTAAACTAACCTATCTCCACCCACTTTCCTACAGGTCTACATACATAATATTTTCAATATCTTTATTCTTCTGCCCATTCCACTAAAAAAAATATATATTTACATATATATATATATATATATATATATATATATATATATATATATATATATATATATATATAATCCTCAATTGACTTTAAGTTTGTAATCCATATGATATCTTCTGTAATGTCTCTCAACTGGATTGTTAATTCCATTAGCCATATTAGGGTAACATCACATCCTAATTCCAACAGTATGTTCGGTATCTTCAATTACCATCTGCCCCCATCAATAGTAAATGTTTTCATATATAAAAAAAACCACCCGAGTGACTTTATATTTATATTCCATATAGTGTCGTCTATAATGTCTTCCATCTGGATTATTAATTCCAACCACCGTGTTGGGGTAACAACCAGATCTTCTGCATGTCCCAATCCCATAGTTCTCTTGCCTTATAGCTCAGCATAAACGTAATCCATTTGTCAAAGAATCCAAAATAGAAAATTCCAATCCACTCAATTTATGGCCATCTTCACATCCCAAAAGTACAGCACTGCAGAGATCTGTCACTCTCCTCAAGATAATATAAACCAATACTTTGCCTCAACTAAATTTCTAAATATTCAATCAACTCTTAAGTAACTGGCATTACACTGTTGTTTGGTCTAAAAAATTTTATTTTTGTAGGACCTGCTTCTTCTTTTCTTAACTTTTTGTGGCTTAAATCTCCATCCTGGTTTCCTTTCTATGAGTTGTATATCAACTGTTTGGTTTCCATGCTGGTCTGTAGCTTGATAAATCATCACATTAGAATCCAAAGCCGCCTCTCTTGTATTTATAGGTAATCCAACTATAGCCTCCAAAGGAGAATCCAGAAGCGGCTCATCCACAAAAGCCTCTGTAACTTGTTGTTTTTCCGTTACCTCCACCTCCATCTGCTTAGCCTGAATTTCAATCTCTTGTTGATTTTGCTTTTCTTTATTCCCCTCGTGTATATACGTGGAGATGTTAAACCCATTTTAAAAACCTTATAGTAAAATTCTTCTGCTTTTTCCACAGTATTTAGTTGATATCATTCTCCTTGATATCTCAATATTATAGCAACTGGGACATCCCACCTGAATGGGATGTTTTGTTTCTTTAGTTCAGTCACCAAAAATCCAAAATCCTTTCTATCTTTTAACATCTTGGGTGGTAGTTCTTTAAATATCCAGATCTTCCTTCCATGCATTTCAAGAGTGGAGTTGAAAGACTTTTGCACAATATCATTTCTTATTTCTTTATCAGTAAAGTAAATCACCACATCTCTAGGCAGCTGCCTTTGCTTTGCCACCCAAGAATTAACTCTGTAGGCCTTATCAATCTTGCAGGATACATCTTCAGGGCTAACCTTTAAAATCCCAGCCAAAACTTCAGCAGACATCTTTCTCAAATCTTGTCTTTTATCTTCCTGTATTCCCCTAATTCTAACCGCAAATTCCATGAGTCTGAATTGCATTATTGTGGTTTCATTTTCAATCCTTTGTTTTATATTATCTACATTGTAAGTCTTATAGTCAACTTCCTTTATTTTTTTAAACTCTATTTCTGAGCTTTTTTCTTGAATCCTTATTAAATCATTTTCAATTCTTTGTATTTTATTATCCAAATTATAAATCTTATCATCAACTTCCTTAGTGTCTATTTTTGAATTTATAATTTCATCCATCTTCAGAATTATTTCTATAAAACTTTTCATATGTTGCTTCAGAATATCATACTTTTGTTGAATCAACTCTTTAATTTCCTGTCTAAAATTTTCAAGATTCAAATTCACAGTCTTATCATGTCTTGCCATCTCCTTCAGTAAAAATTTCTTTAGGTCTATGAAGCCATTCTTCTGAACCTGCAAACTCTCAACTTGTTCATGCAATTTATAAATGGGAGAGCGCCCCCCCCCCATGGCTTGGTTATCTGGCTTTGTCAGTTTTAGCGCCATCCTGCCACACAACAGATTTTTTTTCCTTTTTCCTTTTAAAGAAAAAGACTTCTCTCCAAACAATATCAATAACAAGTCTCTAAGAAGGAAGAAACATGAGATAAGAATTTTTTCTCTTCACTTCTAACCAGCACTTTTGCTAGATACTTTGTAACTTTGTAACTTTGTAACATTATAAGCTATTCAAATGGAAGGACTTTCACTTCCAGCTTTCCTCAAGCCTCAGCCAGTCGCCATTTTAAACTCTCCTTTTTCCTCCTTTCACTCTTCTTTAACTTTAAAATCAGTCTTGGGGTTAGAATACTTGCAGTTTAGGATCCCCGATCCGGATTTCATCCTGCTTATTCAGATGATCTGTTAATTTCATTGATTGGTCCGGTCCCAGCGCCTGGCTCTGCAAAAAGGCAGAGTTCTCCCGAAGCCCGGAGCAGCAGCGAGCTGAATAGGGAGCCTCAACCTTCGTCCCCAAGAGTAAAAAAAAGAACTCTGGGGACTTCGCAGAGGGCTCTACCTGCCCTCACCAGCTCTGTCTCACATTTCCTTTAGGAAATGGAGTTTTTCGAGCTGCCTTTCAGATGTAACGGGCAACGGGGCTGGCGGTCTCAGAGGACCATCTGGCGGCGATGGAAGCCAGACCGGAAGCCTCCAATCTTCTCATCAGAGGTTATTTTAAAACTCTGAGGAAGGAAAAGAGTTCCTACATTTGATTGTGGCCATTCCTCACTGGCCTCAATCCATTCCTCTGTACCCATTTGATGGAAATGGGTACAGGAGAATGGACTGGAGCCAGAGAGGAAGAAAGGAACTTAAGAAATAGAAGTGGAGAAAAAATGGTGGTCTGGCAACTTCCCTTAGGCTGCATTATTTAGTAAACATGCTTTTATGCCACTTCAATCGATATGCCTATAAGCAACCCACCAGCATTGGATGCACAATAATGTATTAATACAATAATCATAAAACTATCCTAGAAGGCTACAATTATCTTAATGTTATAATCATAGAAACCCAGCACCATTTATCATACATCATCTGAGAAGTTCATCGCACCACAGGTATCTCTAAGTAGTCATTACCCTTGAATGCATATTGGAAAAGGCATATTTTCAGCAGCTTTCTGAGCATTGGCAGTGACAGTTTGGGTCTGATTTGTAATGATCAGCTTTTCCACCACCTTTTCAAAAACCTTCCCTAAAAAGAGAAAGTCAAGGACTGCATCTTAATATTATTGTATTTAGAGCATGGACTGGAAGGTCCTCACATCCAAAGTGTTGCATCTTAAGATAATGTGTTGAGAAAAGCTAAACCTGCCCTCTACTCACCTTTCAAATGTTAGGTGGGATGTGATAATATTTGTGCAAAATACAGAGATACCGGCAGCATGGTAATAGAACAATCAACCCATGGAACAGACGTTGCCTTCGGAAGTTGTGGGAGCTTCATCACTGGAGGCTTTCAAGAAGAGATTGGATTGCCATCTATCAGAAATGTAGGGTCTCCTGCCTGGTTGGGGGTTTGGACTAGATGACCTACAACGTCCCTTCCAACTCTGTTAATCTGTTAATAGTTCCATGTAATATAGAAATAATCGTCATGGTGCACATTTTGCCATTATAATAATTAGTGTCTCTCCATACAGTCAAAGCTCAATGTATACAGGTTATCCTGAACTTACAACCACAACTGAGCCTAAAATTTTGGTTGCTGAGTGAAACATTTGTTAAGTGAATTTTGTCCCATTTTATGACCTTTCCGGCCACAGTTGTTAAGTGAATCATTGCAGTGTTTAAGTTAGTAACGCAATGGCTTCCCCATTGACTTTGATTGTCAGAAGGACGTAAAAGATGATCATATGTCCCTGGACACTGTAACCGTCATAAATAGGAGTCAGTTGCCAAGCGTCTGAATTTTGATCACATGACCATGGGGATGCTGCAATGGTTGTAAGTGTGAAAAATGGTTGTACATCGCTTTTTTCAATGCCACTGTAACTTTAAACGGTCACAAAATGAACTATTGTAAGTCAAGGACCACCTGTATTTGTGGTCTGTGAATTGATAAGCTATGAATGAATGTAACTACAAAGAATTCAGCTGCCTTCTTCTCAATTCTGAGATGTTGCTAATACCAGATGTAGCTGTTGGTAAACAGCTTCTTATTAGATTATTTATCGTCTTGCTTTTTTCAAAGCAGGATACCTTCAACTACAGGTCACATCTGATGTACCCAAAAAGTTTGGGATGAGAATAAAAAAAGACCAAAAGAAGACGAGCTATAAGGATGCACTGTGTGGAGGGCAAATGGTTTTACAGTGTGATGGGGAAAGTTTCTGAAATCAAAATTCACACAATATTCAGTGATGTGGTTATTTGTTTGTTTGTTTGTTTGTTTGTTCAACTTGTATGCCGCCTTTCTCCGAAGACTCAAGGTGGCTTACGGGTATTAAGGTATTAATACCAGGTATTAAGACCCTGATAAGGGTGGAAAGACTATTTAAGTAAACAGTGCATTACAAACACGCTGTCACTATTCCAAGAATAGAATAGAATAGAATAGAATAGAATAGAATAGAATAGAATAGAATAGAATAGAATAGAATAGAATAGAATAGAATAGAATAGAATTTTTATTGGCCAATTGTGATTGGACACACAAGGAATTTGTCTTGATGCATACACTCTCAGTGTACATAAAATAAAAGATATGTTCATCAAGAATCATAAGGTACAACACTTAATGATAGTTATAGGTTACAAATAAGCAATCAGGAAACAATATCAATATAAATTGTAAGGATACCAGCAACAAGGTTACAGTCATACAGTCATAAGTGGAAGGAGATGGGTGATGGGAACGATGAGAAGATGAGAAGATTAATAGTAGTGCAGACTTAGTAAATAGTTTGTCAGTGTTGAGGGAATTATTTGTTTAGCAGAGTGATGACGTTCGGGAAAAAACTGTTCTTGTGTCTAGTTGTTCTGGTGTGCAGGGCTCTATAGCGTCGTTTTGAGGGTAGGAGTTGAAACAGTTTATATCCAAGATGCGAGGGGTCTGTAAATATTTTTACAGCCCTCTTTTTGACTCGTGCAGTATACAGGTCCTCAATGGAAGGCAGATTGGTAGCCATTGTTTTTCCTGCAGTTTTAATTATCCTCTGAAGTCAGTGTCTGTCTTGTTGGGTTGCAGAACCAAACCAGACAGTTATAGAGGTGCAGATGACAGACTCAGTCATTCCTCTGTAGAACCGGATCAGCAGATCCTTGGGCAGTTTGAGCTTTCTGAGTTGGCGCAGAAAGAACATTCTTTGTTGTGCTTTTTTGATGACGTTTTTGATGTTAGCATGACCTAAGCTGGCTGCAAATTCTAGAAAGTGTAGGCCCAACCCATGTGAAGATCTCCAGGTTGAGAAAAAGGGAGATTGACCTAGGCTTCAATTTTGCAGCATTGTCTTGAAGGCCCCTTGAAAAGTTTGCATGATAAACCTAAAATAAATGCAACTCCTTAAAAATGTATCAATATGGAGTCCTTGGTGTGCTTTCTGAGCTTGGTTGTTTGCTAGCCGGCATTTCATTACCCAACTAGGGAACATCATCAGTGTTAGTGAGTGTGGAGTTTGTTCCCTGTTTATACAGTATATAGTAGCTTGCCCTGTCAGCATTGGTGGAGGTGTGGTTTCCTTCTTTGTAATTCCTTGATTAGGGTATTATTTTCTGCTTCGTTGTTCCCCTGGTGTTAATCCCTGCTTCTCTGGGTGTTGGCTGCTGAAAAGGATGTGTTTTTGTTTCCTTCTTAGATGTCTATTATCTCTTTTGAATGATATGTAAGTGTGGCTTATCTCTGTGTCTGCTGACATTATATTAATGTAACAATGCTTCAGAACCAATGAACCAAGTAATGAAAATTCATTTTGATGTTTGATGTTGTTATTTGTTGTTATTTTTATTGGAAGTTTACACCCAGAGATCTATTGGATATTCATAACTGAAGATTGATGAAAACCTTGAAAGTATGAAGGGCTGATAAGGACAATGGTTTGACATAAGGGTTCCTGTCTATTACTAGGAGCGTTTAAAAAGCTTAGAGAAATGTTCAGGAACTGCATAAAGTTCTCAGCTCTCAGTTCTCAAATAGCTGCTGTTGTTTCCACCCTGGGGCTTCAGACCATTCCGTTTAATAGCTAAGCAGTTGAACAATGCTTTTTGTTTTCTTTAGGAGAACGTCTGATGGTGTGTTATGCCAGGTATCATATCTTTGATCTCTCCATGTGGATGTTTAAGGTTCTCTTGAATGTAGTTGTATCTCCTTGAGATTAATACTTCATGGCAGTCTCAGCACCCTGCTGTCCTGATTCATACATCAGAAGATGTCATGCTTGGTGCAAGCGTCTTGCCTCAATGGCATTGTGCTGGCAGGATAAATAACCCTTGGCTGGCTCTGCTTGTCCCCCTTTGTTATGCACAAATAATTCAACAAGTGCAGTGGAGATTCCCTCCTAGAACTAGTGATAGAGTAGCATGGATGATAAATGTGGAAGAAAAGGCACAGTAGGAAGGGACTAAGACAGCCTTGATGAGGATAAAATAAGTAACCAAAAGAAGCAAGCTTATGTTCTTGTATTTCTGTATTTTATCCTGTGCCTGTTCACCGCCCTGAGTCCTTCAGGAGTAGGGCGGTATACAAATTTGATAAAACTGAACTAAACTAAACTAAACTTTTCTTTTCTTTTTCTTTTTTCTTTTTGGGAAGGACACAGTGAAAGTTCTTTTGGGGTGCCTTACATAGAAGAAAGCACGTAAAAAATGCAAGTAGAAAAATAGGGACCACCTTTGGTGGGATGGTAACAGCGTTCCATGGGCCGGCCACATGACCACGGAGACATCTTTGGACAGCGCTGGCTCTTCAGCTTTGAAACTGAGATGAGCATCACTCTCTAGAGTCGGAAATGACTAGCACATATGTGCGAGGGAAACCTTTACCTTTACTTTACATGGAACAACAAATGACCACAGTGCTTATCTGCCTTCTTTGTGTTGGTTAATTATGATTAAATATTTCCTCCCTTCCTCCCTCCCTCCCTCCCTCCCAGAAGTAGGGCCATACAACAACTGTGTTGTATTTTAAGCCCTGATAATGAAAAAAGAGTTTTCTTGTAGAAAAGGGAAAAGAGAGCTAAAGAGATCTGGAACTTATTCATTGGAAGCTCTTTTCAAAGCATTTAACACTAACTGAGATGGTAGGAATGATCAAGAGAGATCATACAGCATCACTGCAAAACAAACAAACAAACAACAAACAAGAATTGTGGGTTTTTTTCCTGGTACACAGTTGTGTGACTCCCATGCCACATATATGCCCAATCTTGAAGGGAAAAGCTTGAGAAAAATGTAACTGAAAAATGAAAGCAACAGTGTCTTCTCCATGTAATCTTTCCCTACCCCCATATTTCCTTTCTGTAACAGTCATGCCAATTTTACTTTTTGCTCATATCAGATTTCATAAACCAATAAACCTTAGTCCCCCCTCCCCCTTAATGCAGATGGAAATTGATTTACTGCACTTTCTATCTTACCCACTTCTAAGGATTTGGGTCAGGCAGCCAGAGTTTAAAAAGACAGAAGACAGAAAATCAGAATGTCAAAATAGATGACATATACATAATCTTGAGATGAAAATTTAAGGTTTTCCACATACTGCTGGCTGTTTTGGAATGGCAGCCTGCAGTAAAAATTTGGTGTCCTTGAAAAAGCATTCTCGCTCAGACAAAGATTTCTAGGATGAAGTAAAAGAATAGCTTAAGGGGAGGTCTCTACTGTAGTGGTAAGATATTGGCAATCCATGCAGAATGACCCAAGTGCAGATCCTGGTATCTGCAGGCTGAGTTGGGGTTCCACCCCCTTGTCTGGAATTTGAGAGAGTGGCTGACAGTCACAATAGATGACTGATGAGTTCCAGATTCCACAGCAAACACAGGAATTGATTTTGAAATTCTGTAAGAAAATGTTCCTCAACCTTGGCAACTTGAAGAAGTGTGGACTTCAACTACCAACATTCTGGGAGTTGCCTCTTCACGTTGCCAAGGTTGAGAAATACTGCTATAAGGGATCTATAAATAGAGTAGAGTAGAGTAGAGTAGAATAGAATAGAATAGAATAGAATAGAATAGAATAGAATAGAATAGAATAGAATAGAATTCTTTATTGGCCAAGTGTGATTGGACACACTAGGAATTTGACTTTGGTGTATATGCTCTCAGTGTACATAAGGAGGATAAAATGTATTCATCAAGAATAAAAAGATTGTCAAGGTTACTAATAAGCTAAGAAACAAATAAAACAATATAATTGAAAGATACAAGCAATATGGTTATAGTCATTAAGTGGGAAGAGATAGATACTAGTAAGGAAGAGAAGAAGAATAGTAATATAGTCTTAGTAAATATTTTGACAGTGTTGTGGGAATTAGTTGTTAAGCAGAGTGATGGCATTTGGGAAAAAAACTAGAGTAAAGCACTCCTATTTTCTACACACACATAAATACATGCAGACTTTATCTAATGTAATTATGATGACCACTTTGTATATTACATTGTCATTAAGCCATTTTGTGGAAATACTGCATTGTCTTGATCAATTTGGGGTCACGACCAGCATGGTACAAGCTGCTCTGATGATCATCACACCTCCTAGCCACAAGACCTTCATTTTTTGTGGGGATGATACCTCAGACCAAACCTAGATTCATCTGCTTTTCAGAGATGTACTGTGCCACAGGACTATGGCCCCTCTGCTAACCCTATAGTTTTGTCTGATTATAATGTTTTGTGTGTATGTGTGTGTGTTCTTTGTCAAGCTGAAATTGCAGTGTTGGATAATACGAGCCTCAAACAGTAATTAGTCATTTGTGATTTGTTTTCCAACTCTGTGTTTAAATTATTAAAATTGTGTGATGAGATACAGCATGTATCCATGATACTACATACAAATTACTGGAATTAAGGAGAAACTTCCTAACAGTGAGGACAATCAACCAGTGGAACAGCTTGCCTTCAGAAATCGTGGGTGCTCCATCACTGGAGGTTTTTAAGAAGAGTCTAAAGGTAAAATAACGGTTCCCCTGCACATGCATGCTAGTTGTTTCTGGCTCTAGGGGGCAGTGCTCATCTCTGTTTCAAAACCGAAGAGCCAGCACTGTCTGAAAACGTCTCCGTGATCATGTGGACGGCATGATTCGATGCCGAAAGTGCATGGAACGCTGTTACCTTCCCACCAAAGGTGGTCCCTATTTTTCTACTTGCATTTTTTTATGTGCTTTCAAACTGCTAGGTTGGAAGAATCTGGGACAAGTAACGGGAGCTCACTCTGTTACGTGGCTCTAGGGATTCGAACCGCTGAACTGCCAAACTTTCGATTGAGAAGCTCAGCATCTTAGCCACTGAGCTACCCCATCCCCTAAGAAGAGTCTAGACCAGGGGTCAGCAACCTGCAGCTTTGGAGCTGCATGTGGCTCTTTCACCCCTCTGCTGTGGTTCCCTGTCAGTCAAACTATGCGTCACAACTGCCAATGTGCGACACCCACCGGCACACAATTTATTGAGCTTTTCAACCCCCGGTAGGCCAACCATGAATAAATCCAAGAAAAGAAAAGTTTCAGAAGGAAATAGAACATTTAATTCAAGAACCTTGATAGTACAGTGGTATACGCACCCTGTTATTAACACAGCTGCCTGCAATTTCTGCTGGTTCGAATCTCTCCAAGGCTCAGGGTTGACTCAGCCTTCCATCCTTTCTAAGGTAGGTGAAATGAGGACCCAGTTTGTGGGGGCAATAAGCTGGCTTTGTATAAAATATACAAAAGGATGAAGGCTATTGCTTAACGCATTGTAAGCCGCCCTGAGTCTCCGGAGAAGGGCGGCATATAAATCAAATTAAAAAAAAACAAAAAACAAACAAACAAACTATATATGCTAGTTTTGTGGCCGCTCAAGAAATAGTCAGGCACAGGAAGGGTTTTGTGGCCGGTGTTTTCTTTTCTGTGGGAAACAGGTCCAAATGGCTCTTTGAGTGTTTAAGGTTGTAGAACCCTGGTCTAGACAGTCATTTATCTGAGATTGTATAGGTTCTCTGCTTGAGCAGGGAGTTGGACTAGAAGACCTCCAAGGTCCCTTCCAGTTCTATTCTGATCGATTGGATGAAAATCTTGGTTTGGGGATGAATATAATCTGCCTAATTCTTTTGAGGTGCTAATTTTTCTTTATGGAAATAATCCTATGGGAGAAAGGGAATATCATGTGGAAAGAACATTCAGCTCCGACCCAAGGAAACCATCCAAACAAAGGCAATGAGAGGGAATTAAAATGTTCCTCTGAGCACCTTAAGTGTGCTTAATGGATGTGCCCCCTCTTGCCACTGTTCTCAAGGGTTGTAAAAGGCACGGCTATAAAACTCTCTCTGAGCAACACATTCCCAAGCAAACACAAGAAGTTTAGATAAATGGAAGTATTGCAGAGGAAGCCATGTAAATGAAGAAGTTTTGCATATAGCAGCATGTGGGAAACCCCTGTCCCTCCTTCTTTGGACCCAAAGTTCAGATCCTCAGATTTTGCCTCCCTTCTTCTGGCTGCTCTTTTCTCATCCTTTAATTTCCATATTACCTTCTCTTTGTTTATAAAATGGCTCTCGCTGGTGTGTGAATCAGGGTGCCTCACCTCATCAGCTTCAGCTCTCACAATTGCCATGCTGGGAATATAAGGTAAAGGTAAAGGTTCCCCTCGCACATACGTGCTAGTCGTTCCCAACTCTAGGGGGCGGTGCTCATCTCCGTTTCAAAGCCGAAGAGCCAGCGCTGTCCGATGATGTCTTCCTGGTCATGTGGCCGGCATGACTCAATGCCAAAGGCGCACGGAACACTGTTACCTTCCCACCAAAGGTGGTTCCCTATTTTTCTACTTGCATTTTTACCTGCTTTTGAACTGCTAGGTTGACAGAAGCTGGGACAAGTAACGGGAGCTCATCCTGTTATGCGGCACTAGGGATTCAAACCGCTGAACTGCCGACCTTTCGATCGACAAGCACAGTGTCTTAGCCACTGAGCCACCATGTCCCTTAAGGAATATAAGAAGCTGCCTTAAATCAGACCTCTGGTTCATCTTTAATTTTGTCCAAACCAGGGATGCGGAGTCTATGACTTTATGTTTTCTTTTGCTACAGTTGTACTACTTCTATTTGCAGGTCTTTGTGATTTTCTCCAGTTCTTTCTCTTCTCTTTTGCTCTCTGTAGGAACTGCTACAGCCACTATCCAGATTTTTTTTTTTGTCTTCTTCATTTGTTTGTTTGTTCATTCATTATTTGTTTGTTTGCTTGCTTGCTAGTTTATTTAAATTCATTGGCTGCCCATTGTTCCAAAGGGTAACTCTGGCTATTATTTATTGGCATTGGTCGCGTTGGTGGATGATCTCTGGAGGGCTCGGGACAGAGGTTGTTCCTCTGTCCTGGTCCTATTAGATCTCTCAGCGGCTTTTGATACCATCGACTATGGTATCATGCTGCACCGGTTGGAAGAGTTGGGGGTGGGAGGCACCGTATTACGGTGGTTCTCCTCCTTTCTCTCCGACCGGTCACAGTCTGTGTTGACAGGGGGGCAGAGGTCGACCCCGAGGCCCCTTATATGTGGGGTACCACAAGGATCGGTCCTCTCGCCCCTTCTGTTCAACATTTATGTGAAGCCGCTGGGCGAGATCATCCGTGGTTTCGGGGTGGAGTACCATCAGTACGCTGACGACACCCAGCTGTACATCTCCACCCCAGACCACCCCAACGATGCCCTTGAAGTGATGTCCCGGTGCCTGGAGGCCGTACGGATCTGGATGGGGAGAAACAGGCTCAGGCTCAACCCATCCAAGACTGTGTGGCTGTGGTTTCCGACGTCCCGATATAGTCAGCTGGTGCCATCGCTGACTATTGGGGGCGAAGCACTGGCCCCCACGGAGAGGGTTCGCAACTTGGGTGTCCTCCTGGATTCACGGCTGTCTTTAGAAGAACACTTGACGTCCGTGACCGGGAGGATTTTTCATCAGGTCCGCCTGATTCGCCAGTTGCGTCCCTTTCTGGATCGGGACTCGTTACGCACGGTCACTCATGCCCTCGTCACCTCCCGTCTGGACTATTGTAACGCTCTCTACATGGGGCTCCCCTTGAGGAGCACTCGGAGGCTCCAACTGGCGCAGAGTGCGGCCGCGTGGGTGGTGATGGGAGCGACGTGGCGCTCCCATGTAATGCCTCTCCTGCATGAGCTGCACTGGCTCCCGGTGGTCTTCCAAGTGTGCTTCAAGGTTTTGGTTATCACCTTCAGAGCGCTCCATGGCTTAGGACCTGGCTATTTACGGGACTGCCTGCTGCCACCAATAGCCTCCCACCGACCAGTACGCTCCCATAGAGAGGGGCTCCTCCGGGTGCCGTCGGCCAAACAATGTCGACTGGCGGCCCCCAGGGGGAGAGCCTTCTCTGTGGGGGCACCTACGATCTGGATCGAGCTCCCCCTGGAGATACGGAGAATTCCGGATCTGCGTACCTTCCATCGCGCGCTTAAGACGTTCTTATTCCATCAAGCTGGCCTGACCTAAACTTTTCCTCTTTTAAAATGGAATTTTAAATTTTAAATTTGGTTTTAAATTTATTGGGGTTTTAAAATGTTTCAGCCAAATTTATTTAATTAGTTTTATCTCCATTTTAAATTTTGTATCTATATGTTTTATTTTATGGCTGTTCACCGCCCTGAGTCCTTCGGGAGTAGGGCGGTATACAAATTTAATAAAATGAAAATGAAAATGAAATTGTGTTTTGAGTTGTTTTTGTACCAACTCTGGTTGTTTTTGTTTGCATTTCTTCTAAATAAACTGATGGGAATCTTTCTGGATTATGGCAAGGTATAAATAAATAAATGGAAGAGAGTGGGAAAATTTGGTGCAAATTTCTCTTCTGTAATTGGACTATACCGCTAAGTAAATGAAGAACTTTTTTGTAGAAAGGCTTCATATTCATAAATGCTTTTATCTTCTTTCTTTATGGTGTTTAAAGGAGTTGTGAAAGTAATTTATCCTAATGATGCTAAAATGCATCATACTCAGATTCTTATTATATATCTATTTTATGCTGCAAGAAACAAAGCTCAAAATCTCACCATTCAGTTTATTTTTGAACTTTGGGCAAGAAGGTCATCAGTACATGGAAGAAAATCTTTAAATCTTTTTACTATATGATCATGAGCTGGAAATGTGCAGATCAATGTGTTTCTTATCAGTAACAAGTTTGTACAGGTTAATTCATAAATTCTTCCTTTTGTATTTTGTATTTTTGTGCTGGAACGTTAAGAAACTGTTGATCCATGATCGTTCATTAGCCAATGGGTATTATTTCAAGAGATCAAAAAGATTAACCTCTTCTGCCTTTGTGTTTTTCCATCTTAATCTCTATATTGTATGTAAACATCATCTTAAATTCTGTCACTACTCTTAGCAGCTAGAAAGAAGTTAGGTAATTGCCAGTCTACTGATATGTGTAGGCCAACATTATAAACTATGATTGTTAGAAATTCTTCAGGGTCTGCAAAAGAAGCTTTCCTCATCACCTCATCTGAACCTTTTAAAGTGGATATATCATGGATTAAGCCTGGGACATTTTGTATGTAATCAAGTGTACTACCACGAAATTGTAGCATTCACCACAACATGGTTGGTGATACCAGAAGTAGCTTTTTTATTGCCCATTAAAATAGTAGTGATTCATCCATGCAAAATTCCTCAGTTTAATGCTGAGCCTTTTGCCCCTGTGCTAATCATCTCCACCAGCCTTACATGAGATCCTCCTATGGAAGGGTGTCAAACAGAGCTGGTTTGATGGTTGGCACCAAGCTAGAAAACAAGAAGCCATGAGTTTGGTTCTGCCTTAGATACAAAGCCAACTGAATGACATTGGACTAGTTTGTCTCAGCTCTAGTATTTCTCAGCAAGGACAAGCTACTTCTGAAAACATTGCCAAGAAAACTGCATAAATTTCTCCTGGCAGTTTCCAGGAGTCAAGACTGATTTGAAGATACTTTTTTAAAAAAAGTATGTGTGTGTGTATATATATATAAAACCAATTTGAAGATGGTAATAAGAGCAATGTCATTAGAAATAAGCACCTTTTCCTTTCAAGCTCTTCTTCCATTCACTGACTTCTGGGGACAAGTTTCAATTTTTAAACTTTTGCTGCAATAGTTTAGAATATTAGGAATCACGGTTCACCACCATCTGTTATTTTATTTTTTCTATTGTGGCATTTATAATCATTACCCACATTAATTATTTCTGCACTAAAGTCCTTTCTCATTTGAGGACCCTGTGATTTCGAAGAAAGATGGATATTAAATATGCCACACATCAGCACGAGGTAGGTTCCATTACACCATGCTATTAAGTTTCAAGGCTGTAGACCTAGCGCAGAAAACAACTTTGCTATTTTGCAATCACAGCCAAGCCTTTGAGCGTTGTGGCTTAGAATAAGAAATACAGATGATGACAGGAACTGATTTCTTATTAGGAAGCTAAGCGAGCATTTGCATAAATCAAAAGGGCGCTGGGAGCATCCTTCAGTGCCAAGCATTGCCCAGGCAGATGTCTGGGGCTGTTGGAGCACAGAATTGGACGGTCAAACATGCCCCCTACATTTCAACAGGAGGAAAGCCTTTATCTTACACAAATGTTTTGCTTATAAATAGGTCGTGCCTAAGCACTTGAGCTTCATTTTTTTTTAGAAATCAGCCGTTGTGCAGGGAGATGGTGCCAGTAAAGGAACTTGTAGCAGACGAGGTCCTAGGCATCGGATAAGCATGAGGGGATGCAGCGCGAATCCTTTCATTTTCAGATTCCCCCTTGAAATAAGCAAATGTTCATACATGAGTTCTACATTGTCTCTCAACAAAGATAAACAAAAATGCCTGAAAAGCTGTCGATCTTAGATCGGGGCAGAACTTCTAAATGATTCCTGATAATTCTCACTAAAGGGGATGAGGAAACGCAATGGCAGTACTCATTTTTTTTTTAATCTTTACTTTAAGCCCAGTTTGAGGGGAATGCAGCATATCCAGTCCCTACCCGGGCTGCTTATTTCCCCATCCATTTTATTTCTCTGGTCAATTAATTGAAATGGGGGGTTTCTCTTTCCTACATCGCTGCTCCTTTCCCCCACCCCAGTTTTCTTTTTGATTGGCAAGGCAGCTGGTATGCCCAACCTGTGGTTCCCCGCGCAGCTGTGCTGTGACTTGCTTGTCGCCATTAAAAGCCTTTTCATCTCTGTTCAGAGCCATTTCTGGTGATCATTTCTCCCTTTCCGATTAAACTGGTAGTTTCATGTGGCCATTTAGCTGTCAGCAGTCCTGAGTGGCATCTTTGCATTTTTAAAATGTAAGTAGGCCTAGGAGAGAATGCTAGGCAGCTGCCTGACCAACAGATCATCCCGAGTGTTTTCCCAGCTGATCGCCGTGTGTACTCTGGGAAGCGAGCGTGACAGATTTTATATCTTGCATTGGGGGGAAACAGAAAGGCTGCCTTTTTTTATTATTATTATTCCACAGGACAAATGCTTCTAAACAGAAGGAGAGCAGGCATTTTACTCCTTGTTAAGTGTAAGTGATGTGGGTTTGCAGGGTAAGTGAGGGGGATGTTGAAAAATCTCCTTTAAGCTGTGCTCAAGTCTTGCCAATGTCGTTGATGTATTCAGGCAGTTTTAATTGGAAAAGTGCAGAATGTCTATGGAGATTCTCAGCCATCCAGGTCAGCCTTGTCCCAAAAGTGTTTTTTTTTAAGGCAACTGGACTTTCTGGTTGCAAGGAACAAAGTCCAGGTGCCTATTAAAAAAAGCAATGTAAGGTCCCAAAATGTACTTGAGTCACCAGAATGCCAAAGAGAGACTCAAGACGAGGCTTGTACAAAGAAGCAGATTTCATTTATGGCCAAATACTGGGTGGGACTATATCCAGAACATACAGATACAATGCATGTGAGGAAATAGCCACACCTTGGGGAAGGTATGGCGTCCTTTTATACCCTCAGAGACATCAGCTTAGTACCCAATTCTGGTCCCCTGGCTCACCCCTTCCTTTGGCAGTACAGCAAGGAAGGGGGGTGGGTGGGTGCTTAGCAACCCTGCTTCTTGAGATATCCACCAGGTGTAGAGTGGTACAGAAAAACAAGATACCACAGAGGTGAGATCACTGGTAGAAGCAAATTGCAGAAGCCATTCTAATTCTTAGCAAAGCAATTTCTTCTTCTTCTTCTTCTTCTTCTTCTTCTTCTTCTTCTTCTTCTTCTTCTTCTTCTTCTTCTTCTCCTTCTCCTTCTCCTTCTCCTTCTCCTTCTCCTTCTCCTTCTTCTTCTTCTTCTTCCTCTTCTTCCCCCTCCTCCTCCTCCCCCCTCCTCCTCCTCCTCCTCCTCCTCTTCCTCTTCCTCTTCCTCTTCCTCTTCCTCTTCCTCTTCCTCTTCCTCTTCTTCTTCTTCTTCTTCTTCTTCTTCTTCTTCTTCTTCTTCTTCTTCTTCTTCTTCTTCTTCTCCTGCCATATCCTTCATTGGACGTTGGTGATCATGTTGGCAATCCTATTTTTGTCAGCAGCCATATGAAAAAGTGGTGCTGAGTTTTGTCCAAACCAAGTCCCTTAGGTTTTGAAGCCATGATGCTCTTCTTCTGCCTGGACCTCATTTGCCTTCAATTTTTCCCTAGAGGATTAAGTGAAGGATGCCATATTTTTCTGGGTGTCACATCACATGTCCAAAATATTCTAACTTTTGCTTTTTTTACAATTCTTACAATTAAAGCAATTCTTACAGAAGCAAAACAGCAAGTCAAACCAATTCTACTGACTCTACTCTTACGTCCCACTAATTTTACCTATTCTATTATTATTATGATGCCCCTTCAGCACCTTTGGGACAAAAGTGCAGAGGTGGTTTGCTATTGTTTTCTTTCAAGGTTTTCCTTTTCAATGTGCTTGTCACTTTATGGTAGTCTCCCAGGTAAACACTCACGCCTTCCCTTACTTGATTTCCAGCCAGGCAGGGCTAACCAGAAATATCATTAGGTTTTAACTTAGGGTTAGATACCCGGAAGGTCTTTTGCCTTTTTGCCAAAAGAGAGAGGTCTTTTAATCTCCAGCACTGCAACACCTTTGCTCTTTTTCAGCCTTGATGTCAAACATCACTAATGTGGCAATACTACATTCAAGAAAGGGTTGTTATCATAGGGATGAATGAAATGCAATGGGTGTTAGAAAACATACAATAATGGCATTTACTTTTAAGTTACAA
Organism: Arizona elegans; assembly: GCA_022577455.1. NCBI lineage: Eukaryota > Metazoa > Chordata > Lepidosauria > Squamata > Colubridae > Arizona > Arizona elegans. The sequence continues at coordinate 15,052,124 of JAKOOJ010000013.1, read as the reverse complement.
CTACTCCTTGACTTAAAACCATTGATATAGCTACGGTTCAAAATTACAGTGATACTGAAAAAAATGTGACTTATGACTAGTGGTGGGTTTCAAATTTTTTTACTACCGGTTCTGTGGCAGTGGCTTGGTGGGCGTAGTATGGCTTGGTGGGTGTGGCTTGGTGGGCGTAGTATGGCTTGGTGGGTGTGGCTTGGTGGGCGTAGTATGGCTTGGTGGGTGTGGCTTGGTGGGCGTAGTATGGCTTGGTGGGTGTGGCTTGGTGGGCGTAGTATGGCTTGGTGGGTGTGGCTTGGTGGGCGTAGTATGGCTTGGTGGGTGTGGCTTGGTGGGCGTAGTATGGCTTGGTGGGTGTGGCTTGGTGGGCGTAGTATGGCTTGGTGGGTGTGGCTTGGTGGGCATAGTATGGCTTGGTGGGTGTGGCTTGGTGGGCGTAGTATGGCTTGGTGGGTGTGGCTTGGTGGGCGTAGTATGGCTTGGTGGGTGTGGCTTGGTGGGCGTAGTATGGCTTGGTGGGTGTGGCTTGGTGGGCGTAGTATGGCTTGGTGGGTGTGGCTTGGTGGGCGTAGTATGGCTTGGTGGGTGTGGCTTGGTGGGCGTAGTATGGCTTGGTGGGTGTGGCTTGGTGGGCGTAGTATGGCTTGGTGGGTGTGGCTTGGTGGGCGTAGTATGGCTTGGTGGGTGTGGCTTGGTGGGCGTAGTATGGCTTGGTGGGTGTGGCTTGGTGGGCGTAGTATGGCTTGGTGGGTGTGGCTTGGTGGGCGTAGTATGGCTTGGTGGGTGTGGCTTGGTGGGCGTAGTATGGCTTGGTGGGTGTGGCTTGGTGGGCGTAGTATGGCTTGGTGGGTGTGGCTTGGTGGGCGTAGTATGGCTTGGTGGGTGTGGCTTGGTGGGCATAGTATGGCTTGGTGGGTGTGGCTTGGTGGGCGTAGTATGGCTTGGTGGGTGTGGCTTGGTGGGCGTAGTATGGCTTGGTGGGTGTGGCTTGGTGGGCGTAGTATGGCTTGGTGGGTGTGGCTTGGTGGGCGTAGTATGGCTTGGTGGGTGTGGCTTGGTGGGCGTAGTATGGCTTGGTGGGTGTGGCTTGGTGGGCGTAGTATGGCTTGGTGGGTGTGGCTTGGTGGGCGTAGTATGGCTTGGTGGGTGTGGCTTGGTGGGCGTAGTATGGCTTGGTGGGTGTGGCTTGGTGGGCGTAGTATGGCTTGGTGGGTGTGGCTTGGTGGGCGTAGTATGGCTTGGTGGGTGTGGCTTGGTGGGCGTAGTATGGCTTGGTGGGTGTGGCTTGGTGGGCGTAGTATGGCTTGGTGGGTGTGGCTTGGTGGGCGTAGTATGGCTTGGTGGGTGTGGCTTGGTGGGCGTAGTATGGCTTGGTGGGTGTGGCTTGGTGGGCGTAGTATGGCTTGGTGGGTGTGGCTTGGTGGGCGTAGTATGGCTTGGTGGGTGTGGCTTGGTGGGCGTAGTATGGCTTGGTGGGTGTGGCTTGGTGGGCGTAGTATGGCTTGGTGGGTGTGGCTTGGTGGGCGTAGTATGGCTTGGTGGGTGTGGCTTGGTGGGCGTAGTATGGCTTGGTGGGTGTGGCTTGGTGGGCGTAGTATGGCTTGGTGGGTGTGGCTTGGTGGGCGTAGTATGGCTTGGTGGGTGTGGCTTGGTGGGCGTAGTATGGCTTGGTGGGTGTGGCTTGGTGGGCGTAGTATGGCTTGGTGGGTGTGGCTTGGTGGGCGTAGTATGGCTTGGTGGGTGTGGCTTGGTGGGCATGGCAGGGGAAGGATACTGTAAAATCTCCATTTCCTCCCGATCAGCTGGGACTTGGTAGGCAGAGAATAGATGGGGGCACAGCCAGTCAGCATTTTTACCACCGGTTTTCCAAACTACTCAAAATTTCCAGTACCGGTTTTCCAGAACTGGTCAAAACCTGCTGAAACCCACCTCTGCTTACAACCCAATCCTCACACTTACAACTGTTGCTGCATCCCCATGGGCATACAGCAATGGAATCCCATCCCTAATGGAAATTCTGATCAAAATTCAGGCGCTTGGCAACTGACATGTATTTATGACAGTTGCAGCATCCCAAGTCATGTGATTGTCATTTCTGATCTTCCCCAGCCAGCTTCCAAGAAGCAAAGCCAATGTGGGAAGCTGGATTCACTTAATGACCACTGCAGGGATTTGCCCAACAACCCTAGCAAAAAAGCTCATAAAATAGGCTGTGTCTCAACTACTGTCTTGCGTAGCAATGGAAATTCTGGTCCTAATTGTAGTCATACATTGAGGACTGCCTGAACTATCCTGGCCAATGAAATGGTCAAGCAATTGGTCTACTGTGTATTGGGACATTCCCAACATTGTGGGATATACATTTTCTTTGCAAAACTAGTAAAGAGTTTACTTTGTTGATGGAATATTGGGAGATTAATTCATACTTAATGTGGATTTCTTGTATTGAGTTTTGCAACATAACTCAAAGAAGAATGGATCGGTTTAGCCTGCCCCCCTTTCTTCTGTAATCCCAATCCATTAAATGAGATTTTTGTTAATTGGGAATTAATTTTTTAAAACACTTTTAACATACAGCATTACTTTTAAAATGTTAATGAATACTTCTGACCTAAATAGCCCTTGTAAGGGTTTCATATCTATGTCATGCTCCTTGAATAGATGCTATTTCAAAAGAGTAGATACACTTATTGCATAATTGACATATTTCTGCAATATTCTGACTTTTCATTTTCTAAGGAACGTTATGTGCAGTGCTCATAATGATACAGTAGATATGAAAGGAATTGTGAATTCTTTTTATAGAACTTTTGGGTTTATTTAAACGATCTCAATTTTTAATGTAGCTTTATGGAATGAAGCTTTGTCTGTTTTCCATAATATTTCTTTTATCCTGTTCTTTCTTTAAAATATTTCTGGACAATGTACTCAGTTCTCCAATTACATATAAGCAATAAATGCTGTGGGAATGAGATAGATATTTTTGGCAGAAGGTAATTCGCCCAAAGTCACTTAGTGAAGCATAATTGATTGACTGTTTATGTGCCATTAAATCATTGTTGATTCTTAGTGACCACACAGATTTTCTCCAGGACAGTCTGTCCCTTACCTGGTCCTTTAGATCTTCCCATGGTGCTTCAATCACCACTGTACCTGTGTATGTCCCCCTTGTTTCTAGTCATCCTTTTTTCTTTCCTTCCATCTTTCCCAATAATAATAGCAATAGCACTTAAACTTATATACTGCTTCACAGGGCTTTACAGCCCTCTCTAAGCAGTTTACAGAGTCAGCATCTTTGCCCCCAACAATGTGGGTCCTCATTTTACCGACCTCAAAAAGATGGAAGGCTGAGTCAACCTTGAGCCTGGTGAGATTCGAACTGCCAAATTGTAGTAAGCTGGCAGTCAGCAGTAACTGCCAAATTACAAAAGTAGCCTGCAGTACTGCATTCTAACCACTGCACCACCGCAGCTCAGAGCCTTCTCTAAAGAGCTAAACATTGGAGCCTTCTCTAATGAATTAAGTCTTCACATAATCCAAATAGGAGGATTAATTAAACCTGGTCATTTGTGCTTCAAGTGAGAACTTTGATTTATTTGCTAATGCCAAGTCATGGCAGCTCAATGGTTAGAATGCAGTACTGCAAGTTAACTTACTGCTTACTCCAGGAGTTCGATTCTAACCAGCTCAAGGTTGACTCAGCCTTCCATGAGTCTAAGTGTTATTGATGTTGCTATTGGTAATGTGTTTGTTTTCTCAGCAGTTCTCGGTATTCACAGGAGTTTTCTCTAACACCAAAGTTCAAAAGTGTGAATGCTCACTTCTTCAAAATTATTTTGCTTGCATAGTGAGCTGAAAGGGTGAGTGAGAATTTGGAGCAAAGGTTTCCTGGTCCTAATCCAACACACTAACCAGGTTTAGAGGATTTCAAATGCAAAAAAAAAAAAAAAAAAGTGGTAAAAATGTAATTACTCTTTGTAGCCATCATCTGTTTATTTAGGTTTTTGCAACTCAGATGCAGTATTTTAACCACTGTATAACTTACTTCCAAGTTAAAGAATTGCAGTCTCAGAAAATTTGGATTATTTGGATCCAAAACCAGAACCATTCTTTCAGCCACCACGGGAAAGAAAATAAAGATACAGCATTTCACATCTCTGCTCTTCTGTCAGAACCTTGAGATCATTCCCATCCAGGGGTGAGCTGCTGGAGGTTCGCAGGGGTTCAGGAGAACCTCTAGCTAAGATTCTGTGCAGTTTGGAGAACGCCCAAATCCCACTCCTGGATGGCCCTGCCTACCCCACCCCTCTCCTCCCATCCCATCCCAGGAGTCCCCACGCGGCCTGTTTCCAGCCTCCAGAGGGCCTCCGGAACCTGGGGAGGCTGTTTTCGCCCTCCCAGTGGCTCAAGAAAAGCCTCCAGAGCCTGGGAAGGGCAAAAACACCCCCCTACCATGGTGCAAGAGGCTGACTAGACCATGCCCACTGTGGCCATGCCCACCCAGCAACCGGGCAGACAACCTCTTGCTAAAATTTTTGAAGCCCATCTTTGCTCCCATCTCAAACTTCTCCTTAGCTTTATCAAGGACACTTGCCAACTAACAGCAAGATGTGGTTACCTTGCCTCACTTATTTCAGACCACATTTTCTTCTTCTTCCTGACCCATTTTCTCTTGATCAAAACAAAAGACAATCCAAAATGGGCATTAGTAGTTTAACAAATCTCTTTCTTTAGATATCAATTACAATAACTGAATAGGAACCAGCAGCAGTCAAATCTATACAGTAGGTTCTTCAGTTGTTACACCAGAATTCAACAAATGAATCTGTTGTGTAGATTTAGGTATATCACATTCCCAGTGTTATGCTCTCCCTCTACTACCAAAATGGTTTCCTAAATGTTCTGCTCCATGGAGCAATTATATTTGGAGTCACTCAAGCAGCTAATGAATAGGAGACGAAAAGTTGTATTAAGCCTGCAGAGATCCATCAGTGGCAATAGCTATTGTCTATTAATTAAATGCTAATTAATTATTAAAGGGGCACTTATTGAGGTTTAACTGCTCTATGGTATTTTTTTTTTTTTAAAAGAAAAATAAGTAGTCTTTGACAGGTATTAAACTTCAATAATTAGATTCTTCACAACTGGCATTTTGTTTGACTTGGCATAACTTTCTTATTAAATGTAAATCAAACCTTTAATTGAGACACTTAATTCTAACCAAATGAACTGGGAGTTCTGGATCTGTAGGAGGAACAGAGCCAGCTATGTCACTACATTAGCAGAGATGGGAAGAGAGGTCTCCTAAGAGAGGCAATGGTTGGTTATTCAAGGCGAGGGCTGTTTAAAGCAGTATTTCCCCAAGCTCCTTATATGCACTCAAGTTAACTGGAGCTGTAAGGACTTATTCTTTTCTCATTAGGAAATTTGTGGCAAGTTCCATTTAATGATATTGAACTTGCTTGATGATTTCCATCACAATCTTTTACATTCTGAGAGCTGAAATTGACTTGCATACCCACAAGGGCAGATGCTGCTCAGTTCTTCCAGGTCCTATATAAGAAACTTTGGAACCGTGAGTTCTATAGACCAAGGTCACAATTTAACCATCGCCAAATAGGACATGAGACTTTAGTTCGTATGGGTTCCGTCACACAACTGGAATGTAACCTGAAGTCAGTGGTGAAATCCTCCACAGTTTGCCACCGGTTCGCTGCCTGTTTAGGTTTAGGTTTAGGTTTTATTGAATTTGTATACCGCCCTACTCCCGAAGGACTCAGGGCGGTGAACAGGCACAGGATAAAATACAGAAATACAAAAGTTAAAAACAATTTAAAACCAAATTAATTAATTTGGCCCACGACAATTTAAAATCCCAATAAATTTAAAACAAATTAAAATTCCAATTTAAAATTTAAAAGAAAGGGGAGAAAAAATTAGGCCAGGCCGGCTTGCTGGAATAAGAGGGTCTTAAGAGCACGGTGGAAGGTGTGCAGATCCGGGATCCTCCGTATCTCCGGGGGGAGCTCGTTCCAGATAGTGGGAGCCCCCACAGAGAAAGCCCTCCCCCTGGGGGCCGCCAGTCGACACTGCTTGGCTGACGGCACCCGGAGGAACCCCTCTCTATGAGAGCGTACCGGCCGGTGGGAGGCTATTTGTGGTTGTAAGCGGTCCCATAAATAACCAGGTCCTAAGCCTGTGCATGCGTGGTGTCCACCAAATGCACGCTGCGTGTGAAAAAAGGAGGTTTAAGAAGATAAGTAGAACAGTGAGGGGGGGAAAGCAGGATTTCCTGCTTTCAAGAGAATATAAATCATGCAGCACAGATGATCATTGGAAATACAGGTTCGGATGAACTGGTAGCTTTTTTTTAACTACCGGTTTGCCAAAATCGTTAGCTTTTTTTTACTACTGTTTCACCTGAACCGGTGTGAACCAGTAGCATTTCACCTCTGCCTTGAAGTCCCAGGAAGGGAAGGGCTCTTTTCCAGAGGGCAAAGAGGCAATAGAGCTTGGAATATCTGGTAGGCAGGAAGATGGTTAAGGTGAACCGTCCTTAGCAATTCACAGAGTATACCTGCAGTTATGCAGATAGTTGCTTTAGTCTGGCAAGAGTCTATTTGTAAATGAACAGCAGTAAAGAACTATTCTGAAGTAACTGTTCTTACAGTTCTTTACAGGGGTGAAATCTAAAATTTGTTACTACCGGTTCTGTGGGTGTGACTTGGTGGGGAGGGGGGTAATGTGACTGGGTGGACGTGGCCAACTTTTTTTTTTTTACTTTTAAAAGCATTTTTTCTACAACCTCTTCAGCCAAAATGCTTTTAAAGCCACTGACGATCCCAGCTGAGCTGCACAATCAGAGGCTGTTATTTTTTTACTTTTAAAAGCATTTTTTTCGGCCGAAGAGGTTGTAGAAAATATGCTTTTAGAAGTAAAAAAATAACAGCCTCTGATGATTGCGTGGCTCAGCGGGGGATGGGGGGCAGGAATTTTTGCTACTGGTTCTCCAAACCACCCGCCACCATCGCTACCAGATTGGGCGATTCGGTCCGAACTGGGAGCATTTCACCCCTGGTTCTTCAAGCCTGACTATAATAGAGTTACTGGATCTTACTACAATCACTACATGGCAGCAAAAAGCTCTAATTCTTTGTTACCATCTAGTGGTCATTGGGATTTTTGAACCCTGCATATTCTACTCCTACATCCTGTGAAAGAGGAAGAGAAGGCAAAAAAAATCGACAATTGTCCAGTTGATGAAGCTGAACTAATAAATAGCATTTCGGCATGTAGGTGTGACACTGTTTGTATTCTCTTCCTAATCCCTGTGTGCCTCTCTAGCCCACCTATGACTGCCACCATTAGCCTAGCAGTGCCAGAGTTTGTTTGGCACTGTAATAGCAATAGCACTTATATACCGCTTTATAGTGCTTTACATCCCTCTCTAAGCTGTTTACAGAGTCCGCATATTTCCCCCAACAATTTAGGTCCTCATTTTACCGACCTCAGAAGAATGGAAGGCTGAATCAACCTTGAGCCTGATGAGATTTGAACTGCCAAATTGCAGGCAGCCGGCAGTCAGCAGAAGTAGCCTGCAGTACTGCACTCTAACTACTGCACCACCATGGCTCTGAAATAACCTGTAGTTAGCATTTTTCTCCAGCATGCACCTCATGATAAGCAATCCATGGTATCTAAACTATAATAGATGGCTCACGCAAAATGGTAAGCCATAAAGGAAACCATATTTCCTGAGGTGGCGCAGTGGTTAGAGTGCAGTACTGCAGGCTACTTCAGCTACAGTTCAGCAGTTCAAATCTCAGCCGGCTCAAGGCTGACTCAGCCTTCCATCCTTCGGAGGTGTGTAAAATGAGGACCCAGATTGTTGGGGGCAATAGGCTGACTCTGTAAACCACTTAGAGAGGGCTGTAAAAACACTGAAGTGGTATATAAGTCTAAGTGCTATTGGTATATTATGATTTAGCACAGTATGTGCACCCAAATTTACTCATAGTTAGAGGAGATCCATTTGGCTGACCCAAAATCATCACTCTTCTGATGACTGAGATGGAAATACAACACCTTAACCACTCTACCATGCTGTCTCTGCAAGTTATTCTTTCTCAGTGGGGAGTGTAGTTCCAGAAACTGTTCACAGCTTCTCCTCATTTGCCTTCAGCTGCTTTTTTACATTTTTTTTAATTGAAAAAGTTTTTCAAATACAGATTTTTCCCCCTTCCCCCCCTCCTTCCTAACCCCCCTCCCCCTCCCCTCCCCCCATGGCTTCTCCAAAATAAAATCCAAATTGATATCACATTATATAATACTTTACCATCCTTTTACACCACCCCCCATATGCTAACCATTTCTTTCTAACATTATTATTATATCCCCCCTATACTATACATTTCAGAGCAACATTCAGCTGTAAAATTATATGATAAATCTTAATTTGGCATTTATTCAACTCATAATCTACCCATTTCCTCCACCCCCATACATATATCTCTTAATTCAAATCTTTTACGTATATTAATATCTGAACATAACATCCCTTTTCCTAAACTAAACAATCAGTAACCTAACCTATCTCCACCCACTTTCCTACAGGTCTACCATACATAATATTTTTAATATCTTTGTTCTTCTGCCCACACCACTAAAAGATATTTCCATATATAAATAAAATCCTCAAATGACTTTAAGTTTGTAATCCATATAGTATCTTCTGTAATGTCTTTCAACTAGATTATTAATTCCATCGCCCATGTTAGGGTAACATTAAGTTCTGCTTCCAACAGTATATTCAGTATCTTCAATTACCATCTGCCCCCATCAATAATAAGTGTTTCTGTATATAAAAAACCACCCGAGTGACTTTATATTTATATTCCATATAGTATCTTCTGTAATGTCTTTTGTCTAGATTATTAATTCCAACTACCACGTTAGGGTAACAACCAGATCTTCTGCATGCCCCAATTCCATAGTTCTCTTGCCTTATAACTCAACGTATACGTAATCCATTTTCCAAAGAGTCCAAAATAGAAAGTTCCAATCCGCTCAATCAAAGGCCATCTTCCACATCCCAAAAACACCAGCACTGCAGAGATCTGGTATTCTTCTCAAAATAGTATAAGTCTGTAATTTGCCTCAGTTATATTTTCATGTATCAGCCTTCTATAAATCCCGCTTATTATATTTAATCGTCTCTTAAGTAACTGGCATTAGTCTGTTGGCTAAAGAAAAAGAAAAAAATTTTTTTTTGTTTAGTTTAAATTTTTTTTCGTTTTGTAGAACCTGCTTCTCCTTTTCTTAACTTGTTGTGGTTTAGATCTCCATCCTGGTTGCCTTTCTTGGACTTGTATATCAGCTGATTGAATTACATGCTGGTCTGTAACTTGATAAGACATCAAATCGAAATCCAAAGCCGCCTCTCTTATATTTATAGGTGATCCATCTATAGCCTCTGGAGGAGAATCCAGAAGCGGCTCATCCAAAAAGGCCTCTATAACTTGTTGTTTTTCCATTACCTCCATCTCCATCTGCTTAGCCTGAGTTTCAATATCTTGTTCATTTTGCTTTTCTTTATCCCCCTCCTGTGTTCCTAACACTGATGACATACGTGGAGATGTTAGGTCCATTTTAAAAACCTTGTAATAAAATTCTTCTGCTTTTTCAACGGTATTTAGTTGATATCTTTCTCCTTGATATCTCAATATTATACCAACTGGAGTATCCCACCTAAATGGGATGTTTTGTTTCTTTAGCTCAGTCACCAAAAATCCAAAGTCCTTTCTATCTTTTAACATCTTGGACAGCAGCTCTTTATATATCCAAATCTTCCTTCCATTCATTTCTAGAGTGGAGTTAAAAGACTTTTGCACAATATCGTTTCTTATTCCTTTATCAGTAAAGTAAATCACCACATCTCTAGGCAACTGCCTTTGCTTTGCCACCCAAGAATTTGCTCTGTGGGCCTTATCAATCTTACAGGATACCTCTTCAGGACTAACCTTTAAAATCACAGCCAGAACTTCAGCAGACATCTTTCTCAAGTCTTCCTGTTATTTTCCTGTATTCCCCTGATTCTGACCGCAAATTCCATGGATCTAAATTGCATCATTGTGACTTCATTTTCAATCCTTTGTTTTATATTATCTGCATTGTAAGTCTTGTGATCAGCTTCCTTTATTTTAGACTCTACTTCTGAGCTATTTTCTTGAATCATTGTCAAGCCATTTTCAATTCTTTGTATTTTATTATCCAGATTATGAATCTTATAATCAGCTTCCTTCATTTTAGACTCTATTTCTAAGTTGATATCTTTATCCATCTTTATAATTATTTCTGAAAAGCTTTTCAAAGCTGTTACAATATATCGTTTCAGGTTATCATACTTTTGTTGTACCAACTCTTTAATTTCCTGTTTAATTTTTCAAGATTCTGGTTCACAATCTCATCATGTCTTGCCATCTCCTCCAAAACAAATTCCTTTAGGTCTTTAAAGCCATTCTTCTGCATCTGCAAGCTCAAAACTTGTTCATGTGATTTGTAAATGAGGGAGCCCCCCCCCCACAGCTTGGTTGTCTGGCTTTATCAGTTTTAACGCCATCCTGCCACACAAACAGATTTTTTTTAAAGAAAAAGACTTCTCTCCAGACAATATCAATATCAAGTCTCTAAGAAGGAAGAAGTATGAAATAAGAATTTTTCTCTTCACTTCTAGCCAGTGCTATTGTTTCAGATACTTTGTAACGTATTAAACTATTCAAACGGAAGGACTTTCGCTTTCAGCTTTCTTCTCAAGCCTCAGCCAGTCGCCATTTTAAACTTTCTTTTTTTTTCCCCCCCCTTTCACTCTTTCTTCGCTTTTAAAATCAGTCATAGGGTTGTTAGAAATACTTGCAATTTAGAGTCCCAGATCCGGATTTCATCCTGCTTGTTCAGACAATCTGTTAGTTTTTGTTGATTGGGTTGGTCCTATCGCCTGGCTCTGCAAAGCGCAGAGTTCTCCTGAAGCCCGGAGCAGCGGCGAGCTGAATAGGGAGCCTCATCCTGCTTCCTCCCCAAGAGTAAAAAAAGAACTCTGGGGACTTCGCAGAGGGCTCTACCTGCTCTCGCCGGCTCTATCTCACATTTCCTTAAGGAAACGGAGTTTTTCGAGCCGTCTTTCAGCTGTAAAGGCGGCTCTTTACGGGCGGCGGGGGTGGCGGTCCCAAAAGACCGTCTAACGATGACGGAAGCCAAACCGGAAGCCCCACATTTTTCATTGTGTTGCTGTTTTACTGCTGATTGATTCCTTTTATGTGTTGTGATTTTATTTGGATTCCTTTTTCAATTTTTGTTTGTTTGTTCTTCTCTGAATTGAATTCACCTTCTTTCGTATCCCTGGAACTCGTCCACATTCCATTACAAACCCATTTTTGTGTATGTGTGTCTGAGGCAACATCTTTTCTTAAAATGAAATGCTGACACAAAGCTGGAAGCAATTCTGAAAAACTTCAATGGTCAAGTGGGAAAGGATTTTCTTGCAACTTGTATCTCGAAAAGTTCATTCCATTTTCCCGGCTCAGCTCAATAAGCAGAGAAGTTTATTTTTTGTATTTAGAAATGCTGGCACCAGGAGAATTCTTTCAGTAAAATTCTCAAGGAGGAATGAAAGAAACCAAGTGGCCTTTGTATGCTTTTACACTTCCACCTTGCAATCTGGGTGATGCTGAGCTATCCTCAAAGGACCTTTTGAAATGCTGGTGCTTGCTAAATGCAAAAAGGTGTCATGCTGATGGGCACAAATGTTCAAACTGATTTTAAGAAGCAGTCTTTTTAGCAAATGATTTGTGTGTACTGTCCAAACAAAATGCAATTTCTTTGTTTTCTGTTTTTTGAAATAGGACTTCATGAGCTAAATTAATATTACAAGGCAGGGAACGCTTTCCATAAATTCAGCAATTTATTCCCTTGAAGCTGAAGCCACAAGGGTTCAATCATTCTAGTAATTTTTCTCATCAAAGATGAGCCAATGTTACTAGTTCCATATTTCAGCTGTGAATTGGACTATAAACAAAAAATATGTTGGCTTGTCTTTTGCGTAAAGATGATTATCCCACTGTTTTCTCTTAAACAAAATAAAACTTGAAACAGAGGAAGGCTTCTGAATCCTTCTACTATGTGTACAGAATAGGATGCTTACAATTGGAATAGGATATATCCTGTTTCAAGATCTTGTTTGCTTTTAACTACTCGTTTCTGAATATATTTGATATATGTCTGAGTGGAAAATCCTGTCAGGAATAGCTCATAAAGCTACCTACGCACTATGTGAAGGAGCACTGCATATTCTATTGTTTCTCCTGAATCAATTGCTGCTGCCTTCATTGGATGATCTCCATTCCTCTCATTATGATGGAACAAATATTCTTAGTTGCCCTCACCATAGTTGTAGGAATTCATCCTTATCTATGTTTATTCATTCCAATCATAGCCATCCCTTTTGGAAAGACAGATACGCATAACAAGTCAAAATCCACAGAAACAATTTGAGATTGTAGCCACCCTCAGAAAATGCTGAAGCTTCATGTTTCCTGCAGCTTGCACACAACCTTCTGTGTGTTGTGTGTCAAAGGAAACTTCTCTCTTTATTAACTTCCATAGAACAATGGCAGGAAACTTTTACAATGTCTGCACACACAACAGGGAGCGTTCCCTGAAGCTTTGCAGATACCAACTGATACCCCAGATGCTAAATTCAGTTTAGACAGTAGGAGCAGAGGCAGAGAATACAGGCCAGCTCTGAGACATTGCCATCCTGGCCTCCGGAGGAGTCTATCTGGGCCAATTTAGGAGGAGTGGTATTGTCTCCGTCATCCCTCCTATGGAGGGAACCACTGAATAAAGGCATTGTCTTATTATCATATCAAGATGTTTTGTAAAAAAAATGGGAAAGAGCTCATTCAAGCCTGTAAATTACAGTATATAAAATGGTCAAACGTTACACCTTATAACATTCATTCCAGACACAATAATAGCAAATTGTGCCACTATGTCTTAGTTAAACGTCTTTCAGAGGGCATGTTTTGAAGAAGTATGGGTGTTTTAAGAGAGAGAGAGGAAAAAAATAATCTCTTACCAGTCTTTCCATATAAGGTAAAGGTTTCCCTCGCACATATGTGCTAGTCATTCCCGACTCTAGGGGGCGGTGCTCATCTCCGTTTCAAAGCCAAAGAGCCAGATGTCTCCGTGATCATGTGGCCAGCATGACTCAACGCCAACGGCGCACGGAACATTGTTACATTCCCACCAAAGGTGGTCCCTATTTTTCTACTTGCATTTTTTGCCTGCTTTCGAACTGCTAGGTTGGCAGAAGCTGGGACAAGTAACGGAAACTCACCCCATTACACGGCACTAGGGATTCAAACCACTGAACTGCTGACCTTTTGATCAACAAGCTCAGCGTTTTAGCCATTGAGCTGCCCATTGCCTAGTCTTTCCATATACAGGAAGCCAATTTCTATCAACCTGCTACTCTTCAAGTGCATGCTTACTGAATAGCTCCAGCAGATCTGAATCTCACTAGGTTATTGAAGACAGATATAAACTCCACATATGAACCAGCATGTCCAGCCAATGTTACAACTCATGAGAATGCAGACTGAGCAGAAACCAATACAAGCATGTCATGTTTACAAAACTGTGGTCATATGAGGTGATCCAAGAGGTTCAGAGTTAGGAATAATATAGCGATTCAGGATAAAAACACATATTCCAATCAAAATGAAGAAAGCAATCATGTAATGAAGTCTACAAGAAGGGCATCCTCTAGAATGAGAGGAGACTAGAACGTCTAAGAGATAATTCCTGGTTTGTATGTCTGGGATGGGGTGGGATGGGATGGAATAGGAATAGGAATAGGAATAGGAATAGGGTAGGGTAGGGTAGGGTAGGGTAGGGTAGGGTAGGGTAGGGTAGGGTAGAATAGAATAGAATAGAAGAATAGGATAGGATAGGATAGGATAGGATAGGATAGGATAGGATAGGATAGGATAGAATAGAATAGAATAGAATAGAATAGAATAGAATAGAATAGAATAGAATAGAATAGAATAGAATAGAATAGAATAGAATTCTTTATTGGCCAAGTGTGGTTGGACACACAAGGAATTTGTCTCCGGTGCATAAGCTCTCAGTGTACATACAAGCAGGAAGTGGTAAATCCATCCTTTTTCATTCTTGGCTATGTGCTGAATTTGGCAATGTCTTATTTTAATTTTGCTAAAGCGAGTCACCCTAGAAGTAGATCCATGAGACCATTTCTGTTGTGTGTGTGTGTGTCCCCCCCCCTTTTTTTTTTAGCTTTGCAAATTATTACAATATCTGGACTGATTTCAAATTGCTTACTTTTTTTTCCCTTCAATTCACTTGACCTGAAATTCTCTCCCTCCCTCCCCCCCCCCTCTCTCTCTCTCAAAAAAAAAGTAAAGGTAGTCCTCAACTTAAGACCACAATTGAGCCCAAAATTAATGTTGCTAAGTGAGACATTTGTTAATAGCACTTAGACTTATATACCGCTTCATAGTTCTTTACAGAATTATAGCAGTTTACAGAGTCAGCCTCTTGCCCCCAACAATCTGGGTCTTCATTTTACCCACTTCGGAAGGATAAAAGGCTGGGTCAACCTTGAGCCTGATGAGATTTGAACTGCCAAATTGCAGGCAGCCAGCAGTCAGCAGAAGTAGCCTGAAGTACTGCGCTCTAACTACTGCACCACCATGGCTCAAGGGAGTTTTGTTCCTTTTCTTGCCCCATTTGTTCAGTGAATCACTGCAGTTGTTAAATTATTAACACGGTTGTTCAGTGAATGTGGCTTCTCCATTTGCTTGTCAGAAGGTTACAAAAGGTGATCCATATGACCCCGGGACATTGCAACTATCATAGTTGCCAAGCATCTGAATTTTGATCACATGACCATGGGGATGTTGCAACGGTCATAAGTGTGAAAGCCTTTCATACGTCACTTTTTTTTCAGTGCTGTTGCAACTTCGAATGGTCATTAAACAAACTGTTCAGGGTCGATGACTGCCTGTAATGGAGAAAATCAAAGCACAATCTCTTTATTATTGAGGGATTTTGAGGAAGCCACTCTCTTTGCACATGCCATCTTGAGGTTTGGTTTCCACACAGATTAGATGGATGATTGCTTTTGACATTGCTCATCGAAAAAAGGTCCATGAATGGATGTGGTGTGGGGGGAGCCAAACCGTGTAATTCATTTATTGTCAGAAGAGTCATGATATTGAAAAATGGGTTTTGATGTTAAGGAATGATTGAAAATACTTAGAGCTATCTGGCTCAGACAGTGTTTTTTGTTTTTTAATGCTCGTTGCCATATCCTTTCTCCCCCTAATTCTTAATGCAAAGGGAAGCTGACATTTTTTCAAAAGGCTCTTTCAGGCTAAGTGGTCGTTTTGCTGGATTATCAGGACAGACTTGATCAATTATTATTATTATTATTTTAAATTGGATACTGCCTTTTTAGCAGAGTCTTAAAAGAAACAGGCGTGGTCATGCACTTCAGTGGAAAGTCCCTCTGTTTAGCTTTCTCCCCTATTTTTGTTTAGTTTTATTTATATCTCTCTTACTTTTGTGCACGGAGCACATGGAGTCCCTAAATTCCATCCAGTTCCTAGCCAAATTACATTTATGTAAATATATATTTATATTGCTACAATCCATTTTCCAAGTTTTGAGGACGCACCTTCCACCGTGCTCTCAAGACCTTTTTATTTCACCAGGCTGGTCTGGCCTAACCTCTCCCCTTCTCTTTTTAATGTAAATTTTAATGTAAATTTTAATTTGTTCTTAACCCTGGGGTTTTAAATTTGTCTTGGGCTAAATTGATTTAATCCGATTTTACTTCTGCTCTTAAATTTTTGTATTCTATGTGTTTTATCTTGTGCCTGTTCACCACCCTGAGTCCTTTGGGAGTAGGGCGGTATATAAAGCAAATAAAATGAAAATGAAATGAAATGAGGAGCTTCTGTCAATTACAGAATACAGTGAGGAAAATGCAATTGATCTAGATCCGTGATGCCAAACCTATGGCATGCGTGCCGAAAGTGGCACGCAGAGCCATCTCTCCAGACACACAAGCCATTGCCTGTTGCTGTTCCAGTTTCCGGCATGCTGGCCAGCTTCTCTTCATGCACACAGGAGCGCTGGAAACCAGAAGAGTAGCTGCCCGGTGTACATGCCGGGAAGATGATCTTCCAGTTTCCACTGCATGCATGTGCACCGGCCAGCTGGTCTTTGAGCATGCATTCACGCCAGAAACCAGGTAACTGGTGCACATGTGCTTAAAAGAAATAAAAATCAGGAATAAAATCAGGATTTTACCTGGCAAGTTAGGATCAAAAACTAAACTTGTGTATTGATGATATCATTTTCATGGTTACTTATCCAAAGGACTTGTTAAATTATATAAGAAAGCCTATATTGCATATGCGCGCACCGGAAACCGGAAAATCATCTTCCCGGTGCGCGCATTTGCACCGAGTGGCTGCTCTTCCGGTTTCCGGCACATACTCATGCAGGCGCTCCCGTTTCGGCACTTGGTGCCAAAAAGGTTTGCCAACACTGACCTAGATCCATGCTAGTCAATTTTAGGACAGGTATGAGAAGATAACTATGTGAAGCTTTTATATACTTGTTCAGCCAATTGTCAGCTTTGGAAGCCATATTAGGCCGGAAGCTTCTGTGCTGCCACTTTCTCCTGTGTGGGAAAGTAGGAGGGGAGATTGAGTAGAGGGGTTGTTTGTAGACATAATAGCATTCTTCCTGTCGGTCAAGGTCAGGGTGATCCAGCATCTGGAGAAGGAATGGTCGGAGTGCTGAGTCGAGATGGGACACACGTTGATTGGAGCATGTGATCGACTGAGGAGTGAGGGGATGATTTGGGGGGTTTTGATTTACTGAGGGAAAACCCGGAGCTTTCAGATTCGGGTTTTTCCAGATGTGCCAATTTACCTATTCTAGTAAAGAGAACTTTGGAAAATGCTTGCTTCCGTGTCTTTATTCGGAGTTGAGGTTTTCTGGAACGCTGACACCAATCTTGGTTTACAGTTTCCTTGCATATATTTTGTTGTTGGAACTATAGGTCTTACAGGTAATCCTCAGTTTATGACTGCTGCAGAATCTCCACTGTCATGTGATCAAAATTCAGGTACTGCACAACCAGCATGTACTTACAAGGGTTACAGCCAGTGGTGGGTTCTAACCGGCTTTACTACCAGTTCTCTTCATGCACGCACTTCGCGCGTGATCGCTCCACGCAAGCGTGTTGGGAATATGCCCAGCTGAGGTTCACTCTGCCGCACCTATCACCTGGGCTAAAAATAAAGAAATATAAGGTAGGAATAATGCAGTGGTGGGCAGGAGGGCCCAGCTCCCAGACAAAGAAAACCAATTCGGTGATGGCATATCGTCACCACTAGGTTTGGCTGAACCGGGACAAACCCACCACTGGTTACAGCATCCCAAGGTCACATGAATGCCATTTGCAAATTTCCCAGCCAGCTTCTGACAAACAAAACTAATGGGGGGCATGCAGGATTCCCTTAATCATTGCCCGTTTCAGTTAACAACTGTGCCAAAAAGGTTGTAAAACCAGGTGTGGCTCACTTAATGACCACTTTGCTCTTCAATAGAGGTTCAGTCTCAATTGTGGTCATAGGTTGAGGAGTACCTTTCTCTTGAACCAAGTTATTGGTTTATCATAGTTAGAACATTGCTCAGTGATTGGCAAATGTTATTTCAGAGTGGCAGAGAAAGTATTTTCTCAACTCTGCTGGGAAATCTCAAGGATTTATCTCGGAGCTGAACTAAACTGCTGAGTGATATTCCTTCCCCAAATATTTATATAATAAGTTTTCTTTTTGATTTGACTTGTAGAACCTGTTAGAATTCCCCCTCGGCACATTGCGTAATATTTATTGTTCGTTGTATTAATATATTGGATTTTTCTCTAAGGTAGTTTGTGTGAATTTACATTCACTCTGAAGCGGACGTTGTGGAATAGCAAGGAGAAGTTCAACAAATTAAAGCCTATCAGCCTGGCCACCTGGAAAAATAGGAATAAGCTCTTCAGAAGATCATGCCAGGTGTTTGTTGAGTGTTTTATTAAAACTGAGGCAAATTTGTCATCAAAATCAAGTCAACGTCTCCCTTTCCGTCTGATTGGAACTTTCTTAGTTCATAGGAAAAAATGAAGAGGACTAAATAGTGCAATTTGTTTTATCTTGGAGAGAGGGAAATTACTCTAGAATCACTTGCATATTTTGGTAAGGCTGCTGCTGATTTTGCTGTCTTTATTTCCACAAAGGGCGGTGCAATGGCTCACGGTTAAGACTCTGGGCTTGTTGGTTGGAAAGCTGACAGCCTGGGTTTGAGACCCGAGCACTAAGTGATGGGGTGAGCTCCCTTCCTTGCCTCAACTCCTGCCAACAGACTAGACGAGACGAGACTAGACTAGACTAGAACAGAACAGAACCTTGGAGGTCTTCTAGTCCAATCCCCTGCTCAAGCAGGAGAACCTATACCATCTCAGACAAGTGATTGTCCAGTCTCTTCTTAAAAACCTCCAGTGATGAAGCACCCATGATTTCTGGAGGCAAGCTGTTCCACTGGTTATTTGTCCTCACTGTTAAGAAGTTTCTCCTTAATTCCAGGTTGCTTCTCTCTTTGATTAGTTTACATCCATTGTTTCTTCTCCTGCCCTCCGGTGCTTTGGAGAATAATTTGTCCTCCTCTTCTTTGTGGCAGCCTCTCAAATACAGAAATACTGCTATGATGTCACCCCTAATTCTTCTTTTCTCTAGACTAGCCAAACCCAAAACCTGCAGCCATTCTTCATATGGTTTAGTCTCCAGGCCTTTGATCATCTTAGTTGCTCTTCTCTGAACTTTTTCCAAACTCTCAACATCTTTTTTGTAGTATGGTGACCAAAATTGGTTGCAGTATTCCAGGAGTGGTTTTACTAGGGTTTTGTAAAGCAGTGCTAATAGCAGTTCGAAAGCATGCAAATGCAAATAGATTAATAGGTACCCTTTCGGTGGGAAGGTAAGAGTCCTCCATGACATCCACATGGAAACATCTTTGGGCTTGAAACAGAGATGAGCACTGCCCCTTATAGTCGGCAACAACTAGTAAAGTAAAATCTTCAGGGTTTCCTCCCCCCACCCCTCCTTATTTCCATGTGAGCTATTGCCAGGCCTTGATTTACCTTCTCTTGCTGATGCATTGAGATGAAAGCCTTCACTACAAAGCAAGTAACCCAGAGGTGGAATTCACTTACCTCCCCTACCAGTTCACAAATGTGAGCATGTGTGCATGTGCACCAGAGATGGGTTTCAGCAGGTTTTGGCCAGTTCTGGAGAACCGGTAGCAGAAATTTTAAGTAGTTTGGAAAACCGATAGTAAAAATTCTGACTGGCCCCGCCCCCATCTATTCTCTGCCTCCCGAGTCCCAGCTGATTTGGAGGAAATGGGGATTTTGCAGTAACCTTCCCCTGGATTGGATTGGGGAAGGAATGGAGATTTTACGGTATCCTTCCCCTGCCACGCCCACCAAGCCATACCATGCCCACCAAGCCACGCCCATGGAAGTAAAAAATTTTGAAATCCACCACTGATGTGCACAGCCTTCCGTGCATGCTCTGTGGTCGCGCATTGCATCCGGGCGGGTGGGCAGAGCCTCCTGCAGTCGCTCCTACCGGTTCACCCTGAACCGGAGAGAACCGGCTGAATTCCACTACTGAACTAACCCTTCCGATGGAAGAAGAGAAAAGAGGACAAATAAAATATCCCCTCCTTGTTGTTGTCATCTTCATTGTCATCCTCTTTTTCCTCCATCTCCTGTTTTGACACAGCTCATAGAGCTTATGACATTTATTATTATTTTTTTAAAAGAGGCTTAGCAGGCCTAGTCG
The DNA here is from genome assembly GCA_022577455.1 of Arizona elegans. Classification (NCBI taxonomy): domain Eukaryota; kingdom Metazoa; phylum Chordata; class Lepidosauria; order Squamata; family Colubridae; genus Arizona; species Arizona elegans. The sequence goes on along the minus strand of JAKOOJ010000013.1, from coordinate 15,032,145 downwards.
TAGCATTTCGTTCTCCCGAATGCCTTTTCTTTGGGATATGTGTCAGAAGGATCTTTAAATCTTCAAGGAAAAAAAAAAAGAAGAAGAAGCAGAAGCAGATAACACCTTCTTTCTGTGAGGATCATCCTGCAGCAACCATAAGGAGCAGTAAAAAAAACCAACCTTCTGATAGACAGATGGAATGGTCTAATTATAAGCAGAAGGGGGAGAGGGGAGCCTTCTCTGAAATTATTAGTGTGGGCAGACAATTAGAGGCTTTTCCAGAAGATTACCTTTCTCCCTGCCATCTGCACTCCGTTTAAAGGTTTGCACGCTAAGTGTTGATCTCAGCTGTGTCATTGAGATGCTCAGCTACGCCTGGGTGCCGACTTGACTTTCTTCTGCAAATGTCCTACCTTTGAAAATACCGCACCTCAAGTGCAGCAATTGGATTCCATTGATAGCTCATTATTCTATTTGTCCTTCTACTCTCCTTATAAGCAGGACTGGACACAACCTAATAGGAAGGGAATTAAAATATTAATATACCTAATTGTTCTGATTTTTTTTTTTCTCCCCATAGCAAACTCAGGCTATGGAACAAAGTGGATTTGACCAAATTGGGCAGACGGGCACTTTTCCTTACAGACAGATGTTTCTCTTTTTTTTCAGCATTTAGCAACGGACGTGCCAGTGTTCCCATGCGAAATCTGATACCTGTGGCACACTTAGTGAAAAATTGCTGTACTCTCGGGGGTGGAAGTGGGGAACCATTTATAGATCAAAAGAGTAATACCAACTGAGCATGCCCAGAAAGATACCCTCCTAAAATGCATCTATCCCTGTTTCTTTTAGATCCTGAAAAAGTACAAATCGCAAAGTCAGTAGCAATTTAAGACCTCCAATCTGGGCTGAGATCTTGCTAGGGATTCATCCCTAGTATCTTCATCCCCAGGAATAATCAGTAGGTTCTTGAGCTTGAGGTCTTCAATTTGATGTGTGAAGTGGAAAAGAAATACCCATATGTAGTAGCTGATGCTTTTTCTTTTGTGGCAATATAACACAGAGGTCTGCAACCTTAAACACTCAAAGAGCCATTTGGACCCGGTTTCCCACAGAAAAGAAAACACTGGGAGCCACAAAAACCTTCCTGTGCCCATTTTTTGAGCGGCCACAAAACTAGCATATGTAGTTGAATTAAATTTTGTTTTCTTCTGAAACTTTTCTTTTCTTGGATTTATCCATGGTTGGTCTACCAGGGTTGAAAAGCTCAATAAATCGCATGCTGGCAGATGTCGCACATTGGCAGTTGTGACGCGAATTTTGAGTGACAGGGAGCTGCAGCAGAGGGTTGAAAGAGCCACATGCGGCTCCAGAGCTGCAGGTTGCTGACCCCTGATATAACAGATACAAGCAGGGACGCGGTGGCTCAATGGCTAAGATGCTGAGCTTGTTGATCGAAAGTTCAGCGGTTTGAATCCCTAGTGCCGCGTAACAGGATGAGCCCCCGTTACTTGTCCCAGCTTCTTTGAAAGCACTTAAAAAATGCAAGTAGAAAAATAGGAACCACCTTTGATGGGAAGGTAACAGTGTTCCATGCACCTTTGGTGTTTAGTCATGCCAGCCACATGACCATGGAGATGTCTTTGGACAGCGCTGACTCTTCGGCTTTGAAACAGAGATGAACACTGCCCCCTAGAGTCAGGAACGACTAGCACATATGTGCGAGGGGAACCCTTTACCTTTACACAGCACCTCCTCTTTCTCAGAGGGAAAGAAAGCAAAGAATTACACCTTATCCTCACTGGGATCTTGATCAGGATTGCCAGTGTTGAAGGAATAAGGTCCCGTTGGGTTGCCTACTCACAATGTGCTCAGGACCTCATTATCAGGGTGACCATCTGCTCTCTGTCCTCAGATTTCTGATCTCATCCTTTCTCATGTCAGCAGGCCTTTCCTTAGCTTTATAATTGCCCTCAAGCTAATGGTCCTCTTTGTCTTCAACCTTGAACAGGGAAGAGAGGATGATCCCATAGTTCCAAGTTTTAGAAACTAATTCATTTCCTCAATTGCTTCCTGGGAGTGTGCTACAAGAGAGCCATGCCCGCATGCAAACGTGTTTATCAGGCTAAAGTCTTTTATCTTACCAGGATAGTCTCTCTAGTAAAGGAGTGGTATAGTGGCCTAGAGATGGAGCTCTTGCCTCACAATCAGGAGGCGTGAATTCGATCCTACGGAGAGGCAGATATTTCTCTCTCTGGGCATAATGAGACTATATCTGCTGAACAAAGCTCTGCACTGGTGACAGGAAGGGCACCCGGCCAGTAAATACTCTGCTAGCTCCATTCAGTTGCCCAGACTCTGCCCCGCAAGGGATTATGGGGCTATTAAAAGCTGGTGATGATAGTCTTTCTAGTAAACTCCTGATTTTCCTTTTAACTTTGTCTTCCTAACTTAAGTGCAGATTTTCAATCGAACTCCCAATAAGGTTGGACACAGATTTCTGAATAGAAGCCCCCTTTAATACATTTCATTTTCCTTCTTTTCTCCAACTAAGTGTTGCTTGAACAGTGTCCACAGGATTGTCTGGGATGCTACACATCCTCTTCACAGCCTATTTCCCTTTTTATCTTTTGGAAGGGGGCTTCATGATATCCGAGAAAGAACATCCAGATTCAGCCACAGTTTTGTTTCATACAGTTATCAACCTTGTGAACTCTCAATCTCACCATCGTCACATCTATTTTGGACCCCCTGTGCATGTGCAAAACCTTCTGTGTATGTGCAGAGGGTCAAAAACAGGTTACTTCCTGGTTAAATCCAGGAAGTAACGATATCACAGGTGGATGGGCGGAGCCTCGCACTGCCACTGTTACCGTTTTGCCGAATCATGCGCCATCACCGGAGCGAACTGGTAGCATTTCACCCCTGATATTTATATTATATGGTACAGCTACCGTATATGGTACAGCTTCTCGAAATTGTGAATGCTCCAACACTGGAAATTTTTAAGAAGATGTTGGATAACCATTTGTCTGAAGTGGTGTAGGGTTTCCTGCCTGGTCAGGGGGTTGGACTAGAAGACCTCCAAGGTCCCTTCCAACTCTGTTATTCTAAATTATATACATATACATGTATATGGTATATCTGTATGCGTGTTATGTGTGTATACACTTTTGAGAGCAGGCAACGGGATTTAATTATTAATGTGTGCCAGAGTGCCCGCAGAAGCAAATGACAATAAATGTTATCTTATCTTACACTTTTTGGGAGGCTGTCAATCCATTTGCTCAAAATCCCCCTAATGGTCAATGTAGAACATTCAATTCGTATTTTGTGGCAGGCAAGTGCAGAAAATTATACGGAATGTATAGCTGGACAGATCAAATCAGAGATTAGCAAAATGCTTTTTAAATAATAATAATAATAAGGTTTGTGCCAGGAGCAAAATCCTGGCATGGAAAAAGGAATGAATAATCCAGGAAGTGTCATGTCTGAATATGATCAAGTAGAGAAACCTACAGTATAGGTAAAATCTACTTATAGAGGACAAAGGTGACCTCTCCTTCCACTGCAGGCAATTCAGTGCTTGTATAGTTTTATCACTCCTGACATTCTGTTTATCAGCAATTGTTTACGTGCTCTGGGCTTTCCCAGTGTACGCTGGAGATGGTAAGGCTTTTAAATATTTCATCATATATATTTTGAAGTGGTAAACATGGCTGAAAAGTGATTTTCTATTTCCACCAGAAGGTGCTAGATTCAGATCTGTGGATAGAGCTTAAAATCAAGAAACTCAGACTTAAATACTTCTATTAGATAAGTTGGACTGGCCATTAAAAAAAGAATAAAATAAAAGTTAAACCTAACCATCCACTAAATATTTGGAAATATAGTATATAAACATGCTATTGACTCTGAGACATGCGTAAAGTGCCTGCCTAGAAACTGGGAGACTGTGAGTTCTAGTTCTGCTTTAGGAAAGCTAGATGGGTGACTTTGAGACAATGACCAGGAAACTGTGAGTTCTAGTCCCACCTTAAGCATGAAAACTGCTGGATGACTTTGGGCTAGTCTCACTCTCCATCCAACCCACCTCACAGGTTTGTTGTTGTGGGGAAAATAGGATGTGTAAGGAGTATTGTGTAAATTCACCACCTTGAGTCACTTATAAAGCTCCCGGTTCGGACTGGTTCGCAAGAACCGGTCATAAAACCGGTGGGAGGCCCCGCCCATTGCCCTGGATGTCATCATCGGCGATCTGCACATGCTCAACCCTGTTGCAAACCTGTAGCGAACCGGTAGTAAAGATTAGTAGAACCCACGCCTGGACTAAGGGCATGGCAAAAGTCCCAAAAGAGATCCTTCCTAGTTTTGGATTATAAAGGCTGTGTGGGGGTGGAGGAAGAGAGACATGTACTTGAAAGATTTTGTTAACACAATCTTACAATAAAGATCATTAGTACTTCTAGATGTTTCTGGAGAGCCATGATAGTGCAGTGGTTAGAATGCAGTATTGCAGGCTAATTCTGCTGAGTGCCAGCAGTTCGATTCTCACCAGCTCAAGGTTGACTCAGCCTTCCATCCAGGGGTGGGTCACCGCTACCGGCTTGCCGGAACCGGGCGGAACCGGGAGGAACCCACCACTGCTTCCATCCTTCCGAGGTCAATAAAATGTTGGGGACCATAGACTGACTCTGTAAACTGCTTAGAGAGGGCTGTGAAGCACTGTGAAGCATTATATAAGTTTAAGTGCTATTGCTATTCTGGGTCTGGATTACCTTGCAGGCTGACAGCTAGTTCCAGCTTCTGGTTCTATAGAAACCAGTGATCAATGTATTTATAACGTCATAGCTTTCTCAATACAGATATCTACTTTGCCAGTGCTATTGGAGTGCTATATTATAAATGTAGTGTCATAGGTGAAGCTTATCATCACAGCTTGTGGTCTGAACTGCAGTCATTATGTAGCTGAATCAATCTGGACCTGAATGTCTTTAATTCTCTTTTCTTCCTTCCCATGTTTAAAATGTTTTGGGTTTCACACTTTCTTGTGAATCCAAGGTCAGGGCCTATGTCAGTGTGATGGCAAGAAAATGTGTGGGACTATATCAGTAATCATAAAAACAAATCTCTTTGCATAATGGCCGAGGCATGCCCAAGCACAAGCATATTACAGCAATGGGGTTCTTTATGGAAGATATCATCAGCCATATGATTAAAGTTCACCCAACCATAAAGAAGGTGGATTGTGCAGCAAATATACTTCTGGTTCTTCAATCACAGAAGAAAAGAAGTCCAAAATTAGCCGTTCTTGCTTTAAATCAAGAGTTAATGGCTGTGTTCCTTTTGCTCAGTCAAGTGTCCCTTCGGTTCTCCGCCAAAATGCTGCCAGATTATCATTTTTAATGGGACAGATGAGAAACATCATGAAACACATTAGAAGTGATAGTCTCAGTAGCAATACTTTATTAATTTTATTTCATTTTGATACAATGACAACATTTCTTTGTCCGGGCCCTACATATTTCTTCGGCTTGGCCCCTACCCAGTTTTCTTAGTAAGTCCTTCTGGACATCTGTTAGGAAATGATAATTACCTAACTTGTTGGGTTGGCAATATATAAACCATCATTGTAGCTTTAAGAATGCTGTATTGCATCATACTGTGTCTGATTGGTTAGCTCTGTAGCCAATTTCCTTAGGAGGGAGGTAGAAACATGGTTTGTTTCTCTTTGCTGATCATTAATGCTCTTTGCTGTGTTTTGCTACTGTTTGCAAATACAGAAGACCTGATTATTGTGTATGACTATGATGACTGGTAAGAAGACTGTTATTGGATTATCCCTGGACTATTGTTTTACTATCTACTGCTTTATCTGTGTATGACCTGGACTGTTTATTGGACTGTGCCTTATTACTATTTCCTGAAAGTAAACACAACTCAGTGTATCTGTTTATTCATAACTACTCTCAATCATTTTCATGTGCACACCCATGCTACTCAAGGGTTGCTCTGCGAATTCCTTAACAACGTCACTCAAGAGCTCTGAATACAGACAACTTGCAACAGTTCATTTAGTGACCATTCAAAGTTACGATGGCACTGAAAAAAGTGGCTTATGAATGTTAGTCACACTTATGACCGCTGCAGCATCCCCACGATCAAAATTCAGATGCTTGGCAACTGACTCATATTTATGACGGTTGCAGTGTCTTGGGGTCATATGAACACCTTTTGCAACATTCTGACAAGCAAAGTCAATAAAGAAACCAAATTCATGTAACAACTGTGTTACTACTTAACACTGTAATGCTTCACTTATCCTCTTCTTCCTAGCGTATTCCCGTAGGTGCAGGGTCGGCTTTTCAGATCATTTAGCGCCACTTTGCACTGTCATCTGCGTTTCCGGGGTGCAGGCTCACATATCTTTGTTGATGGTGTCTTGCCATCTCTGTTTTGGATGCCTGCGAGGTCACCGGGCATTGACTTCAAGTCTTGGCAAAGGTGGAAGGTGCTACTCTCTGGACATGTCTATACCAGCGGAGCTGGCTTTCTCCCATCTTCTCTATAATTGGAGCCACACCAAATTGTTTCTCGAATGGTGTCATTTGTGATATGGTCAAGAAGGGAAATGCCCGATATCTAATGGAGTATTCGCATTTCCATGGCACGGAGGCAGCTTTCGGTCCCTGTTGTTGCTGCTCAGCATTCAGTGCTATTCAGCGAAGCAGATGGTTGTCTTGTAAATCTTAGATTTAAGATGGGTTGACATTCGTCTGTCACATAACACACCAGTGAGTTCTCGCCAATGCATCCAGGCTGCATTCACTCTTGCCTGCACCTCGCCATTGAGGTCACCATTGCCTTGGAGGTGGGATCCCGGATACCAAAAAATGCCCCCCTTCTTTAGATTTTCTCCATTGATTTGAAGCATTCCAGGGGTGGTGACAATCTCTTAACTACTCAGTTTCCTTGATGTTGAGGTGGAGTCCGAAATGGTTGAGGCGATCATTCCATGTTTGAATTTGCTTTGTAATGTAATTCATGTTTGAATTTGCATACTGTAATGATTCACTTATCTGTGTCAAGAAAGGTTGTAAAATAGAGCGAAACTCACTTAACAAATGTCTTGCTTAGCAACATAAATGTTTGGCTCAGTTCAGTGGTGGGATTCAAGTAATTTAACAACCGGTTCTCTGCCCTGATTATTTTTTCCAACAACCAGTTCACCAAACTGCTCAGAAAGTTAACAACCTATTCTCCCGGTTGGCTGAATCCCACCACTGGCTCAGTTGTGGTCATAAATTGAAGCCTACCTGTACTCACAGGCGAACATGGCCTTTGTCTGAAAAGGCTTGCTCACCCCAGTTCAAAAACACATGCTTCTTGGGTTGAGACTTGTAGGATAAACCTACTAATCTTCGTTTAGTCAGTCTGTCACCATCTTCCTAAAATGCTGCTTATTATTTGCATTTAGCAACAAACGTCCTCCTCTCTCGATTCATTCCACTGCCATTGGGGTTATGTGTTTCTAGCGCATCTTTATGAAATCTGACTACTAGATTATGCCTTTGGTGCTCATCTGTCAATCCCTTGTTTGGTCCCTCCCTAGGAAGCTCAGGTGAGTGGTGGTGGGTGGGGGGGAGAACAGGAGGTAATGACAACCTACTAGGAATACTGTTACGCTAATTCATAGTTTAACTTCACTAGAAGGAATCAATCCACCCTGCTAAAGCAGCTCAGGTGTTGACGGAGCAGTAGCAAATGATAACATTATTGAGGGCATGGCACCAGAAGTGGGTTTCACATAATTTTACCACCGGTTTGCCGTGCACCGAAAATGTGAGCTCACTTGTGCGCCTTCTGCACATGTGTTCAGCCTTCCACACATATGCTTTGCTCGCACGCTTGGCTTGCACACATACGTGTGGCTTAGACAACATGGCTAAATAGGACAGCATAGCGTGGGGCGGGGGCGGCCAGCCAAAAGTGATGTTCTGAAAACAGTGACATGAACCTGAGCGTTTCTATTTAATGACATCCATAGAAAATAGGAGTTGGTTGGCTTATTGGTTTGCCTTATTTTCCAAATATTTGAAATAAAGATTTTTTTTTTTTTTGAAAATTCCAACTAATCTTATCGGTGTGATCACGGTTATTAAATATTTTCACAGCCTTCCCTTCTTCCACCGTAAGTCAGATCAATTGCTGTCAAATTCAAGAACTGGAAAGTTAATTATTGGGCAAGCATCTGAGAGATTGTCATGGATTCCAATGTTTCATGGAAAATTGCCAATAATATTTCAACTAAAGTAGTATCTAAATTGCTTTTTTCCCATTGGTCCACATTTCTTTTTATTTTTCAGCTTTGTTCAGAGAATATCACTGCCTTTAACCTAAAGGAAAATTGGAGTAAAAGTGGAAGGGATTCTTAGAGGAAATATCTTAGGAATGCTGAAGGAACCTTCTGATGGGAAAAATGCTTTAGGGCAGGGTATTCAAATACTTTGTTAACAAACAAGTATATTAAAGATACTTCTGGTGCTGATTATCACTTTTACATGTCTGTCTCCTGCCGAGTTCCATTGCCAAGGTTACAAGAGCTTAATGTACAAGATGTTTGATCAAAAAACAATTGGACCTATCTAAGATACTTCCTTTCCTGGTTCAGTTCTGTGAATGGTGACCTCCCGTTGCCACAAAGGGGGAAAAACAATACTTTTAAGTAGAATAGAATAGAATAGAATAGAATAGAACAGAACTCTTTATTGGCCAAGTGTGACACAAGGAATTTGCATTGGTGCATACACTTGCTGTGTACATAAAAGAAAAGATACATACATAATTTATCTTTTTTACTCTCTCAAAACCTGTTCCTGAAGTATCTGCTTTACTCTATCTATTCTAGCACTTTTTTCCCCCATTTTTTTCATTTTATTTGATTTATATACCGCCCTATTCCCAAAGGACTCAGGGCGGAGAACAGCCACAAGATAAAACACATAAATACAAAATTTAAAAGCAAAGTAAAACCCAATTAAACAATTTGGCCCAAGACAGATTTAAAACACCCCAATAATTTAAAACAAATTAAAATTTACATTTTAAAAAGGGACAAGAATAGGCCAGGCCAGCCTGATGGAATAAAAAGGTCTTAAGAGCGTGGCGGAAGGTGCGCAGGTCCGGAATCCTCCGTATCTCCAGGGGGAGCTCATTCCAGATAGTAGGTGCCCCCACAGAGAAGGCTCTCTGTCTCTGCACTAATCTAGGCAAATAGAATTCAGTTTCCACATTTCCTAGAGTTTAGAAGGGATGGTTCACACTATGGCTTTTTATGCTACTGTTCGTGGCTCAGTGGTTAAGACACTGGGTTTGTCAGCTGGAAAGCTGGCAGCCCAAGGTTTAAGACCCGAGCAGCTCCCGTCCTTGCCCCAGCTTCTGCCAACCTAGCAGTTCAAAAGCATGCAAATGTGAGTAGATAAATAGGTACCATTCAGTGGGAAGGTAACAGTGATCCATGATGTCATGCTGGCCACAGACAGTGCTGGCTCAAAGGCTTTGAAATGAAGATGAGTTCTACCCTGGGGAGGGCTGCTGGGGGTTCGCAGGGGTTCGGGAGAACCTCTATCTAAGATTCTGTGCAGTTTGGAGAACCCCAAATCCCACTCCTGGCTGGCCCCGCCCATCCCTCCCAGGAATCTCCATGCAACCCGTTTTGGATGCAGGTAAGCGCAGGGCACGCGTGGAGGCTCGGGAAGGGTGAAAAACAGGCCTACTCCAAGATTAGGAAGGCTAGAAACGGGCCTGTTTCTGGCCTCTGGAGCCTGGGGAGGCTGTTTTCGCCCTCCCGGAGGCTCGAAAAAAGCCTCTGGAGCCCAGGGAGGGCAAAAACGCCCCACCCCCACCCCATAGTGCAGGAGACTGACTAGGCCACATCCACCATGGCCATGCCCACTCAGCAACTGGGCAGAGAACCCCTTGCTAAAATTTTTGAAGCCCACCCCTGGTACTACCCCCTATAATTGGCAACGGCTAATGGAGTAAAATATCTGTTCATGAAATAAAACCTGAATCGGTCATCCATTCCCTCTTTCCGGCCAACTTGGGGACCTATATAAGGAATGTAAATGCTTTTGTTTGTTATTATTTCATTCATCATGTCAACATGACCTTGGGCTTCAACAGGAAGCAATGTGAACCAACTGTTCATAGGTTGACTTATGAACTAAATCCTTTCTCACTTCCCAATTCCATCCCACATCTCCTCTTTTACAGAGATGAAGGGGCTGAGTTAGCACCCCCTTTTTCTTCTAGGCGGAGAAGCTGGCAGCTGCTCTGACATAACACACCACGTTTACACCTCAATTTCAGCAAATATCATTGTGCATCTTTGTCTCCTGCCTTTTCCTGCTTCCTTATGTTTTAGAGAACAGAGAACCATCATTTCCCTCCCCTTTTTCCTCTTCTTCTGTTATAGGAAAGAATTCATTGGCTTCATTTTGAGTGCCGTTATTCCCCATCACCATTTTTTTTCCTTCTGAAAATATTATATTGATATTTAGCATCTGGGGAGGGTGGTGAAGGTTAATGTCTCCGTATCTTTGCAAATTCCACTTGGCTCCATCCAACCAACCTGTATTTTTAAACTGATTAATATTTCTTTCCCCCTCCTGAGACATTTTCACAGAGGCGTATATGTCTGTCAGCAGCATATTAGCAATCAATACATTTTATGTATAGTGTGCAAACACGCTCAGGTCCGAAATGGGAAACCAGCGGATTTATTGGCAAGCTTTTTCAAGGAAAGCAAGCAGGAATGGGGAGGAGGTGGCTGGGTGGGCAGAGTGAGGTATGATTGTTGCGGTAGTTCAGCAGAAGTTTGACAAGAGTGCTTGAGGGAATCAGGGAAGATGGGTGTGAAATGATCTCTTTCCTGTACGCCTAATTTACGAGGCTGACAGTACAATACTGTTAGGGCACATCTATCTTCAGGTACAAAAATAAATATATTTTTTTAAAAAAAAGAAGACGAAAATAAAACCTTATCAGCCTTGCAGCACAGGCCAGTCTGCAAAGACTGTCTTCAGAAAGTCATGTACTCCCTTCTCCTTCTATTTTTTTCCCCTTAACCCGTGCAAAGTATAAATAAAATTTCTTATCTTCTGAATTCAAATGTATTCCACCTTCTTTAAGTGCAAAACTGTGTTTCCTATTAGAGCCCTAAAATATGCTAGAAGAAAGTGCCAGCCAAAAGCCACTCTTTCTCCCACCTTGAATATGAGCCTTTAAGAGCTGTGACAAAATTGCAGCCCCCAATACTGATTGAACAGAGGTTCCATCACCCAGTGTGTTATCCAGTCCATTTCAATATGGGAACCAGAATCAAATTGCCTGATGCACATTTGGTATTTTCAGTGTCTGTTATGAGCATTCCCACAAAATGGTTGCTAGGTAAGACTGCTTACTTTTGAAGATGAGAGTAGCTTCTACCGTATGTTTTAAAAGAATCAAATACTTCTCTTTAAAATATAATTTAAGCAAGGTAGGGAGCTGGTTGGATGACAGTGAAAATGTCCATTGTCCATTTTGCCTGTTCTTGACAGTTATAGGTTTTGTAGTTGCCAGCTCTTATGTTTGTTGGGGTAAATCCTAATCCCCATCGGTGACTTGATAATCCACTGTATAAATAATTTTAAAATTGCCATTTTTGACCAATTATCACAATGATTTAAATAAGATTGAATATGTAGTTGAATGCATCTTGGTTACAACTAAATATTTTTTGTCTTATTTGTTTGTTTATATCCTACCTTTATTTTAATAAATAACTCAAGGTGGCAAACATGCCTAATACAACTTCTTCCTCTTATTTTTTTTGTCAACAAACACCTGTGAGGCTGGTTGGGTCTCTCTAAAACAGGGGTCTCCAACCTTGGCAATTTTGTGACTTGTGGACTTCAACTCCCAGAATTCCTCAGCCAGCGCATGTTAGCTGAGGAAGTCTGGGAGTTGAAGTCCACAAGTGGAAAGTTGCCTAGGTTGGAGACCCCTGTTTTAGAGAGAGTCACTGGCCAAGGTCATCCAACTGGCTTTAAGGCAGAATTAGAACTCATAATATCTAATCTGGTTCCTTCATTGCTGGGCTAAACAGTTTATATAGAATGGATGGATTTCACAACTACCTTTCTTTTCACAGTATAGGCTTCATAATATTTAAACCCTGGAGAATAAAGAGTTCATTGCAGAACTTTGTTTTTCCTGGTATGCTACTTTTCTGCACACTGGGCACTTTATAAGATAATGGAGTCACTAAATGTAAAAATTAGGAGAAGACTAAGTATTCATCTTGTTTGATGCCCTGCTTAAGGCAAAGATCTTATAATTTCAAAGTATCTCTAATAGTTTTATCTATTCTACATTTGCTTACATAATTGGCATCCCAATCTTTGCCCTAGTGCATTACAATGAAGGAAATGTTGAGTAAGCGTTTCTCTGCAAACAATTATCTTATCTTTCATGTTACTTGATTATCTTCAAAGGAATGTTGTCAAGAAAATCTTTTGTCTCACCAACCGAAGTAGTCCACATTCTGCTATCAGTAAATTGAAATATGGACCAACCGCACTTTTCATATTTCCATGTTCCAGAAAATGAATATGTTGCCATCTATGTATGAATTGGTTGATAGTATAGAAATTGCTTAGTCCATGATGGGTCCTTGTAATGAGTTTGAATACATTGGACGTCCTTAATTTGCCATCAGTCCTTAATTGATTTCAACTGCTTGATGTTAATTAAAAGAGCTTGAAGTGACAGGTCTAGCAAGCACAAAATAGAACTCCTTTGATAATTATCCACTCTCTCTTATTTGTCAATGTATCACAAATTTTTACCATTCTTTGATTTAATATGTAAATTAGGGTTGGGGAGGAGCTTATGATAAAGTGCATCAACTAATGGAAGCACAATCCTTGAGGCTTCATTAGACAACTTTTTATTGGATAAATTACAAAGGCGTAGAGGAAGAGTTTGTGCTTAATTTATCTAAGTTATTGCAGGAATAAGAAAACTTGACTGACTGACTGACTGACTGACTGATTGATTGATTGATTGATTGATTGTGTACCATTCAGTTGCTCTTGTCTATTACATGGGCACCCAGTATATTTTAAATCTGTTTATTTTATTTATTTATGTACATAACCTATTTCACCCAACTAGTTCCAATGGGGTTAAGGGCACACAGTGTGTAAAAAATGAAAATATATAATCAAAGTTTAACAGGAATGATAAGATTTAAGAGGAACTGTAACCATTCCAGCAGGTTCCTCAACATCTTATTTAGCTTTGGAAACAAAGTAATATAGGACTAAGCACACTATTTTAACAAAGTTGTTGATAATCATAACTGGATTACCCCCTCCCCCAAAATATTTCGAAGGAAGGAAGGAAGGAAGGAAGGAAGGAAGGAAGGAAGGAAGGAAGGAAGGAAGGAGGGAGGGAGGGAAGGACTTTCAAAGCGGATTATATGATAGACTGGGGACTAAGAGAACAGCGAAATAACTTGATAAGTGTTTATTTTTTACATAATATATTCCAATCCTGTTAGGTCATATTGGAGAAGGTAATAGTTTCTGGCATTCATTTAATGAAACTGACATTGATGAATGGCTAATTATACAAATTACATTCTTATTAAATCCCTAGAAATCAGCACCTTAAAGTCTTAGCTATGGGTTTTTCTTGTTATATACATATTATTTCAAAAGGAAATGCATGGCTCCAAGCTCTCAGCGCTAGCTTTTTTATTTTCTCTACTTCTGAGAAATCCTGCAAAGCATTAAAAAAAATCCCTCAGTTAAGTCAATTACCACAGTTGTTAATCTTAATGGGAATATTTAAGCCTCTATCCTTGCATACATTTATGTTCTTTTCCCCACTAGATAATTTCAGCCAAGGGGAAGGGAATATATGCATATTTGTGTGATGCTATGTAGAGAAGGGAACAAGCTTTGCAACAGACAGAAACGTCAAACACTTGTGTGCCTCCGTCCTGATATTTGTTCTTAAGCAAATTGCTAATCAGAAGCATGCAAAACTTTCCCTGGTGATTTCATGGAAAGTGACACCACCTGTTCTGGATACTGTTTTTCAAAATTATGGATATGCAATTGGCAAGGGAATAATGTGATCCAAATTGTTAGTTCACATACTAATTTTGACCCTGGCTGCTGCTTCATCTCTTTAAAAAAAAAAATAAAAAAAAAAAGTTCTGTTTTTCTGTCCAAAAACATAAAGGCTTTTTTTTTTTAACACTCTTCCTTATTTATAAGTAAAATAGTTTGGAAATCCACTGTTATGAAAACTATTATTGCACAGGGCAAGTAGTCCTTGACGTAAGACCATAACTGAGCTCAAAATTTTTGTTCCTAAGCAAGACGGTTGCTAAATAAATTTTGTCCCATTTTATGACTTCCTTGCCACAGTTGTTAAGTGAATGACTGTAATTGTTAAGTTAGTGACATGGTTGTTAGATAAATTAGCTTCCTCATTGACTTTGCTTCTCAGAACATCTCCAAAGGGGATCACATGATCAGATTGCGATGGCTGGCTTCATCAAAACTAAATAAAGCCCATTCTGATTTAGAACAACAGACATCAACCAGAGGTGGGTTTCAGCAGGTTCTGACCGGTTCTGGAGAACCGGTAATGGAAATTTTGAGAAGTTCAGAGAACCAGTAAATACCACCTCTGACTGGCCCTGCCCCCATCTATTCTCTGCCTCCCGAGTCCCAGCTGATCAGGAGGAAATGGAGATTTTGCAGTATCCTTCACCTGCCACGCCCACCAAGTCATGCCATGCCCACCAAGCCACACCCACAGAACTGGTAGTAAAAAAATAATGAATCCCATCACTGACATCAACCCACTCATCTATTCTGCCTTCTGTACAGGGCAGTATTTCTCCACTTCAGTAACTTCAAAAGGTCTGGACTTCAACTCCCAGAATTTCCCAGCCAGCCATGCTGGTTGAGGAACTCTGGGAGTTGTTCCAGGCTCCAGGCCTCTTAAAGTTGCTAAGGTTGAAAAAACACTGGTATAGGATTAAGTTTAACTTGAAATGATTGCGAAAAGTCTGGTTACAGACTTCAGTGAGTGATGATCCATCTCAGTGTACTTCATTGCTGTTTACGTTTTATTGAAAACAATATTTTGTGTTCTTTCCTTTCCCTCCCTTCCTATCGACTGGAAAAGTGGAAGAACAAAAGTTACACTTTGTGTGTCAGAGGATTTGCAGCGATTGTCTGGGAGAAAAAGGAGTCAGGCTGGCTCATTTATGGTTTAGTATAAATCTCAGAAACTGGTTCTCTTGAACATCAGGCACCATATTTCATTATCACATTTCCATCATTCTTGCATCAGTCATCCCCAAAAGAGCACTATCCATGACCAAGGGAAATCGAAAATCCAAGATCCATTATTTTTGGTCAGCAAACAATGGAATTTTCAGAAGGGTCTAGAATAGAATAGAATAGAATAGAATAGAATAGAATAGAATAGAATAGAATAGAATAGAATAGAATAACATTTTTATTGGCCAAGTGTGATTGGACACACAAGGAATTTGTCTTGGTGCATATGCTCTCAGTGTACATAAAAGAAAAGATACATTCATCAAGAATCATAAGGTACAACACTTAATAATAGTCTTAGGGTACAAATAAGCAATCAGGAAACAATATCAATATAACTCATAAGGATACAAGCAACAAAGTTACAGTCATGCAGTCATAAATGGGAGGAGATGGGTGATAGGAATGATGAGAAGATTAATAGTAATGCAGACTTAGTGAATAGTTGGACAGAGTTGAGGGAATTATTTGTTTAGCAGAGTGATGACGTTCGGGGAAAAACTGTCCTTGTGTCTAGTTGTTCTGGTGTGCAGTGCTCTATAGCGTCATTTTGAGGGTAGAAGTTGAAACAATTTATTTATGCGAGGGGTCTGTAGACATTTTCCCAGCCCTCTTTTTGACTCGTGCAGTATACAGGTCCTCAGTGGAAGGCAGGTTGGTAGCCATTGTTTTTTCTGCAGTTCTAATTATCCTCTGAAGTCTGTGTCTGTCTTGTTGGGTTGCAGAACCAAACCAGACAGTTATAGAGGTGCAGATGACAGACTCAGTAATTCCTCTGTAGAGTAGCTTCAGTTTGTTGTGCTTTCTTTAACCCTTCCTTGTTGGTTGGTTTGTTACCACCAGACTTGGGGTGGAGCAAACAGCCTGGTACAGTGATGGTTAACCATTTTTGGACTGAGTGCCCAAAATGCATGTATGCGTGCACACCCAAACCCCCAAAATGCAATGTGACTGTGGCCCCTGCACATCGCCCTGCCCCCATGCATGTGCGCATGCCCACATGCGTCCCACCCACCCCAGTGCATGTGTGTGCAACACCCCACATGCTCCCACCCCCCACACATGCATTCTGCCCCCCGCGCTTGTGCGCACAGCCCCCCCACATGACCCACCCACCCCCGTGTGCGCAACAGAGACCTGATGACCAGCTGGCTGGCAGGAGCTGCGCACGCATGCGTTGCAGCCATGAACTGGGGTGATGGCTCGCATGCCCGCAGAGAGTGCACTGCGCTACCACTTGTGGCTCACTTGCCATAGGTTCATCATCATGGGCTTTAGTAGAAGCCGGTGTCATTGTTTATAGTAGATGCAGACATTTCCAAGTTCAACTGCTTGGATATTTCAAGTCAAAGAATTTCTGATATTTGGGCTTAAGGATTTTGGAGCATTATTGTGAATGCAATGGACCAATGTTAAGGCCACTTTTCAGATTCTTAAATATGCAGCAGCCATAAGTCATACTGAATTCTTGTCTGCTTGGCTATACTATCTCTTCTTTACTTATCTTTACTCCGCATGCAATCCCAAGGCTCTTGCTGAGCCATTCATTATTCAGACTATTCACGACTTCTTGTCTGTCTCCTGAAGAGCCGTTTCACTTGTGCCTTCTTCCGTTGCCATCCACGTCAGAGCCTGCCTGGGCAAATGCATTTCACTGGCTTTAATTGTATAGCACGGGACAAGATAGAAGATATTAATCGAGTTCTGAATGCTCAGGGAATAAATGTAATAAATAGACTATTAAGTTAAGCAAGTTTTCAGCTTCAGTGGTGAAGGCCCCCATCTATCTTGTGAGGCTCCCTGCATGCTTCATTACCACATGTAACCACATTGGAAAAAAATATGCTTTATTCTTTATAATTAGATGATAAGTTCCCTAAGATATACGTTAGAGCTGCCAACCACCTGACACTCAGCAGCAGCTCTGCACTTTCTATTTTTCCTGGCACTTCTAATGAAATTTATTATAGAGTCTCATATTAGAACTAAGTTAACAACACTTAATCTTTTCCCTGACACTGTTGTCTATGAGCATAGTAGAATATACACTGGCCTTCATTGGCAGGGAATGTGACATCTGAAATGCAACAGGAGTTCTCTTGTTTTTTTCATGAACCACTTTTTGACTTGGATTGATGGCTACCTTCCTGCTGTGGGTTGATTTATGATGAAACTTCCAATAGTACAGAACAGTATATTTACAGTTACAGAAGAAGATGTCTGGTTTCACACGTTATGCCAAACCAGTTTTCTACCAATGATATTCTCCAGATGTTTTGGAACTGAAGTCTCAACCAGCATGACCATTGGTTTGGAGTTCTGTAGGATGAAGCCGAACAACTGTAGAAAATATCAACTTGGATCAAGTTCTAGTATGTAATCTTGATTTTGTTTAGATTCAACTAGTGTATTGTATGAACTTTGCTATTGTTATTTGCAAATATTGATTTAGGCTTAGTGTTATTTAAGAAACCATGTTAAAACAAGAGCATGATTTGGTGTGACCTATAACCCAACCAACATGGCACACCAAAATTATTTAAGAAGTAAAACTTTAGAAAGTGGTGAATTAAAAGTATATTTCATTCATGAAAACAGCTAGCACTGTTCATGTCTAAGGTCTTTCCAGCAATATGAGAGGAGATCCAGCAATATGATGGGAGACCAGTTCTATGGAGAATATGTGAAGGAGCTGGGTATCTTTGCATCTGGAGAACAGAAGGCTATGAGATGACAAAGTAACTATCTTCAAACATTTGAAGGGTTATCATGAGAAAGACTAGCCTAAAAATAATGGGCTGAAATGAGACAGAAGTAGGTTTTAAGTAAGCATTAGGAGAAATATCCTGTTCCTCAGTGAAAATGGGTGCCTCATGAAGTTATGAGCTCTCTTGCAATGGGAGTATTTAGAATATAGAATAACAGAGTTGGAAGGGACCTTGGAGGTCTTCTAGTCCAACCCCCTGCTTAGGCAGGAAACCCTACACCACTTCAGACAAATGGTTATCCAACATCTTCTTAAAAACTTCCAGTGTTTGGAGCATTCACAACTTCTTGAGGAAAGTTGTACCACTGATTAATTGTTCTCACTATCAGGAAATTTCTCCTTAGTTCTAAATTGCTTCTCTCCTTGATGAGTTTCCACCCATTGCTTCTTGCCCTCCCCTCAGATGCTTTGACAACTTGACTCCCTCTTCTTTGTGGCAGCCCCTGAGATATTGGAACACTGCTATTATGTCTCCCCTGGTCCTTCTTTTCATCAAACTAGACATACCCAGTTCATGCAACCAGTCTTTAAAGAAAAGTAATGTGGTCATCCTTCAGAGATATCATGCTATCACCGTCTCTCTTTATCTTTAACACACACAGATACACACACAAAAGGTTAGTGTCCTTTAAAAGGCTTGCTGTGTGACCTTGATGATACATCCCTTTATCTCTTGACACTCAGACCACTGCCCTGCAGTCCCCCATGAGCAGCAGCAGTCCAGAGTTCATGTGGGCACTCTCCCATCCCCTCCTTAACTGGAGAGGTTCAGAAGAACCAGTCTACTCACTCAAAGTTCTTCAATCTTTGCTGCAGTCGTTGGCTCTATCCTTTATGGAGATGTGTTCTTTCTCAGATTTCAGGGATGTCATCATCCTTTTAAGTTGCATTGCAGATCATGCATTAAAGATAGAGGTGGCCTAAATCACGTTCAGAGTCCTCTTTAGCCTGTGTTAAAAAGAAAAGAAAAAGTCTGTCAAAGTTAAATTTAGATATTCTCTCCTGACACTTATAACCAGAATAATGTGTCCTTTAGCTGCCTCCAAAAGAGAGTTGTTACATTTGAAAGGCATTAGGAGTGCTTGCTTTTTACCAGTGCCATCTGTGCACAAAGTCTGTGTGACGAGGGAATTTTAGTGGATAGGTCTCTTTTAGAAGAGCCATTGAAATATATTCATACTTTATTTGGCGCACTTCTCTGGTAGTTTTGCCTGTCACTTGACCGTGCTTCTTGGAAATGTTTATATATCCATCATTAAAATCATTATGGGCAGTATTTTCTTGGAAGGCAACATCTCCCCCTCCCCTCCAGAAAACAGCAGTGTCTTGTATTTGAAGAGAAGAATGCAGACATCCTACAGATTTTGTAAGAGAGTGAGAGAATACCGTGTTTCCCCGAAAATACGACATGTCCTAAAAATAAGGCCAAGACTGATTTTTGGGGTGGGCGTAAATATAAGCCCTCCCCTGAAAATAAGCCCTAATGAAGGGGTGGGCGTGGCCAGCACAGGAGGCAGCCTTTCCCTTCCCCGGTCAGCTAATGGCAGCTGGGCCGCTTAATTGTGACCCGTGGATCAGTTGAGCTGATCGGGAGCTGCCTCTCTGTTCTATCTCTCCCCAGTGTTCTTGGCGCTCACCCGCCTCCCATCCATCCACCCCCCTTGCCTGCAAACTCCCACCCCACTCACACGAGAGCAGCCGCCTGGCACCTCTTGCCACGTAGTGCCCACCCAGCGGACAACCCCACCCCTCTGGCCGGGCAGAGCGTCACTCACTGACTGAGTGGTAAGAGGCCAGTCAGGCCAACCATCTGCTGCCGAGTCTTCCAGGAGCCGGGGCAAAGAGTCTTCTGGCAGTGACTGCTCTGGGAATGCACTCCCTATTCTATGGTTCCAGATCCATGCAGGGCTGCAGCTCCCTTTGCCCTTTGCTGCCTCTCTGCTCCAGGTGCCAGAAGACATGGCAGCAGGTGGCTGGCCCGACCGGCTTCTTCTCCACTTCCAACAGCTTCCAGCCGGGGTTTATGTCTTGCAGCCTGCCCTGCTCCATCCCCCGCCCCACCTGTCACCCCAAATTGCACCCCAGTGCAAGACATCTTACCGGAGACTGGCAGCTCCGTCACATTTCTTGGCAGGTCTGTGCAGGGAAACACTTTACACGGTAAAGAAAAACTTCCCGCGAGTTTAAGAAGTTGTTAATGCTTGGACTCACAAGAAGTTTTTCTTTATCGTGCAAGGTGTTTCCCTACATAGACTGGCCGAGAGACGCAATGGAGCTGCCAGTCTCCGATAAGATGCGCATCTCATGACCTGGCCCGCCCCACCCCACTCCATCTTCCACCCCAAATTGTGCCCCACTGCGAGACACGTGTCTTACTGGCGACTTGCAGCTCTGTTACGTTCCTTGCCGTTGTATCCAGGGAAACACATTGTAAAAAAAAACCTTCTCACAAGTTCGAGAAGTTTGATTGAACTTTGCAAGGTTTTTTTTACAACGTGTTTCCCTGGACACAACGGCAAGGAACATGACAGAGCTGGAAAGGTAAGATGTGTGTCTTACTTCTCACCTGCCCCACCTGCCACCTGCCAAAAATGCCAGAAATTAGTCTTTCTGAGACTCGTCGCGCTGCCACTGCCACCTCATGGAGCAGGACTCTGCAAGGCTTTTTATGCCGTTGCACACACGAACAGCAGCACCGCCACGAGGTTCAACATACTGGTGCAGCCACAAGGTGCAGGACGCCAGCTGTGCCAGTATGATGAAGCTCACAGTGGTGCTGCAGTTTGTGTGTGCAACGGCACAACAAGCCTTGCAGAGACCTGCTCCAAGAGTTGGCGGCGGTGGCGGTGGCAGTGGGATACGCCAGGGCAGTGCCGGCCAGCCGCTTGGCTGGCGTGAAGAACAGGGAGGGGAGGCGACGGCGGCGACGGGACATCCAGTTCCACACTCGCCACCTCCTGAACCCCCAAGATAATAGGAAACACACCCCCCTCAATAATAAGGCCACACCCTTATTTTGGGGGTCAAAAGAAAAATAAGACCCCACCTTATTTTCAGGGATATATGGTATTTTTTTAGGATGTAACCTTAGAGTAGTGCATTTTGTAAATATGAAGAGTTCAACAATACTTAAGCAGTGGTTGATAATTCACACTGTTTGATTATGGCACATCTTTACCTGGATTTCTCTATATTTAACTATATTTTCTGATCATATTAAACAAGATAATCCCATGGCCATGTAGCTGATATATTAAAATATACGGAATGTTAATTAATAAATAAATAAGATATATGATTATATAAGCTTCATCTCTTCCTTTTTATATAGTTGCTTGTAAAAATATGTTTAGGAGCCGTGGTGGCGCAGTGGTTAGGATGCAGTACTGCAGGCGATTTCTGCTGCCTGCCGGCTGCCTGCAATTTGGCAGTTCGAATCTCACCAGGCTCAAGGCTGACTCAGCCTTCCATCCTTCCAAGGACCCAGATTGTTGGGGGGCAAGAGGCTGAGTCTGCAAAACCGCTTAGAGAGGGCTGTAAAAGCACTGTGAAGCAGTATATAAGTCTAAGTGCTATTGCTATGTGGGAAAGACCTTGCAAGATTGGGCAAAGAGTTACTGCAAAGGGAATGTTCAGATAAGGGACAACATAGCCGCAACTAAATAAGTAAGGCAAAAGTCTCAGAAAAGAGCCTTTTTTTTTTAAGGTGGTAAAGAAAACCGGAGTGGGGAGAATTGTTCTTTCAGAGTTGCAAGATTCTGTCAATATTGTATTATAATGAGATAGAATAAGCTCATCTAGTGTGATTCCTATCTCGCTTATCCGAGGATGCCAACATCAATCATGCAAGTATGAAAATACAGTTCTCCTTCTGTCTCCTCTGCAGCCTGAGAAACTAGGGAAGGTCCCGTCTGATCCTCTTACAAACCCACACCCACACCCACATGCCACTATCCAGTTGCAGGCTATGCCGTTTCTTATCTGACTGTTCCTTTAGCAGTGTTTTCTTCACCCAACCTGCCAAAGCCTTTCCCACCTACCATGACATTGCTTTAAGTGTAGAAATGAATTTGTGTTTTGAGGATGATTAATAAGAGGTTCAGAAAAAGATTTGCAAGCTTGGTTCCTGAATTATTTCCCCCATTGTAACAGTATGTGCTTCTCTGGTCTTGTTTGTTTATTGTGATGCTTAGTGCAATTTAACACAGGTCGATAAAAGTTATGAAGTCCTATTTATTCCATCCAACTTTATCCCTGCACTGCTAGCTCAGCTTATAATACAGATAGTGTGTGACAAAATACATTTTGGAAATGTATTAAAAAGCAATTATGTACTCTTGCTTTTGGTCTCCCATCTTTATTCTTCACTGGAGGTCCCAGGAATTAGTATAGCATCTTACAGGTACTAAAACATCTTAAGAAAATGCCAGCAGTGTGTATCTAATTTGCTAGCCGTGGTGGCTTTTGAGCATTACAAAAAGCCCAATATTATATTGGTTCCCACCACCCTTGCCCATTGCCCACGCCCCAACCCTTTCCACTCCGAGTCTTCACCTTGTCAGTGCATTTTAATGGCAACTGAGTTGTCGGAAAACACATAATAGATGGTAGCAGCCCTGTTTTTGCTGACTTGGAGTTAGTGTTTCTTGCATTAAGTGATTTCTTTCTTTGTGCTTCTCTCCGCACATACATTATTGTAAAAATTTGATGACACTTTCAGAATATCCTTAACAAGAAATATTTGCTTTGAAAACTAAGGGGGAGGGAGAAAGGAAGGAAGGAAGGAAGGAAGGAAGGAAGGAAGGAAGGAAGGAAGGAAGGAAGGAAGGAAAGAAGGAAGGAAGGAAGGAAGGAAGGAAGGAAGGAGAGAAAGAAAGAAAGAAAGAAAGAAGGAAAGAAGGAAAGAAAGAAAGAAAAAGATATCTTAGAAGAGAGTAGGAAGGGCAGAGAGTAATCAATTGCTTAGGTGGAAAGTTAAAGGAGAAAATGGGCTACAAGCCATTATGCGATATTCGTTATAGCTTTAAAACAATTATGGTATATAAGATTAAGGTCCTGGTTATTATTACTGGCAAAAAGCATAGCTCCTTCTTGGTTAGCATCCTATTCCCAGCAGCAATTCAACAGATGCTTGTAGTATAGGCATTTCTCCAATTATAACCACAGTTGAGATCAGAATTTATGTTACTAACCAAGCTGATTGTCAAACCTGATTTTATGACCTTTTCTGCCACTGCTGTTAAGCAAACCACTGCAGTCGTTAAGTGAATTGCATGGTTGTTAAGTGAATGTGGCTTCCCCCATTGGCTGTGCTTGTCCAAAGCTGGCTGGGAAGGTAGCGAATGGTGATCAAGTTACCCCAGGATACTGCAGAAGTTGTAAATACATGCCAGTACACACAGAATATAAACTGACAAAAAACAACACTCCCTACTAGCACTGATGATGTTACCTAGTTAGGGTAATGAAACATCTGCAAGAAAACAAGCAAGATCAGAGAGCACCAAGGATCCCATATACATGCCAGTGCTCAAATTGGGGGTTCTGTGATGGCCGTAACTGCAAGGATCGATCATGAGTCACTTTTTTTTGTACATCACTTTTTTCACTACCATTGTAACTTTGAATGGTCTTTAAACAAATGGTTATAAATTGAGGACTACTTATTGACTTTAGCCCCATTGACGTTACTGTCAGAGTGTGCACAGTTTGACTATTTTCAGAAAACCCAGGAGCAAAATACAGGAAACAGAGGTCTGTCTTTCAAATAGTGGTTTATCTACAAGGTGGATATACATACATGTACTAGTCAAAGTCAGGCAATCAATAGCCCTGCTGACTCATTCTCATTGCATCATCATTTCAGTATTACAGCATTATGACATTACATTACAGCAGTTGGTCAGCTATTAAATCATTATTACCTTGACATTTACTTATAGGAGCCAGCTGAGAAGGTTACAAATGGTGATCACATGATCCCGGGACAGTGTAACTGTCAGAAATACATGCCAGTTGCCAAGTGCCCAAATGTTTATCACGTGGCCAGGGATCCTGCAACAGTCTTAAGTGTGAAAAGCAGTCATAAGTCACTTTTTTTCAGTGCTGTTGCAAATTTGGATGGTCATTAAAAGAATAGTTGTAAGTCAAGTACTACCTATAGATGTAGGAGATGACCAGGCTGAGCCCAAGGGAGGGGTCAAATGTATCATCAGTCATGAGCCCCTGCAGCACCCACAAAGAAATCTACCATATTTTTTGGAGTATAAGACGCACTGGACTATAAGACGCACCTACCTTTTTTGATGAGGAAAACAAGAAAAAGAAATCTGCCTCTGCCTCCCAGTAATTTTGTCTCATTGCAGCAAACAGCAAACAGCCTGCTTTACTTTCATTTTCATTTTTAGCATAGCTTGATTAGCACAAGAAAAAATAATCTGCTCCAGCAATTTACTTCCTTGCAGCAAGCAGCAGAGCCCTGCGCAAAACAGTTGAGAGCAAAATATCTGAGAGTCGGGATGCCGATCCAATCAACTTGTGCTAATTAGGCTGTGCTGAAATGAGCTGTTTCTTCTTGCTGTTTGTTGTAAGGAGGTAAACTGCTGGGAGGCAGAGGCCAAAGGGTGGGGGCCAGCGAGTGGGCAGGGCTACATTCGGTATATAAGACGCACCTAAATTTTCATCCCCTTTTAGGGGGAAAAAAGGTGCTTCTTATACTCCGAAAAATACAGTAAGTCCAGCTACCTTGAATGCCTCTCTTATCTCCCACTCATTTCCCTTAACTGCCAGTTGGTCTGATTCTTGTAGAGAGCTTAAGCTTTCCAGAAATCTTTACACTCCTTTGAACTGCCTGAATCTCCTGATTTCCCGGGACTTGACAATATACTTCTAGTGACTTGAAATAACTCAAGCGCACCCCAAAATATCAAGACGTAATGAAAATTGAAATCTCTGGTCTGCAAAATTGCTTTATGGCATTGGATGCCTTCATTTAGATAATGTCCTCCTAGGTTTTAATCTGAAACATGTTGGTTGAGGATGAACAAAATGGGTGTTATTGCCACAGCAACATGTTTAGCTTCAAAATTATACTCTCCATCCTGTTGTACAAATGGCTTATGGCTGATAACTCACTTGGGAAGCTCCTGTAAAACAGCAGTGCGTTCCATTTCAGTGATTTTGGGGGAGAAAATTTAAAGTGCCTGGCATTTTCATTCATGCCAATATGCTGCTTTGTGACAGTAGGACTGTTCGTCGTTTGCATCCTCTTAACATTTGTTCATACTCTGCTATCATTTTCTTTTGCAAAACACACATTTTCAACCAATTCACACCACTCAGAGTTCATCATCATCTTTTTTTTTTTCAAGAAAGGTTTAGATTTTCCAAGTAGTTCTAAGACACATTTATAACCTCTCATAGATCTGGGGGGAAAAGCAGTTTGCAAAGAATCTTAATACAAGACAATTTGTGTCCCTCAAAAATATGTTTGCCCAGTAAATTGTTTGTAGCGAACCCAGAGCAAGGAAATGGATTTTACTGCTGTTGGATTCATTAGTGGCAGACTGGCTGATAACCTAGACGCTTTCTCTCCTATTTTTATATGCTCTGAACATTTTAGATCAATATGTTGTGTTTCAAAGGCTGCCCTGTTATTGCAGCCTGAAATATCTTGCACCCTTCATGATCAGTTGAATTAGTTAAAATTTGTTGATCAGGCTAGGATCTATTAGTCCTAATCACCTTTAATTAAGAACTTGAGCAGAAAAATATAGACGGTACATTATATCAGACCCCTTGTAAGGGGGTTTTATATGACTTCCATGCTCCCTGTTTTTATGGGTGGGGAGTCAATTTCATAGACCAACATTATTAGTTTCATCCTCATTGGGAATTGTCAAACGTAGGTCATCATCATTTAACAACCCCATAATCCCTTGTGGGGTGGAGTCTGGGCAACTGAATGGAGCTAGCAGAGTGTTTTAATGGCAGGATGCCCTTTCTGTCGCCAATGTGGAGTTTTGTTCAGCAGATATATTCTCAGTGTGCCCAGAGAGAGAAATATTTGCCTCTACCTAGGATTGAACTCACAGCCTCTTGATTGTGAGGCGAGAGCTCCACCTCTAGGCCACCACACCACTCTCCAATTGTTAAATATAGGTGGCCAAGTCTTATTCTATTTCCTTTATCTCAAAAGGAACTCGTGGACCTTTGCTCTTTACAGAACTATATACAGTGTATTAATTTTAGGAACTATCCAAGGACCTGGATAGTTTATTTATTTATTTATTTATTTGATTTGTTTTGATTTTTATACCACCCTTTTCCAACAGGACTCAGAGCAGTGAGCAGCTGAGATAAAACATAACATATAAAATTTAAAAAAAACAATTTAAAAGACATTAAATAATTTCGGCCCTCAATTTAAAACAACCCAGTTAAAACCAATTTCAAATTAAAACCAAAAGGATGGGATCAAGCCAGCACGGCCAGAAGAAATAGATGTGTTTTCAGGGCCCGATGAAAAGTCCGGAGGTCTGGTATTGTCCGAATCTCTGGGGGTAGGTCGTTCCAGAGGGCAGGTGCCGCTACAGAGAAGGCTCTCCCCCTGGGGGTCGCCAGCCGACATTGTCTGGCCGACTGCACCCTAAGGAGGCCCTCTCTGTGCGAGCGAATTGGCCGGTGGGAGGCTATTGGCAGCAGAAGGCGGTCTCGTAGATACCCCGGCCCTAAGCCATGGAGCGCTTTAAAGGTGGTCACCAACACCTTGAAGCGCACCCGGAAGCCCATCGGAAGCCAGTGCAGCTCACGCAGGAGAGGTGTCACGTGGGAACGCCCCATCGCTCCCATAATCCCCTGCGTGGCCGCATTCTGGATCAACTGGAGCCTCCAGGTGCATCCCAAGGGGAGCCCCATGTAGAGAGCATTGCAGTAGTCCAGGCGGGAAGTGACAAGTGCCTGAGTGACCATGCTTAGGGAGTCCCGATCCAGAAAGGGACACAACTGGCGTAGTTAAGTTCCATGAGTTACATTTCCAATAAAGAATTTGAATCCCATAGAATAACACCTGGCTTCCTACATCTGACAAATGACCAGATTGGAATCTTCATCCGGCTCAAGGGTTTGCTTTCATAAGTGTCTGCAAAAGCTTCCTGATTGGCTGAAAAATATCATTTTCACAAGAAATGGGACAAATGCAAAAGGGTAGGGCATGTGTTGAAATAATGGGACACTGTCATTCTTGACCCTCTCTTCAGATGACTCTATAGTATGTCCAG
This sequence comes from Arizona elegans, assembly GCA_022577455.1. NCBI lineage: Eukaryota > Metazoa > Chordata > Lepidosauria > Squamata > Colubridae > Arizona > Arizona elegans. The sequence goes on along the minus strand of JAKOOJ010000013.1, from coordinate 15,004,705 downwards.
GGCTGGGCTGCTGGGGGTTCGCAGAGGTTCAGGGGAACCTCTAGCTAAGATTCTCTGCAGTTCGGAGAAACCCCAAATCCCACTCCTGGCTGGCCCCGCCCACCCTGCCCACCCCCTCCCAGGAGCCCCCACGCAGCCTGCTTTGGATGCAGGTAAGTGCAGGCCGCACGTGGAGGCTTGGGGAAGGCAAAAAATGGACCCAGAAGTTCAGGAAGGCTGGAAACAGGCCTGTTTCCAGCCTACGGAGCCTGGGGAGGCTGTTTTTGCCCTCCCGGAGGCTCAAGGAAAGCCTCCGGAGCCCAGGGAGGGCAACCCCCCCCCTCCGCCGCCACTGTGGTGCAGAGTCTAACTAGGCCACATCCACCATGGCCACGCCCCACCCAGCAACCGGGCAGAGAAACGCTTGCTAAAATTTTTGAAGCCCACCCCTGAGTATGTCCCAATTTATGTAGACTTATTTGTCTTTAAAAAAGAATTGGATTTATAAGTGGGAGACAAATGAAAGGTAATGTAAGACAAATTGTAAACTTATTGGAATATCTGGAAAGGAACAACCAAGTCCCTGCAGCGCTTATCTTTTTGGATGCGGAGAAGGCATTTGATCGATTGAATTGGCAATTTTTATTGAAAATAATAGAAAAAATGCAGTTTGGAAAATACTTTACACAATCTATTAGGGCAATATATCAGAGTCAAACAGCACAAATAATAATTAATGGTGGTTTAACAGAAACTTTTAAAATTGAAAAAGAAACAAGACAAGGATGCCCTTTATCACCATTATTGTTTATTTTAACTTTGGAACCATTACTGAATAAAATATGAAGGTCAAATAAAATAAAGGGAATTAAAATTAGACATCATGATTATAGATTAAGAGCATTTGCGGATGACTTGGTTGTTACTTTAACCCAACCAGTACAATCAGTTACAGGCTTACTGGATATAATTACCCAATATAGTCAAATGTCTGGATTTAAAATAAATAAACAAAAAACAAAGATAATAGCTAAAAATATGATGGTAAAGCAAAAAGAAGAACTAGAAGAACTAGAAAGACTAACAGGATTTGAAATAGTAAAAAAGATTAAATATTTAGGGGTATATATTACAGCCTCATATGTAAAATTATATAAAAATAATTATGAATTGCTATGGCAAAAAAATACAGAAAGAGATGGAGAATTGGGGAAAATTACAATTATCTTTGTTGGGGAGAATAGCAGCAATAAAAATGAATGTTTTACCTAGGTTTTTATTTTTGTTTCAAATGATACCAATACTTAAGAAAGATGATGATTTGAGGGAATGGCAGAATGATATTAATAACTTTGTTTGGGCAGGGAAAAGACCGAGAATAAAATTAAAAGTAATGCAAGATATATGTGAAAGAGGAGGTCTTAAAATGCCTAATCTAAGATTATACTATGAAGCAGCTGTCCTAACAATAATTAGTGACTGGATTAATTCAACAGAAGAAAGAATATTGAATATTGAAGGATATGATTTGTTATATGGCTGGCATGCTTACTTATTATATGACAAAAAGGTGGATAAGACCTTTAAAAGCCATATACTAAGGAATGCCTTGTTACGAGTTTGTTCTCAGTTGGGTTTAAGATTAATACTTGCTCTTTATTTTTTATTTCTTCTTCTAACTCCTTCCGTTTCCTTTCCTGTTTACATCTATATTTATTATTCAAATAAATTAAAATACCTCTCATATATGCTTTACTTGCATCCCAAATCATCTCCATAGGTGTACCTTTATGCAAATTCATAACAAAAAATTCTTTCATAAATTGTTTACATTCTTTCACATTTTCCTCATATCTAAACAAATTTTCATTCAGCCTCCAGGACTTCCTGGGTGCCTTTTCATATTCTAATTCCATCCAAACCGGACTATGATCTGTTAATGTTCTTGGACATATCTTCATTTTCTTCACCCTAGAAAAGAATTCATTAGAAATTAATATAAAATCAATCCTGGAAAATGACTGATGTCTGTCAGAGTAGAAAGTAAAATCTTTCTCTTCTCCGTTCCTCTCACGCCAAATATCTCTCAGCTCCATATCCTCCATCATATCAAAAAAAGATTTAGGCAATCTAGCACGTGTTTGAACATTTTGTAGAGATCCTTTTTTGTCCTTTTTAATATCCAAAACTCCATTCCAGTCTCCCATCATTATATGTGTTTTATAATTCCACTGTATTAAGCCTTGTTACAAGTTTGGAAGAAGTTTCAATATAAGTTAAATTATAAGATACCTATATGGGCAATACCCAGACATACGATAGAGAATATAAGTGTAGAACAAAAGCAAGAGGTGATTACCTATAAAGAGCTTCTAAAAATGGAAGGGGGTATATTGCAGTTAAAATCTATAAAGGCATTAAAAGAAGAAAAAATAATTCAAACTTGGTTTCAGTATGGACAGTTGCAAGCTAGATGGAAAGAAGACCAGAGAACTGGTATCATGCAGAAGGAGGAAAATTTGGTAAAACAAATTAGAGATCAAGGTCAAATGCATATAAAAAGATTATATAATATATTGATAGAAATAGACTCAGAAACGGAATTAGTTAAGGATTGCATGATAAAATGGGCACAAAACATTCAGGAACCAATAATGATGGAAACTTGGGAAAAAAATATGAGTTTGAAATGCATTCAAAGAGGAACTAAGCTTTTGTCCTTAATATTCACAGGATTTACTTCGAGGTTTTGTGTCCTGTATGCATTAAACACCCACAGTCTGCCAGCCAGATTTTTTTGGGAATTGTAAGGTTGATACTTAGCAATTTGGGAAGAGTGATCCAGCAATATGTGCCTATGGCTATAGGAGATGCTTCTTAGATTTCAAGTCTCTACAGTAATTAAAAGACTGGATTTATTTTCTGGAAGTGAGATGGTGACCTGCTTAACCCAGCCAATTAAGCGAAAACCAAGGAAGTTGTAATGCAGTTTACTGGTTTTTTACTAAGTGTAATTTTGTGAACCCAATTACCATTTATGACTCAGTATATTGGAAGAATCCAATCAATTATTTATTCAATAAACTATAGTTAAACAAGTCATTTCTGAGCAAAATAAACTAACAGTGTATCATCCCAACACACACACACATATAAACATTGACTTGTACTATTGACATCCTATTATTAACCTTCAAATTTATCCCTTGTTTGTTTTTTAAAAAAAGGCACTAGTTGATTATATAAACTTTGTTGTTATTTACAAGCAATCTCAGATAAAAGTAATTTGTCTGTTTTTACAATGGATGTTGAAACAAAATAATTAGAAATAAGAAACAGGAGAAATTTTCATCTTGTTTTGCTTATTGTTCTCATATTTAAGGAAGATGTAATTATAACATTTTCTCATATACCCATTTATCTACACCATTAATATGGCATACATTGCTACGTTTCTCTTTTTGGAAGGGGCTGCTGAGTTCTCTGTATTTTGTATTTTGCTACACGGCCTTGTTTTCTGTATTTTGCTCACAGTATCTAATTTTGCACCGTCAGGCGTAGATTTAACTCGCTTGATAATCTCTAAATGTTTATACCAAGACTCCAATTACCATCGGCCATTAGTTGTTCTGGGGATGATGGCACTTATAATTAAATTGATTTGAAATCCATAAAAATAACATAAAATATTGACGCTCTTAATCCCATACAATTCAAAACATAGGTTTTGAATCTTTTCTGAATGGAAATTGTGATTAAATAGTTCAGTATGCCATAATTAAAATTACATAGCACCATTTACTTGGTGGGGGGAAAAATCTGGCTGTTGATCATCTCTAGACTTTTAAATTATTTCTAAATACATCAAGGCTTTGTGGGTGCACTTTACAAAATTATTTAATATCCCTTTTGCATTCTTGCTGAACCTAGAATTAAGAACCTTGCTTAACTATTTGCTTAACAACTGCAGAATTCACTTAGCAACCATGATGTTTGCTTAATAACCAGCCCAAGAACGGTGGTAAAATCAGGCATAGTCACGTGGTGACCCACTTAATTGATCAAGAGTCATGATGGTGCAGTGGTTAAAATGCAGTATTGGAGGGTAACTCACTGCTCACTGCCAGGAGTTCAATTCTCACCAGTTCAGAGTTGACTCAGTCTTCCATCCTTCTGAGATTGGTAAAATGAGGACTCAGACTGGTGTGTGTGAATACAGCCCTCTCTAAACAGTTTGCATACATACATACATGCAGGAGTGGGCTGCTGGGGGTTCGCAGGGGTTCGGGAGAACCTCTAGCTAAGATTCTGTGCAATTCGGAGAACCCCCAAATCCCACTCCTGGCTGGCTCCACCCGCCCCGCCCCACCCTTCCCAGGAGTCCCCACGCAGCCCGTTTTGGACACAGATAAATTCAGGGCACAGGTGGAGGCTCGGAGAGGGCAAAAAACAGGCCTACCAGAAGTTCAGGAAGGCTGGAAACGGGCCCATTTCTAGGCTCCAGAGGCCCTCTGGGGAGGCTGTTTTCGCCCTCCAGAGGCTCAAAGAAAGCCTCCGGAGCCCAGGGAGGGCAAAAATGCCCCCCACCCCCCGCCGTGGTGCAGAGGCTAACTAGGCCACACCCACCATGGCCATGCCTCACCCAGCAACTGGGCAGAGAACCATTTGCTAAATGTTTTTAAGCCCACCTCTGCATACATATATGCATGCATGCATGCAGACAGACAAACAGACAGACAGACAGACATACCATGGATCTGTTTTATTTGCCTAAATTTGAGAATGGCCACTCTGCCTCCTCCTCTGGAAAGGATTAATTAACCAAAGCATCTGTTTCCTGTCTGCATAGTTCAGGGGCATTGGTTGCATTGCAAATCAACATTGCAATTACAGGCTGTTCTGAATGAGTGGAGCTGTGAAGCAACAGCACTCCTTGCAAAAGGATCTCTTGTGATGTGCTGATATGAATTGCCCCCAAACAACTTGGATATTAATGGAAAATGTAATGAAAAACTAAACTGTGATTTGATTTTTTTCTCCCCATGCTGCCCTTGGTATTCCCTTGGCATCCACAAACTTATTAATTTCCCCAGTTACCTTGTCTTGCACGAAATGGATGTGCAAAATAATATCATGCATTGGTGTGACATTGCAACACATCACACCTGCTTTCTAGAACTGCCCTCAACTGTAAGGGCTCTTGGAGCCTCCATGTTTTACATTTCCTGGCCAAAAATCTCCATATGGTACAGTATTGTGCTGATAATTGTTCAATTAATCGTGAGTAGGTCAGACATCTTCTTAACAAAACAGGGGTTGTCGACACGTAGGAGTTATATTTCAACTCCTGCATGTTTGTATGTGTTTTACTTAACGATAAAAATTACTCATTGTCATTTGCTATTTGTTTGGAAGATATGGGGACCTTTGTAAAGTGAGGATTATAGAAACAAGATTATAATCCTAGTTACTCATCAGTGGCAGATGGTATTTTTTAGGGAGGAATTGCCAAAACCTCACCTAGAAAATTCTATAGGTGAGAACTTCTGTCAGCCTGAGTTTAGAAAACCCGTAATACTCCTCTCTCCATCCGGTGCCCCTTCAATTAGGCTTGGAAAAAGCTTTGAGAGCCTAGAGAGTCACTATCCGTCACTTTAGACAATACTAACCTAGATGAATTGGCTCAGTGTAAACAAATTTCTATATTCTGACATAAAAAGGATGGGACCGTAACAATTGTGAGTGCCCCAGTTCAATCCTTGGCATTTCCAAAAGATCAAATTGCAAGTGATGAGATAAATAGCAAATGTCGGAAGTGACAGAGTCCAAAAGTGGGACCATAGCTCAGTTGTACATGGCATGTGTTGCATTTTAAAGAAATAGCTAATTGACCAACAGAAGAGGGACTCTGACTTATTGAATATTGCTTGCCAAATCTGAGTCACGCTGTGCTAGTTATAGAATCAGTTTCTCTCTGGCAGTTTCCCTTAGCCAACAAGTAAAAGCCTGAAAATCTCTATGGTAATTACTGGGGTAGAGAGATAAACAGTCTGGGTCCTTCTTTTGGTTTCAAATATGGATTCACCCACCAATGCCATGGTAGGTCAAACACTTAACCACAGTCAAAGCATGCAAAGAGAAATAGAGTCTCTGACAGACACTTGCCTTAATAGTTTGCTTTTAATAGGCGCACACAGAAGAATAGTCCAAAATCAGTCCAAAGTTCCAAGAATCAGGTCAAGATTGTCAGCCTGTCCGAAAGTCAGAGTTTCACAAGCAGTATCCACACAAATATCACACAAGAGCCAGAGATAACACAGTTGTTTCCAGCAAAGTTACTTCTTAAATCAAACTATAGTCAGCTGTCATTAATCAAGACATTTTCTCCCTTGTTTGGCAAGGATCCTCATAGAACGTCACTGCTTTGCTTTCCATTCTACTTGCTGAGTGGAGGGGCTGGGCAGCCTTACGTTATCGTCATCTCGCTGATCCAGCTATTCATGTGATATTTGTTTTGGACCAACCTCAGGTAATTCCTGACTTTGTCTCTCCTGAGGCTGGCATTGCATAGGTTTAGCTGGAGCAGTTTCTTCAGAATCAGATTCAGAATCTGAGACTGGGCCATAACAGTTTGATCCAACATAAAGTAGCTTGTCTGTTGTTGCTCCTTGACCCCTGAAGTCATTTTTGATGGCCTCTGGATCCCTCTCTTAATTTGCTTAATTTTACTTTCCTGATATTTTGAGATAGGAAACCCATTGAACTCTTCTCTAAATTTATTATAAACTCATTATAGTTGAAAAGCAAAAGCAAAGATAAATTCCTCTTCAATATCCCCTGGAGATGGGGGAGGAAGAGCAAATCTCAAGCCTTTCTCATACGTATGTTATATTCCATTCATTTTTGCATAATTGCTTTGTCTATTAAAACTTTTGCTCTCCTCCCACACACAAACCCACGAAGCACAGCCTTCAATCAGTGCAGGTCTGCCAATGTCTGCAAAAAACAAAACAAAACACATTTTGTCATTTTTTAAAAAAATATGAGTTTACAACCTGCTGGAAATGGTTGATGGTTTTCAATCCCATCAGAACAGACACTTGTTGAGACCTTCCCATGGAAACAGCATCACTCCCCATGAGTGTCTTCTCCACCGGAAGAAAAATATGCTCCTTTTAAACACATAACCGACCTGCATCTTTTATCACATTATGTATTGCTTGCCGTTTTTTTTGCATATAAATAAAGAGTATGAAGAAAAGATTGATGGCTTCAAGTCTCAGAATCCTAGAAGAGGCAATAGGGGAAAACAGTCTTAGAAGTCAATCGCTCCCCCTCTCTCTCCTTCCTTCCTTCCTTCCTTCTTTCCTTCCTTCTTTCTTTCCTTCCTTCCTCCTTCTCTCCTTCCCTTCCCTTCTTCTTCCTTCTTTCCTTCCTTCCTCCCTCCTTCCCTTCCCTTTCCTCTTCCTTCTTTCCTTCCTTCCATCCTTCCTTCTTTCCTTCTTTCCTTCCTTCCTTCTTCCCTTCCCCCTTCCTTCTTTCTTACTTTCCTCCCTCCCTCCCTCCTTCCCTTCCCTTCCCCCTCCCTTCTTTCCTTCTTTCCTTCCTCCCTTCCTCCCTCCTTTTCTTCCATTCCCTTCCCTTCCCCCTTCCTTCTTTCCTCCCTGAAATTGTTTAAAATAAAATGCACATTTTCACTTTTTTTAAAAAAAAATGTCTTATTTTACAAATGTTTGAAAAGTAATTAAATCCAGAAAAGAGGGGTTATTAGCATCTCCACTGCAAATGAGGGGAATAGCGAGTAGCTAACCTTGCTAAGAGTGTTGTATTAAATATGATCTCCCCTCCTTTCCCTGATGTTGATACTTTTGGGAGAAAAAAATAGAAAAACCCATTACAAATTATATGTAAACTGTAGGAATGGCATGTCAGAAATAAATATATTGAACTAGTGAAATGAGGTTTCTGCCTTTTGATGTTTGTTTGCAAGAGAGTAACTTCATCTGAGAAAGGAGTTTGTTCATAGTTTGTTCATCATGAAATAAAAATTTGACAAGATGCCAGTTTGTGCTACCTTTATCCACCACCTGTTCATGAGCATATTTAGTTCTAGTTTGATTTTACTCTTCTGTGTTGCCACCTTTTCTCCTCTACTGTATACCTACATGCACTTTGGGATTCACAAACTAATATCACCTACTGATAAAACCATATCCAAATAGAGATTATTATGCACACAGAGATGGAAAGATTTGACAATACAGTACCCACTATCTAACCATATGGGTTTAACCAGACACAGAGAGAGGGAGAGAGGGAGAGGGAGAGGGAGTATGTCTCACGCTTAGTAACAAAACTAGACCATGAAGAATTTTTGGGATGCCAGTAGAATCAGGGTCAATCTAATCTCTGGGGGAATGATGTTCTGCCCCAACAGAAAAAAATATTGTCCTGGGTTGACATTGCCCAATAGATTGGATTTAGAGAATATCTCTCCTGCTGGATCTAACAGGACAGGTAGATACAATTGGGGAGAGGTAGTCTAGCAAGTAACTTGGCCTGCCTTAAAGATCCCTACCAGTATCTTGAATTGAACCTAGAAGTATACAGTAGAACCTCTGGTCACAAACGCTTCTGACCACGACCAAATTGGGTTCCGACCAAAAAATTCACTTTTTTTTTTCTTTTCATGACCGATTTCCCCTTTCACACTTTTTTTTTTTTGGTAAGTGCCAAATTTCCAAAATTAGGCCCAGGTCACGACCAAATCAGTTTTCAACTAAAGTTATGGAAAGGATTATGGTCGTGACCAGAGGTTCTACTGTACTGACAACCAATACAACTTGCAGAGCAGAATTGCCACATGCCCCAAATGAAAAGCACCTATAACTGCCCACTCCGCTGCCTTTTGAACCATCTGAAGCTTCTGGATGTTCTTCAAAGGCATGTATTATTATAGCTGGCCTCACCATAAATCAGATATTTAGACTGGATTTGGCAATTTTTATCAAACGGTTGTTATGATTTGTATCGACCCATCACTTTCCGAAGACCTAGGATAGGCAGATATTGTTGTTTGATGGTGTTAGATGTATCATGGCAAGATGTAAGCTTTTCCAAGTAAAGCTGTCTTTTGCAATTGACTTACGGTGATTTTTATCAATGCCAATGATGTACAAGTGGTATTCCTGGGATGGCATCCAAGACACCTACTACTAATATAATTATCTGAATTCATATTTGGGGGGAGGGATATTGGATACATAAATTAAACTTCTGACCGTGTTCCAGAAAACCCCAACTCCAATTAAAAACTCAGAGGCAAGCATTTTCTCAAAGTTCCATTTATTAGAGTAGGTATGCTGGCATATCTGGGAAAACCCAAATCTGAGAGTTCCAGGTTTTCCCTCAGTAAATCAAAACCCCCCAAATCGATCGCCTGCACCCATCAGTCCATCACATGGTCCAATCACCATCCGTCCCATCTCGAGACATCACTCCAACCACTCCTTCTCCAGATGCAGGACTGTCATGACCTTGACCGGAAAGAAGAATGCTATTTTGTCTAACTACATTCCCTCTACTAAATCCCCCCTCCTACATGAGAAGGTGGCAGCGTGGAAGCGTCCGGTGCTAATATGGCTTCCAATGTTGACAACTTCTATGTGTCATGTTCAGTCTGTTCCCTGCTATGTGAGCATGCCATCTTCTTTCAAATACTCAGCCTGCTTTCAAAAATTACTAAGATTTGTTGCTACAATCATCTAGTCCAGTGGTTCTCAACTAGTAGTGGGTTGCTCCCGGTTCAGCCCGGTTCGGCCAAGTCGGTAGCAGTGATGCTATTACGTCACCGAACCAGTTCTCTTTTTTCAGGAGCTGGGCCCTCCCACCCACCCCCGCGTTATTCCGACCTTATATTTCTTCTTTTTTTTGCCCAGCTGAGAGGTGCGGTAGAGCTGATTGCCACACCTCAGCTGAGCAGATTCGCAACGCGCTTGCGCAAAGCGCAAGTTTGGCATGCATGCAAGCGAAGTGAGCGACCGAAGAGGCGATCGTGCACAAAGCGCACACACAAAGACAACTGGTAGTATAGCCGGTTAGAACCCACCCCTGTTCTCAATCTGTGGTCCGCAGACCCCTGGGGGGGGCATGATGTCATCACAGGTGGTCCATAAAGTCTTGAAGAAATGTTACGATTTAAAACTTGAGTTAAGCCTTGGTGATCCATGGCCACAAAAAGTATTTAAAAGGGTTACACGGTGAAGAAAAGGTTGAGAACCACTAAGTTAGTGCTCTGTATGTTCAAAGCAGGAGTGAGTTCTGTTAAATGGACAGAGCAAAGGAGGAAAGAAATAACTTGTTGTCCGAGCCCTCTGACGTTTTCTTGCAAAATGCCTCTAACCATCTGTAAATCTAACAAGATGTAAATGCTAAGCAATTAAGGTTCATTTAAAGGTGAAAAAGCTAAATCAATAGGTTAAGTGATTGATGCTTCTCAATCAGATACTCAGTAGGAAGATTTGGTATTTGAAAGTCAGGCTGCATATCCAAATAGGTAGCTATTCCTCTTTTCCATTTTCCAACATGCTATCATTTCCCCGTGTAGCTTTCAGCCAAATAAACCTGGTTGCTGAATCTGCCTCTGGACTCCATTTGCAAATCTCGTAGACGGTCTGTATTTCATTTGCCTTGCCTTTTAATGGAAAGTAGCCTAATTCATTTTTCTACACTAATAAATGGCTTGGAGTGCCATTTATCATTCAAATTGCCTACTTGTCCAAATTTTGGGATATCGCTATTGATTTGGGGGGGGGGGACCCACCTAGTTAAAAAAAAACTTGAAAGTTTGAAAGGAAACATAAGGAAAATTCTGCTTTTTAAGGGAAATGGAGTTTCTGTGAAACTGAAATGGACTGTAGATAAAATTGACAAACTAGCCTTGTTTGTGTGACATTCTATTATCAAATAGAATTTTCTTCCTCTCCTTTTCAACCATCATTTCAGGCAATCCTATCAATACCAGTTCAATTAAGTCCCATGCACATTTTCTATTTGTGAACCGGCCTCAGTTTTTGAAATTTTTAATCTCTAAATCAGCTTCAGTGTATTGTTTACCTTGCTGTACAAGGTCTGGCTTTCTCGATTAACCATTGCTAAATTGAATTATTCCGATTGGGGCGAGTTGAAAGCATTTCTGTAAAAACAATTTCAAGAAAACAAAGTGACATTTCAATGCTTGAGTGAAGGGAAGCATTTAGCACCTTGGCAAAGCTGTCTGTTTCTGACCCATTTTAGGGAGCTTCAAATCATACAGTTTTTCTGGATAAAAGCATGTACGAGGCCCACGTGTACATAGGAGAAGCAGAAAAAAATTCTTCCCATTTTTATAGATTGACAAGATATGCTTCTATCTATGGCTCTTTTAATCCCCCGCCTCTTCCCCACCTGTTTTATAAATCTATTTATAAACCCTTATCCTTACAGTTCTCCCATCCCATCTGAATTTTCTTTCTCTGAAGATGATTTGTATTAGAGGTAGTCCTCAGTTTATGACCACAATTGAGCCAAACATCTATGTTATTAAGTGAGACATTTTTAGGTGAGTTTTACCCCATTTTACAATCTGACTTGCCTCAGTTGTTAAGTGAATCACTACCTTTGATAAGATAGTAATCCGGTTGTTAAGTGAATCTGACTTCTCCATTGACTTGGCTTGGCAGAAGGTCACAAAGGGGATCACGTAACCTTGGGACACAGCAATGATCATAAATATGAACCAATTGCCAAGCATCTGAATTTTGACCACGTGACCATGAGGATGCTGCAAAGGTCATAAAATGTGAAAAATGAACGTAGGTCACTTTTTTCAGTGTATTGTAACCAGTGGTGGGATTCAGCTGGTTCAATCCGGTTTGTGCGAACTGGTAGTGGCGACTGTGGGAGGCTCCACCCACCCGCCCGGATATAATGTGTGAGCAATGCACATGCACGGAACATTTACGAACCGGTAGGGAAGGTAAGTGAATCCCACCTCTGGTTGTAACTTTGAATGGTTACTAAACAAACTATTGTAAATCAAGGATTAACTGTATTATCGTTTTTTTCTTCCATTCAATTCTGTTTGATTCTCAGAGACTGCCTGAACAAATCCCTGCAGCTTTCTTGGCAAGGTTTATCAGAAGTGGTCTGTCATTAACTCCTTCCTAGTGATTGTTTCAAGGTCACCCAGATGATTTATGCCTAAAGCAGGACTAGAACTCACCGTCTCCTGGTTTCTAGCCTGATGCCTTAACCACTACACAAAGTGGCTCTTGATTTCTATTATCGCTGAAAACAAACACTGGTAAAAAGCTGCATAGTGAAGCTCATGAGATGCTTTCATAGTATATGCAAATCTGTCAGCTGATCTGAATATCGTATATTTATATAGATGAAGGATATGGGGAAAAGCAGATTCCAATAATGAGCTAAGGAAATGAAAGTATTGCAACTTATAGCTCCAAACAGCTGGGGTTTGTGGCATCGGCAAAGCGAGCACATCACCTACCACAACACGTCTGGAGACAGATACATGTTGGCCTGCTAATTTTATTTCAAATATTCTAATACCCACCTGGTGCAGTCTGAAAAGAGGATGTGGCAGACACAACTGAGAATAAATTTAACATCTGAAGCTTCCTGCTTCCTCTTATATGTGAGTTGGTGTCGTGCTGTAATTCCCTACAGTTGCCACTTTTCACTTACCTTCTCCTTCTGGGCCCAATTCATATAATTGCCAGGCAGAGAGCAATTGACTATTACGACTCCTTCTATTATTATTGTTGTTGTTGTTGTTGTTGTTGTTATTTTAGCCCCCATCATTTTTTGCAGATCAATAAGGAGAAAGGAACAGCTGCAACAGCTGGAAGCACAGTCGGCAATGACACCCTGCTGAAGATGGCCTTGGAAGGGCCCATTAATACTGAATCTTGAAAAAGTTTTGATATAAGCAGTGGTTGAATTTCAGAGAATCCTGCCTCATCATAATTTATCTTTTCTTAGAGATTGTCAGGGTTCAGCCTGAAGAACACTTGAGAGCCACTGACACCAGGAAACATTGTCAAGGTTTGCCAATCAAACTGAATTTGCCCTGGACAAAGGAAAAACAGTTGTTAGAATTCCTAGGAAAAGGGGCCTATTTTTTTTTGCAACTAGAAATAAAACATTGTTTTGCAGGCATTGGTTCAGAAACTGAAACGCTGCCTAAATATGTTCATTTAGAAAATCCATGTGCGGCATCATTAGTAATGGGCTCAGCATTGTTTTATCCACTCATCTCAATTAGGCCTATTATTATGACGGAAAACGGAGATAGCTGAAAGATATTAATGCTTTATGAAGCTTCTGTCACAATTAATGTAGGCTGCATGCATTTTCATTTACTTACTTAGAAGCTCATCATTCCTTATGTGTGTTGCAAACCCTTTTGCAAATACAAATGATTTGGGCTAATTAGCTTATATTAAAAAAAAAAGAATGGGGGAAGGTGAGATGAAAACAAATAACACATGGCTGAATTGTAAGGGTTTATATAGAATGAATCTTGCTAATTTATATGGATTTGGTAAATTAATTATGCAAACATAATCAGATCTGATGAATCACCTAACTAATGCAGGAATAATTAGGCATGAACTACTGATGCTTCTTTTGAAGTGTTCCTAAAGTAATGTAACTTGTCAAAGAACTATGTTTGGGCTTTCATATGATAAATGCAACCTCTGGTTACAGGTAGCATGATCACGTGTAAATGATGTTGGAAGAAATGAGCAGCTAAATCAAGGATACTCCTGGTCTGCAGGAGTGCCATTGCCTAGCAAAGCGAGTCCAGGGAGTTGAATAAAGAAATATCAAAGTGCTTAGTTAAGGTTGTAGTCCTAAATGCACATCTCTGGGAATATCTCTTCGGGCTTAATTCTGATTACTTCTGAGAATATCTATGGAGGATTGCCGTGTGAGAGGTCTATAATGTTCAGAAGTCCAGTTTTATTTCTCTCTACCAGTTCTGACATACTACAAACTGGAGAAATTCAGACCCATAATCTGAAACGTAGCCGAAGGATATTTGCAGTTTAAGCATGGGTTTAATTAATTAATTAAAGAGCCGCGGTGACACAGTGGTTAGAGTGCAGTATTGCAGGCTACTTCTGCTGACTGCCGGCTGCCTGCAATTTGGCAGTTTGAATCTCACCAGGCTCAAGGTTGACTCAGTCTTCCATCCTTCTAAGGTGGGTAAAATGAGGGCCCAGATTGTTGGGGGCAATAGGCTGACTCTGTAAACTGCTTAGAGGGAGCTATGAAAGCACTGTGAAGCGGTATATAAGTCTTAAGACTAAGTGCTATTGCTATTGCTATTGCTAATGAAATCATATTCTCTTCAGACCGATTACATGAAGGTTTGTGGTCTCTAAAATATACTGTGTTAAGTGATACTGTGTTAAGGAGAGAAGTGATGGCAACTTATTGGTTGGGAAGAACATGAAATTCTGATTTTGGTGGATTGAAGATAGTGGAAAATCGGAGTACAGAAGAGTGGGAAGGCTTTCAGCAGATGAGCTTAGGAGACAAAGCAAGATGGAATAGCCACTGTTTTTTGGGGAGTAGATTGTGGTATAATCCAATTTGAAGGGAATCATTATTCCAGATGTTTACCAGGGACAAAGTGGTAAGCATAGCGGTGCCATAACTATGGAGTGCTCTTTTATTCCTGATATAGTTTAATAAATATACTACAAGAAACATCACTGCCAACACCACCACCGCCATCATCATCAAAACCTGGGGGGAATATAATATTAAATAATTACACACACACACACACCCATTGGTAGGACTGTCATCACCTGATTGCTATGCTTGCTTCCTAGAAGCTCACTGTTAAAGTGTGCTTTCAGTGTTTTCTCTTTTTTAGATAATCTAAGGTAAAGGTAAAGGTTCTCTTCGCACATATGTGCTAGTCATTCCCAGCTCTAGGGGGCGGTGCTCATCTCCATTTCAAAGCCAAAGAGCCAGTGCTGTCCGAAGACGTCTCCGTGGTCATGTGGCCGGCATGACAAAACACCAAAGGCTCACGGAACACTGTTACCTTCTCACCAAAGGTGGTCCCTATTTTTCTACTTGCATTTTTTACCTGCTTTTGAACTGCTAGGTTGGCAGAAGCTGGGACAAGTAACGGGAGTTCACCCCGTTACAGAGCACTAGGGATTTGAACCACTGAACTGTCGAACTTTCGATCGACAAATTCAGTGTCTTAGCCACTGAGCCACCGCATCCCTTTAGATAATCTGTAGATAATTAAATAATCTACTTGTATTTAAAACCAGGTTTAGACTGCATATCTTCAAAAGGAAGTCTTAGTTTGTCCTTCGGTACAGACTATAATCTAGTGGGCTATTAAAAAACAAATAAACAACAACTCCTTTCAGTCAAGCTTGACTCCTGCTTGACACATCCAAATAGCTTTCTTGACACCAGTACAGAAGTAGTTTGTGGTTGCCTTTTTTCGGGATATTATTTCATTTCATTTATTTTTCAACTTCCCAACCCAGGCTACACTTCTGGGATTTCCTTCCAGTCTTCTAAATGATAACTGAGTTCAACTCTATTTAGCTTTTCCAAGATCATCCAAGTTTGGCCTGGAGCTGTCACTGAACTGGGCAATATAGCAATGCGGTGATGGTTGGGAGGGATTGTCTTAAGAAAAATACCAGCTGCCTGATTCTCCTTGCAGGGAGCTATCTTGCAACAGGCCTGAAGGGTAGGTTAAGGTTCAGTTAATCTCGCAGAAATGATCTAGAGCCACAGAAAGCCTGCTGATCAAAACATAATGCTGTTTTATTTGAAATTGGAGATAAACAGAGAGAGGAACTGCCTTGAACTAAGAAATGGCAAGGAAAATGCATTTTGCTCCCGTTTTCCTCCTTCCTCATTTCTTTGCATTTTCATATGGCTATAAACAATACATACAATACAGAATAACAGAATAATAGAATTGGGAGGGACCTTGGAGGTCTTCCTAGTCCAATACCCTGCTCAAGGAGGAGACCTTATACCCATGATGGCGAACCATGTCGCCTGGCCCGCGCAGTGTCACCCATTCCTCTTCTGGGTTTGCATGTGCATGTGACAGTCATCTGGCCTTTGTGCGTATGGCAGTGCCAGAAACCGGGAGAGCTGGTCTTCCGTTTTCCGGTGTGAGCCTACGCACCAGCCAGATGATCGGTGTGTGTGCATGCATGGCGGTAACCGGAAGAGTTGCTTGCAGGAGCGCGGTGAAAACCGGAAGTACCTTATCCGGTGTACGCATGCCTCCTGGGCACCTTCTCTTCCTGGTTATGGCCCTGACGAGAGCGAAGTGCTCCCTTTTTGGCACTTGGTGCTGTGGGCACACGCTCCCTTTTCGGCACTCAATGCCGAAAAGGTTTGCCATCACTGCCTTAGACCATTTCAGACAAATGGTTGTCCAGTCTAGGGATGGAGCACCCACAACTTCTGAAGGCAACGCATTCCCCCCTTAGTTCTTATACTCTCAGGGGCCTGGTGGCTCAGCAGACTGATAGCATTCTGATTAACACCAGCTGTCTGCAATTACTGTAAGTTCGAATCTCACCAGGCTCAAGGTTGACTCAGCCTTCCATCCTTTCTAAGGTAGGTAAATTGAGGACCCAGTTTGTGGGGGCAATAAGCTGACTTGGTATAAATATACAAAAGGATGAAGGCTATTGCTGAGCACATTGTAAGCCGCCCTGAGTCTCTGGAGAAGGGCGGCATATAAATAAAACAAAAACAAAAAACTGAATATACATAAGCCCTGAATTCATATAGTATAGTATTGCGTAATATATAAGTGGAAGCAATTAGCATTTAGCCATAATAAAGCATTGAGAATTAGCCCAAATGCTCAAGTGCCACCCAGAGTTGTGCAGAATCCTGTTTGCAAAATTAAATGCAGTAATATACTAGGTAAACAAAATTATCATTTAAACAAAGGCAGATCATGAAATTATCTTGTACACACAATGCTGAAATTTGGAACATTTGGATAATCAATACTCGGTTACCCAACCCAGCAGTGAAAGTCTTTCAGAAGATTACAGGGGAATAATTTTAGCAAACAGAGAATGATGAAGGAAATTCTTCAGGCATGCCTCTCTGCAAATGTTATTCTTTGCACAGTTAAGTTGAAGCCAAATAAAAAAAAAAATCCACCCTCTTAGGCTACTTGGGGTTTAAGGCATCAAGGAAAGGAAAACATTTTTCATATTGCAGATTCTCCCGGCTAACATCTAGCTGTCTCAGAGAACTAATTATCTTCTTTATGTTACAAGCTTTCCAGGAAGGAACTAGAAGTTGGTTTTAAATACCTAATCCCTAGTGTAAACATTTTAAAAAAAAAAACACCTTACCAAACTCCATATAAAACATGTAGTAAAATGTGCACTGCCTTGTAATGGAATACATAGCTATTTTGTTTCTTCTGGCTTTACAAAGCCATTTATTTTTGAACAAAATCAGCCTGTAACTGAGTGAAAGATTCACAGCATCTATACATCATGCCACAGGTGTAATACAGGTGAAGCAGTATGAAAAAAAAGGGGGTCCCCCAAGACCAACAATTTAAAGAATCCTGCCTTTGCGGTCAGATCCTTAAACAGACAAACAGCTGCAGTTGTGAAAGACTTGGTTGAACATGATGGGAGATAAATAGAGAAAAAATCACAGGAAAGGGGAAAGAAGGGAAAAGGTTCTTTAACTTTCTAACTTCCAGCAGTTTTCAATTTGGAAACGCGAAGGTATGTATTCTCAGGAGAACTTTTGGGCTTGTCTTTCATGAATACATAATGCTTCATTTAAATTATTGAATTCACAACCATAGGGTATGTTGACAGTCAGCAGCTAAGATTTACTTATTTATTTTGAAGGATTAGTCAGATTCATGGGATAATGGCTAAGGGGCTAAGCTACAAATCAGAAAGTCGGTCGTGCTCGGCTCTTGCCATGAAATTGCTAAGTAGCCTTAAGCAACTCTGTTGATAGTGTCCTTAAGAAATGTTAGAACTTAAGGGAAGCATCCTCCTCTTTTTATACTAATGTGTGTTACTTCACTTCAAAATGTAATAAAGCATCTTAACTGCATTTGGAGGGGATGCTTTCTCATTTGTTTGGGGAGAAGGGGTGATGGCCTTAAGTCCCAAAATCCTGCTCTCCTAGCATTGTTGGCTCAGTCTTCCTATTGCAATGGAGAAGGAAAGGCTAATTGACTTCAAAAATGGCTTTAAAACAGCCAGATAAACTCCTTGCCCTTCATTTCAAAAAGGAAAATGTCGTTGCTTCTTTTACAAGGTCACAGAGAGTGTGGTGGTAATGTATGAGATTTGGGGGCAGGAAGTTGAGGTTATATATATATATATATATATATATATATATATATATATATATATATATATATATATATATATATATATGCATATTCTTTCTAGCCAGGTTTTACCTACGTAAGCTAGGTTGTTCTGCAGCTCTGACTGTGTGAAATCTCATTCACCATCCTCAGAGCTCCTCCTCTGCTGACAAACTGCAACTCTGCGTTGCTCTCTGGGAGACTCAGATAGCTATTTCTGCCTTATAAGGCTTCGTCAGTGAGCCACACCCACTTCTCAGATATTCCCCCTGTAAAGGTACAATGTGTCTTTTTCTGTTTTTCGTAGGCTTTTATGTGCATATTCTTTCTAGCCCGGTTTTACCTACGTAAGCTAGGTTGTTCTGCAGCTCTGACTGTGTGAAATCTCATTCACCATCCTCAGAGCTCCTCCTCTGCTGACAAACTGCAACTCTGCGTTGCTCTCTGGGAGACTCAGATAGCTATTTCTGCCTTATAAGGCTTCGTCAGTGAGCCACACCCACTTCTCAGATATTCCCCCTGTAAAGGTACAATGTGTCTTTTTCTGTTTTTCGTAGGCTTTTATGTGCATATTCTTTCTAGCCAGGTTTTACCTACGTAAGCTAGGTTGTTCTGCAGCTCTGACTGTGTGAAATCTCATTCACCATCCTCAGAGCTCCTCCTCTGCTGACAAACTGCAACTCTGCGTTGCTCTCTGGGAGACTCAGATAGCTATTTCTGCCTTATAAGGCTTCGTCAGTGAGCCACACCCACTTCTCAGATATTCCCCCTGTAAAGGTACAATGTGTCTTTTTCTGTTTTTCGTAGGCTTTTATGTGCATATTCTTTCTAGCCAGGTTTTACCTACGTAAGCTAGGTTGTTCTGCAGCTCTGACTGTGTGAAATCTCATTCACCATCCTCAGAGCTCCTCCTCTGCTGACAAACTGCAACTCTGCGTTGCTCTCTGGGAGACTCAGATAGCTATTTCTGCCTTATAAGGCTTCGTCAGTGAGCCACACCCACTTCTCAGATATTCCCCCTGTAAAGGTACAATGTGTCTTTTTCTGTTTTTCGTAGGCTTTTATGTGCATATTCTTTCTAGCCAGGTTTTACCTACGTAAGCTAGGTTGTTCTGCAGCTCTGACTGTGTGAAATCTCATTCACCATCCTCAGAGCTCCTCCTCTGCTGACAAACTGCAACTCTGCGTTGCTCTCTGGGAGACTCAGATAGCTATTTCTGCCTTATAAGGCTTCGTCAGTGAGCCACACCCACTTCTCAGATATTCCCCCTGTAAAGGTACAATGTGTCTTTTTCTGTTTTTCGTAGGCTTTTATGTGCATATTCTTTCTAGCCAGGTTTTACCTACGTAAGCTAGGTTGTTCTGCAGCTCTGACTGTGTGAAATCTCATTCACCATCCTCAGAGCTCCTCCTCTGCTGACAAACTGCAACTCTGCGTTGCTCTCTGGGAGACTCAGATAGCTATTTCTGCCTTATAAGGCTTCGTCAGTGAGCCACACCCACTTCTCAGATATTCCCCCTGTAAAGGTACAATGTGTCTTTTTCTGTTTTTCGTAGGCTTTTATGTGCATATTCTTTCTAGCCAGGTTTTACCTACGTAAGCTAGGTTGTTCTGCAGCTCTGACTGTGTGAAATCTCATTCACCATCCTCAGAGCTCCTCCTCTGCTGACAAACTGCAACTCTGCGTTGCTCTCTGGGAGACTCAGATAGCTATTTCTGCCTTATAAGGCTTCGTCAGTGAGCCACACCCACTTCTCAGATATTCCCCCTGTAAAGGTACAATGTGTCTTTTTCTGTTTTTCGTAGGCTTTTATGTGCATATTCTTTCTAGCCAGGTTTTACCTACGTAAGCTAGGTTGTTCTGCAGCTCTGACTGTGTGAAATCTCATTCACCATCCTCAGAGCTCCTCCTCTGCTGACAAACTGCAACTCTGCGTTGCTCTCTGGGAGACTCAGATAGCTATTTCTGCCTTATAAGGCTTCGTCAGTGAGCCACACCCACTTCTCAGATATTCCCCCTGTAAAGGTACAATGTGTCTTTTTCTGTTTTTCGTAGGCTTTTATGTGCATATTCTTTCTAGCCAGGTTTTACCTACGTAAGCTAGGTTGTTCTGCAGCTCTGACTGTGTGAAATCTCATTCACCATCCTCAGAGCTCCTCCTCTGCTGACAAACTGCAACTCTGCGTTGCTCTCTGGGAGACTCAGATAGCTATTTCTGCCTTATAAGGCTTCGTCAGTGAGCCACACCCACTTCTCAGATATTCCCCCTGTAAAGGTACAATGTGTCTTTTTCTGTTTTTCGTAGGCTTTTATGTGCATATTCTTTCTAGCCAGGTTTTACCTACGTAAGCTAGGTTGTTCTGCAGCTCTGACTGTGTGAAATCTCATTCACCATCCTCAGAGCTCCTCCTCTGCTGACAAACTGCAACTCTGCGTTGCTCTCTGGGAGACTCAGATAGCTATTTCTGCCTTATAAGGCTTCGTCAGTGAGCCACACCCACTTCTCAGATATTCCCCCTGTAAAGGTACAATGTGTCTTTTTCTGTTTTTCGTAGGCTTTTATGTGCATATTCTTTCTAGCCAGGTTTTACCTACGTAAGCTAGGTTGTTCTGCAGCTCTGACTGTGTGAAATCTCATTCACCATCCTCAGAGCTCCTCCTCTGCTGACAAACTGCAACTCTGCGTTGCTCTCTGGGAGACTCAGATAGCTATTTCTGCCTTATAAGGCTTCGTCAGTGAGCCACACCCACTTCTCAGATATTCCCCCTGTAAAGGTACAATGTGTCTTTTTCTGTTTTTCGTAGGCTTTTATGTGCATATTCTTTCTAGCCAGGTTTTACCTACGTAAGCTAGGTTGTTCTGCAGCTCTGACTGTGTGAAATCTCATTCACCATCCTCAGAGCTCCTCCTCTGCTGACAAACTGCAACTCTGCGTTGCTCTCTGGGAGACTCAGATAGCTATTTCTGCCTTATAAGGCTTCGTCAGTGAGCCACACCCACTTCTCAGATATTCCCCCTGTAAAGGTACAATGTGTCTTTTTCTGTTTTTCGTAGGCTTTTATGTGCATATTCTTTCTAGCCAGGTTTTACCTACGTAAGCTAGGTTGTTCTGCAGCTCTGACTGTGTGAAATCTCATTCACCATCCTCAGAGCTCCTCCTCTGCTGACAAACTGCAACTCTGCGTTGCTCTCTGGGAGACTCAGATAGCTATTTCTGCCTTATAAGGCTTCGTCAGTGAGCCACACCCACTTCTCAGATATTCCCCCTGTAAAGGTACAATGTGTCTTTTTCTGTTTTTCGTAGGCTTTTATGTGCATATTCTTTCTAGCCAGGTTTTACCTACGTAAGCTAGGTTGTTCTGCAGCTCTGACTGTGTGAAATCTCATTCACCATCCTCAGAGCTCCTCCTCTGCTGACAAACTGCAACTCTGCGTTGCTCTCTGGGAGACTCAGATAGCTATTTCTGCCTTATAAGGCTTCGTCAGTGAGCCACACCCACTTCTCAGATATTCCCCCTGTAAAGGTACAATGTGTCTTTTTCTGTTTTTCGTAGGCTTTTATGTGCATATTCTTTCTAGCCAGGTTTTACCTACGTAAGCTAGGTTGTTCTGCAGCTCTGACTGTGTGAAATCTCATTCACCATCCTCAGAGCTCCTCCTCTGCTGACAAACTGCAACTCTGCGTTGCTCTCTGGGAGACTCAGATAGCTATTTCTGCCTTATAAGGCTTCGTCAGTGAGCCACACCCACTTCTCAGATATTCCCCCTGTAAAGGTACAATGTGTCTTTTTCTGTTTTTCGTAGGCTTTTATGTGCATATTCTTTCTAGCCAGGTTTTACCTACGTAAGCTAGGTTGTTCTGCAGCTCTGACTGTGTGAAATCTCATTCACCATCCTCAGAGCTCCTCCTCTGCTGACAAACTGCAACTCTGCGTTGCTCTCTGGGAGACTCAGATAGCTATTTCTGCCTTATAAGGCTTCGTCAGTGAGCCACACCCACTTCTCAGATATTCCCCCTGTAAAGGTACAATGTGTCTTTTTCTGTTTTTCGTAGGCTTTTATGTGCATATTCTTTCTAGCCAGGTTTTACCTACGTAAGCTAGGTTGTTCTGCAGCTCTGACTGTGTGAAATCTCATTCACCATCCTCAGAGCTCCTCCTCTGCTGACAAACTGCAACTCTGCGTTGCTCTCTGGGAGACTCAGATAGCTATTTCTGCCTTATAAGGCTTCGTCAGTGAGCCACACCCACTTCTCAGATATTCCCCCTGTAAAGGTACAATGTGTCTTTTTCTGTTTTTCGTAGGCTTTTATGTGCATATTCTTTCTAGCCAGGTTTTACCTACGTAAGCTAGGTTGTTCTGCAGCTCTGACTGTGTGAAATCTCATTCACCATCCTCAGAGCTCCTCCTCTGCTGACAAACTGCAACTCTGCGTTGCTCTCTGGGAGACTCAGATAGCTATTTCTGCCTTATAAGGCTTCGTCAGTGAGCCACACCCACTTCTCAGATATTCCCCCTGTAAAGGTACAATGTGTCTTTTTCTGTTTTTCGTAGGCTTTTATGTGCATATTCTTTCTAGCCAGGTTTTACCTACGTAAGCTAGGTTGTTCTGCAGCTCTGACTGTGTGAAATCTCATTCACCATCCTCAGAGCTCCTCCTCTGCTGACAAACTGCAACTCTGCGTTGCTCTCTGGGAGACTCAGATAGCTATTTCTGCCTTATAAGGCTTCGTCAGTGAGCCACACCCACTTCTCAGATATTCCCCCTGTAAAGGTACAATGTGTCTTTTTCTGTTTTTCGTAGGCTTTTATGTGCATATTCTTTCTAGCCAGGTTTTACCTACGTAAGCTAGGTTGTTCTGCAGCTCTGACTGTGTGAAATCTCATTCACCATCCTCAGAGCTCCTCCTCTGCTGACAAACTGCAACTCTGCGTTGCTCTCTGGGAGACTCAGATAGCTATTTCTGCCTTATAAGGCTTCGTCAGTGAGCCACACCCACTTCTCAGATATTCCCCCTGTAAAGATACAATGTGTCTTTTTCTGTTTTTCGTAGGCTTTTATGTGCATTAGACACATTGTACCTTTACAGGGGGAATATC
This sequence comes from Arizona elegans, assembly GCA_022577455.1. Classification (NCBI taxonomy): domain Eukaryota; kingdom Metazoa; phylum Chordata; class Lepidosauria; order Squamata; family Colubridae; genus Arizona; species Arizona elegans. The sequence continues at coordinate 14,981,187 of JAKOOJ010000013.1, read as the reverse complement.
TGAGAAGTGGGTGTGGCTCACTGACGAAGCCTTATAAGGCAGAAATAGCTATCTGAGTCTCCCAGAGAGCAACGCAGAGTTGCAGTTTGTCAGCAGAGGAGGAGCTCTGAGGATGGTGAATGAGATTTCACACAGTCAGAGCTGCAGAACAACCTAGCTTACGTAGGTAAAACCTGGCTCGAAAGAATATGCACATAAAAGCCTACGAAAAACAGAAAAAGACACATTGTACCTTTACAGGGGGAATATCTGAGAAGTGGGTGTGGCTCACTGACGAAGCCTTATAAGGCAGAAATAGCTATCTGAGTCTCCCAGAGAGCAACGCAGAGTTGCAGTTTGTCAGCAGAGGAGGAGCTCTGAGGATGGTGAATGAGATTTCACACAGTCAGAGCTGCAGAACAACCTAGCTTACGTAGGTAAAACCTGGCTAGAAAGAATATGCACATAAAAGCCTACGAAAAACAGAAAAAGACACATTGTACCTTTACAGGGGGAATATCTGAGAAGTGGGTGTGGCTCACTGACGAAGCCTTATAAGGCAGAAATAGCTATCTGAGTCTCCCAGAGAGCAACGCAGAGTTGCAGTTTGTCAGCAGAGGAGGAGCTCTGAGGATGGTGAATGAGATTTCACACAGTCAGAGCTGCAGAACAACCTAGCTTACGTAGGTAAAACCTGGCTAGAAAGAATATGCACATAAAAGCCTACGAAAAACAGAAAAAGACATATATATATATATATATACATATACATATACATACATACACACACACACACACACATACATACATACATACATACACACACACACACATAATTTTGATTTTAAATATAGCAGATGTGTACAGTCCATAAATGCAGTGAAAGCTTAATGCACTTATATTTTTCATAACATTAATGAACAATTTCCAGAGAGAGATCCATGTAACCCTTGGGCTTTTGGTTTTACCCAGCCCTCTTTTAATGCTTTCAATTATGACATGATGGATTTGAAGCTCTTACTTTTGAGAAGGAAAAAAAAAAAACAAAGCCACAAATATTTAACAGGATCAACAGCATTATCTTCATCAATGGATGTCTAGTTCGGATGAACCGTTGGCCTTCTATGATTACAGGATGTGTCTTCCTCATGATGAATTGCATAGAAGCCCCCATCTTGCCATGATGCAAAGGAGTAATCCTTATTTTTTAACATATGTAATTTGTTGATGAAGTACTCTTCCAACGAGTCTTTCTCTGGATGTTGTGGATTGTAGCTCCCATCATCCCTGACCTCATGGAGAAAATTTATCCATGTGGTTGCTAGGAGTCAAAAAAAATGACTTGAAGACACATAATCAATCAATCAATCACTCATCCCTGACCATTGACTGTACCAATATAAATTGCGATCTACAAATCAGGAAGAACTCACGTTGGAGGAGTTTGCACTATTAAGTGCTCTGGTGTTTTAGAGTTACTATACTTCCTCACGACTAAATTCCCAGTGCCTTACTGTTTTTGTCTCTTTATGGATTGACACTTTAACATTCAACTGGCACCACTACCTACCAGCTACATAATTGGTGAACAAGGGAAATAGCACCATCCTGCTTGAAAGATGGAATCCGAGTCAAACATTTTTCCAAGTCACGCTTCACTCACAGAAATATTTGACCTGCAGTCCTTCTACTATTTTTCAAACCTTCCCCCCTGCAAATAATTTCTCACATACGGGGTAGGATGATCCTGAAGTAGTTTAAACAGAAGATACCAATTTTTTTTTCTAACGTCTTTGTTCGATTGTGCTTTGTTTTTGGAAAAAAAAAACCCACTGTTTTGTTTTGGAGTTTGTATTTTAACTTTTGTAAGAAGATACCATGGCTGAAAAAGAACCCCTCCTTTTCAAATACAAGGCGGTGCTGAAAACCTGTGGGGTGGAGCATGTACCCTGCTAATTTAATTTTTTTCTGTAGGTCAGTACGTATTACGGGCTCTTCTTGCAAGAGGCCTCGTAGTTAGTTGTTTTATCTCTTTGCCCTTTTAGCATGACGGGGAAATATATCTATCACTTCCAATACAATCGAAAAATAAATTGACACATAATTTCCCTAGGCTACGGTTTCCTGCGAGCGAGCAAAAGGTATTCCAGCTAGCGTGTCTGAGTTCTCTTGTCTTTGCTTGAAATCTCAGCAGTTGCTTTTCAAAGTTTGGACTTCACAGGCTTTTGTGTAACTTGAGGGTTATGCTATAGAAGGGGGGATTCTTTCATTAATTTGCTTTAGGCAGTTTTGCTTCTGGTGCCTTTGATACGCTGGAGAGCTGTATCTACCGGGGTGTCTCCTTTTGTGGAGGGCCTTTGCTGATTATATCTGTGTTCACTCCAAAGGGGACTAGCCTCTGGAATAGGCCCACATGACTCCCTTTGATCTTTAGTTGTAAGGAGCACACACACACCTCCTACCTCTGAGTATCCCAATGCTACAGTAATTTTAGATTGCAACCGCATTTTATGTTGGGTAAGATTTATGTCCTAACTTTTCTAGACCGGTATGTATGGAAGGTACAAAACTGCTCATAAATACTCAGAATGCATAAATGCCCAGAGTTTTATGGTTCGTCCAACACAGCCATCATTTGTATTCCCCAACTCTCACAAACAAATTTGCCATCGTCCAGCGCGTGTCATCATCACATCCATTTTGAGTCAACTAACACTACCTAGTAACTAGCCAGTAGAAGTGTTTTTCCAGTGAGACCAGTCTATTGGGGCAATCTGGTCTCCCCAACTATGAGATGGAGCATACTGCTTCCGCTTTCACCTTTGTAGGCAGTCGCTTCCATGGCAAATTATTTTATGTTACATTTAAATTTACCAAAATTTACCGACAAAGAAATAAAGAGAGACTAATATAGCTATTTCAAGCTTTATTGGCTCTCATCAGCTAGCCATACCCTTCTGGGATTTGAACCCAGGCCACTTGCATATTAGGCAGATGTATTAACCTCTAGGCCATGGGTTCTCCTCACTTTGTCGGCTGTACCAGAGGAAAGATAAAGTGTTTTTCCAGTGGCACCAGTCTATCAGGGTGTTGTGGCCCACCAGCAGCCAGTAGAGCTGGTAGCAGATTCGGACAGTGAGGAAGTTGGAAAGGAACATGGACCAGTCCTGGAGTCTGGGGAAGGCTCGGATGAGGGCTTTGAATCAGAGGCAGAGAGGGGACTAAGGCCATCTGTTAGTTATTTGCTGCCTCCAGAGTCTGACATCAGTGAGGCAGAAGAAAAGCGGGAGCCTGTTCCCAGTGTGTGCATGCACAGAGCTGCCAGAAGGCAAGAACAATTAAGAAAACAGGGTCGACTTGTGAGTAAGGTTTGGAGGTGATTGGCCTCTCCCATAAGACATAAAAGAGAAGCGAAGGGGACATGAGGTTTTGCAGGAAGCAATTAGTTCATCTGGTTGGTTCAAGCTTTGGAAAGTTCTGTTTGACTCTGTGCTAAATTTGGCCTTGCCCTGCGTGTGGCAATTAGTTCTCTGGCAGCATTCCAAGGGAGATAAAGTGGGTGTATATAAACATTCCCCTGAAAGACTGTTTGTGAAGCCTTTCAGACTGTGAATCACAATAATTCACAGCCGTATGAATAAAAGAGGTTTGCCAGGACTAAGATTGTGCTTTATGCTTTCTAAGGAAGCCTAGGTCAGAACACAGGGCAACCTGGTCTACCCAAATATGGGACGGAACAAACTGCTTCAGCTTTCGCCTTTCAGCCAGTAGAAGAGTAAAAATAAAAAAAATAAATCTGGTGGGCAGAAAGCTCTTCATGATGCTGCAAGATCTTTATAGAACAACTGGTCTCTAGAGACAAGGAGAACTATACTCATTTTAAAGAGGCAAATGAAAAAGTACCTTAGCTCAGCCAAAAGGACGAAGAGCCGAAAAGGCAGGGAAAAGGGGCTAGGAACTTGAAATTTCCTCCTGTGCACAGCTGAATTGGAAATAAAGCAACTGAGCTCTCCAATGCAGATAGCACAAGAACACATTGGATGGTTGAATGGCAGTCCAGGAGCATTGCCAAAACCACATGCAGAGGTGCCTGTGGTTAAATACCTCTGCATTGGAAATTCAGAAATCAGAAATCACAAATTAACAATGCTAACTGTGATGGAATGTAGTGAGAAGGGGGATTCCCCCAGGAGGGAGGGGATGCATTCCAGAGCTGTAGGAGGCAGCTCAGATATTAGATAAGAGACTAGTCTAGTGAAGAGAAGGACCAGGGGTGACATGATAGCAGTCTTCCAATATTTGAGGGGCTGCCACAGAGAGGAGAGAGTCAAGCTATTTTCCAAGGCATCTGAAGGCCAGACAAGGAATAATGGATGGAAACTGACCAAGGAGAGATTCAACCTAGAAATAAGGAGACATTTTCTGACAGTGAGAGCAATCAACCAATGGAACAGAAGTTGGCTTTGGATGTTGTGGGAGCTTCATCACTGGGGGCTTTCAAGAAGAGATTGGACTGCCATTTGTCAGAAATGGTTTAGGGTCTCCTGCTTGGGCGGGGGGTTGGACTAGATGACCTACAAGATCCCTTCCAACTCTGTTAATCTGTATCTGAGAAAACTAGGGTGAAGACAGCCTCTCCCTTATAGTTTCCAAAGTATATCATAGATACAGATTGTAGAGTTTTCAGTCTGGCAAGATTTTTTCCCCCTGTACTATGAAATAATAAATAACTCAGCTTGGAAGAATTAGGTATCATGTGTTAATCTTGGTTTTGAGCCTGATGCAGAAGGCATATGCTCTATTTTCTGAGGTTTGGGGAAAGGCCTGTTGAACTGAACAAACCTAAAAGGGAAAGAAGGAAGTAGTCACAGAGTATGAGTGAATGTTTTCTTGCTGTTCAGCCTAGTGGAGTATTTTTGAATGCTCATCAATCAACCCTATCTGGGGTACTAGCATGAATTGTCGATACACCTAGTATACCATGATGGGGAACAGCATGCAATCCTTTCTCCCCCATCTGACTCGATCCATATTTGTAAACACTTCACATTGTTCTTTTAATTCTGCTCTCCTAAGCAAAGATAATCTAGGCAAAATCTATAAGGATGTTTATAAACATTATTGATAATATATATGGAGCAATTAAAGGAATCATTACACAAAGCATGAGTCAAATGCTACCGAGGCACAAGGCATTGGCTCATAATGATCGGTCACCTGGAAAAGCCCTCTTCAGATGATTTCCTCCGGTGTAAGCTACAGACCCACAAAGTAGAGAAGCAGGAACAGACAATTCTCACAAGTCTTGGCATTACCCTCATCTTTACACCTAAGAAATAGCTATCTGTATTGGAGAGACCCTTATGCAACTTCAAGAAAATATAAAAGAGCATCTGACATCTTATTTTTGTTACTTGGAAAGGATGTGAAATAGAATGTATTTTAAAAGTAAGGTAATGTGTTCGTTTAGTCTCATTCCCAATGGATTTATTAGCTGTAGTGATGATTTGCAGAAGATATTAACCTCCTCATTTCCCAAATCTGGTTATGCACCTAACTTAAAAATTATTTCTCTTGTTTAACATCAACCCACTGGCCCACAGCTCCGTATCCAATTGGGAAACAACTTTTGTGCAGGATGATTGTTAATTATACCAATGGCTGGCGTGCTGACATGCAACATCCTGAATAGCAAAAAAGCTTCCAGTTGAGCTTGTAAATCTGCCAGTTATTCCAAATAGTTAATGTTTGCTCTGCCAACAAATTTTAGAGAAGCCCATTAAAATGCACCTGTATAACTAATGGATGTTTGGGGGATCACTGATATGTGAAGGGTTACTCAGAGTTGATGCAAAATGGCAGCCAGCCTTGATATATTTCAGAATCCAAAGTGTTCAAATCTCTGCTGTGCAATCTGCTGGGATATTTTAGTCTATCTTTTTTTTATTATACGCTGATCAATTTGATGTAGATTTTCACCTAGCTTCTGAATTCTGAAGACCCCTGACTGGGCTTTTCCGTCTATTTCTCTCACATGCACACTCGCAAAAGCTCATGCAAACACTCGCAACAGGAATAAAGGAGGGGGGGGAATCTACAATCAAATTAAGCTTCTGAAATAATAGTCCTGCAAATCCATTACTATAATGATATTACATATTCATCATGTGGTTGATTGCAAATGTTGCTGTCTAGTGGCCTACAATTGCTCCAGTGTGTAGGCAATGTTGCTTTAAAGTTGCAAATTGTAGTTAATAATCAAAACACAGATTACTGTATCTTTTAACTGGGAAGAGTAAAGTATTCATGCATACATTCTTACATATATTATTTTAAAAGATAGCTTTATATTAAGTCAAAATAACAATGGTTTCTGCCCAAAGTTGGGCAGAAAGCATTGATAGTTTGACTTAATATAAAGCTATCTTTAATGCTGTAGGAAGACATTGAAGTGTCTTTCTGCTGCAGTAAAAAAAAACCTGCTATCTGAGATCTGTTAAATTAGAGAATGACATAGGATCAAAGAACTCAAACAAGGAAAATGTGGACTCTGTTATGCAAGCCAATTTGGTGTCGTGGTGAAGATGGTTGCCTAGTAACCAGCAGACTGTGAGTTCTAATCCTGGTTTAGGCATGAAAGCTGACTGGATGACTTTGGGCCAATGACCAGGAGACTGTGAGTTCTACTCCCGCCTTTAGGCATAAAAGCCAGAGTGATTGTTGGGGGGGGAAATGGGAGGAGAAAGGAATATTAAGTATCCTTAATATGTATAGAGGGACGCGTTGGCTCAGTGGCTAAGATGCTGAGCTTGATCGAAAGATTGGCAGTTCAGCGGTTCGAATCCCTAGTGCTGTGTAACAGGGTGAGCTCCCGTTACTTGTCCCAGCTTCTGCCAACCTAGAAGTTCGAAAGCATGTAAAAAATGCAAGTAGAAAAATAGGGATCATCTTTGGTGGGAAGGTAACAGCATTCTGTGCGCCTTTGGCAAATGCCAGCCACATGACCATGGAGACGACTTCGGACAGCGCTGGCTCTTCAGCTTTGAAATGGAGATGAGCACCGCCCCCTAGAGTCGGGAACAACCAGCACATATGTGTGAGGGGAACCTTTACCTTTATCTAATATGAATGGATGTGGTTCAGAAATGGTTCACACATGCTTTGTCTGCAATAGGTATCAATTCCTGATTATCTCTAGATAACGGGTTGTTTTTTATTGGTTTAAATAAACTAGTTCTTGAACCTCGTTCCTTTCAAGTCGGAATGGCAGAAAGGAACATGGTTGTCAGAATGGACTGTGAAGTGGAGTTTTTATCTTCCTGGAAGCCTTAGAGTTTCAATTTTTTTTCTGATGAGAATTTTGTTTTGGCCAGTTTGCCAATTTGATTGTAATCTGTAAAAATCTTAAGTATGGACAGTGATTTAAACACATTTTAATGCAGGTGTTTTCCATTAAAGAGATGACTCCATGAATTTTGTCTAGCACAAGCAATTTTATAAGTTTTCTTTTTAATAATGTGTCATTCTGCATCATTTCCAAATAGCGTACACACCTATGCTTTTGTACTTGGAAAAAAAAGTCACAACATTTATTTTAAAATGCATGAAACTTTGGTGGGAAGGAAGTACACATATACATTTGCATCAAAGAAACTTTATCCTTCATCCTTTCATTTGCCTTTGGAGGTTTCAAACAAAAAATGTTGTCTCAGGATGCTTGAATCTTTGACCATTATGGATACTTCCCTTGGGTGAATCATACAAGCGAGACAATTCCAATGTGGCTTGGTTCATAAGTTTACATCCCAGCTGAAGTCAGCTTCACAGCATCTCCAATCAAGATGCTTCCCAACAATGAGGAAAGAGTGGGGGGGGGAGGGCATTCATTTCCCCAGAAAACTGTTAAACCTCTGATTGATCCTTCATGTCATCTTCAAAATTTGATATCATCTATTATGCACAGCTCTAGTTTTCCATAATGAAATGATCTAGTCATATATCCATCTCCAGGGCTGTAACTCATAATTCTACTAAGATATATGTGCTTTCCACATGATGATAATTCACTTGCCCTTCAACCCCAAAAGGAATTCATTAAATGGATGCATTTTAAATATTTCCAGTTTCTATAGTGAAATCATTTGCTTAACATTTAGAAAGATTTATGAGAGTGACAATCATGATGTAATAATCATAGTAACAACAAGAACTACCATAACAACCAAGTTTGCTTAAGATGCCCCCCCACCGGCCAATTTATACGGTCACCCATTTCATTGTCAAGATTCTGGATGGCTAACAATAATTTAATAATACAAAATAATCAGCATAATAATGGCAACATTTTTTTTGGACACAAAAGATCAGGTCCAGTGAAGTCCAATTAAGCTGATTTGTTGCTGATCAGCCTGTGTACAGAAATCTTCTCAACTAACAGCACCTGCCTGGAGTTAGATAAGGCTCAACAGAATTCAAGGAGGTGTTAGACTTGCTTGATCCCTCTTTAAGCTCCACTCCCAGGTTCTGCCATTTCTTCCCCTACAATTTCTTCTTAGTTTGAGCTATGTTTTGGCAGTATTTCAAGTAGATTACATTGAAATGGTTTCTTCACCAATTTCTCCTGCTTATTTATTCCTCAAAATATTCCTTGTATTTTCTGTGTTAAACTGGACATGCCCCAGGTGATTGTCCACAAGTTTCCATGAATTGGCTTCAAATATTTCATTTTACGCTCGGTGATAATGCATGAATCAGTTTTGATGTGATATCCCTTTCATTCACAACAGACAAGAAAAAGCTGTAGCTCTTTATGTGCTATTGGGCTATCTTTCATTAACTTTGATGATTCATTTTTCTAAGTGCAGCTAGTAGTAGTTAAGCTCTTGTCTATGGAGATTCTCATCCAGGTCATGGTTGTCCCAAAGGTGCTTTTTCAAGAGGCAACTAAACATTCTGGGTTTTCTTTGAAGATGTTTGCTTCTCATTCAAGAAGCTTCTTCTGAGAAGTTCGGAGTTGAAGAAGCTTCTTGGATGAGAAGTGAAACATCTTCAAAGAAAAAGAAAAACCAGGAAGTCCGGTTGCCTCTTAAAAAAGCACCTTTGTTAAGCTAACAGTTAAGCTGTTGGGCTCAGAGACTCTGGGTCATGTTCAGACTCAGCCAGGGAAACTCCCTGGATACTTTTTAGCCATTAATTCTCCATCAGTCCAGGTTAGCCATGTCCACTGGGGGTGGGTGGAAACTGGAGGAGGAAATCAGTCTAAATATGCCACTTTGAGTCTCTGGAGGAAAGCCAGAGTAGAAATCCACAAACCCGTCAACATTGCCTTCATCTATATATTCAACATCTGGGAGGGTTATCAATGCTTCACACTCTATCTTTAGAACTTAAATAAAGGAGAGATTGTACATATTGTATACCTTAAGAGTTCCCTGGGGAAGAAGGGTTGTTTCCATGCAGGCAGTGGGCAAGTGCACACACAGCTCCATTTGCACAAGCACACGTGGTCACCCACTTCTCATGGAAGTGGGGATGTGCACACATTTGCACACGGCTTCCACGGTCTGGTTCCAAATGGCTCATGGCCCAGTAGAGGGCCATGGCCCCGGGATTGGGGTCCCCTGGTATACCTAGATTTAGGCCATTAAATGTAATACCTAAAGCATTCCTGTACAGAGGCACACACACTTCAGACTTATGAGCACCTTTGGAATTATGTGTTGTAAGTCGGACAGTGAGGAGGTTGGGGAGGAACATGGGCCAGTCCTGCGGGCTGGGGAAAGCTCAGACGAGGGCTCTGCATCGGAGGCAGAGAGGGAGATAGACAGTAATGAGGCAGAGGTACAGCTGGAGCCCATTCCCAGTGTGCGTATGCGCAGAGCTGCCAGAAGACAAGAACAACTAAGAAAGCAGGGTCGATTTAGGAAATAAAAGAGCGAATGGGGAGTGAGCTTTTGCAGGAAACAATTTGTTTGGTCGGTCCTTTCAAGAGTAGGAAGATCCGTCCGTGACTCTGTACCAAGTTTTGCCTTGCACTGCATTTGGAAACTAGTTACCTGGCAGCTTTCCAAGCAAGATAAATATTGATAAATATTCCTCTGAAAGACTGTTTGCCAGGCCTTGCTGACTGTGAATGAAAGGAATTCACAGTCATGTAAATAAAAGGGTTTTTGCCTAGACCAAGACTCTGCTTCCTGCTTTTTAAGGGAGCCTAGGTCAGAACATTATGGATTGTTTTTTTATTTTCTTTCAAAGGGGGAGAAGAACCCCATAAATTTTGGATAACTATCTTGAAAGTGTGGCTGTTAACCAAAGGAGTGTTTAAAATGCCCACCTATTTTCTGTGTCTCTCAGGATTGCTTTCCAGAACCCTCTGCTTATGTTGTCTTTTATTTTGAAGGTGCTTAGACCTTGTTTAAAAAAATCAGGTAAGACAGGAGATTCCCTTGACACATTTTGTGCTTACGAGAATAGAACATTTGAAAATCGAGACCGAGGATGGTGCATACAGATTTCCCTTCTTACCGTTATGAATTCATTTCAAACGTACTGCTTGGTATTTTTTAAAGCTGTGCCTTCAGAGATCGTTCAGGGAAATTCAAAGACATCTGTAGTAAGCCCTTTGCAATTAAACAAGTGTCCTTTAAGTTGTGTCAAGCAGATTTGGATTTGATAATTAAGGAAGGAAGTGACTTTCTCTACTAAAGATACAGTAAAATAGATCAAAGTTGAAAGGCAGTTCATGCTTTGGCTCAAGTTTTTACAAAATGCTCTCAACTCAAAGAAGAAGAATAACCAAAGTTAGTAGCTGAATGATGTGTATAGATTACTTGGTTCTTTGATTAATGTGTGTAATAAAGTTGAACAGAATTGATGCTGTTGAGAATACTAATGACAGAGGACATCATATGCTGTTCTTTTACTAGAGCAAAATCTACACTAACTAATCTATCCCTCATTCCCAACTCACATTTTTCAGTAAATTGCCTTCCAGCATACGAGTTTTGGAGAAGGAAGAGAGTACAAAAAATAGTAAAGGAGGTGGGGAGGGGAAGGAGCTGATTGTCTTCTTTAAAGGTAGGCTTCAGGTGAAATTTTCATCAGTGGTGGATAATAATTTTAAACATTCCTTTGGGCATTTATTTAATTATTTTATTTATATCACAGTTTTATTATTTTTAGAAAAACTCAAGGTGGCTAACATACCTAATATTCCTTCCTCCTCCTCTTCCCCACAATAAGAACCTTCAGATGTGAGTTGTCAGGCACAAAAGATCAAGTCCGCCCATGAAGGTCCAATTAAACAGATGTATTGCTACTCAGACCTCTGCATAGGAATCTTCTCAATGAATGGTTAGAACCTGCTAGGCGTTAGATAAGAGTCAATGGAATTAATTTGTTCATTTGTGGCTACCTAAGGATTCTAGACTGATCCCTTTTAATTCTGCCCCCAACTTTTGCCACTCCTTTTCCTACATGAGTTGGGCTAAGAGAGAATGACTGGCCCAAAGTCAACCAGTAGCCTTGGTAGCACAGTGGACTAATGCACTGTTATTAACATCTGCTGCTTGCAATTACTGCAAGTTCAAATCCCACCAGGCTCAAGGTTGACTCAGCCTTCCATCCTTTCAAAGGTAGGTAAAATGAGGACCCAGATTGTGGGGGCAATAAGCTGACTTTGTATAAATATACAAAAGTATGAAGGCTATTGCTTAACGCATTGTAAGCCGCCCTGAGTCTCCGGAGAAGGGAGGCATATAAATAAAAAAAAAAAAAATAGTCAAGACAGGGCAAAGACCAGATAAGAGAACCTCTGACTCAATTTGTAAGGATCTATTAGAATAGATGTTTCGAGATTTCAATTGGAAATTTCAGGCAAATGGTTAAATTGGATTGTTTTCTGATCTGATGTAGCTGCTGAAATTTCATCTCTCTTTAGGTATGAATAAGACCAATAGCAAAACATCAATTTACCAGAAAATGCCTCCTGTGGTGACATTTCTCCCCTGTAATCTTCCCAGCCTTTTAGATGAAGAGTCACCCAGCTTCCTTTTTCTAGGAATGCTTGTGTGGTTCATTGTGATAACTTGGGCTGACGCTGGAGGCTGTTTCTCTGCGCATAATCTTTTCTTAGGTAACAGTTGGAATTTAAATATTCCTCTCTAATAAGCCTTCTTTCGTTTCCTGTTGGACTCAGACTGTATTTAAAAAAGGAGGGAAAAAGCGAAGCTTTTTCTGGCTTTAAGCTGCTTAGCATTTCACAAAGAGAGAAATCCTGGAGACAAGAGATAGAAGGAAAGGAGCGGGGGTCAAAGGTCAGGAGAGACCCAAAGTCGCTGTTTCACCATGACCTTGAGAGTAATTGTGATGAAATGCAATTTGAGGTTGTTTACTGCACAGCTAAAATATCTGCTAAGGTCCATCACCTTGATAAATGCTGCTGGTGAAACCTTTCTCCTCCAAGTCTGCCGAGTGATTAGTCTGCAAATGATTTAGAGGTATTCTATAGTTTATTAGAGTCACTTTGTTCACTCTCATTTAGTGCAATTTAGGCGTAAAGTTTCCATGGCAGTCTGAACTATGCAGAGAAGCCATTTCTTTTCCTAACTGCCCCAAGTGATGGAAAATTGTCTGAGAGCAGACTTAGCAGAAAAATTCATCTTTATCCCTGAAATCGACACTTGAGGAGAAGGGAAAGGGTTGTCTTTAAATTGCAGGTGCTGTATTTCTGTTTGTCAGAGCAACTTTTTTTTTCCTATCCTTTTATTTTGATAAATATCAAATAGCTTTCCATTTTGGGGTAAACGACTTTTCTTCCCGTAGCTATGCAGGCGGCATTTCCCCGATTCAGATATTGCTTTGAAACTAGCATAGTCGGTGCTAATATAGACATTATCAGAAGAATGTGTTATTCCCCCAATGCTAATTTAATATCTTTTTTGGTGGTGCAATTGTAGCTTGTTTCTCAGCCGTTTTTGTTCTCAGACTTGCCTAGCCTGCCATTCAGCCCCAGAGGCTGTGGATCCTTCACAATTTCCTTTATGAAATGTCTGTGATATAGATGATTCCCTGCTGCAATTTCACCGAACAGCCACTCCATGGCATTGTTGCAAAAATTGTACAGGTTGCTGAGAACAATATTAGTAAATAGCAATGAGGGCAAGGAAAAAGGAAGATAACGAGGACCAAACAAAAATAATATCAAGCTGAAATGGGAAAATGTATTGGTGAAAACTACTTTAAAAGAAAAAAGAATCCATTACATACTGGAGGCACTTCAGACCCAACAGTTACTGTTTTGGAAATATATTGAGATACCTAAATATTAAATTATGTTCTCAGTGTCAACTCTGAAGTGAATCTGGCTGAAGCCATCTTTTGCTACCTCATAGTTGCCACGAACTCTGAAAGAGGGAAGGGAGGGGGAAGGAGATAGACTGGCTAACAGTCAAAACAAAAAGTTTTATTGTGGGAACCAAGGTCATCCCAATAGGTGGCAGTTGAAGGAGGAGAGGAGTGACCAAGCAATCTGCCAGCTACTTTCGTTGGACACCATAACCAGTGACATCTGGGGAGGGAAATATTTGCTCTTTTAAATAGGCTAAAACTGAGGGAACTTTTAGAGTTGGTTTTCACTAGCTGTGCCAATATGATGTTTCCAATAAACATGTTCTTTGAGGAATCTACCTGCCTCGGAGTTCTGCTTTTGGTGGATGTGTTTCTCGGAACCCTGACACTCAGTTTCATGGTGGGAATATAAGAGTAGACTACGATTTTAATGCTGATTGAGAAGATGTTTCCCATTCCTTCAGAAGACTACAGTATAAGGAATGTGTTACAACAGAAATAACAACCTATCAATGACAAGAATGAGAGACAATTTGGTGTGGTGGTGAAGCAGTGGACTAGAAACCAGGAGAGTGTGAGTTCTAGTTCTGCCTTAAGCATGAAAGCTGGCTAGGTGATTTTTTTTTTTTTAAAATTTATATGCCGCCCGTCTCCGGAGACTCAGGGCGGCTTACAAGGCGTTAAGCAATAGCCTTCATACTTTTGTATATTTTATACAAAGTCAGCTTATTGCCCCCCCCCCCCCACAAACCGGGTCCTCATTTTACCTACCTTAGAAAGGATGGAAGGCTGAGTCAACCTTGAGCCTGGTGAGAATTGAACTCGCAGTAATTGCAGGCAGCTGGAAGCTAAATACTACCTTTAACAGTAGCATTAGTCTGCTGCGCCACTCAGGCTCCTTTTGGACCAATCACTAGGAGATTGTGAATTCTAGTCCCGCCTTAGATATGGAAGTTGGCTGGCTGACTTTGTGCCAATCACCAGGAGACAGTGAGTTCCAGTCCAGGGCCTTGGGCATAAAAGCTGGCCAAGAAACTTTTCTTTTAGCTCAACCCATCTCACAGGATTGTTGTCCTGGGGCCATGGAGGGCAGCAGTGCATAGTAACCAGAGGGTGGTGGCAGGTCTATAATGGCCAAAAATAATTGGATTGGAGCAGGTTCCAGCTCCTGACCACATCATCACCAACATCATCAGTAAAATGGCAAGATTTTTGTTAGAGGAAAAGGTGGATCCTATTTCATACCAGAAACATCTAAGGATGAACTTAAGTTGTCCTAGCAATTGCTTGGGTATGAGAGGAAAACATCTGGAGAACATATCTTCTAAAAACAGTTAGTGGGGCAAATTCATGCCATGGTCAGCAAGCGATGAGGATTGCCTCCTCTAGAATACCTTTAGGAAAATAGGCACTCATATTTGACTCTGTAACTGTCAAATATGGGGGGGAAATCTAGGCAAAAGCCTACATTTTGTTGTTGTTTGTTGCTAGAGCTTTTAAGAATGGGATTCGTTGGAGCCCTGACAAACAGGGTGGATAAAAATTCATGCTTTTTTTTACAAAAAAAAAAAATCCATTTTTTTTAATTTAAATCAGATTTTTTTAAATTTAAATTGGATTTTTTTTTTCATTTTATCAAAATAATTTTAATAAAATGCTTTGGGAATAAAAATCTATCTAAAGATAGTTTTCTATTTAAGATGTATTCATAATTTAGTTTATTCAGCATGAAATGGAGCTTAGTTATGTAGCATGAGGCTGTATATTCTGCAATATTGGGACTGACGGTGAGTCAACAGCAGGGCCGAAGAGAAGCTGCTGCGGGAAAGAGGTGACAGTTGCTCTTTAAAAATTATGGCCTTTTTACTAGTGATTTAAACCATGATTTAAATCATGATTTAAATCGACTTGATTTAAATCTAATCCACCCTGGTGGGAAAACTTTCCTTCACGACATGCTCTCCTTTACCTTTGCAGGTGGTAAGACTCTGTTTCCTCCCCTCCCACCCTTGAGAGGTGTCAGTCAGTCTTTAAGTTTTGGAGAGGCCCGTGCATATGAAAAAAGCACTTCTCTATAACTCAAGCCCCGGAGCTGTCTGTATTTTTAGGCGACAAGAGGTAGTTCTCCATGCATAAAACTTGCAAAGAGCTGGAATTGACAAGTACCAAATGTAAGGCATTATTATGATAATTACACAGCTATCTCTGACATACTCTTTCCATTTGAAATATGCTGTACACTTCAGTGAGAACGGGAGCTGACCTTTCTGGGGGATAATTACTATTATGGATACAGGTGGCATTTCCCATCATCTTCTCTTCCACAGTCCAGTGGATTGCACAGCTCAAACTGGGTCTGCCGTCATGTTCTTGAATATGTCACTCAGCCAGGATGGCTCTCCTCACCCACACCCACACCCCGATTAAAGGGACAGGCATGTCTCTTGATGCTTTTTGTCGGTCAGTGTTCAGCTTTCCTGCTTTTCAGGGATATGAGATAGGCAAAGAAATTGAATTACAGTTTTTGAGGCTGCCTTCAGGAAGTTGCCTTCAGGAAAGCTGCCTACTTTCTTTTTCTTTTTTTTTTAATATAAAATAAAATTCCTCCGCTAGCTTGCTGTTTCTCCCTCTTGAAATAAAGTTTCTTACATTGCTCATTAGATGATAAGTGAATATAGAGAAACCTCTGAGCAAAAAGGTAATTCCTAGTGTGAGGAAGTGGGTTGCAGTGCCGGTTTCACATTTATGAATGCAAACTAGGCTCGGCTTCCCGCAGGGATGCTTTGTCGGTTCTTTTATCTCCACAACCAAAGTTCAGGCTGACTTTTTGACTCAGTAATCATAAAATAAAATGATTCTGCTGAAAGAATTTGCAGAGGCTGTTGGTGCTGCTTTAATTCTCAGTCCTCAAACTGGCCCAAATGTCTGTGTAGCTATAAAAATAAAAAATGAGCTATTATTATAATGAAGAGGCCTTTCTGGGAATTGGCAGCATCCTAAATATTCAAAGGTATCGAAGGTTTCATGTGTAGTGTGGGAACTAACTCGAAAGTTCACCAGGGAAGCCAGCAAAGATGCTTTCTAGGACTGGAAATTAAGGGTGTCTCTATGATCCTGGAAAAAAAATGATGCACTCCTTTTAAGAGTGGCAGATGTGTAATGTTTCTACTCTACACCCCTTTTTAGAACTGAATCTAAAGCTCAGCTGGGAAAGGTGAAGGAGAACATTTCTAGAATCTAACCATGTTCCCAGACTGGCTAAAAATTTGGCTGAACCATTCCAGTAATTTCCTCCCCCTTCCATATCTTTTATTCAGAAATATTTTTATTGATTTTACAACAACAACAACACAACACAACATACTAAACATCAACACACCATATGTGTGTCTTTTTACATATCAGTTTCGTCAGGGGTGGGTTCTAAATTTTTTTACTACCGGTTCTGTGGGTGTAGTTTATTTTGTGGGCATGGCTTGGTGGGGGGTAATGTAATGACTGGGTGGGCATGGCCAACTTTTTTTTTTTTTTTTACTTTTAAAAGCATTTTTTCTACAACCTTAAGAGGTTGCAGAAAAAAATGCTTTTAGAAGCCTATGACAATCAGGCAACTCAGCTGAGATTGCCAGAGGCTTTTAAAGGCATTTTTTTTCCCTACAACCTCTTCGGCTGAAATGCTTTTGAAAATGCTTTTAAAAGTTTTTTTGTTTTTTTTAAAGCCTCTGATGAGGTGGGGAGGAGAGTAAGTGAGCGGTTCGGGGACGGGGCCAGCCAATGTTATTACCGGTTCTCCGAACTGCTACAAATTTTTACTACCGGTTCTTGTGAACCGGTGCGAACCAGGAGCAACCCACCACTGAGTTCCGTTCCTCTTACTTTCTACTTTGTACATTCCCCATTTTTCTTATTCTTTATTGTCTTTATCTTTATTGTCCCTTTATTTCTAGTTTTATTCATTTACAATATTTTATACATATATCACATCATTTACTCCCTTTTACCTTCCCTAGCCTTTAGCCAATCATACCATTTATTCCATACTTGATAATATTCTGTATCTTCTTTTTCTTTTATTTATTTATTTTTTTTGTTAATTTATCCATCTCCGCACAGTCTAGAATTTTTCTAATTGTTTCCTCCTCTGTTGGAGTCTTTTCACTTTTCCAGAACTGTGCGTAAACTATCCTTGCCTCTGTAATTATATGCAAAATAAAATATATAATTTCTTTACTATAGGTTCTATTCAATATCCCCAGTAAAAGCATCTCTGGTTTCAAGTCCACATTATAGCCAATTATTTCTTCTATCCAACTTCTAATTTTAGCCCAATATTTTTTCACCTTAGGACATGTCCACCAGAAATGGTAATATGTTCCAGGGATTTTTTTACATTTCCAACAATTTGGAGAGTTGTTAGGAGACATTTTAGCAAGCCGTACTGGTGTAAAGTGCCATTTTTAACTGGTTTTCCTTGAATGCCGTTGATAGAGTCAATTTAATGTTTATTTCCCATAATTTTTCCCATTTCTCCAATTCTATATTGTAGCCAAAATTTTTAGCCCATCTAATCATGGTATCCTTAACTACCTCTTCTTCCATTTTATACCTTAGTAGATATTGGTATATATTACTAATTAATTTTATTTCTGTTCCATGTATGATTTTATCCAATTGTTGTGGCCTCCTTCCATAGCTAACCAGATCAGGGGTGAAATCCAACAGGTTCTGATAGGTTCTGGAGAACCGGTAATGGAAATTTTGAGCAGTTCAGATAACCGGTAACGGAAATTTTGAGTAGTTTGGAGAGCCAGCAAATACCACCTCTGACTGGCCCCAGAGTGGGGTGGGAATGGATATTTTACAATATCCTTCCCCCAGGAGTGGGAAGGGAATGGCGGTTTTGCAGTATCCTTCCCCTGCCACACCCACCAAGCCACGCCCACCATACCATACCACACCACGCTCACCAAGCTATGCCCACAGAACTGGTAGTAAAAAAAATTGGATTTCACCACTGAACTAGATCTATCAAGATCTAGACATCTTCATCCAGATGTTCCTGGTCTGAAATTCCTATCAACTTGTTGCGAATGGTGTAAATTGAATTCTAACCATCGCAGACTCAAGCCGGGGAAAACTTTGATTCTCATATCTGATACAATGAGCCTGTTATGCTGTAAGAACAATGGCCTGTTTCTGGCCATGATTGAATGATGCAGAAATCCTGTTCCATGCTTTGTTTCCAGTGGGGGTACAATGATCCCTTTGATCTCTTTTTTTAGATAACAATGAGACCCATTCTGATCCCAAGACATACTTCAGGTGCTTTCTTACTTGCTCCCTGTTATCCCTTTAAGATCCTGTCTCATCTTCTCTTTTTCTAGTCTTTCTTTGTTTCTGTTTGATTGGTACTCCGTGGGGGCCTGTTTGGGATTAAAGGACAATTTCTAAGCATTTGAAAAGAAGCAAATCAGTAGCCATCTATAAAATAGTGAAAAACTCCGTATAAGAGAAATAAAAAATTGGGACAAACTCATAAATAAAATGGGTTTTGTCAGCTATCATGGTGCCATAAAGAAAGAAAGAAAGCTTATTGCAACAAGGAAGCCCAGTCTCAGCACCGCAGTCAAATGTGGCTTGTCTCCTCTCTCCATCAACTGGGTTCTGAAAATAAATCAAGGGCTTAGATTTAGGTATATAGTAGGAAGTCATTTACATTAAGGTATGCCTGTCTCCCATTCTATGTAAAAAGATAAAATTATTCTATTCCCCTAAAAGTAAAAACAGGACACGTTCAGATGGGAGGAAAGGATTTGGGTGAATTAATTTTGTTTGGTTCTTCCCAAGAAGATTTATTTGCTCTTTTACACCATTATGTGGTTGCTTCCTCATGGTTTAGCACAGGGGTCAGCAACCTGCGGCTCTGGAGCCACATGCGGCTCTTTGGGCCCTCTGCTGTGGCTCCCTGTCAGGTGATCCCACCACTGGCTGGCCCCACCCCTCGCCCTCCCCTCGCAGTCACTCCTCTCCTGGCCTGAGAAGGTAAGGGTGACAGCGGGGGATGGAGAAGTGGCCAGGGCAGAGACAGAGAGATACAGAGAGGGTGGGGAGAGGGGGGGAGGGAGGGAGGGGAGAGAGATATATGCCAAAAGGGTTTTGTGGTTCCCAGTGTTTTTTAACAACTGGTTCTCTGCCCTAATCACCACATGGGTAGGCATGGCTGGGAGGTGTCATATGACTGGTGGAGGTGAGTGACATCGACTTGGCCACGCCCAGCCAGGTTTTGTGGCTCCCGGTGTTTTGTTTTCTGTGGGAAATGGGTCCAAATGGCTCTTTTGAGTGCTTCAGGTTGCAGATCCCTGGTTTAGCATGTTGTGTGAACTCAGATATTGCTGTTTATATAAACCATGGTGTAAGACTTAGAATGCAAGGAGAAATAAGTGAGGCTTATTCATTAAACCAGGATTTAGCAAATGTTACCAGGGTAAAGATAAGCTTCTGATTTACTGGGTGCCTTTTTACAAGAAAACCCCATTTTTGGTTAGGTTTAGCTGTACAGCTCTAGATGTGAAAAGTTCAAACGCAGTGACTGGCCACAGCTGAATGTTGATGAGGAAGACAAATCAACCCCAATGAAAGAACTGAATAGTCTCAGCTGAAAGGGCTGTTGACAGAAGCTTTGCTTTATGTAATCATAAGCTCATCTCCGAGGTTGGAAAGAATGAAACAAAGCAGAAGGTCATGTTGTTCCAAAAGGGGCAATGAGAAGCTATAATTTGATTGATTTTTTTTTTAAGCAATTGCATGGCACTTCCCATTTGTGTTCGCTCTACTCTCAATTAACCAAAGTCATGTAGCCTTCATATTTGATTCATGTTAATTATGTTCTAAGATGTCTTCTTCAAAAGAATGCTATTGAAAAGGGCTCCTGGGTTAGAAATGGAGAGAGAATTGGGGAGGGGGGTGAAGCTTGAGACAAAATAGTCTATACCTTGCAGGCCTTTTTGTGAGTCCAGTTCAGAGGTGGGTTTCAGCAGGTTCTGACCAGTTCTGGAGAACCGATAGCGGAAATTTTGAGTAGTTCGGAGAACCCGTAGTAAAAATTCTGACTGGCCCCGCCCCCATCTATTCTCTGCCTCCCAAGTCCCAGTTGAATGGGAGGAAATGGGGATTTTGCAGTAACCTTCCCCTGCTACGCCCACCAAGCCACGCCCACCAAGCCATGCCATGCCCACCAAGCCACACCCACAGAACCAGTAGTAAAAAATTATGAAACCCAACACTGGTCCAGTTCCACACCATAATGACTGTAACTTATGTATAATATTTCTGTCCAGTGCCATGTATCAATGGGACTTCTCTTTTCTCTTTATTGCCCTGACTGTATGCATCAGATCTTGCTTTAAACTTAAACTTTAAGTTTAATGTCCTTGCATTCTAGTCTTTTCACCCTGTGTTTCTACACACCGTAGAAGTTTCTTCATTGTTGCTGAATGCTGCAATCAGGTTTTGTCTGACTGTTGTATAAAGGTCTATAGTGTGTCCAGTGAGAACAATCTGCAGGATATGCTTGTGGCTCAAGACACCTTGCCTCCTTAAAGTGGGAGAAAGAGCCCCCCTACCTCCTGAGGCTGCCCCTCTGCTGCCTTTCATCCACCGAATACTCCCATGTTGTGAATATGTTCCCTGGCAACAGCAGTAGCAGTAGCATCACTTACAACTGAGGGAAAGACTTGGGATATCTGCTATTTTGTATAGATTTTATAGTTTTTGTCTGCAAACCACCCAGAGTGGCCTCAATAATGAGATAAATGGTGTATAAATACATTTGAATAGATAGATAGATAGATAGATAGATAGATAGATAGATAGATAATAGATAGATAGATAGATAGATAGATAGATAGATAGATAGATAGATAGATAGATAGATAGAATGTTTTCCCGAAAATAAGACCGGGTCTTATATTAATTTTTGCTCCAAAAGACGCATTAGGGCGTATTTTCTGGTTAGGTCTTATTTTGGAGGAAATACAGTACTTAAATGCATCCATCTGGATGACAATCTTAACTAGGGCTTATTTGTGGGGCATCCTGAAAAATCATGCTAGGACTTATTTTCTGGTTGGGTCTTATTTTTGGGAAAACAGGGTAGATAGATATTGATGGATGGATGGATGGATGGCTCTCACAAGGGGTCCCTTTATGGAATATCCCATGGTGATATTTCATGGGCATCAATAAGATGGCAACCCACAGATCAAGCAGAAGATCGAATTTAACCTTTCTTAAGGAGCGCCCACATGCTTTAAGTTTGTTTTTGGAGACGCCGTCCTCCAAAAGCCTCTGTTGCCCTGGATTTTAAAGAAAGTCCTAAAACATTGTGTGGTTCTGGGTAGAGGGAATAGCAATTGTCATATTCAGTGATAATGAAGAAGTCTGGCTTTTTGAGTGTTGGGAACAACGCCCTTGCCTCCGTTCCAGTAGAACAACCTGCTTTAGATCCAAATTACAATTATAGCCCAGATGCAGACCTCAATAAAAGGAGAAGGGGAAAAATTCTCCTTAATCAAAAAGAATATTAAAAGAGACTTTTTGTACTGCGCAGGCCTTAGAGTGCAGAATCCCCGCTATTAGATGTAGGAAAAAGATATGAAAAAGGCATCAGTGGTATAATTAAAAGGCATACTCTGCCTTTGTCCACATCTTGTTTGTATGATCTTCCTCATTAGATATTGCCTTTTAAATGCTCATTATCAAAGATTCTAGCGACTGCTCACATTTCTACAACTGAAAAGTCCCCAGACTGGGTTGCTGCTAAATCATCAAAACACAGAAATCCAAAGGCCATGAAAATATTTTTATAAGGAATTCACAGAGACAGAAATTTCTTAGTTTGATTGGGATGAACAGGGTTTTTTTTCCCCCTTCTGCTTCAGCCCTCATGTGTCATTCATTATCTTTTGTCAGTTTCCAAAGCTTTGGGTCCATTGAACAGATATAGCAATAGCACTTCGACTTATATACTGCTTTATAGCACTCTCTAAGCGGTTTACAGAGTCAGCATGCTGCCCCCAACAATCTGGGTCCTCAATGAAATCAATGAAAGTATGTGACTGCAATATCACAATAGGTTTCGAACTATTAAGTCATAAGCTAACTTTTTTTCTTTTCACAGTTAGGCATTGCCAAGACAATAATACATCATGTTAGTTTGAAGAGCCTTAAATATCTGTTTAAAAAAAATAAAAAACCAAAATAGCAATAGCATTTAGCTTTATATACCGCCAGTGGTGGGTTTCAAAATTTTTTTACTACCGGTTCTGTGGGTGTGGCTTGGGGGGCATGGCTTGGTGGGTGTGGCAGGGGAAGGATACTGCAAAATCCCCATTTCCTCCTGATCAGCTGGGACTTGGGAGGCAGAGAATAGAAGGGGGCGGGGCCAGTCAGAATTTTTACGATTGGTTCTCCAAACTACTCAAAATTTTCACTACCGGTTCTCCAGAATTGGTCAGAATCTGCTGAAACCCACCTCTGATACCGCTCCATAGTGCTTGACAACACTTTCTGGGCAGGTTACAATATTTCAGCATTATTTGCATATTTCTCCTAACAATCAGGGCCCTCATTTTACCAACCTCAGAAGGATGGAAGGCTGAGTCAACCTTGAGCCCTGTCAGGATCAAACTCCTGGCTGTGGGTAGAGTTTGCCTGCAATACTGCACTTTAACCACCAGGGCAAAACTAGACATCTCCAAATTACTTCTTCGTTTAGAACAAAGCTTTTGCATTCAAGGGTCTCTTCCGTGTCTCTTTTCCCCACCCATTATCTGGTTGCGAGCTATTCTCTCTTATTTGACAATTCCCTTTGCAGTTTCCCAAGGTCTTTGCCAGATATCATTATAGGATATTGTGAAATCAATAATCAAAGCTCATTGCAGTAATTATTTATTCAGTGCAAAGTGGTGGAATTCCCTCCGGAAAATAATTGGAGGGATTTCTAAAGACAAAAGGAGATACTTATATTTATAGATTTCTGGAAAAAGAGGAGAAAATGATATGAGCATACAAGCATAGGAAATAAATGATATAAATCTAGATATCCATCATTAGCAAACCTCCAATTAACATCCCTGCTTTTCTACTGTAACTATCCTCAACAAGAGTTATTGTTTTATTAAAATGAAGCTTATCAATTACATTGCCATAGCAGTTTTGATAAAGGGTACCGAGAACCCAGCATTTCAAGGGTGTTTCAATTAGCACATATTCCTTCTATGTTTCTCTCTCACTAACATGCTTCTACTCTTCCAAAAATTGTTTTCTTCACAATATACAGATTTAATTTTTACTAGGTCAGATCCACAGTCCCCCTAATTTAATATTATTCAGTGCTGACTAGCAAGAGGTCTCCAGGGCAGGTCATTCCCCTCCGCCCAACCTTACCTGTATATACTGGGAATTGGATTAAGGAACTTCTACATGCAAGGCGTATACTTGAGTATTGAGCTATGGTCTTTTCCTTGGTTCAAATACAATTTGTCTTTTTTGGATCAGACTTAAGCAACCTGCTTGAATTCTCTTGTGCCTTACCTCATCACCACAGTCTGTCAGGGCCATTTAAAATATATTACATTTGTGTTCTCCATGAGCCTGGTCACCAACAGAAGCATGGAGAAGGATCCACAATTAAACTCTGGGTGTTTCGGCGTATTCTTCACTTCAGCAAGATTTATTCTACAGACCCACACACCCACACCCAGTTCCTGGAATTAATTTGAAAATGCATGTCCTGTCAATGATTCCCAATTACCAAGATGTATAAAATCATATTACTATGGTGCTCACTGCTAGACTACTGTTTTTTCTAGGTAGGCTTTGCCACTAATAAAAGTGAAGACAGCCAGATCACATAGAGACTCATGCAAATTCCCCCTGGGTCTTTGGTTTTATGAGGCAAAATTAAGTAAATGCTAGTTTGAGAGAGAAGGACTCAAGCTCGAGTTAACAGAAATACACCCAAGGAATATCTGCTGTCCTTGAATGAGTTCAGATCTCAGGAGTCAAATGAAAAGAATTTGACAGTCTGGTTGAACCTTTCTCCATAATTTTTAAGATACCCTGAAAAATAAAGTCCTAGATGACAAAAAATTAATAGGGTCAGAATAATTGATGCGTGGTTAGGGATATCTTTTTAATTAAAAGCACTGGAAACACTCAAAGTACAAGCAAAGAGAAAGAAAGAAACAAAAGAAAGGAAGGAAGGAAGAAAGAAAGGGAAGGAACAAAGGGGAAGGAACGAAGGATGGAAGGAGAAAGGAAGAAGAAGGAAGGAAGGAAAGAGAAAGAAAGAAAGAAAGAAAGAAAGAAAGAAAGAAAGAAAGAAAGAAAGAAAGAAGGAAGGAAGGGGAAGGAAGGAAGGGGAAGGAACTAAGGACGGAAGGAGAAAGGAAGAAGAAGGAAGGAAGGAAGGAAGGAAGGAAGGAAAAAAGAAAAAAGAAAAAAGAAAGAAAGAAAGAAGGGGAAGGAACGAAGGGGAAGGAATGAAGGACGGAAGGAGAAAGGAAGAAGAAGGAAGGAAGGAAAGAAAAAAAGAAAAAAAAGAAAGAAAGAAAGAAGGAAGGAAGGAAGGAAGGGGAAGGAACGAAGGATGGAAGGAGAAATGAAGAAGAAGGAAGGAAGGAAAGAAAGAAAGTCAATTAATTTGTCAGTGGGTTATGTTTGGGTGGGAGGTTGTTCTAAGTGCCATATAAGAGCACTGAAGTCTGCAATCTGCAAGATTTGAATTAGATGGAAAAGCCATCTGAACTTGCACAGCGTTTCCTATGCTATTTCTCTGAGTGTTTAACAACATCTAATGGAAGCAATATTGAGATGCAAATAGCTTGTCATTCATCCTACATCAATAATATCATCACCCTTTGAAGTGATAAGGTGGTGTACAAACTCTGAAGTGGCAAGCT
Organism: Arizona elegans; assembly: GCA_022577455.1. Taxonomy (NCBI): domain Eukaryota; kingdom Metazoa; phylum Chordata; class Lepidosauria; order Squamata; family Colubridae; genus Arizona; species Arizona elegans. The sequence continues at coordinate 14,955,898 of JAKOOJ010000013.1, read as the reverse complement.
ATTAGGACACAAAATGCTTGAATGACCCTGAACTGATTTTGAAACTTCTGGAGGCCAGGCAATCAATGCTTTTAAAATGCAGAGATGACCTGAGAAAGCTCGATTTTAAAACCGATCGCGCAAAGAGACTATTATACAGCTGATGTCTTCTGGGTGTGTTAAGGAGGAACAAAGAAAGACTTTGCCATTTGGAGACGGTCTCTTGGTACCTTTTGCCATGAAGAGCTGTAGCTGCTGCTAAATTATAAACTTTTGCTACAGTAGAAGCAGCGAAGGCCTGAAAACTTTTAACTTTGTGGCGTTCCCAGAGTTGAAAAGAAATGCCTAAGTGATACATATTAGTGATAAACATGATTAATTCATTTATTTATAGTATTTCAGCCATAGAGATTTTCCTCATGATTTCCGAGGCTGCATTAAGTAGCAGCCAAGAAAAGTGTTTCTGTCACGTTCAGAGGTGGGTTTCAGCAGGTTCTGACCAGTTCTGGAGAACCGGTAGTAGAAATTTTGAGTAGTTTGAAGAACCGGTAGTAAAAATTCTGACTGGCCCCACCCCCATCTATTATTATTATTATTATTATTATTATTATTATTATTATTATTATTATTATTAGTTAATCTTTAGTGAGATTCACAGCCTTTGAGGCTGGTTAATAGCTCAGCAGCTCGAGTCCTAACCAAGGACCTAGGAACTGTTAAGGTATCGTCGGAGGATGTAAGCTGTTCCGAGTAAGGTGGCTTTTTGTAGAGTCAAAATGTTCAAGTCCAGCAAATTTAGAATTTCTAAATAGCGGGGTAGCCCTTTGGGTATTGCTCCAAGGGCTCCAATTACAATCGGGACAACACACAATTTCTTTTTCCACAGTCGCTCAATTTCAATTTGCAAGTCCCGATACTTTGTGAGTTTTTCTTGCTGCTTATCTTCAATCCGTGCATCACCAGGTATTGCAATGTCAATGAACCGTACTTTTTTCTTTTCAACTATTGTTATGTCAGGTGTGTTGTGGACCAAGTGCCTGTCAGTCACTTGGTCCACAACAGAGTGACTGACAGGGACCAAGTGAGTCCCTGTCTTCTTCTTCTTCTTCTTCTTCTTCTTCTTCTTCTTATTATTATTATTATTATTATTATTATTATTATTATTTATTTATTTAATTAATTAATTAATTTGTATACCATCCTTCTCCAACAGGACTCAGGGCGGTGAACAGCCACAGTAAAACACAACATATAAAATTTAAAAACAGTTTAAAAAACATTAAATAATTTTGGCCATCAATTTAAAACAACCCAATTAAAACCAATTACAAATTAAAACCGCAAGGATGGGATCAAGCCAGCCTGGCTAGATGAAATAGATGTGTTTTCAGGGCCTGACGAAAAGTCCAGAGGTCTGGTATAATGCGTATCTCTGGGAGTAGGTCGTTCCAGAGGGCAGGTGCCACCACAGAGAAGACTCTCCCCCTGGGGGTCGCCAGCCGACATTGTCTGGCCGACGGCACCCTGAGGAGGCCCTCTCTGTGCGAGCGAACTGGCCGGTGGGAGGCTATTGGTGGCAGAAGGCGGTCTCATAGATACCCTGGCCTTAAGCCATGGAGCGCTTTAAAGGTGGTCACCAACACCTTGAAGCGCACCCGGAAGACCACAGGAAGCCAGTGCAGCTCGCGCAGGAGAGGTGTCACATGGGAGCACCTCGTCGCTCCCATAATCCCCCGTGTGGCTGCATTCTGGACCAACTGGAGCCTCCAGGTGCACCCCAAGGGGAGCGTCATGTAGAGAGCATTGCCTCCCGAGTCCCAACTGATCAGGAGGAAATGGAGATTTTGCAGTATCCTTCCCTTGCCACGCCCACCAAGCCACACTCACAGAACCAGTAGTAAAAAATTTTGAAACCCACCACTGGTCACGTTGAATTGCAATAAGACGACCACTGGGTCCTTAATATTTTTACATTCTGATATATATGTGTATTATTCCTTTTCTAAAACAAAATTTGAGGAAAACTCTACAGAGTGTTCTTTTTTTTGTAATAATGGCAGTAGTACATCAGGACAGTGAGATTGTATCCATCGTTGACCTGAAGCTCCAAGTGGCTTCAGTTAAATCATAATTTCCCCCTTGGGTTGAAACACGATGTGTCCAAGGCTGAATTATATTTTCAAGTACTTCTATTTAAAAAAAAAGTCTTCAGGCACCTTTTGAGAAAGAGGATGTTTCTTCAAGATCCTTTGACCCAAATGTGCCAGCTTGTTTAGCCAACCTATTTATTATTTATTTATTTATTTTATTGAATTTCTATACCGCCTTTCTCCCGAAGGACTCAGGGCGGTGTACAGCCAAAAATAAAACCATGACAATATAAAAATTAAAAGCAATTTAAAACAATTAAATAAATTGGCCAAAAAACTCTAATAAAACAACCCATTAAAATAGTAGAATGTTATTATTATTTAGGCCAGCCCTGCTTGTTGGAATAATAATTTTTTTAAGGCTGCAACAAAAGGTACGAAGGTCGGGAATCCTACGAATCTCCGGGGGCAGCTCATTCCAGAGGGTAGGGACCCCCACAGAGAATGCTCTCCCCCTGGGGGTCGTCAGCCGACATTGCCTAGCCGACGGCACCCGGAAGAGCCCCTCTCTGTGGGAGCGTACCGGTCAATGGGAGGCTATCGGTGGCAGAAGACGGTCTCATAAATACCCAGGTCCCAAGCCATGGAGCGCTTTAAAGGTGGCAACCAGTACCTTGAATCGCACCCAGAAGACCACCGGGAGACAGTGCAGCTCACACAGGAGCGGTGTTTACATGGGAGTGTCAAGTCGCTGCCATAATTACCCGTGCGGACGCATTCTGGACCAGTTGGAGCCTCCGGGTGCTCTTCAAGGGGAGCCCCATGTAGAGAGTGTTACAATAGTCCAGATGGGAGATGACGAGGGAGTGAGTGACTGTGTGTAACGAGTCCCGGTCCAGAAAGGGATGCAACTGGTAAATCAGGCGAACCTGATAAAAAGCCCCCCTGGCCACAGCCGTCAGATGGTCTTCTAAAGACAGTTGCGAGTCCAGAAGGACACCCAAGTTGCGAGCCCTCTCTGAGGGGGTCAGGATCTCACCCCCAATAGTCAGTGATGGAGTCAACTGACTATGATGGGACGCCAGAAATCACAGCCACTCAGTCTTGGAGGGGTTGAATCTGAGCTTGTTCCTCCCCATCCAGATCCGTACAGCTTCCAGGCACTGGGTCATCACTTCAAGGGCATCATTGGGGTGGCCCGGGGTGGAAATGCACAGCTGAGTATCATCAGCGTACTGATGGAAATCCACCCCAAAGCCACAGATGATCTAGGCTACGGACTAGATGATTTATAGTGTTCTTCTAGAGAACTTCTGTGAAGTTTAGAGTTCAACTGCCAATCCCAAGCCCTGAGATCATGGTGAGATCAGTGGTGGAATTCAAATTTTTTCCTACCGGTTCTGTGGGCATGGCTTGGTGGGAGTTGCAGGGGAAGGATACTGCAAAATCTCCATTCCCATCCCACTCCAAGGGAAGGATATTGCAAAATCTCCATTCCAGCCAGAGGTGGTATTTGCCGGTTCTCTGAACTACTCAACATTTCTGCTACCAGTTCTCCAGAACCTGTCAGAACCTGCTGAATTTCACCCCTGGGTGAGATCCAATCCATTCCAATCCTTTATTTACTTATGCCTAATGGATACAGTGTTTCCCTGAAAATAAGACCCTGTCTTATATATTTTTGAACCCTGAAATAAGTGCTTAGCCTTATTGCTATGTGCTCAAAAGCACGATTGGGCTTATTATCAGGGGATGTCTTATTTTTGGGGGAACAAGGTAGAATCTTGCCGAACTAAAGCTATAACTTTTTAAGCAACTAGATACAGGAATTCCTCGACTTATGACCACAATTAAGCCCCACATTTTCTTTTACTAAGTGAGACTAGAGAGTTTTGCCCCATTTTATGACCCTGCTTGCCATGGTTGTTGGGTGAACCGCTGTAGTTGTTAAGTGGATAACACAGTTGTTAAGTGAATCTGGCTTCCCCATAGACGTTGCTTATTAGAAGGTTGCAAAATTTGATTGCATGATCCCAGGACACTGCAACCGTCATAAATATAAGTCACTGGCCAACGGCCTGAATTTTGATCAGATGACCATGGGGATGCTGCAACAGTCATGTGAAAAATTTGTTTGTTTGTTTGTTTGATTTATATGCCTCCCTTCTCCGGAGACTCAGGGCGGCTTACAATGCGTTAAGCAATAGCCTTCATACTTTTGTATATACCTGCTTAGTAGGGCTTTCGTGCCCCACAAGCGGTGTTCTTTTTTATACAAGTCAGCTTATTGCCCCCACAATCCAGGTCCTCATTTTACCCACTGCAAAAGGATGGAAGGCTGAGTCAACCTTGAGCCTGGTGAGATTTGAACTTGCAGTAATTGCAGGCAACTAGTGTTACTTAACAGCACTTTAGTCTGCTGCACCACCAAGGTTCATAAGTCACTTTTTTCAGTGATGTCGTAACTTTGATCAGTCACTAAGTGAACTGTTGTAAGTCAAGGACTATCTGTATATTATGAGAGATTCCAAGACGTGCTTATCAGAACCTTTCCCCCCTTCCAGCTAGAGATTGCAGAGTCTCTTGAATCAGATCTTTTTCACAGAAAGCCCTGTGTTGATCAAATCCTCCCTTGTTGTGGCTAGTGCACACATTCCATTACATCAACTTTCCATTTATCTGTTATTAGGCTAAAGGTGTGAAGGAATCAATGTGTTTGGATTGGATTGGAAAGAGACGGGGCGTAAGTCACAGTTCACAAAGTAATTTACACAAACCAGTTCTTCATTTTATTTAATTATTTCTTTTTTCAGTTCTCATTGTCTACAACGTGGTAATGCAGCTCCTGGCCAAAAGATGTGGACACTAGGAAAAAATGCTTAGTTTAGAGAGAATGGGATATGCAAAATAGTGTACATTCATGCTGAAAAACTGCTATAGGTGGCACGTTATTAACTTGCTATGCTTGCTGGATTCTAATTAAGACCCATTAAGGTTGCAACAGGCTCCAAGCGAGAATCCCACTTCATCAAAGATTGTGCCAGGCTGTCTTACTCACTCCTAGAGCACATAGCACTGCAAAGAACCACAAAGAAGCACCTGCTCTCTGGTCTATTTTAATAGCCATCCTTCACTATTCATGGCTGCCCTCAAGCTAACACATAATCCTATCTGTCTTCCCTGCTGTTTCACTTCTGGCTTTCTTTTTTCCTTCCTGTTGAAAAAAGGCCTTGGAAGAACACCAATAAAAGACAAATTGAACGTGTATGCATATATCTCCAGCATAGCACACAGGGAGTTAAAATCAGCACAGCCATTCGGTATGCAAGCTGTTTGATTGTGCTGCTACATGGATCACAATATATCTCACAATTCTTTTTTTTTTATTATTGAAAAAGTTTTTCAAATACAAAATTTTTTCCCCCTTTTTTCCCCCCTTCCTCCCTAACCCCCCTCCCCCTCCCCTCCTCCTGTGACTTCTTCATAATAAAACCCAAATTCATAACAGATTATATAATACTTTACCATCCCCTTACTCCATCCCCATATGCTGACCCTTTCTTTCTAATAAGATTATCATATCCCCCTTATACTATACATTTCAAAATGACTTTCTACTATAACATTATATAATAACTCCTAATTTAGCATAATAATAAATCAAATCTTTTATGTATATTAATCTATCATTTAAAAACAACCTTCCGCTATAAAACTATATAATAAATCCTAATTTAACATTTATTCAGTTCATAGTCTACCCATTTCCTTCACCCCATCGTTATATCTCTTAACTCAAATCTTTTACATATATTCATATCTAAACATAATATCCCTTTTCTTAAACTAAACAATCAATAAACTAACCTGTCTCCACCCACTTTCCTACAAGACTACCATATTTAATAATTCTTAATATCTTTATTCTTCTGCCCACTCCACTAAAAAATATTCTCTTATGTAAATAAAATCCTCTTAAAAAGACTTTAGACTTGTAATCCATATAATATCTTCTGTAATGTCTTTCAACTAGATTATAAACTCCATCACCCATATTAGGGTAACATCACATCCTAATTCCAACAATATGTTCGGTATCTTCAATTACCATCTGCCCCCATCAATAGCAAATATCTTCATAATAAAAAAACAACAACAACCACCCGAGTGACTTTGTATTTGTATTCCATATAATGTCTGTAGAGGTGTCTTTTATCCAAATTATTAATTCCAACCACCGTAATAGGGTAACAACCAGATATATCTCACAATTCTTGAGACGTTTTCTTTGCCAGCCTATTCAGAATGAAGTGATGAAAATGGGGCAATTGTCTTGGGGTAAACCTGAAAAATGTTTGGCTGTGACGCAGCATAATGAAATTTAGATGCTTTTGCTTCAGGATGGCTACATCACATGAGATGTTGCTAGATAATAAGTAATGTCTGCGGCATGTAACATTAATGAAATCTGGCTGGAACAATCAGAAAATCAACCCTCTTCTTGTTTCTAAGTTTGTCTGCAGAGACTCAGTTCTCACATACAGAGCTAGTTAGATCTTGCTTGCCATTACTACCCACAACACAGTACAGCATTCCCAGAGGTGGTATTCAGCGGTTCAGACCAGTTCGCCCAAACCGGTAGCGGAAATCACAGGTGGGTGGGTGGCCACCCCTACCCGTCCACCCGAGCTCAATGTCATCCTATTGAGGGACATTTTTGAGGCCAGGATCATGTGTGAAAGATATGCACGCAAGCAAAGCACATGCATGGAAGGCTGGGTGCATGCGCGGAAGGCAGGCGTGCACGTGAACCGGGCACGTGCACACACGAAGCGACATGCACCCATGTGGCGAACCAGTAGCACCATAATGTGCAATCCACTGCTGAGAGTCATGCCCCCCCCCCATTATTTTCTTATTATTCTTGTAATTTTTTCCACAAAACACATGGCGGAATATATGTCCCGCAAATTTGAATATACATATATAGTAGTTGATAGCTTAGTGGGACTTTGAACCTTGAACTATGGGATCTTAATCACTTCCTAGTTCTCCCAACATTGCACAAGCTATCTTGTTCTTCACAACATCTGGAGCACATTCTCCTGTTCTAGCCTCTACCTCACACTCTGTCAGCCCCAACAAACCAAGAACAACACAAAGAGTGAGTGGTTTATTGTTGTTTGCCTACAAACAGAATCTTGCCAGACTAAAGCAACTATCTGCGAACTGCTAGGGAGGGTCTGACTGTGCTCTCTTCCTGCCCACCAGGCATTTCAAGCTCCTCTGTCTCTTTGTCCTCTGGGAAGGAACCCTTCCAGTGGTGAAATGTAAAATTTGTTACTACCAGTTCTGTGGGCGTGGCTTGGTGGGGGGGTAATTGACTGGGTGGGCGTGGCCAACTTTTTTTTTTCCTTTTAAAAATATTTTTTCTAAAACCTCTTCAGCCGAAGAGGTTGTAGCAAAAATGCTTTAAAAAGCCTCTGACGATCCCAGCTGAGCCGCACGATAGGCTTTTTTTTTTTACTTTTAAAAGCATTTTTTCGGCTGAAGAGGTAGGAAAAAATGCTTTTAAAATTTTTTTAAAAGCCTCTGATGATTGCGCGGCTCGGCTGGGAATGGGGGGGGGTGCAGGGATTTTTGTTACCGGTTCTCCGAACCACCGGCCGCCATCGCTACTGGATTGGGGAATCCGGTCCAAACTGGGAGCATTTCATCCCTGAACTCTTCCCTCCTGTGACTCCAGACTACACTCCACCTGGTAGTGGGTGTAGAGTGGGTCCACTCTTGTACCTGTGGGTATACATAGTACCTGTAGTACTGGTTCTTAGTATTTGCAAAGCATTGTGGTTATGATTCGTATTTTCTTCTTCCCCCTTTTTTAAAAATTAAATATAAAAAGAGCAAAAATTTAAATGTCTATATAAACAGCGTGTTGTCTGGGTATAGTTAGTTTGAGCAATAATCATAATAAAATAGCATTCATAGCATTAATAATAATCATATAGTAACAATGATGTCTAAACATATAATAAATATATGATAATAAACATATGATGACAATAGTACTTACTTATCCATTGCTATTTTCTTTTCCTTTTAATTAAGATTTGCATGTTTTCTTAATGGGCCTTATTATTCATAATCAGGGTGGAAATAAAACAAAAGTTAAGAAATTATGATTGAGTGATGCGAGTGTTAAGGGCATGTAGACATAGCAACAGAAACAGATAATATTAATGAGATGTCTGTTTAAATGAGGTCACTGAGATAATTCTTCAGCAATATTGGAAGATGAATCCATCAATTTTCTTCATTTTGTTTCATTATGGCATAAGGTGATATATACAGTTGCTCTGACTCTTGCAGGAAAACTGAGAAGTTTATTCTCCCTTTTGCAAAAAAACCAGGAGTCTAATAGCATCTTCTGATTTTTAGCTTTGTAGACTAACTTGGTTCTCCTTAAACAATGTATCTAATGAGAGGCACATTTTTTGTGTTATTTTTATAATCACAATACTGCAACTGTACAATCGTGGATATGTCAGAACCAGCTATAAATGGATGAGCTGGTAACAAACTAAGTTACACCTAGCCACCATTTTTATAACTTCAGTACAGCAAGTGTAACCTAGAGTATTATGTATGGTAGTTGTATAGATAATAGCTACAAAATTCCTTAAAAACTCTGAAGTATATTATCATTGGTATTATAGTGAAGCAGGTGAGAATGCTGTATTAGCCCATATACCTCACTAGCTGGACGCCCATGCTTCACTATGAAACTATGTGATTGGGCATGATAAATTGACACTTAAAGCCTGAAACTTAATGTAGAATGTGTAATTCCGTAGCATCAGAGTGTGTTAATATAAGGCAACTAGCAGTTGGAATAGAGGGGGAAGGAGAGTAGAATGTCCCAGCCCACAGGCTGGATGAGTCATATACTGACCACTCCCACACCCAGTTTAGCAAAGTGGTAGCATCAGTGTGCGTTAATATAAGGCAACTGACAGTTGGAACAGAGTTCTTTTCAGGTGGGGAGGGGTAGTAGAATGTCTAGCTCCTTAGCATTAGAGCATGTTAATATAAGGCAACTGGCAGTTGGGACAGAATTCCTTTCAGGTGGGGAGGGGGAGTACAACGTCTAACTCCTTAGCATCACAGCGTGTGAATATAATACTGTATATGAAATACTAATGATCTGATGGTCATTTCAAAAAATCCTTTCTTAGCGAACACCTAGAAGCTAAGAGGAACATACATGCCAAATTTCAAGTTTGTAGGCTTTACCATTCTAGAGATTTTGCAATGAGTGAGTGGTATTTGGCTTTTTTATATATATATATATATATAGATTTGGAGGTATTGATTGAATAACCATCTAAATTTTATCTATAGCTTGAAGACTAGCCAGAGCTCCCAGGTAGCTCATTTTTGATCTGCTACTTTGGTGGTCCATGAAATAAAGAGAAATCAGAATATATTGTAAGGCTGGTCAACAGCCCAAAAAGTCTGTAATGCAGGATGTGGTCAGCCATAGGAATAACGGGCTAGAACCTGGGAAGGAGTTTGAGATGCAAGTGAGATTGGAGCTTGGAGAGAAAGAAACGGAATAAGGAGACACGAGTGTTTCACCACAATGTTTTATGTGCCCGTAACATTTGGAGGTGTTTAAAAAGAAGGCAGCAAGGCAACCACTTCACCTCTGGAGTCTTCAAGAGCTTGTATCTTTACCTCCCAAGGTTGGCTTAAAATCAAAGGTGGTATTCAGCCGGTTCAGGCCGGTTTGGGCAAATCAGTAGTGACAACCTGTGGGTGGGCCTACCCATCTGTCTGGGAGCAATTCCATCCTATATCGCTGTTTTTTTGATGCCGCATGCACATGTGAACAGCGCGTGCAAGCAAATTGCTGTGTTGTTTGACGTCACACATATTGTTGTGACCCAGGCCCAAGTAGGTAGTAGTCAATGCAAACAGTTCCAAAACAAACAGTCTTTATTAGAACAGCTGAGAATTAACTCATTCTCAGCGTGGTCCAAACTAAATCAAAACAAATTCTTCATAACACAAATTCTTCAGTCTAATCACCAACCTTGGTATAATTAGGCAAACTGCCAAAGGCTTCTCTTGGCAAAAGTTCAGGAGCAGAAGATGCCGATAAGAGATAAGTGCAGCAAGACAAGAACAAGTCTATCAATGTTGTTTTTCAACAAAGAGCCCAAGAGCCGTTGCTGGTCTTTTAAGCCTTATGGGAGGGGCCAATCATCTCTTGGCCCTACTCCTGAGTCACCCTCTCTGCTTTATCTGCTCTTCTCATACGTGCACTAGGAACAGGCTTCTCCTGTTCCTCTGCCTCTCTACTGTCAGCCTCTGGAGGCTCTGAAGTCCGCACATCACTCTCCAATGGCCCTGGCCCCATCTCTGCCTTCAACGCAGAGCCCTCATCCGGGCCTTCCCCAGCCTTCAGGATTGGCCATGTTCTTTCTCAGCCTCATCGCTGTCCGACTCCACTGCCAGCTCTGCAGGCTGCTGGCGGACCACAACACCTATGTGAAGATGGTGCACATGAGTGAATTGTCGTGTTTTGTGACATCACACACTCACATTTCTGGTGTTGGGCAAACTGGTTGCTACAGTATGTGAAGCCCGCCTCTGCTTAAGATGCCTGGTTAGGATGTGTTCTCCTTAACTTTTGAATCTGAGAGCTTGTACAGACATGCCAAAAGATGGTGGGATCCTCTGAGTTACCCTCAATATAAGATCCAGATGTTAAGGATTCAGATATCATGATTCCTAGGTGGAGAGTAGATCTGAGCTCTAGCATATTTAACATTATGTTACCACAAAGTCTGTGTTCTGTTCCCCTTCCCCACACAGGCAAACACACAACCAGGCACACCTGCCAATATTTTATTAAGCAATCAGACTAGAAACCCTTGCAAATAAGAGTTTAGGCAATAAACTGCAAAATGCCTGCCAAGTCAGTTTTCACTCACAGTCAGCAAGAGAGAGAGTTTCTCCTCAGTCTATTTCAGTTGCAAAAAGTAATCCACAAAGCAAGAGTTAGCCAAGATCTAATTCCAAATATGCACAAGACAGATTTCAGGTAATGCGATGTGACTCTCAGGTTTTTAACTTTGACCTTCACAAAGCCTGAAGAGCAATCACACCCACTTTTATTCCTTGTGGGGTGTGGCTCAGTGACTCAGCTCAATCTCTGGCCCTCCCATGCCTCTTTAGTTGCTACGCACGCTTCTCCCTCTGACGCTGCCTGGGATCAAGCAAGGATTCATCATCCTCGCTCCCTATCTGTTGTTGTTCCGATATGCTTTCCTCCAGGCATATCCCAGGCTGTTCCTCTTGGCCTTCGGATGGAACCTAAGGCATTGCCAGAGAGGAAGGTCCTGGAGTGGGAGGCCTTATCAGTTCCTCCCCATCACCTTCTGAGTTCTCTTCCTCTGTTAGGACAGGCTTGGGAGTCGGGGTCACAACAGTCTGCAAAGGCCAAGGGAATGAGAAAAGGCCAAAGTGGCTGTCCGCTCTGAGACGAACGACCTAATGATTGGCTTGAGAGAGTTGCAAGATTTGTAACCGCCAGAATGAGACAACTCGCCACAGTCAACTCGCCATGGCCAATTCACCACAGCCAATTTGTCGCGGCCAACTTGCCACAACCAACTCGCTGTGGAACAACTCACCATGGCCACCTGGTGAAAGGAGAACTTGCCGCAGGACAATTCAACAACTCAATTGAATTATGTGAAATAATTTTTAAAAAATATTTTAAATTTTATCATTCACATTTCATTTTTGTCCCTCCTTTCTTTCATGAGTCTATTCCACTATTTTTCAATATTAGTGTAACTCTTGTCCCGTGGCGAGTTGGCCCGTGGCGAGTTGGCCACAACAACTTGGCTGTGGTGAGTTGTCGTAGACCCGTGACTGCTATTCTGAAGTTGTTCATGTTGCCTCTTTTTGACATGGAGACACAGGGAACGCTTCTCCAACTATCAGCTTGGTGGGGCTGTTTTTAGTGATGCTCAATTCACACCACGCAAGGTACTCAGCACTACTTTTCAAGCAAGCCACATGAAAATGTTGTTTTAGGAGCTTTCCTGTAGTTTTGATGCCAGCAGCAAAGATGACACACATTCTGTTCTCGATACCTTTCAGCAAGGGCTCTTCTGTCGATTGTAATAAACTCTTTCCTGATGGACCAGTAAAAGAAGTGAAGGCTTCTGACTGTGTCTTTATGCCAACCCCATCTTCTACCCTGTTGAAAGTGTGCAGCATAGGGCCCCATCCTGTGCAACTCCCATGGTGAAATGATTAGGGGGTCATCATCTGTTAAAAGGGGGAAAAAACAGAAAAATAAACTATTAACCTAAGCTTCTTTCTTTCTTTGTATGCGTTTGTGATGAGTATATCTGAACTCTGCTAAGATTTTATTTTGCTTTGTTGTTACTGCTGCTGTTGGCATTCTTAAAGAATTGACTGTGGTTAGAATATGTACATGCCACTTTACATTATGGGAAATCCCAAAGCAGTTGAAAAGGGTCATTTAGGAAAAAAAAAACCCAATATAAAAATAAATTAACAACGATCAAAGAGAAATGTTAAAGGGAATTACAAACTGAAAGAAAGCCAAAGATTGTTTAGAATTTTTAGGTGTTTATTTATTTAGAACATTATATGGTCACCCATTTTAAATATATATAGCGTTGAGTGGCCAAAAACTGCCGGGGGGGGGGGAACATTGGCATGGTTTGATTTAAAATAATCCAACACAAAGAAGAAGAAGGAAGTCACCATGGAACCAGTTCTTGAATGGACACAAATATATTGTGTTCCCCATAATATTCCTTGTAACAGAGAAAAAAAACTAGGATCTGAAGAGCTTTCTGGATGGACAAGAAGGTTGGGTGCATCTGAATGAGAGGTGGGTTTCAAAAGGTTCTGACCAGTTCTGGAGAACCGGTAGCAGAAATTTTGAGTAGTTTGGAGAACCAGTAGTACCATCTCTGACTGGCCCTGCCCCATCTATTCCCTGCCTCCCAAGTCCCGGCTGATCTGGAGGAAATGGGGATTTTGCAGTAACCTTCCCCTGGAATGGGGAGGGAATGGAGATTTTACATATCCTCCCCCTGCCACCCCCACCAAGCCACAACCACCAAGCCACACCCACAGAACGAGTAGTAAAAAAAATTGAAACCCACCACTGATCTGAATCATAAAGGGAACCTGTCCCAGAGGCCAGGTACCAAACAAGTCATACTCCTTGGTCCTGCAAGACAACACTGTGTGATAGTTAGGGTTAGAGTTAGAGCATGACCACCCTGTCACATCTGATGGAACAACAGAACTCATTGAAGATAGGTGGTCCTACAAGCAGCCTACAAGTTGAGAATAGAGTGACCCCTTCTTCTTTGTGGCAGCCTTTAGATATGGAATGGAATGGAATGGAATGGAATGGAATGGAATGGAATGGAATGGAATACAATACAATACAATACAATACAATACAATACAATACAATACAATACAATACAATACAATACAATACAATACAATACAATACAATAACAGAGTTGGAAGGGACCTTGGAGGTCTTCTAGTCCAACCCCCTGCTTAGGCAGGAAACCCTACACCACTTCAGACAAATGATTATCCAACATCTTCTTAAAAACTTCCAGTGTTGGAGCATTCACAACTTCTGGAGGCAAGTTGTCCCACTGATGAATTGTTCTCACGGTCAGGAAATTTCTCCTTAGTTCTAAGTTGCTTCTCTCCTTGATTAGTTTCCACCCATTGCTTCTTGTCCTGCCCTCAGGTGCTTTGGAGAATAGCTTGACTCTCTCTTCTTTGTGGCAGCCCCTGAGATTTTGGAACACTGCTATCGTGTCTCCCCTAGTCCTTCTTTTCATTAAACTAGACATACCCAGTTCCTGCAACCGTTCTTCATATGTTTTAGCCTCCAGTCCCCTAATCATCTTTTTTGCTGTTCTCTGCATTGGAAGACTACTATCATATCACTCCCAGTTCTTCTTTTCATTAAATTAGACATACTCAATTCCTGCAACCATTCATCATATGTATTTTTTCCTCCAGCCCCCTAATCATTTTGTTGCTCTTCTCTGCACTCTTTCTGGAGTCTCAATATCTTTTTTTTTTTTTTATAGCTAGTAAAGTTTTCCTGAAATTCCAACAAGTGGGTGCATGGATTTTTCATTTAATATAAGATGATGGCGTGTATTTGTGTATGTATCTTGAATGCCCCTCTCTCTCTCCAAAGTCAAGAGCTTTCCTGGCCTCCTACACCTCCATGAAACCCCAAAGGAAGACATCATGAAGGCAATTACAGTGACCTTTCCACATCAGGAAACAGAAAGAGCCATGGAGACTGCAGAATGATGGAGAAAAAGAAGAAAAAATACTACCGGAGCACTCTCAATAATGTCACAACAATAAAATGAGTTTTTCCTTTTTTTAAAAAAAAAAAACTGAATAAATTGTAAGAAGACTTTGGTAATGGGACGGAAAACAGAAGAAAGCACTGTAAAAACTAGAGAACAGATTTTGGCAAGCCACCTCTATTTACACAAAGACTCAACACGTGATCAGGACTCCTCTAGGAGACCAAACAGAGAAGGAAGCATTTGTCATTATAATGGAAATATAAATGGATCCAATAATTATCTTCTTACATATGTGAGTCCGTGCCAGTACATCTCACTTTACAAAGCCCATTAAGCCCTAAATTTTATGTAAACCACTTTAAAAAGGAAAGAAGGAAAGAAAGTAATAGAATGATAGCAATTTAGCATATAAATATAAAAGGGAGGAGAGGAAAGTTTTTAGGCAATAAAAGCTTTGGGAACCTAACAGAACAATATTGTAGTAAAATAATAAATTTCTGAGGTTTAATCACTTGGTAAATAAGAAGGGTACTTCTGTGGAATTTTAGCATGACTTTTATATCTGCATCTATCTTCAAAAATAATAACACACAAACAATATAAGAAGCACCGGATTAGGTATTCAGGAGAGGTGGCTATGGTGAAAAGAGAGTAACCAGAAAGTGTCATTTTGGCAATTTAGTCTTTTCAATAATTGGGTATTATTTGCTATATAGATCCATTTAAAAACAACAACAACTCATACAGGCTTTGAAAAGAAATGGCTTACTGCAAGGATAAGCTTTCTTCTCTTCCCTCTCCCCCTTGCCTACTGAGTGCAGTTCCCAACACACAAACACAAGCACACAAATATATGCAAGGAGGGAAGGAGGAAGAGATACTGAAATACTATTCTGGGCAAGCTTCCCCCGTACTGTTACAAAGAAGCAAAAAGTAAATGTTTTATTAAATGTTTCACTGTATAAATGCACACATACACCCACCCACAAATAGACACACACACA
This sequence comes from Arizona elegans, assembly GCA_022577455.1. Lineage (NCBI taxonomy): Eukaryota > Metazoa > Chordata > Lepidosauria > Squamata > Colubridae > Arizona > Arizona elegans. The sequence goes on along the minus strand of JAKOOJ010000013.1, from coordinate 14,940,406 downwards.
GACACACACACTTTATATATGTATCACACATACATATACACACACTATTCTTATGCACGCACATATATCATGGGTGGGTTCTACTTACCTTTACTACCGGTTCACAATGGGAGCATGCGCGCTTCTGCGTATGCACAGAATTGTCCATTATGATATCCGGGTGTGTGGGCGGAGCCTCGTGCCGCTTTTACTACTGGTTCGCAAGAACCAGACAAAACCAGGTGCATTCCTACCACTGACACATATACTATTTAATATTTAGTAATTAAGTATTACATTTGCTTTTTAGTTCTTTGTAACTGCATTGGGGAAGATTGTGTCTGTGTGCACCTTCATATGTATTTGCTTGTGTGTGTGCAGTGTTGTGTAGTGTATTGATATAGATATAGGATCCCTCCTAATTGTTTATTGCTCACTGTATTGTGTGCTCATTACCTATTTAAGAGCTCAAATCTGGGCTGCCTTTGGGAACCTACAGAGTGCTGGAGAAGGAAGATGGAATGCCTTAATTTAGTGGAACCCATTTCCACTCTGAACCTGTGAGGTATCCAGCAACCCGAGCAAGAGAAATTTATCTCAGGAATGACTACCTAACTAACTCACTGCAATAAGATTCAAAGGAGGAGTTGGCTTCATTTCTTCCTTCCTTGCCCTACTTTAGAAGGATCTCCAAGATCCCTTCCATCTCTGTTGTTCTGTTCTGATCTGTTCTTTATTTTGTTTTGTTTTGTTTTGTTTTTCTTTTCTTTTCTTTTATTATTATTTATTTATTAATTTTAATTTATTTATTTATTTATTTATTTTGTCAAGCATGTTTTAGATAACAGACATAGGTTTAGACATGGTTATTAATACATGAAATGGATACAAATAAAAGGGGACATTAGGACAGAGATGGTAAGCATGTTGGTGCACTTATGCACGTCCCTTACAGACCTCTTAGGAATGGGGTAAAGTCAACAGTAGACAGTCTACAGTTAAAATTTTGGGGGTTTGGGGAAGAAACCACAGAGTCAGGTAGTGCATTCCAGGCATTGACCACTCTGTTGCTGAAGTCGTATTTCCTGCAATCGAGTTTGGTGCGGTTTACCTTGAGTTTGTATCTACATTTGCTCGTGTATTGTTGTGGTTGAAGCTGAAGTAGTCATTGACAGGTAGGATGTTGAAGCAGATAATTTTGTGTACTACACTTGGGTCAGACTGAAGGTGGCGTAGTTCTAAGTTGTCTAAACCCAAAATTTCAAGTCTGGTGGCATAAGGTATTCTGTTGCGAGTGGAGGACTCTTCTCGTGAAATATCTCTGGACTTGTTCAATTGTGTTAATGTCTGATATGCAGTGTGGGTCCCAGACAGATGAGCTGTATTCGAGAATTGTTCTGATTTGTTCTGAATTGTTCTGAATTTGTTCTGATCTATTCTGATCTGATCTGTTCTCTCCCTCATGGAAGAAATTAAGGACTTACCCTGGAGACCACGATGGACTCTCTGTTGGGAGAACTCCATAAACACTTGAGGAATCTACACAAGCCACAACCTTCAAATTATCCATCTGCAAGATGGACATTGGCAGTGTCTTTCAAAGTCCAGCTTAGCATTACAACGAGGCAGTTGCTACAAGTACTGTGAATTATTTCATGGGTACTAAAAGGGGTAGTTCATACTGCCACCTACCTCATTGACTTTGCTTGTGGGAAAGCTGGCAAAGGAGGTCACAAATAGCAATCTTGTAACCGTGGGGATGCTATGATGACCATCATACATACAAGGGCATGTTGTGAGTACCCCTGGTTCAGCAGCATCATAAGTTCAAACAGTCACTGAATGAGTGGATTATTAAGTGAAGAACACCTCTATTTCTACTTTTGGAGAATGCATCTTCAAAACTGAATCAAAATTCTCACCCCTCATTACTCATTACCTAGGAAATAGGCTCAAGATCCAGATGGATCTTGACAGACTTGAACACTGGGTCCTATCTAACAAAATGAAATTCAATGTAGAGAAAAGTAAAGTTCTACACTTAGGTAAGAAAGACCAAAAGAACACATATAGACTGGGTGAAACCAGGCTTAATAGCAGTGACAGTGAGAGGGATCTTGGAGTCTTAGTGGACAACCAGTTAAATATGAGTCAGCAGTGTGCAGCAGCAGCCAAAAAAGCCAATACAAGCCTAAATTGCATTAACAGAGGGATACAATCAAGATCAAGTGAGGTACTAATACCACTTTATAAAGCCCTAGTAAGACCACACCTAGAGTACTGCATCTAGTTTTGGTCACCACACTATAAAAAAGATGTTGAGACTCTAGAAAAAGTGCAGAGAAGAGCAACCAGGATGATTAGGGGACTGGAGGTTAAAATATATGAAGAACAGTTACCTGAACTGGGCATGGCTAGTCTAGTGAAGAGAAGGACCAGGGGAGACATGATAACAGTGTTCCAATATTGGAGAGGCTGCCACAGAGAGGAAGGGGTCAAGCTATTCTCCAAAGCACCTAAAGGCCAGACAACGAATAATGGATGGAAACTGACCAAGGAGAGATTCAACCTAGAAATGAGGAGGAAATTTCTGACAGTGAGAACCATCAACCAATGGAACAGAAGTTGCCTTTGGAAGTTGTGGGAGTTTCATCCCTGGAGGCTTTTAAGAAGAGACTGGACTGCCAGTTGTTGGAGATGGTGTAGAGTTTCCTGCTTGGGCGGCGGGGAAGTTGGACTAGATGACCTACAGTACAAGATCCATTCCAACTCTGTTAATACTGTTAACGTTGCTTCGTTAGCCCAGAATTCTAATATCTTTTTTTTTTTTCTTATGAGGAGACTTTGTATTCAGATAACTTGGGAATTTTTGCATTTCACAATGCAGGTTCATGTCATCAATGGAAATGCTACCTGCCTGAAACTGACTATTGTTTCCAGGCTACATACAATCTTGAAAACAAAGAGCAGAACAGCGATAGCACAATAAAAATGTTCACTATTTTAAAGTTTCTCATTAATGCTTATCCTACCCATCGGGAGGCTGTAAATATCTTGTACCATCACATGGTGCAGTTCAGCCCAGCCTGTATTTCTTAATAAGGTCTGGAGTCAGAAAGAAGTAAAAATGTGATCTGGATGTTGTAAGGCGACTGGAAGCCACCCTCCCCCACAGAGGCACAAACACACACAATCCATCCTTGTTCTTTATTCACCTCAATACATTTAACATTTGTAGGAAAAGGCTCCTGTTTTGATTTTTAATCTTTTTAACCTTCGCCAAGCTATGAACATCTTCTTCCTACTGACACAAACCAGGCTGCTGTTCCAGTGGGAAAATTTAAATGAATCAATCCAGGAATGTCACCAAGTGACAATCAGGAGGCTGTGAGTTTGATCCTAGGTAGAGGCAGATATTTCTCTCTCTGGGCATGATGAGAATATATCTGCTGAATATAGCTCCGCATTGGCGACAGGAAGGGCATCCAGCCAGTAAACACTCGGCTCCATTCAGTTGCCCAGACTTCACCCCGCACAAGATTACGGGGTCACTAAAAGATGATGATGATGATGATAAATCCAGGAATGTCACCCTGGATTTCTGTGGTTCAGAAGGAATGCTTTTTCACTAATTAATCTACTGTTTGACTGCCCCGTATCATAAACTTGGACAATATGACTCTGGAATTTCTAGAAGCTAAAAAAATGAGAAAAAAGAATCCCCACCAAAATCTTGCAGAAGACATAGGACAGATAGATGATAGATAAGATAGATAGATAGATAGATAGATAGATAGACAGACAGACAGATCTATCTATCTATCTTGAAATTGTTCCTGAGACATCAGGGAAATTTTGATAATACCCATTTAATACTCAAGTGGGAGATTATATGATTAGCTGCCTCATCATATGCTACAAAATAGCAACAACCCCCCCACACACACAGAGAGAGAGAGAGGGAGGGATAAAAAGAGACAAATTAAATATCTGTAGGAAAAGTTATTATTTCCAAGCTAATGTTGAAAATTTGGGAACATTCAGAAGACCTTGAACTGCTTACATAAGTTTCAAAACTGTTATTATAATTATCACCCACACCTCACCCAAGGCAAAGAGTTGTTTAGCCCAAGGATATAATTTCAAACAAAGAATATTTAAATACTTTCTCATAAATTTTCAGCTAGGGAGATGTGCATAAGAATTAAATAATGGAAAAAGATTTCAGGCCGCTCCATGGAGTATGAATATGCCCATGGAGGGTAGCTTTGCCCTTGCAAAGAACATGTGGGATCTATCTCTCCAATTATCCTCCTATCCAGTTCTTGATGAAGTATGTGTGTGTGAGGGGGGGGGAGATGTTATCTTCTTTGTTGTTGTTGTTGTTAGTTGCGAAGTCATATACAACCCATTGCGACCCCATGGACAATGTTCCTCCAGGTCTTCCTGTCCTCTACCATCCTCTGGAGTCCATTTAAACTCATGCCGACTGCTTCAGTGACTCCATCCAGCTACCTCATTTTCTGCCGTCCCCTTCTTCTTTTGCCCTCCATCTTTCCCAGCATTAGGCTCTTCTCCAGGGAATCCTTCCTTCTCATTAGGTGGCCGAAGTATTTGAATTTCATCTTCAGGATCTGGCCTTCTAAAGAGCAGTCAGGGTTGATCTCCTCTAGGACTGACAGGTTTGATCACCTTGCAGTTTGTTATCTAGTTACTGGCAGACATTATCCCATCCTACAATTATGTCCAGATTGGAGTTCTAAAGTGTTCTTGGGGAAAAGAAAAAAAAATGCCACCATGCCAATCCCATATGTTTCCTTGCAATAGGAATGTGTTTGGGGCAGAGACAAGAATGATTGATATTACTCATATTCAGTCCTTCTGGGGAGAAATGTTGAGCCAGGAGATATCAAGACAAGATATCAAGAGCCTTGATGGTACAGTGGTTTAATGCACCCTGTCATTAACACAGCTGCCTGCAATTTCTGCTGGTTCGAATGTCTCCAAGGCTCAAGGTTGACTCAGCCTTCCATCCTTTCTAAGGTAGGTGAAATGAGGACCCAGTTTGTGGGGGCAATAAGCTGACTTTGTATAAAATATACAAAAGAATGAAGGCTATTGCTTAACGCATTGTAAGCCGCCCTGAGTCTCCGGAGAAGGGCGGCATATAAATCATTTTTTTTTTTTTAAAGTGTTAACTGGAGATAAAACATCACTTTTATTCTATACAAATATATACCCTGTTTCCCCCAAAATAAGACATCCCCTGATAATAAACCCAATCGGGCTTTTGAGTGCATGGCAATAAGGCCAAGTACTTATTTCAGGGTTCAAATATATATATATATATATAAAACAGGGTCTTATTTTCAGGGAAACACAGTATTTCTGTACTTTGTAGAAAAAAAGTTTGGGGGGTAGAAATCCTGATAGTGAAAGTCTGCAGAACTTAGCAGAGGTTTAACAAGACTCAGTGTTTGTTTCCTTTAATTGCCAATCAAATCATTAAGCTATTCTCTCCTTATCATTTTATCTCAATTTAGGTAGGACGAAATCTTGCTCTGAAGCGTTTCATATTTCCCCGGCAAATTTCTTTTGCAACACGTTCATGACATAATTACCTTGGAGCAGGACATATTGATATTAATTGGATTTATCTTGGCGAACAGTACGGCTACATGTGTTTGCACTGTTCTTTAACTTTGCACCGTCAACTCATTTTTCTGAATTTTACTCTGCTGTATTCTGTTATGTGTGTGATGTAACATCAATGAAATATGGGTGGACAGGAATAGGAACATGTTCAAAGGCAACAAAACTCTATCAGGCTGTATATTAGGAGCAGAAAACGCATTGCCCTCTAGAAGTTGAACTCCATTTTGTAACAGCCCAAGCTAATCATAAGCTAATGAGTAACATCTGGAAGACCATTCATTGCACACCAACTCTCTACACGATTTAGACTATTACACAGTCTTAAGGCTATAAAATCCGTGAAGCATTATTCTAAGACATGGTGCATGAGCGATTGTGAGTATTTAAATAAAGCAGTTAAAATCTTAAAGGAGTTAAGCAGTGAAGAGAATGGGTTCAAAATGCAAAAGCAGATGGGCCCAAAAAGAAAAAACGACTCTGAAAGTTGATGGTTCAGGTGGGTAAACTTGAACTGGAGATGGAATTCTCCTTGCCAGTTCCACACATTACTCCTGATATAATTTTCCACGGAAACATCTGGTACCAGTGGCGTTTGGAAACAACATACTGGGTTAAATGAAATATTGTTCTAACCGCAGCATATTGGGTCCGATGTGCTTTATGTAAAGCTCTGTATTGTTTCGTAGATGCCCAGACCAATAAAACTGCCTATTTTATAATCCATTCAAATTAAAACAACAACAATAGAGAGAAGGGGCAGGAAAAAAAACAGTCTCTCCATCTGGGCAGCCAAAACTTGTTTGCCCGTGTCTTAAAAAAGTGGAATGACAATGAAACCTACAAAAAAGCAACATTTTAATGGAAAACGCCAACCAACGCCTTATCATTCGCTGCAACACACACTGCAGCACAAGCATTGTCATAGCGGTATATACACTAGGCTACTTGTAAATTGCCTCCTGAAGTGACCCAGTAATGAACAAAGCAGTAGAGGCAAGAGTCACGCCATCAGCACCTGTTTGCCTCTCTACGTCCAGCAAGAGAGACGCTGCTTGTTATCATCCAGACGCCTAATCTGGAACTGAAGTTTGTGCAGGCACTGCTGATTTTTAATTAACTGTCTAGTGAGCTTGGGGGGTGGGGGGGATCTACTTTAAATGCTTCTCAACTGTGAGATTCAAAATGTGTGTTTGTCTGTCTCTGTGTGTGTGTGTGTGTGTTGAAGGAGGAGAAAAATAGCAGAAAAGCCAGTCAGAAGCCCTGGCTTTGGAGAGCAGTTAAATAATGTGAAAAGATGGAAGAATACAGAAATACCCACCATGAAGGAATAGATTGTGAATATGGTAGAGTTTGCAAACATGGCAAAATCAACTCCTTTCATTAATTACATATGTGTGTGTATGCATATACAGTAGGTAGGTAGATAGATGATAGATGATGATAGATAGATAGATAGATAGATAGATAGATAGATAGATAGATAGATAGATAAATAGATAGATGATAGATAGATAGATAGATAGATAGATAGATAGATAGATAGATAGATACCGTATTTTTCAGACTATAAGATGCTCCAAAGTATAAGATGCAGCTAGCTTTTGGGGAGGAAAACAAGAAAAAGAAAATCTGCCTCTGCCTCCCAGCAATTTGCCTCCTTGCAGCAAACAGCAAACAGCGTGGTCAGCTTCAACACGGTCTGATTTAGCACAAGCAACTGATTGGTGGTTGGATCTGCCTCCTGGAATATCTTCTATCAGCTTTTCCAGGCTGCAGGGATCGCCGTTGCCCATTAGTGCCAGTGCCGCCCATTGACGCTGCCATCTATCATGGCCTCCGCACGCCCCATTTTCAGCCTCCGAACATCCCGCTTTCAACCTCCACCCGCCCCATTTTTGGACTGTTCCAGGCAGCAGGGATCTCCATCCATGCCATCTGGAATGGGCTGAAAATGGGACGTGTGGAGGCCAAAAATAGGGTGTGCGGAGACCAAAAACAGGATGCAGGTAGGCTGAAAATGGAGTGTGCAGAGGCAGTGATAGGTGGCAGTGGTGATGGCCGGCACTGACGCCAATGGGCGACAGTGATCCCCGCAGCCTGGAACAGCTGATAGGAGGTATTCCAGGAAGCAGATCCAACTGCCAATCAGCTGCTTGTGCTAAATCAGGCTCTGCTGAAGCTGACTACACTGTTTGCTGTTTGCTGCAAGGAAGCAAATTGCTGGGAGGCAGAGGCCGAAGGGTGGGGGCTGGCAGGTGGGTGGGGCTTCGGTAACATTTGCTGTATAAAATGCACAGACATTTTCACCCACTTTTGGAGGGGGAAGTGCGTCTTATACTCTGAAATATACGGTAGATTTCATATTTCTAGTCCACCCATCTGCCTCAAAGAGGGACATTAAGGAGGGGACAAGACTGGAAACTCTTGATGGAGTTTCTTACTGACAAGGGATAAAAATGAATGAGCAATTTTGGGATTTAATGATTTTAAAAGGTTTGCTTATTGGAAGAAGGGAACCAACATACATAATCTGGGAAGGTGAAAAAGCTAAATCAGTATGCTGCAAAGAAGAATGGAAGTCGCTTCTTTAGATATTTTTCCTTTTCTTAGACTTTTCCCATCTTACACTTTTTCTTCACTACTTTTTCCTGTTTTTGTAGCATCTTCATTCTGTGTAGAATCAGGGGTGGGCTGCTGGGGGTTCACAGGGGTTCAGGAGAACCTCTAGCTAAGATTCTGTGCAGTTCAGAGGACCCCCAAATCCCACTCCTGGCTGGCCCCTCCCATCCCACCTCACTCCTCCCAGGAGTTCCACACGGCCCATTTTGGATGCAGGTAAGTGCAGGGCGTGCACGGAGGCTTGGGGAGGACGAAAAACGGGCCTACTGGAAGTTCGGGAAGGGCCTCCGGAGCGTGGGGAGGCCATTTTCACCCTCCCAGAGGCTCAAGGAAAGCCTCCAGAGCTTGGGGAGGCAAAAAGCCTCCCCCCCGAATGGTGCAAGAGGCCGATTAGGCCACACCCACCATGGCCACGCCCACCCAGCAACTGGGCAGAGAACCTCTTGCTAAAATTTTTGAAGCCCATCCCTGTGTAGAATCCTTGTTCTGTCCCCCCACCTCACATAGGCAGACACACGAGCAAAAGACGTCTACCAGTAATTTATTTTTACAAGCTGATCTGAATCCTTTGGCAGATAAAGTGCTGGCAGCTACTTTCCGAATGCCTGCCAAGTTTCTTATCACCTCTAGAAACAGGAGTCAGCATATCTGTAGTCCATTGCTGGGGCAACCAAGAGTTCACAAGGCACAAAAGAGTAGTCAGAAGTCATTCACAAAGTCCAAGATATCCCATCCGAAGCTCACGATATGCAGTTTTTGTCCATCACAGAGCCTGCAGAGTAACCCCACCCACTTTTATCCCCTGTGGGGCATGGCTCAGTGTCTCAGCAATCTCTGGCCCTTGCATACCTCTTCCTTTGCTGCGCACGCCTCTCCCTCCAACGCTGCCTGGGATCAATCCAAGATTGATCTTCATCACTCCCTATTAGTGGGTGCTCTGAGATGCCTTCCTCCTGGCCTTCAGCTGGAACCTGAGGCGTTACCAGAAAGGGGGGTCCTGGAGAGGGAGGCCTTGTCAGTTCCTCCCCATCACTTTCAGAGTCATCTTCCTCCATGAGGATAGGCTCGGGAGCCGGAGTCACAATACTCCTCTTTTAAGTAATATATAGTGAATCTGCTCGAACACTGGTAAGGTCGCATATTAAGGCCTACCTAGTGGCGATAAAGACGGCAAAGTTTAATTACTTTTCCGCCTCTATTGCATCATCAGGGAATTGTCCGGCCGCCCTGTTTAGGGTGACTCCCTCCCTGCTCCATCCGGGAGTGCGGGACAATCCCTTAGAAGGCAGGGCGGAGGATTTCGGACAATACCTGTATGACAAAATTGCTCAGATCCGGGGGATTTGGACTCTGACTGGGTAGATCAGGGCAGGGTGACGAGGAATAGTCTTGAGAATGTTATCTGGGAGGAGTTTGATGCTGTGACACCCAATGATGTGGACAGGATTTTGGGGAGACTTAGTGCGGCCACATGTTTGCTGGACCCGTGTCCTTCCTGGTTGGTACTGGCTTCCCAGGAGGTTACACGAGGCTGGCTGCAGGGCGTTATTAATGCTTCGTTGAGTGAGGTTCACTTCCCCGCTGCCCTGAAAGAGACGGTGGTGAGGCCTCTCCTCAAGAAGCCATCCCTGGATCCAGAAATATTGGCCAACTACCATCCTGTCTCCAACCTTCGCTTTATGGTGAAGGTTGTTGAGAGTGTGGTCGCGCGACAGTTTCCACAATTCCTGGAGGAAACATCTTATCTAGATCCATTCCAGTTGGGTTTCAGGTCTGGGCACAGCACAGAAACGGCATTGGTCGCGTTGGTTGATGATCTCTGGAGGGCTCGGGACAGGGGTTGCTCCTCTGTTCTGGTCCTGTTAGATCTCTCAGCAGCTTTAGATACCATCGACCATGGTATCATGCTGCACCGTCTGGAAGAGTTGGGGGTGGGAGGCACCATATTGCGGTGGTTCTCCTCCTTTCTCTCTGACCGGTCGCAGTTTGTGTTGGCAGGGGGGCAGAGGTCGACCTCAAGGCCTCTCATCTGTGGAGTGCCGCAGGGATCGGTCCTCTCGACCCTTCTGTTCAACATTTATGTGAAGCCGCTGGGCGAGATCATCCGTGGCTTCGGGGTGAGATACCATCAGTACGCTGATGACACCCAGCTGTACATCTCCACCCCAGGCCACCCCAACGATGCCCTTGAAGTGATGTCCCAGTGCCTGGAGGCTGTGCGGATCTGGATGGGGAGGAACAGGCTCAAGCTCAACCCTTCCAAGACAGAGTGGCTATGGCTCCCGGCATCCCGATATAGTCAGTTGACTCCATCACTGACTATTGGGGGCGAGTCCTTGGCCCCCACTGAAAGGGCTCGCAATCTGGGAGTCCTCCTGGATATGCAGCTGTTCTTGGAGGAACATCTGATGGCTGTAACCAGGGGGACCTTTTGTCAGGTTCGCCTGATTCGCCAGTTGTGGCCCTTTCTTGATCGGGATTCCCTGTGCACAGTCACTCACGCCCTCGTCACCTCTCGCCTTGACTACTGCAATGCTCTCTACATGGGGCTCCCCTTGAAGAGCACCCGGAGGCTCCAGCTGGTCCAGAATGCAGCAGCGCGGGTAGTGATGGGAACAACATGGTGCTCCCATGTAACACCGCTCCTGCGCGAGCTGCACTGGCTCCCGGTGGTCTTCCGGGTGCGCTTCAAGGTGTTGGTTATCACCTTTAAAGCGCTCCATGGCATAGGGTCTAGCTATCTTCAAGACCACCTGCTGCTACCGACGACCTCCCACCGACCTGTGCGCTCCGACAGAGAGGGCCTCCTCGGGGTGCCATCAGCCAAACAATGTAGGCTGGTGAGCCCCGGGGGGAGGGCCTTCTCTGTGGGGGCACCTACCTTCTGGAATCAGTTGCCCCCTGAGATAAGGAGAATCCAAGACCTCAGCGCCTTCCGTCGTGCCCTTAAAACCCGTCTTTTCCAGCAAGCCGGGCTGGCTTGAGAAGAAATTTTTAAATTGTTTTAATCGGTTTGTGATTTCTTATCTTCTGGGCCAAATTTATATATATTTTTAACTGTTTTTTAATATTTGTATTTTATGTTCTTATTTTGGCTGTACACCGCCCTGAGTCCTCAGGGAGAAGGGCGGTATATAAATTGGAAATAAAATAAAATAAAAAATAAAAATAAAAGTATTTGATACAGATAGAGATAGAATTTGAACAAGGAAGAGTTTGTAGGAGAGGGCTTAAGGGTAAAGCACTGTAGCTTTCCACACTAAAGGTTGTGAGTCCATCATTTCCAAGTAAAAGGTATTTGCCTAGAGCACTGTGTTATTCTAGGCTTTGTGCTAGTTTTGCATAGCAGCAGCTGAACAGAAGAAAATGCCCTATCCTGCTGAATCATAGGATTTTCAGGCACTCAAACAACTTATGGATAAACAATTTATGACTCATCCAGCCAACTTCACCATGGGCCTCTTTCCTAGAAGTCACTGAGATACAACAAGCTCTGGAGGGCCCATCTTTGACTTAGAAGAAGAGCTGTGTCCTTTTTATAGAATGATGTTCTCAAGGGCTTTTTTGACTACCATTCCATCGAAAAACCAGAAATGTTATGTGAAAGGAATACGCCTCAGGTCAAAAGACTTAATCTTTAGGTCAGTAACCAAAACTAAGATAAACTCATTTTCTCATTGGAAGCGTACATGGGTACCTCTCTAATAAGTCATTTCCATTCTGGCTTGCACTTAGTCGTGTCAGTTCTATCAAATATCTGTAGTCTTTAAATGAAAATGACAAAATGGCATCCATTTTTGTATGCATGCAATATACCAATGAGTAGACACTGCGGTACACAGTTCTGTTCAGCTTTCCAAAATGCAGACCACCATTCAGGGTGAATAAAAATTGATGATTTTTTTTTTTAAAAAAGTTAAAAAATCAATTTTTAAAATTTAAATCAGGTTTTTTTATTTAAATTGGATTTTTTAAAATCAAATTTATTTTAATAAAATGCATTTGGAGTAAAAATCTATCTAAAGATAGTTTTCTATTTAAAATACATTTTGTTGTTGTTAGTTGTGAAGTCGTGTCTGACCCATCGCGACCCCATGGACAATGTTTCTCCAGGCCTTCCTGTCCTCTACCATCCTCTGGAGTCCATTTAAGCTCACGCCGACTGCTTCAGTGACTCCATCCAGCCACCTCATCCTCTGCCGTCCCATTCTTCTTTTGCCCTCAATCTTTCCCAGCATTAGGCTCTTCTCCAGTGAGTCCTTCCTTCTCATTAGATGGCCAAAATATTCGAGTTTCATCTTCAGGATCTGGCCTTCTAAAGAGCAGTCAGGGTTGATCTCCTCTAAGACTGACCAATTTGATCGCCTTGCAGTCCAAGGGACCCGCAGGAGTCTTTTCCAGCACCAGTGTTCAAAGGCCTCAATTCTTTGGCACTCAGCCTTTCTTATGGTCCAACTTTCATAGCCATACATTGTAACTGGGAAAACCATAGCCTTGACTATACGCACTTTTGTTGGCAGGGTGATGTCTCTGCTTTTTAGTAAGTTATCTAGATTTGCCATAGCTTTCTTCCCCAGGAGCAAGCGTCTTTTAATTTCTTGGCAATGAAATCTGCAGTGGACTTGGAGCCCAGGAAAATAAAATCTGTCACTACCCCTATTTCTTCCCCATCTATTTGTCAGGAATTAGTTTATTCAGCATGAAATGGAGCTTAGTTATATAGCATGAGGCTACATATATTCTGCAATATTGGGACTGTTGATGAGTCGACAGTGGGTCAGAGGAAGAACTGCTGAAGGACAAAGATGACAGTTGCTCTTTAAAAATTATGATTTAGATCAAGCCTTTTTACTAGTTATTTAAATCGTGATTTAAATTGACTCGATTTAAATCAAATCCACCCTGCCACCATTTTATTTCCAATATTTCCATTGAGAGTGATGTCTTGTGCAAGGGTTCCCAATCTGGGCAACTTTATGATGTGTGGACTTCAACTTCCAGAATTCCCCAGCCAGCATAGGAAATTCTGGGAGTTGAAGTCCACACGTCTTAACATTGCCAAGATTGGGAGCCCCTATTCTAGAGAACTGCGAAATCCAAAGATAATTGCATCTTGATTGAACAAACAGCCAAGAAGTGTGAATTAGATCAATCTGATGAAACACATGGCCTTAACAAAACCCACACTTTCCCTAGTTAGAAATGGCTCATTCATAGCATTATTAATTGCATTTTAGCCAATGCAAATTTAAAAAATCAAATGAGAGGCCAATTTAAATTTGATGAGGCCACATGGCCAAGTAGAGGTGTGTGTTTTGTTTTTTACAGCTGCCACCTCATTTTCAAGGTGCTTGCTCTCTTCCCTGGGCCAAGAGCTCACAGCTCTAGCAGGCCAGTGTTCTGCAGCTTTTGTGAAAATGCGGCTGGCATAAAAGCAACTGCACTCACAACGGTCTGACACAAAGATTAAATGCCTTTTAAATGAATTGGCAATTGCATGGACCATCTATCCCAATAAAATTATTCCCACTTGGCATCGTCATGTGTAACTTGGGCCTAACAATTAGTCATAGTCTATCATTCTCCCATAAATCAGCATTCTTCAATTAAGCTTGGGGAGTAGTCTTCATCACGAAGATCTGGGCTAGAAAGGGAACAAATTAATAAATAATAAAGAGACATTGGCAACCTTATCAAAGAGCCACTTGCATCCGAAGGCAAGAGAATGGCTTTTCAACATACATAAAATGGGGCTGAATATAAACAGTGTTTGCATATTTTGAGCCACCTCTGATAAATGTCAATATCTGCATATAGTGAGTTGAAAGAAAATAAAGAGAATTATTACCAAGATGGCCTTAGCATTCTACTCAAAGGTGGTATTCAGCCAGTTCGGATTGGTTCACCCGAACCGGTAGCAGAAATCGTGGGTGGGCCTGCCCCCGCCCCCGCCCCCCCCCCCACACACACCCGCCCTGGCTCTATGCCATCCTATTTAGGCATGTTTTTGAGGCCGGGTGCGTGCGCAGCAGGCACACGCTCGAGCAATGCGCATGCATGAAAGGTGTGCTCACACATGTGTGGAAGGCCGGGTGCATGCATGGAAGGCAGACGTGCATGCGAACTGGGGTCGCACACACATGAAGCAAGCATGTGCGCGCAGCAAACTGGTAGTAACATAATGTGAAACTCACCACTGATTTCTACTCCCATGCTGAATGTTACTGCATAATCTTATCATATCCCTGTTTATTGTAGAAGAGAAAATGAACTATGGAAAATGAACTATGCAGTTCAATTTTCATTGAACCCCAAATGACCATAGAAAGACTGTCCTAGCAACATAAGGGAGGGTTGTTGGGTGAGGTGTCCTGCAGTGCAAATAGCAAGTTGTGCAAGGGTGTGGCCACCGACTCATATTTATGACGGTTGCAGTGTCCCGGGGTCAAGAGATCACCTTTTGTGACTTTCTAACCAGCAAAGTCAATGGGAAGGCCAGTTTCACTTAACAACCACATTATAGAATAGAATAGAATTCTTTATTGGCCAAGTGTGATTGGACACACAAGGAATTTGTCTTTGTTGTATATGCTGTCAGTGTACATAAGGAGAATAAAATACATTCTTCAAGAATAAAAGGATACAAAACTTAGTGATAGTCAAGATTACTAATAAACTATCAAATCGTATTAGGAAACAAAAACAATATAAATTGAAAGATACAAGCAACATGGTTATAGTCATAAGTGGGAAGAGATAGAGACTAGTAAGGAAGAGAAGAATAATAGTAATATAGCCTTAGTAAATTATTTGACAGTGTTGTGGGAATTAGTTGTTTAGCAGAGTGATGGCATTTGGGAAAAAACTGTCCTTGTGTCTAGTTGTTCTGGTGTACAGTGTCGTATAACGTCATTTTGAGGGTAGAAGTTGAAACAATTTATGTCCAGGATGCGAGGGGTCTGTGGATATTTTCACAGCCCTCTTTTTTACTTGTGCAGTATACAGGTCCTCAATGGAAGGCAATATTATATTAATACTACAGTATTAACATCTGCACTGATTCACTTAACTGTGGCAAGAAAGGTGGTAAAAATCACTTAACAAATGTCTCACTTAGCAACTGAAATTTTTGGGCTCAAGTGTGGTCGTAAGTTGAGGACTACCTGTAGATGCTACTCAACACTAAACTGGCCAGATTGTAGTGTCGTAATCTCAGAGAGTTTTGATTTGGCCTTACATCTCCAGAAAATCTCACACGATTGAAAAGATGACTTGAAAAGTCAGAATTTTTTTTCTTTCCTAAAAAAAAAATAAAAATAAAAGTCTTCATTAGTGTGAGTTGACAGAATGAATAATTCCATAGCATGTCTTTCTAACATCAACTTTTAATTAATGCTGGCATAGTGAAACTTCCATAGATGGATGAATTTATGACTTGCTTTGGCAAATTTTCATCAAGTGTCATCAAGTTGTTGACACTTTTGCTGTTGTTCTCTCAGTTTCTTTCCTTCCTCACCACCTTCCACTCTGCGTTTTATCTGAATATTTCTTTCCTCCGCTATGTTTAATGTAGTTCCAGAGACTCAGGTGAATTGCAAGCTCGGGGCTGAGGGAACATCATTACTTGCCTTCCTTGCACCTGAAAATTGCTTTTCCTGCTGGCTTCCAAAATGAGCGCATTTTAAACATAGTGCATTAAAGCACAGAAATTTGGAAATGTCACAGAAGCGCCTCAGACTTTAAAAAAAAAAATTGCTTGGTGGAGTCTCCATTTTATTTAGCTGCTGCTGTGCAGGACTAATAGGCGTCGAGTTTGTTGGGAGATAGCCAGAGAAAAATGAACAGACAGATGGGATCTAGGGTTAATGAGTAAAGGCCACATAGAATTGTATAAAACAAAGAGTCCAGTGTGATGCACATTGCCAATATCAACATTTAGGTTCCATCCAGGTGTCTCTTGGCTGCAGATACGCACAGTAAAATATTCTGCGGAAGTTGCCAGCACTAGAACATGAGTGCAAGGATAATGATAAAATATACTCTGGAATTCATGAGGCCTCATTTTCTGTAGCTAACACTGTCACTTAATAGATCTGTCTCTGACCTCAAATAAATTACATTGCATTTTCTGTTTCATTTTCTTTGGGTTGGAAATGAGGATAATGGCCCTAATCTGCCTTTCAAAGACACACAAAGGTTTATGAAAAGGACGGGTTTTGCAAGACATTTTGTTGCTTGCATTAATGTCCCAGTCAGAGATGATCTCCTTGTGGATGGGGCAATGGATTGTCTTCTTCATGCAAGATGATGAAGCCATGCAGAAAGAAGTATGGGTTGTACATAGGAATCTCTATCTTACGATTTTGTCCTAAATTATCGGCTAGGCAGAGAAAGTTTTCTCAGCTCATCAACATTGGAGGGTTGTTGTGTAGCTAAACAGACCACTGTCTTCCATATTTCTGGTTATTGTTGCAATTGGAAACATGAGTTGAGCCAAATGTCTATAGAGATTGTCAGTCATCCACATCATGGTTGTCTTGAAGCTTCTCTTCCAAAAGGCAACTGGACTGTTTTTGAAGAAGAAGAGGAAGAGGAGGAAGAAGAAGAAGTTGTTTTGCTTCTCATCCAAGAAGCTTTATCAATTGTGACTGAATGGTGGGAGGATGGAAGAATAGGTTCTGACAGGATGGTGGGGGTAGATGGAAGGATGAAGAAATATAATATACAAATAATCCTTCGATTCCCACTACCACCACCATCCTGTCAGAACCTATGCTTCCATCTTCTTGAATGAGAAGCAAAACATCTTCTTCTTACTCAAGGAAACAGTTCAGTTGACTTTGAAAGACCAGCTTTGAGAATATTTGAGGCAGATTGTTTATTTCCTTTAAGTCATAATAGCATTCCTCAAAGGTGACACAGCTAGAAATTTCTTGGCTGGAGAGCTGTTAGAACTTAAGTAGACCCAATATCATGGCTGGAGCAATACCTTGTGACTGCATGTTGACGTGAAACACATCAGAGACTGATGGAAAGAAAGCAAAGCATAGGCCACACACAGACCAATGGTAGAAGGATGGTCTTCATGGTGGGGGTAGATATTCCTGAGATTCTAGAAGGAAAAATGGACAATACTGGCCTAGGTGGAGCTAAGATGAAGTACCTTCTGTATGAGATGGCCAGGCTGAGCCTGAGGGAGAAATCAAACTTGTCATAAGTCACAAGTCCCTGCACACCTGCAAAAGATCTAAGTCCATCCCACTTGAATGCCTTTCTTATCTCTCATTTCCCTTGACCACTAGCTAGCCAGATTTTTGTAGAGAGTTTAAATCTTTATTGTTCTTAGTTGCAAAGTCATGTCTGACCCATCGCGACCCCATGGACAATGTTCCTCCAGGCCTTCCTGTCCTCTACCATCCTCTGGAGTCCATTTAAGCTCAGGCCGACTGCTTCAGTGACTCCATTCAGCAACCTTGTTCTCTGCTGTCCCCTTCTTCTTTTGCCCTCCATCTTTCCCAGGAAGATGGAAGATTTCCCAGGAAAGGAAGATTGATTCCAATTCACTCTAAGCCAAATCTTTGAATCTTTCTCCATTTGGAACCATATGTATTAATGGCATTCTAGTACACAGTAGTATAATCTTAATACACACACCAGAGGTGGGTATCAGCAGGTTCTGACCAGTTCTGGAGAACCGGTAGCAGAAATTTTGAGTAGTTTGGAGAACCGGTAGTAAAAATTCTTACTGGCCCCACCCCCATCTATTCTCTGCCTCCCAAGTCCCAGCTGATCAGGAGGAAATGGGGATTTTGCAGTAACCTTCCCCTGGATTGGGGAGGGAATGGAGATTTTACAGTATCCTTCCCTGCCATGCTCACCAAGCCGTGCCACGCCCACCAAGCCACATCCACAGAACCAGTAGTAAAAATTTTGATACCCAGCACTGACACACACACACCATATTTTATCTGTAGAACATACTTCCACTAATGTTGTTGTTGTTTCCTTCTTGACATTTGCACTTGCTGCTTATTTAAAACATTAAATTCAGTGTTGTGGGGATTTATGACTAATAATAATAAGCCAATATCTCAATTTGTGGTGATTTTTTCCCCCCTTCTTTTTAAAGAAAACCACAACTGCAATGAGCCGGGACTATTATATCAGATAGCGAGAGGTACAAAGTAGTGTTTGATCTTTCATTGATTCAGGAGCAGGTTTCTCTTGCTTCTTTTCTCCCTTAATCCTCAGTGCTCAGCAGACAAAACAACCCCGACTGAATGCTGAAACAATCAGATCATTAAGAGTGCAGAAGATGCTTCCTACAGCTTTAACCAGCCTGACCTTTCTCTTCCTCATTTAGACTTAGTCCCATTACTAATCAACAGGACAGGCTGAATTTAAATATATTTTAATACATTCCTACCTTTTTATCAAATGCTGTAGACCGTTTGCTGTAGACCGTAAATGAAGGAAAGGATGGGGTGATTATCTGATTCTTCCCTGTTCCTTTCAGTGGGAAGAGAGAATTGAATTCTTCAGGTGACTTGCCTTAGTGCAGCGGTCACCAACTGATGGTCTGTGGACCACTGGTGGTCCACAAGAAAATATTGGTGGTCTGCAGAAAAATTATTTGCATTTTTTATATGGCACTAAATCAGGGGTCCTCAATTTATGGTCCTTGGGCCGGATATATGCAATGAACATTTGTTGTGCTGCAGAGAGTCTCCCCCCTTCGGGGTCTTTTTGTTTAGGTCGGAGCGGGGCAGAAATTCTGACCTGGGGTCTGCTTCAACCTCCTAGTGTGGGGCTTTGGGCAAAGGCTGGAGGGAAGTGCCACTGGTGGCGAAGAGCTGGAGGGCCTTGTTCCATGGCCTGGAACTGGATGAGCCCGCTGAGCCTCCAGGTGCTGGTACCTGGCTTTGCACTCCTGCAGGTCTTCCATCTACTTGGAAAGCCTATGCTTATAGTCCTCAGTGAGGTGCTTCTGCTGAGCCTCCTTCTCGGTCAGATCCAATTTGAACTGAGCTGTTTTGCCAACTCTTTCTCCTGGTGGCTGCTTAGCTCCAACAACTGCTTCCTAAGGAGCCTGGATGGGCAGGCAAGGAGTAGCGAGTAGAGGCTGGCAAGGCACTCCTCAATGTGAGTGACATCAAGTTGGCCATGCCCACCCAGTCACATGACCACCTTGCCACACCCACCCAGCTGGTCATTAGTCAGATCATATTTGTGGTCCGCGGAATTTAAAATTATAAATTTAGTGATCCCTGAGGTCCAAAAGGTTGGTGACCCCTGCCTTAGAGAACACGTACATGCTTCACTGATAAAGGAATGAAGATATTCTCTTATAAGGAAGTCTTTCAATCCTTCAAAAGAATCAGGATCAGTACTTGATTTTCTTTTAATTCCCAAATTTATATTTGTGACCCTTTCTAACATGCTCTAAGATTGGGTCAGTACTTTCTATGTAATGGTGGTAACAGTGGTTAGAATGCAGTATTGCAGTCTAACTCTGAATTTGACTGCCAGAAGTTCAATCCTGACCTGACCGGCTCAAGGTTGATTCAGCTTTCCAACCTTCTGAGGTTGGTAAAATGAGGACCCAGATTGTTGGGGGGCAATATGCTGACTCTGTAAATTAGAGAGGGCTGTAAAGCACTACCATGTTTCTCCAAAAAGACAACCCACCTTGAAAAGAAGCCCTATCAGAAATTAGAGTAGGAGTGAGGGTAAGAGAGGGAGGAAGAGAGGAGGAGAAGGAGAAAGAAAGAGGAAGTAGGGAGGAGAAGAAGAGGAGGGGAAGAGAAAGTAAGAAAGAAAGAAAAGAGAGAGGTGGTAGGTTTGAGGAGAAAGATTGCTGTACAATAAAAAAGATGAAAGGGAAGAAAGGCAACCCCGAACAAATATAAAGACATTAAGATAAAGAATGAATTGTTTAAAGAATAGAGAACAAATATGAATAAATAGCAATGATTAGAATTTAAGGGCAAATGAAGATGTTGTTTATGTAAGCAAGCATAGAAATATTGAGACATGATAAAAGAAAAGGGGAAAAAAGATTTTGGCAAAAACTGTAATTGCGTAAAATGTATTTGAATTTGATTAATTGTATAAGATAAGATATGGCCAATACTCTGGGTAAAGATGTGGGTAAATGGGGGGGGGACCAATAAAACCTGTTTTAAAAAAAAGAAAAGAAAAGAAGCCCTATCATGTTTTTGAGAGCATGTGATCAAATTAAGCTCCTAATTAGCCCTCATTAAGACCACACCCATCCCGGGTTGCAAGGGATGGGACAAGGCACACAGGTAAAAAATAAGCTAGGGTGGGGATGGGGGGGGTTGGAGCTGCCCTACTTACCAGGCCTCGCAGACTCCGATACCTGCCTTGCCTTCTTCTGCTGCTACTTGCCACCACTTGCACGCATTGCCCTGGCCTCCATTTGTCTTCTCATGCCTGCCGGCATCTGTTATCTGCAGCCCATAACAGAGCTCTAGGTCAGTCTGGAGCTCTGTTTTTGGTTGCAGATGCCTTCCTGCAGGCATCTGAAGGCAAAACAGAGGCCAGGGTGATGCGTGTGAGTGGCAGGAAGCGGCCACAGAAGTGGGCCAGCAGTGGGCTCCTGCTAGGTAGGGCTGTCGGTGCCACCACCGCAAGGTGAGTCAATAGTTAGAGCCCTACAAAAAGAAGGCCTAGCCGTTTTTTTGGGGGGGTCAAAAGAAAATAAGACCCGTCCTTCTCTTTGGAGAAACACAGTATGAAATAGTACATATGTCTAAATGCTATTGCTATTTTTAACAGAACTTCCTTTCTTAGATTACTTTTTTTCTTAAGAAGTGTATTTCTCCTGCTCTCTGGTGGTTTTGTTTTTGTTGACCTCAAGTTTCAACTTCTGGTTTGTCCCATTGGTCCTGGTTTCTCCCACCTTCCAGTCATGAGAGCTGGAGTTATCCAGGGAGAAAGACGCTTAAGGAGACCCAGTGGAAAGACAAGTAGACTTCTTCATAATTTGAGCATTTTTGGTCAGGTGTCCAGTGCATGCCTTATTCCACTATTTTTCAGTTTCACTTGTGCTTGGTCTCGGTGGTGTTTCCATAAATATCATGTATACTTGTTCCAACACAATATTATTGGAATGTATCCAGGAAGGATCTTTTGCATGGGAAAATAAAAAGAGGGAGCATTGTGGCCAAGATAGGAAAGTGTCTGTGTACAATTTTGGGACCTCGATGGAACACAGGTTGCTGGGAATTTGGCAACAGCAGGTAAGTGGCAACAGATGAAGTCTGTCAAACCAAGCAGATGCCTCATTATCCATAGTGCCACATTGCAACAGTGCAGCTGTAGAGAGACAAGCAACGGCTTCAGTCTTACTTTCGTCTCATTTGCCAAACAACATGGCTGCATTTGCTTTGTGTACATATAAGTGCATACACATGTTCACACAATATCAAAGTCTCTGTCTATATCCTTTTCTGGTATCATTCTTCACCTCTTGGATCCTCAGATATTTTTCTTTTTGGGAAAAAAAAATGTAGAGTGTAATTCAGTCTGATTCATTTGCAAAAGAACGAAACAGTTCCATAATATATCAATTCAAGGACAATTACACTCAAAGAGTTATGTTTTTAAAACCCCATAATAAATGAATAATTCCTTCGACGGAATTGCAGGCTTGCATCTTATTTGCATATTGTTTATCCAGCTAAATGGGCATTTCCAATGATGTCTTTCCCAATACCGGATAAGTTTCTGAGTAATGTAAGATCATGTTTTTATTTATTATATGTGAAGCAGTGTGTTAAACATTACTGTAGTCTTTTAATAACGTTATAGTTACTTTAATTGCATTCAACTGATGTTATGATTAACGTTAAATCTGTCTGCCTCCCGTTTGGAGGTCCAATTTGTTAGCAGTGAAATGGTAGCATTTTGTGGATTGGCTCGATTTTCACTTAGTTACTCTTTTATTTGGAATGCATTGAAAAAAAAAAAAGGAAACAAGTGACAATAGGGATTTAATCCATTTACCTTGGAGTAATCCCCATTTAGCTTAATTTGAGTTTTTCCCAAGTAGAGACGTACAGGATCTCACTGTAAATGTAATTCCTTGCTAGTTAAGCACACATGGAGCAATACAGCAGAATCTTAAAAAAGCATTATATTGTTAACAGTGCTCTGTGTAGTAGGTCCCAGATGAGCAGAGCTGCCCAATACATTTGTTTTGTGAGCAAGCCTATTTGTTTGCTTCATATATTTATTTATTTTCCAATTAGTTGCCCATGATTTTTGCAGGTTTATCTCAGATTTATTGTAACATCTGAGATGTTACATCTGAGATATATTTGTAATGCAACTCCAATGGTTCCAGGTATGTTCTGTAAAAAGGCACAATCGTTTAAGATTTGTCTTGGGTGAGCAATCACAGGATGAACAGCCTGGAAACCATTTTTTCTGAAGCTAGTCCCTTGGGACCACTGCTTCTTTTCTGTGTGATTCCATTTTTCTAGTCCAAGGAACTGGATCCTCACCCAGCAGCCAAATTAAATCCATTGAAGCGGTATGAGGAGGCACCTGAGACATCCATAGATCTGAGAAAAGGCAATCCTACGCACCTACATATGTTCAGATAAAAAGTACCTCATTATAAATAACCACAATTCAAGGTGTTGGTTATTACCTTTAAAACCCTACATGGCTCAGGGCCAGGTTATCTTCGAGACCGCCTTCTACTGCATAGCTCCCAGTGACCGGTAAGATCCCATGGAGTTGGTCTCCTCTGGGTCCCATCAGCTAAACAATGCCGGCTGGTGGGCCCGTGGGGGAGGGCCTTCTCTGTGGTTGCCCCAGCTGTCTGGAACCAGTTACCTCCTGAGGTCTGGACCATCCCCTCCCTATTGGCCTTCCAAAAAGCGACGAAGACCTGGCTCTTCCGGCAGGCCTGGGGCCGTTGATCTCGCTCTTGTGATCTGGCGAGATCCGGCCATGAATGGCGTGAATGAGTTTTTAATGTTTTTAATGTTTTTAATTTTTAAATGTTTTTTTATAATGATTTTTTTAAATGTGTTGTGAGCCGCCCTGAGTCTTCGGAGAGGGGCAGCATATAAATTGAATTAATTAAATTAAATTAAATTAAACCTGCATTGCTCTTTATTTTAACTATTCTAATATCAGGTCTACTGAAGGGCATACGGCATGTAGGGTTCTTGGTGGTCTTTGAGCTTGGTGGTTTTCTTCCGGACATTTCATTATCAAGCTAGATAACATCATCAGTGCTCCAAGGAAGGAGGGTTTGTGTGGCGTGGAGGAGGAGGAGGAGGAGGAGGAGGAGGAGGAGGAGGAGGAGGAGGAGGAGGAGGAGGAGGAAGAGGAGGAGGAAGAGGAGGAAGAGGAGGAGGAGGAAGAGGAGGAGGAGGAAGAGGAGGAGGAGGAAGAGGAGGAGGAGAAGGAGGAAGAGGAGGAGGAGGAGGAAGAAGAAGAGGAAGAGGAGGAGGAGGAAGAGGAGGAGGAGGAGAAGGAGGAAGAGGAGGAGGAGGAGGAAGAAGAAGAGGAAGAGGAGGAGGAGGAGGAGGAAGAGAAGGAAGAGGAGGAGGAGGCAGATTAACAGCAGATTAAACATCTGCAAGATGTTTCATTACCAAACTAGGTAACATCATCAGTGCTGGAAGGGAGTAGGGTTTGCTCTCATTTTTATATACCAGTGGCTTGCCCTGTCGCTGTTGGTAGGAGTGTTCTTGATGGTTTCTTTGATTAGGCTGCTGTTTACTG
This sequence comes from Arizona elegans, assembly GCA_022577455.1. NCBI lineage: Eukaryota > Metazoa > Chordata > Lepidosauria > Squamata > Colubridae > Arizona > Arizona elegans. Next base: position 14,916,385 of record JAKOOJ010000013.1, on the reverse strand, counting down.
TTAGCTTCTTTCGATTGGTAGTTCCTTGAAAGGGATATTGTTTACTTCTTGATTGTTAGTCTAATGTCGCCATACTACAAAAAAAGATGTTGAGACTTTGGAAAAAGTAAAGATGATCAAAAGCCTGGAGACTAAACCATATGAAGAACGGCTGTAGGATTTGGGTTTGGCTAAATCTAGAGAAAAGAAGAATCAGGGGGGACATGATAGCAGGATTCCAGTATTTGAGGGGCTGCAACAAAGAAAAGGGGGTCAAATTATTCTCCAAAGCACCAGAAGGCAGGACAAGAAACAATGGTTGGAAACTAATCAAAGAGAGAAGCAACCTGGAATTAAGGAGAAACTTCCTGACAGTGAGGACAATTAACCAGTGGAACAGCTTGCCTTCAGAAATCATGGATGTTCCATCACTGGAGGTTTTTAAGAAGACACTAGACAGTCACTTATCTGAAATGGCATTGGTTCTCCTGCTTGAACAGGGGGCTGGACTAGAAGACCTCCAAGATCCCTTCCAGATTCTATTCTAGTCTATCTATTCTATTCTATTCTATTCTATTCTATTCTATTCTAGTCTAGTCTAGTCTAGTCTAGTCTAGTCTAGTCTAGTCTAGTCTAGTCTAGTCTAGTCTATTGTTAATTTCTGCTCAACTAGGTGAGGTGTTTTGGTCTTTTTACTTCCTTTTGGGCTTTTTGACAATCAAGGATTCACCAAATACATTCGAACATCTTGCAAGCCTAACTAATATGTAAAAATGAAAACAAACCCCCTCTCTTTTCTAGTACTGATGATGTTACCTAGTTTGGTAATTAAATGTCTGCAAGAAAACAAGCAAGCTCAGAGAGCACCAAGGACTCCACAGTTCAACCCTGAGCTACTAATATTCTCTTCTAACAGGCATACTATACAGTATTTACTTAAAATTATGCAATAACTTTTCTATGAATACTGATTTGCCCAAGCAGAGTTAATGCCAGTAGAATAAGAACTACATTTTTCATATTCCAGCATCAATTCGGTGTCTAAAATAAAGGAAATTAGCTTTTTGTACAGCTCCAGTGCCTAAACAAGGCCTGTGCCATTTGTCCCATGTCCTACAAATCAGGCTACTGCATTTGTGAGGTTCCATTTCAGTTTTCCACAAATGGATTGAAGTGTGGACACATAAGACATTTTCTAGTGCAGGAAGAGATCTTAAAGCAGCAGCTCCCACATACCCAGCAAGATTGCTAGCAACACCATCACGAAGTACTATTTAAATATACACTTCCCGTCAATATACATATTTAAATGCATTTATTAACGTATATTGTATTTGCCAAGAACTTTCTGGAAGTGTTCCGAGAACTGCAAACAGATTAGATGGCTGAGTTCTAATCCAGCTATTTGTTTGAAGAGGTTTTATATTTTATATAGGAGGAATTAATGAAGCATGTTGTGGCTTTTTTTCCAAGTTATTGGCGGAGTATAGTTTTTCTTAATATTGGCTTGTAAAATTGATGGTTACAACAAACTTGAGAAACTCAGGCTGAACATCTGACACCTCATTACGGAAATTTAGCAGACTCTGGAAAATAACAGATTCGTTCTGCATCTTTCTTTGAATGTCCACTCGGTTTTTGCTAGAGCTAGAATAAAAATGAGGAGACAAAGATGCTAAGCTTTGTTCCAGTGTGAAAGGGAACAAAGTTAACATGATGACACATGCCATCCCACAATGATAGGATGTTCATCAAGTGGTTTTTTTTATTGTTGTCACCAGAGGGAATGGGAGTATTGTTGCTTTTTGTATTGAGTTTTACCCTTGAAACCCACTTGGAATCACCAAGAGTGAGTTGGGTGGCCATGTAAATTTTCTTAAACAAATATTGTTTTATTTATTATTATTGATTGATTTTTTTACAAAAAAAAACCCTTTTATTTTAATCATGGCAATACTCTTACAAAGCGATCTACAAATCAAAGAATAAATGTAAGATAGAATAACTGCATTAGCAGCAATATCACCTTTCCCTTTTTTTTCTGTTTCTCTTCTTATTCATTAACTGTTTAAAGATCAGAAATATCTACTACTAATTTCTATCTTGTTTACCAAACCAGTAAGAAAAAAGATCAGGAATTGATTCAGACTATAATATTATTCTGTACTTGAGAGAGAGAGAGAGAGAGAGAGAGAGAGAGAGAGAGAGAGAGAGAGAGATTCTTTTTTTCAACTTAATCACCAAAGCAATCATCATTCCATAAATGATGGACTAAGAAAAAGGCATTTGATCAAGTTGAGTGGGATTCTTTTACATGACAAATAAACAGGGATCCAGCAGTCTAAGGGTAGCCTTTTTGACACACCTTTGCTCTTAATATTTTTGCTCTACAGTCTCTTGGCGTCCGAGAGGGCTTGTGTCTTGCCATGAAATGCTGAGTTTGGAAATATCTCTAGATTAGTCTCAAACAAGGACTAACTCATCCATGACCTTTCAGAAACACGATAAGAGCTTAATTAAAAACAAAGCCGAATGGATAGTTAATTCAGATGAGACCACCAGCTCCCCTGTGTTGAAAGAAATGGAGATCTGTCAGCAATTCAAGTTGCTGCTGATAATTCTATTATATAATGACCATTGAGTTGAAGAGCAGGCACCTTTTTATAGCCCTTCTTATTATCAGAGCTCAGCTACTAGAGAGAGCACTGTTTATTGTTAAAGTCCTACAGGCAAATAAAATCAGGTTAAAGGGGGAAGCTACACCACTCCAAGGACAGGGAATGAACATTCAGTGAAATTTCATTAAAACAATTCCTATGCAATAAAGGCACATTTGAGTTTATAGACATGATACAGTGGGGAAATTTTGACCCCCTACATATAACAGAAGAAATAAAGTTTTCCTAATTATGCTAGGACTTTTTAAAATTTATTTAGATGTAAGCGGTTCACACTGCTAACATCTGCCACATATGAGAACACTTACTAACCATGTTAACAAAACATACACACACAGGGTTCAAGTTAAAGACCTAGTGCCTGTGTATCAGACCTGTCCCAAATCTAACTCTAGGAAAGAATGACCCTTGACTCCATTTAGTTGAAGTAATAGGTAGTTTTACTAGAGTAGAATGGTTGCAAGTAAGGCAGGATCTGAAGAATTTCCGTGGAAAGCACCACATTTTTCCTTCCCTCCTGGTCCACCCACCCACCCCCCTTGAGCCAGTCACCGGTGTCCAATAGCAAGGTGTTTGGATGTTTTGGGAACCGTTTGATGGTGGGCAGTCCATCCACTCATTCTCGGGCCAAGAGAGAGAATAGATAGAGCCGGTTCACCAAAAATAAAGAAATGGAACAATACTGCAAGATTTGCCGATCCCACTGAACTGTGCTTCCCTCTTCCTCATTTTGTCTTTGTGTGAACTAGGGAGGGATGTGATTGAGATGTTATCTTTCAGTGTTTTGTTAATGGCCTGGGTTCAACTCTTCTTATCCTCCCTTTGTCTTGTTGTTTTCTCTCTTGTCCTGCAAGGCCATTCCCTCTGCCCTCTTCACATTCTGCTCTATTTTCAATTTCTAAAAATATGGTTAACTTAAACAATTTCCCAATTAGCATTTATATACCATCTGGCCAGGGTGAAGCAGCACTAGAGTCTTCCCTTACTCCCTCTCCCTCTATCCTCTTTTCCCACCACCTTTTCTCCCCCTCTAAGCCAGCTATTTAAGATTCTATTCTCAACGGAATCCCCACCTCCCCATCTGCAACCTGCAAACAGTTGTTTGAGGAGCAGAGAGAATATATTGAGTATAGTATAGGGGGAAGAAGGGTGGGGGGAGAAAAGCAGCCCAGTGATTTTGACATCCCATAAATCACAATTTATTCATGCCTTTCTTTTTATACCAGTTTGAAAAAAAAAAGAAAGAAAGAGGACCCTCTCTGGAAGCAAACGAGCTTGGCTTCGCAGCTGAATGCAGCCTGTCAGTGCTATTGCATTGTTCAAGGAGATTTAGAAAAATTACCCCAAGGCCTGCTTCCCTTCATATCAGTAATTGTGAATTGGAGCTATGGGCCTTTGCAAGAGGGCAGCCTCTATGTCATGTTGCTGGAACGCTGCCAGGAAAAAGGATTTATTTATTTTTTTGAAAAAGAAAAAAATTCCCCTATCTTTTCACTCATCCTGTTGGTCTTTAACAAGAGCCTGAATCGGAATAAGGTTGAACTATTTTTTTTTAATAAAAAGTTTTTTATTTTTTCTCTTCGTAACAAACATTACATCATTAATCAATCAGTGTGTCATCTGGGTACAATTCTTTTGTGTCATCATATTTAACACTTACCACCATTTTCTTAATATGTACATATCTTTACTTTTACATTTCAATTTATTATATCTCCTGTTGCGTTTTCCTTCCAAATTTATTTGATTTTTTATCACTTTTTGTCCATATTCATTTTCAACCCAATGATAAAATTGCCTCCCTATGTTATAATACTCTGATTCCCAATTAAAGGGAAGGCCCTTTAATTGCCAATGTTAATCTATTCATTTCTGCACATTCTAACATTTTCTTAATTACCTCTCCCTCTGTAGGGATTTTTTTTCTGCTTTCCAATTTTGTGCAAATACAATTCTCGCTGCAGTTATTACATGAATAATCAAATATACATTTTCTTTACTAAATTTCTCAGATAAAATACCCAACAAAGGTTGAACTATTTTGAACATGGCTTGGACATGCAGCACAAAAGCTGTACTGGCTTCAATCTTCTTCTAAGGTCTAGGGCTTTTACCTCCATTGAAGACTGTCCTTGCACTGTTGGCTTCTTTCCACTTATATCTCCTATCCATTAGAAATTATGTGTTTAAATCTATATCCAGAACTTCCAGTTCAAACTACTGGAAGAATGATGGGGGTCATATAATAGAGAACAGCTTCTTGAAAGTGAAAGTATATATTGCTGGACATGCTGTATCAATACAGACGTACAGATGGGTGTTAGATGTGGAAAGATTGCTCTAATATATGTCATTTTTATTACACCATTTCTAATAAAAGATAACATCTGTAGCTCAGAGTTGAACTATCGAGTCCTTGGCACTCTGTAAACTTGGTTGTTTGCTTGCAAATGTTTCATTAACCAAGCTGACTAGTGATAAACTAGATAACAAAGAGATAAATCATGTTTACGAACCATACTACATCTCTAAGTAACATGGAGATAAATCATATTTATATACCATTCAAAAGAGACAATAAAAAAATATAACAATGGAACAAAAAGACCAGAACACATCCTTTCCAGCAGCCACACTAGATAAGCAGGGATTAGTACTAGAAAAACAATCAAGCAGGAAACAATCAAGGAACTACAAAGGATTCTGTAGAAATTTTCAGTCCTCCAGGTCATGGTTGTCCCAAAGATGCTTTTTCAGGAGGCAACTGAACTTTCTTCTTTTTTCTTTGAAGACATTTTGCTTCTCATCCAAGAAGCTTCTTCAGCTCTGACAGGATAGTGGGGAATGGAAGGAGTTATATTCCTTGCAGACAGCTGGTCATTTGCATCCTTTTTAGAGGGTCATTGAAGCACTTGGAGGTTGATCTGTGTCCTCAGGGTCACCTGAGTAGTGCTCCTGGTTCCTGTAGTCTGCAATTTTTTCCTCTGGAAATCCATTCCTACTCCCACACCATTCAATGGGTGTTCATCCCAAATTGTATAGCTAAAAGCCTGTAGAGATTCTCAGTCATTCAGATCATTTTTTTTTTTATTTGTTCGATTTATATGCCGCCCTTCTCCGGAGACTCAGGGCGGCTTACAATGCATTAAGCAATAGCCTTCATACTTTTTGTATATACCTGCTTAGTAGGGCTTTCACCCCCACAAGCGGTGTTCTTTTTTATACAAAGTCATCTTATTGTCCCCACAATCCAGGTCCTCATTTTACCTACTTCGAAAGGATGGAAGGCTGAGTCAACCTTGAGCCTGGTGAGATTTGAACTTGCAGTAATTGCAGGCAGCTGGTGTTAGTTAACAGCACTTTAGTCTGCTGCGCCACCAAGGCTCTTTGGTTCATGGTTGTCCCCAAGGTGCTTTTTTTCGGGAGGCAACTGGACTTTCTTGGTTTTTTTTTTCCTTTGAAGACATTTTGCTTCTCATCCAAGAAGCTTCTTCAGTTCTGACAGGATAAGTGGTAAATGGAAGGATTTATATTCCTTGAAATACAAATAGTGTTGCTATTTCTGTGATTCAGGGGTGGGTTCTACTTACTTTTACTACCGGTTCGCAACGGGAGCATGTGTCTTGCTTCTGCGCATGCGCAGATCACTTCTGATAACGTCAGGGTCAGTGGGTGGAGCCTCCCGCCGGTTTTACTACCGGTTCTGTAGAACCAGTCCGAACCGGGGGAAACCCATCACTGCTGTGATTTAAAAAAACAAACAAACAGGGACATATAATGCAGAATTTTGAGAAACGGAAATGCTAAATGATAATTGTATTTAATTCAATTAATTTTAATTTAATTAATTAAATTTATATGCCATCCTTCTCCGAAGACGTATTCTGGTTTATGTGCTTGTTTCTGAAGTTCAAGTTAGTTTTATCGATGCAGGGAGAGGGAGACCGAGAGAGAGGGAGAACCGGAACAAATTCTACTCCCCATCTGTGTCATCTAATGAGAATGCTTTTGCAAAAAAAATAATTATTATGTTTCTCATGCCTCAATGAGGATGAGGGACATTGCAGGTTTTCTTATTTTTATTTTATCTGTTTAAAATTTCTGAATTTTTTTTTTTTTTAATGAGCTGGAATGCTTTACGGAGCTTCACAGATCTTTCCACCTCTCTGCATTTGTCTTCACCATAACATCAAATTCCTCCCATCTGGAAGACTCATTATTCTTCTAGTTTTGGCACTTGTTGTCCTCACAGGTTTGCCAGATCTCGCACAGAAGAGCTTTGATTGTAGGAATTTGGGACAGGCCTGCTTGTTGGTGTATGATGACAATACAGTCACCGTTCAGAAAGAGGCAAGTTGCCGGAATAAGCCTTTGGATGCTTGGCTAGCCATCTGTGCTGCCTTGGCACACTTTTGTGATGCCTCTGGTGGGGCGCTTCCTCTCGGTCTCTCTTTCTCGACATTCAGGCATGTGTCGCTGCTCATGCCAATTGTGGCTTGCCCATGTTCTCTGGTCTGACGGAGAACAACTGAAGTAGAAACCAGAAAGGGCCCTGCAAACTCCTGATAACAGAACAAAATAAAGGTAATTTCCAACTCGTTAGTTAACAATGGCAGGATAAATCAGGGGTGACTAATGAATCAGTAAATTACCCACCAAGCTTATGGGTAGATGTTCACAAGACAATTGGGGGAATCAGTAAACAGCCTAGAAATAGGGAGTCTGTGACCCTGAACTTCAGCATTGGTCTTTCACTTCTACCGCATCCAAACAGAGCAGCCTCTGCCATTGTAAAACTGGATTTGTTTCTCAGCCGATGATTTACTATTCTGCTTTCTCCCACGTTCATTATGTAGCCTCCTTCAATCATTTTAAAATCCTACCTGTATGGAGCAGATAAAGGTACGTGATCTTGGCTCCTTCCCTTCCCTCCTGCTTCACCCAATGATGGGAAGATTTGCAGTGAAGCGCATTTGGATGCAGGTGGTTAAAATGCATTGCACAGAGAATATAGACGTAGCCAAATCTTCATCTTGTATCCCCATCTACAGATAATCCTCGACTTACAAGCATTTAAAACTGCTGGTGGCCTTCTACCGCTGCACCATAGAGAGTATTTTAACTGACTGCATCTGTGTATGGTTTGCCAATTGCACAGTGGCAGATAGGACAGAACTCCATAGGATCAACGTCATTGCCCACAGGATCATTGGTTGCCCTCTCCCCTCCTTGGAAGAGCTGTATAGCTCCCGCTGCCTTAAGAAAGTTCAAAACATTCTTAAAGAGCCATCTCATCCTAGCCACCCTTTTTTTGAACTATTACCATCTGGCAGACGGTACAGGTCAATAAAAACAAGGAGAAATAGGCTGAAAAACAGCTTGTATCCCAGGGCGATAACCATATTGAATTCTAAGGTAGAGTGCAATATCGGGTTTTCAATTTCAATTATTTACAGTAGAAAGTAAAGGATGTATGCTTGTGTTTTTATTTTTATAGTTATAATGCACACTGGAGACGGCATTTAATTTCGTTGTAGCATGTGCAATGACAATAAAGTAAACTATAAACTATTTGTTTAATGATTATTTGAAATGATGATGGCGCTAAAAAAAAAAGTGGCTTGCAATCTGTCCTCCAACTTAGGACGGTCACAGAGTTCCCATGGTCATGTGATCAAAATTCAGGCACAGGCACAGTGGTGGGTTTCAAAATTTTTTACTACCGGTTCTGTGGGTGTGGCTTAGTGGGCGTGACATGGCTTGGTGGGCATGGCAGGGGAAGGATACTGCAAAATCTCCATTCCCTCCCCACTCTGGGGCCAGTCAGAGGTGGTATTTACCGGTTCTCCGAACTACTCAAAATTTCCGCTACCGGTTCTCCAGAACTGGTCAGAACCTGCTGAAACCCACCTCTGGCACACGGCAACCAGAGCATGTATTTACAATGGTTGTAGCATCTTAGAGTCACGTGGTCACCATTTGTGACCTTCTTAGTCAACTTCCAACAAGCAAAGCCAAGGAGAAAATCTGATTTGCTTAACAACCATGGTGATTCACGGCAAGTCAAACAACTGTATCAATAAAGGTTGTGATGATTAGGGGACTGGAGGCTAAAACATATGAAGAACAGTTTCAGGAATTGGGCACGTCTAGTTTAAAGAAAAGAAGGACTAGGAGTGACATGATAGCAGTATTCCAATATCACAGGGACTGCCACAAAGAAGAAGGGGTCAAGTTATTTTCCAAAACACCTGAAGGCAGGACAAGAAGCAATGGGTGGAAACTATACAAGGAGAAGACTAACCTAGAATCAAGGAGAAATTTCCTGACAGTGAGAACAATTAATCAGTGGAATGACTTGCCTCCAGAAGATGTGAGTGCTCCAACATGGGAGGTTTTTTTTCAAAACAGATTTGGACAATTATTTGTCCAAAATGGTATTGGATTTCCTGCCTGAGCAGGGGGTGGACTAGCAAACCTCCAAGGTCCCTTCCAACTCTGTTATTCTGTAAAATTGAGTACGATTCAGTGCTGGGATTCAAATTTTTTTACTACTGATTCTGTGGGTGTGGCTTGGTGGGCATGGCTTGGTGGGCATGTCAGGGGAAGGATACTGTAAAACTCCATTCCCTCCCCACTCCAGGAGAAGGATACTGCAAAATCCCCATTTCTTCCCGATCAGCTGGGTCTTGGGAGGCAGAGAATAGATGGGGGCAGGGCCAGTCAGAGGTGGTATTTACTGGTTCTCTGAACTACGCAAAATTTCCGCTACCAGTTCTCCAGAACCGCTAAATACCACCTCTGGTTTCACTTAAGTGCTTTGCTTAACAGCAGGATTGCTGTCCCAATTGTTGTTGTTAGTCAAGGACTACCTGTATTATTATTATTATTGTTGTTGTTGTTGTTGTTTAGACTTGTATACTGCTTCATAGTGCTTTACAGCCCTCTCTAAGCGGTTTACAAAGTTAGCATATAGCATATTGCATATTAGCATATTGTATTAGCATTAGCATATTGTCCCCAACAATCTGGGTCCTCATTTTATCCACCTCGGAAGGATGGAAGGATGAGTCAACCTTGAGCCAGTGAGATTTGATCTGCTGAACTAGCAGTCAGCTGAAGTAGCTGCAGTACTGCATTCTAACCACTGTGCCACCTCGGCTGGTATACAGCAAGTGCATGGCTGTATTATACTTAAGTGTCAAGACGAATGACAAATTCTTGGCATTTGAATCCCTTAGCCCACATTCTTTCAACATCATGTACTGTTTAAATTGCTGACCTGGAATAGGTCAATCCTAATTCAAGGCCCCACTTGACCACAGAGCTCCAGCTTAATTCCCAAAGGAGGATATAATATATACGGATGCATAAATATGAAGCCATGAATTTGTATTAGGGAAACCTTTCCATACTTTGACTTTAAACCAATTATTAGTATTGGTTGAATAAACACAGACTAAGTAACTCAATATTCAATGGCTTCAGAAATGAATTTGATACTTATTTAATTTACTTTTTTTTCACCTTCCTGCTTTGTGGGGATCAGTATAGTTTTCAGACTTAGCTATTCATGGACTGGTTCCCCTTAGCATGAACAGGCTAATGAAATTGGAAAGTTAGAACACTTAGACTGAGGCTTAGAATCAGAATAGAGTTGGAAGGGATTCCTGCAACTGTTCTTCATATGTTTTAGCCTCCAAGCCCTTAATCATCTCCGCTGCTCTTCTCTGCACTTTTTCCAAAGTCTCAACATCTTTTTTTTTTTGTGCTGTAATGACCAAAACTGGTTGCAGTATTACAGGTGTGGTCTTACTAGACCTGGAGTACCTGCATTAAGCCAGATTAAACGAAAAACTAGAGTCAGAGAATGTGAATGATCTGGGAGCAACCTTTTCACTACATTACTATATGTTTTTACAGGTGGGAGTGGGAAATAACAGTAATAACAGTAACAGAGTTGGAAGGGACTTTGGAGGTCATCTAGTCCAACCCCCTGCTCACGCAGGTAACCTATACTAGGGATTCTACCAACCTTTCTGATCGACAAGCTCACCATCTTAGCCACTGGGCCGCCTAGCAGTTTGTCTAACTGCAAATAAGATTCAGTAGCGTCTTCGTTTGTAAAATGATACATCCCATCTTATAAGAAGCACAATGGGTTATGAAGACAAGATACAAGTCTTTCAAAGGATACACATAAATCAGCCCGTACAATTTCACTCCTTTGTTGCAAGCAGCAGTGAAAATGAATGCCCAGGGAAAGTAGTACTATACAATAATAAGGTCTATGCTTACAGAAAACATTCTGTAAATACATTCCCATTTTCCTTAGAAGAGCATTATATTGTCGTGATCTTCAAAGCAATTAGATTCAGAGATGGAAGGATGATGATAGTTATAACTGTTGACGACCTCTATTGCTATGATGCTGTCTGGAATGACAAAGCCCTCTTTTTCAGGATCAATGCTGTTGTTTGCTTAATAATATGTATGGGGCTGTGTTATTAAGTTTTGTAAATTATTAGGATTCTCTCTATCTTCCACTTGTCACTTTGGTATCAAGGTCTGTAATTTTTCGCGCTGTTTTGAACATGGAATGTTGGATGCACCCAAAGAGAGAGAGAGAGAGAGAGAGAGAGAGAGAGAGAGAGAGAGAGAGAGAGAGAGAGAGAGAGAGAGAGAGAGAGAGAGAGAGAGGAGAGAGGGGGGGAAAGAGAACTATTTGCTTCAATGAATATTTATTTTGTTTTAATGCTGTCAGGATAGTCATATTTTTCCTGTTTGCTGGTGCTATGGTAATCACATAATTAGCTAACCTGGTTTGGCAGGAGGGGAAATGTTCCCTTCACTCCCGACAACCAAGTTCCATCTTCCGGTCTCCTTAATCTCCTTTATGTCCAGTTGGACTTTGATTCTAATGCTGAGACAACCAGAGTGTTGTGATTCCCTCCAGATATGGATCCTTTTTTCCAACCATAAAGGGCCTCTTCCCAGATGCTTTCATTAGATTTGTTAGCAGATGTTATTGCCAAAATCACAAGTATTGCTCCACCCAATAGGACTGAAAGTGGTCCTATAATACATAATCGTAAGAGTTCTACTCATCTAAGAAATCAGCGGTGAAAGTAATTGGATTGTGTGGGCAACCACTGCTAACAAATGGTAAAACACTGGATAAACTTTTCAGTACCCACAAAGAAAACAATGGAAGCATTTTTTTTACTGGTTCTAATTGGGGCATTTGCCAGGCCCTCCATTCCTTCTGAGATTCAGCAGCTATATATATTTGACCATTGTCTACTCTGCATGTTTTCCTCCTGTCTCTCAAGGTGATTTCCACATGCTATTATATTGTCCTATATTTCTGGCATTTTGGAAGATAGACATCGCTTCTTTTTAGCAACTACCCACTCACTATATATATAGTGAAATAGTGCTATCCCAGTCTCCCATAAGTCTCAGAATAAACAACACAAAATGTCTGACAGGCCTGAAAGTGATGATTGGAGATTTCATCCCACCATGGCCGTTTAACATCTTTTATCAACATAGGAAAAACCCTGATTACAAAAATATCACACATTTATACCTATGAATTAACAAGTATAAATATTTGACCTTTACAGGGAGGAGTCATAAAATATGGGTGTGTCTGGCTGAAGAGGTTCAAAAAAACCGAAATAGTGCTATCCCAGTCTCCCATAAGTCTCAGAATAAACAACACAAAATGTCTGACAGGCCTGAAAGTAATGATTGGAGATTTCATCCCACCATGGCCGTTTAACATCTTTTATCAACATAGGAAAAAACCTGATTACAAAAATATCACACATTTATACCTATGAATTAAAAAGTATATGTGTGTGTGTGTGTGTGTGTGTGTGTGTGTGTGTGTGTGTCTTTGGTTATTCGGGTTTTCTCCTGCGTAAAATTGGAAGTGTCTTGGCGACATTTCGACGAAGTCTCATTCGTCAACTTCAGGCTGGTGTTTTCGGCTTCAGGCTTCTAGGAGCAATGTGTGATTGCAGCTGTTTCTTCCTTTTAACTGCTAGTGGGGGTGTGAACTGATTGGGTGGGAGCTTGGCTGTGTTCTGATTGGGTGGAGTTGTGTTCTGATTGGGTGGGGGCTTGACTGTGCTCTGATTGGATCACACATTGCTCCTAGAAGCACGAAGCCAAAAACACCAGCCTGAAGATGACGAATGAGACTTCATCGAAATGTCGCCAAAACACTTCCAATTTTACGCAGGAGAAAACCTGAATAACCAAAGACCTACAAACACCCGCAAAATATATATTATGTATATGTATATATATTATGTATATGTATATATGTATGTGTGTGTGTGTGTGTGTGTGTATATATATGTATGTATAATGTGTGTGTGTGTGTGTGTGTATGTACGTTTCTTTCAAGTCACATCCTTGATCTTGTCTCGTGATCTTGGTCGTGTAGATCTGAATCAGCCTCCCTCCCTCTCCTTCCTTCCCCTCCTTCCTTCCTTCCTTCCCTTCTCTTCCCTCCCCTCCCCTCCTTTCTTCCTCCCTCCCTCCCTCCCTCCCCTCCCCTCCCTCCCTCCTTCCTTCCTTCCTTCCATTTTTATGTCGCCTTTGAGTCACTGCAGATTAGCTCCTGCACAGCGGCTTGCCCTTGTCTCTTTCCTGGAGCTGAGAGTGAGTGGCCTCCCGCCTGTCTTCATGCCTAAAGCAGGACTAGAATTCACGGTCACCCAGTTTTTAGCCTAGCCTAGTGCCTTAACCACTCCACCAAGCTGTACCTTTGAATCCCCCCACCACCTTTTACTGCCATAAATCCTGCAAAGAACTGGGCAGGGAAAGGCTTTGCTTTTCGTGACTTTGCCTGACTTTAATTTCTTGGACCTAGGAAGGAGCCTAGCAACTGGCAGCAAGTAATACCATGGCAGCAATTACACCCTCCATCACTTTCCTATCAAGGCATAAATGGCAGCAAATCACATCTTCCTCTGGCCGCTGCTGACCTTCATTGCTGAAGGTTACAGTCACAGTCTGTTTAACAGTAATCCAAGCCCAAATTTTTCCCAAGATTGGACTCCATTGTTTCAGCTAGTAAAAGTTCATTGTGTGGAGCTAATGGGGATTTTATTTCAGGCATTGAAAATATAACAGCGAAGGGACAAAGCAACCCACAAGGGAATGATGAGAACAGGTTATATCCCCATGTGTGAATGCATGTTTGAGGCATAACTGCTTTTGGTCAAATGCAAATTTATCTTCTTCTGTGGAAGAGTGACATCCTGGAAAGACAAGAGTCATAGGGTTTCAGATTCTTCAGCGCAGCTTCAGTGAAAAGAAGGACCAGGAGAGACAGGATAGCAGTCTTCCAATATTTGAGGGGCTGCCACTGAGAGGACGGGATCAAGCTATTTTCCAAGGCACCTGAAGGCCAGACAAGGAATAATGGATGGAAACTGATCCAGGAGAGATTCAACCTGGAAATAAGGAGAAATTTTCTGACAGTGAGAACAATCAACCAATGGAACAGAAGTTGCCTTCGGAAGTTGTGGGAGCTTCATCACTGGAAGCTTTCAAGAAGAGACTGGACTGCCATCTGTCAGAAATGGTGTAGGGTCTCCTGCTCGGGCGGAGGGTTGGACTAGATGACCTACAAGGTCCCTGCCAACTCTGATAATCTGTTAATCTTCATTTGCCATGCAGGAAAGGTCTACACCAGGATAATAAGGTGCCAAATGAAATTAATTCTGGAAGTGATTTATTTGCTCTATTCTCAACTGACATAACAGCATCATGGAAGCGGTTTTTAAAAGGAATAACCTAGTGTATACTGTAGTGGTGGTGATAGGAATAAAAATGAACCATATGGCAGTAATATTTAAAGAAAGAGCTTACATCAGAAAAAAAAATACATTTTAAAAGTTGATGCCAGAGCAATTAACAAAATCAGTAGCAGAAAAGCTTGATAAAAAAGAAGTTAGACTATTGACATAAACTTGGTCTTGGTATCCTTAACTTGGGTAGTTGAATGTGAGGTATCCACCTTCTCAATAGCCAATGAATATCCATAAAGGTGATCCACATCTTTTTAGTCTTTTTAGTCTTTTAAATGGAAGCATGAAAATATATTCCAACTGGCTTTTAATAGCAATAGCATATTGCTTATATACTGCTTTACAGTGCTTTACAGCCCCCTCTAAGCAGTTTACAGAGTCAGCATAAGGGAGACCTCAACAATTTGGGTCCTCATTTTACCCACCTTGGAAGGATGGAAGGATGAGTCAACCTTGAGCCAATCGGAATTGAACTGCTGGCAGCTGGCAGAGTTAGCCTGCAATACTGCATTCTAACCACTGTGTACAATGGATGGATGGATGGATGGATGGATGGATGGATGGATGGATGGAAGGAAGGAAGGAAGGAAGGAAGGAAGGAGAAAAGAGAAATAGCACATAGACTTATATATCGCTTTAGAGTGCTTTTACAGCCCTCTCTAAGCGGTTTACAGAGTCAGCATCTTGCCCCCAACAATCAGGGTCCTCATTTTACCCACCTCAGAAGGATGGAAGGCTGAGTCAATTATAATACCAATTATAATGTATTATTTTGCAGCTGTTCTGATTTTTTTAAAAAAGAAAATATGGCCTTTTTAAATCGTGGTACAATTCCCCCCCCCCCCAAATATGTAACTTTCAGGTTGCATTTAAAATGTGTAGTTTCTGGTGATTGGAAAGCCTTGATAGTACAGTGGTATATGCACCCTGTTATTAACACAGCTGCCTGCAATTTCTGCTGGTTCGAATCTCTCCAAGGCTCAAGGTTGACTCAGCCTTCCATCCTTTCTAAGGTAGGTGAAATGAGGACCCAGTTTGTGGGGGCAATAAGCTGACTTTGTATAAATATACACAAGGATGAAGGCTATTGCTTAACGCATTGTAAGCCGCCCTGAGTCTCCGGAGAAGGGCGGCATATAAATCAAATTAAAAAAATAAAAAATTAAAAAAAAATACATAATGTACCTTTCTCCTTGATTGAAGCCAACCCATGAGTTTCATGATAAAAAGAATGGGGTATTATGGTTCATGACACAGTCATTCATATGTTTAGATAAAATGGATTTGGCATTTTATCCACCTATCCCTTCTAAATGATTTGGGATGTTGGTGTCTGACAGTGTTAGAGGTATTGTCTCAGAATATAAACTGTTCTATATTATTATTATTATTGCTGCTATTATTAGTATTGGCTGATCATGTTGGATACAAATTGCAACTCTAGAAAGGCAGTTCTCAGAAAACAGATATACAGGGCTATTTTTTAAATATTCTCTGCTGCCTTCAGGGGTAGCAGAAATCTGTTTTGTTAAAAAAAATTGTCAGCAAACACTTCTAAGCAACAGTGGCAGTTTATGGACAGTATAATAGGATTTTTTAGCCTTAAAATAAAATAACGAAGGCTAATTAACATGCCTGGATCCATTTAAACTAATAAAAGGAGTTCAGAGCTGCCTAAATGCAGTTAGGAAACTATGAATCTGGCCAGGTTTCATGATCTCACATTCATTTGCCAAATAAATGTCTCATTGATTTGTTTCTAAAAATAAATGCTGAAGACCAGATGCCGAGTTTTCCAATTTTCCATGTGGCAGGTTTAAAAGTTGTAGGGGGCATTTAGCAATTATCATAACCATTTACATTAATATAGTGCTTTCAGTAAACAAGACTTCTCCTACAATATTCCTTGCACATGCCTGAACATAACTACATCCTGCCTGCCTACCTAATTTATTTCTTCATTCTTTTTGCAAACCGCTGATTCCTGCTGATAACTTTCTCCCATTAGATACAACAGTTTTTCCCCCGAATGTCATCATTCTGCTAAACAACTAATTCCCACAACATCAAATAATTTACTAAGACTGTATTCTATTATTTTTCTGTTCCTTACTAGTATCTATCTCTTCCCACTTATTATAACCATGTTGCCTGTATCTTTCAATTTATATTGTTTTTACTTGTTTCTTAATATGATTTGATAGTTCATTAGTAACCTTGACTATCACTAAGTGTTGTATCTTTTTATTCCCCTGAATATATTTTATTCTCCTTATGTACACTGAGAGCATATACACCAAAGACAAATTCCTTGTGTGTCCAATCACACTTAGCCAATAAAGAATTCTATTCCATTCTATTCTTCTCATCCAAGAAGTTTCTTCAGCTCAGCCATAAAGGGCCTCTTCCAAAATGCTTTCATTGCTCCACCCAATAGGACTGAAAGTAGCCCTATAATACATAAACATAAGACTTCAACTCATCTAAGAAATCAGTGGCAAAAGTAGTTGGACTATGTTGGCAACCACTGCTAACCAATGGTGAAACACTGGATAAGAAAACAATGGAAGTGGTTTTTTTTTTTTTTTAACTGATTCTAATTGGGGCATTTGCCAGGCCCTCTATTCCTTCTGCAGATTCAGCAGCTGCTTATTTGACCATTGTCTACTCTGCATGTCTTCCTTTCCTTTCCAGAGCTGAAGAAGCTTCTTGGATAAGAAGTAAAATGTTTTTTTTTTAAAAAAAAAACATAAAGTAAGTCCAGTTGCCTCTTGAAAAAGCACCTTTAGGACAACCATGACCTGGATGACTAAGAATCTCTATATACATTTAGCTATGCTCTTAAACAAAGGTTTCAGTCTTGATCTGAGCTGAATTGACTCAGTTTTTCACTGCGATGCAAGACGAGGCCAAAACCAGGCAGGCGGATGAACTGATAGGCTGGCAAGGAGGCGAAGGCCAATAACTACCCATTCAAGAAGTTGCTCAGATTGAGAAGGCCAGACCAAAGTCTGAAGCATTTCTTAGAACACCAAACCATTATTGGTTACTTTTAGTACGTGGAAACCTCTGAATCAATGATGAAGTAACACCTTTTGGGCATTTACATCAATAGCGCCCAGGTAGAGATGAGAATAATAGCTCTCTATTGTTGTTGTAAAATAGGATTTTATTAAGTCTCCTCCTCTACTCATAAAATCACATAATAGCTGCACTGTTGTTTGGGTGCATTGTTCGAAGATGCATTTCCAATTTTATATACCAAATGTGCCACTTCATATACATTAAGACGACAAAGTAAATGACAGCTGACATGCTTAGTGAAGCTTCATTGGCTGTAACTAAGTGAAGATAATAAACAGAGGTTTTCTGGGGGTAAGAGGGGGCAAGAATAAAGACACTGGGGAAGTAAAGGAGAGATTAATCTCCCTTTTTTTAGCACATGCGCTAAAATAAGCCTCCCCCTGAAAATAAGCCCTCCCCGAAAATATTTAAATGCAGAGCTGGAAATCAGGTAAGATGGCAAGAGGAGCCCCATCTTGCTCCACGTGCCCCAAAATAATAAGCCCTCCCCAAAAATAAGACCAAGCGCTTATTTTGGGGTTAAAAAAAGATATAAGACAGGGTCTTATTTTTGGGGAAACACGGTAGCTTGAGATCAACCTATCAGTTGAGTCAGTGGATTGTCAATGGAGTCACTAGGAGTTGAATATGTCTCTGTGGAATTTAACTCCCATATGTGTAAATATGAGGGTAGGGATTTGTGAAGCTCTATGTCAAGATTGCTGAAGATCTAGTAAAACTGGTGGCCATGATTTGAAGGAGGAAAAGAAGGAAAGTAAGATTTACAGTTACCTTGTTTTAGAGAAGGAGAAATATGAATAATATCATTCCCTACAGCTCCTTTCTCCAAGCATAAAGACAATATCAAAAATTGGTTTTATTAAGTTAGACATGGATGCAGTTAGGTTAGAAGTTCTCCAACCCTGAGTGAGAACATGCTGTTCAATCATGTCCAGACAGGGCATCAAATTTTGGTGGCAGAGGGTTCAACATGGTAAGATACTCTAAAGATGGATTTTTTGACAGCAACCGCCAGTTGCAAAGTTTCTCAAGTTAGCAAAACCTGTGAGTTGATCTCGCCTTAAGATGCCACATTTATTCGGTAACGTGTAGATGGGAGAGAGGCTATGACCATCCTTGCCCTACCTAAAAAGCACCCTGGGAAATTCCTTCCTCAGTGAAAATGTGTCACCTTGGACTCACCCTTTTGGAGCAGAAGAAAGAAGCAGCAGGTAGAACAAGAAAGAGAAAGATTCCTCTCCCTCCTCATTCTTCCTCTTTTCTCTTTGATTGACATCTTCATTTAAGGTTACAATAATATTTAACATTCCCATCACAATAATGTAAGCTAGCGAAGGCATCGCCGTGTTTGATGCCAGCCTGTTTTCTTCTCTCTGTGTGTCTTTTTCTTATCCTTCTTCTTTGCAAGCTTTCCGGCTTTGATCCCCGCATCATTCAGCTTCTGCTTTCTGTTATTTCTATTTCCTTTGCCTTTGCCTTTTTCTTTTTTATTGTTGTTGTTTTTTGTTCAGGAGGGTGGCTTTGTCAAAGAAACATAGTCTCATTTTCCCAGAGGTCTCACAGGGCAGCCGGCACATTTCACATGTTTTGTGTCAGCTGCATTAACTGAATACATTCAGATCACTGAAAAAAAAAGGAAAGGAAAGAAAATAAAAGGAGTGGGGGGAAATCCTATTTACACACAATAAACACGAGTCTAGGAAATGTCTGGGGACCAAGGAGGGAAATAATACATTATTGATTAAAACAATGGCATGGTGCCTCTTATTTTGAAAGACAGATAATAGTTCGTGCCAGTCCATCAGAATTCCCAACGCATTCTCTATTTGTTTCTCAGAAAAGCTCAGCAAAGCTTTCATTTTGCATTCTAATCTTTGCCAGCGGATTGGAGGAGGAAAACGCCATGCACTTCTTATGGGTACAATGGATGTAATTTATCTTAAAGGACTTCATTCACAATCCTAGAATTGATCATCTCAATAACCCAATAGTTATGTGAGAGTTAGCGCTGCATTGTGACAGATTTTAAGCCTATGGTCTTCTCATTCCAGTCAACGCAGAGCAGTGTTTCTCAATCTTGGGAACTTTAATATGTGTGGACTTCAACTCCCAGAATTGAACTGGCTGGGGAATTCTGGGACTTGAAGTCCACACATATTAAAGTTCCCAAGGTTGAGAAACACTGCTGTTGAGTCACCAATCTCTGTTTTCAATATATAGGGAAGGGGTCTGCAACCTTAAACACGCAAAGAGCCACAGAAAAGAAAACACCGGGAGCCACAAAACCCTTCCTGTGCCTGATTATTTCTTGAGCGGCCACAAAACTAGCATATGTAGTTGAATTAAACATTCTGTTTTCTTCTGAAATTTTTCTTATCTTGGATTTATCCATGGTTGGCCTACCAGGGGTTGAGAAGCACAATAAATCGCTTGCCGATGGGTGCCACACATTGGCGGTTGTGACACATATTTTGAGTGACGGAGCCACAGCAGAGGGGTGAAAGAGCCACATGCGGCTCCAGAGCCACAGGTTTCTGACCCCTGATATAGGGTCTCTGTAGGATTACTACTTTCAATAAGTTGGAGCCCTGGTGGCACAGTGATTAAAGTGCCGTAGTTTAGGCAAACTCTATATAGTAGTTTGGCCTGTCAGTATTGGAAGGACTGTGGTTTTCTCCTTGATAGTTCCTTGATTAGGGTATTGTTTTCTGCTTGATTGTTTGGATGATCTCAATCCCTGCTTATCAGGGTACCGGTTGCTGGAAAGGATGTGTTCTACCCTTTTATTTGCTTCTTAACTTTTTTTAAATTGTCTCTTTTGAATAGCGTGTACTTGTGATTTATTTCTTTATGGCTTTTGATGACTGATTTGTGTGAATGCCAAGCTTCCAGGAATTCCTTAGTGTTTTTGGATTTAGCTTGGGTTAGGATTTAGCTGAGCCTAGCCACAAAAAGACTTAGCATTTTATACAAATCCTCCAATGATTGTGCAGTCAAAAATTTTGGTAGCCCAAAATTTCTTGAGTATTCAGAGGGGGTGCAATGAAATCACCTTTCACCAGTTATGGGGAATTTGATTAATCTTTTGTAATAACATCAAACATTTCTGCTGTATTGGGTGATCATCACCACTTCCAACCCTCTTCTCCTTTTTCCCTTTTTCTCTTTCCTGCTAAACTTCTATTGCGGGATGAGCTGAAAACATCCTACCACAAAACTGAGGGGAGAAAAAAAAATCCTAATAAAATACATTTGAGAAATGGATTTGTTCTTATGGAGAATCATAATCATCATCTTTGTTTAACAATCCCATAATCCCTTGCGGGATGGAGTCTGGAGCTGAGTGTTTAGTGGCCGGATGCTCTTCCTGTCACCAATGCAGAGTTATATTCAACAGATATATTCTCATTGTGCCTCTACCTAGGATCAAACTCACAGCCTTCTGATTGTGAGACGGGAGCTCCACATCTAGGCCACTGCACTACTCCATGGAGAACCATAATCCAATATCAGATTTAAGTTCCATTTCAAGAGGATTCTTGTTTCATTCTCCAGTAGCCTTACTTCACATTAAAGTACATAATACCCAGCTAGTTGAATTAATGATCTTAAACAGATTAAAAGAGTTGGAAGAGATCTTCCAGATCATCTAGTCCAATGCCCTGCCCAAGCAGGAGACCCTATGCCAATGATAGCTAACCTTTTTGCCATTGTGTGCCAAAAGCAGGGGGAGCGAAGGGGGGTCGCACCCACACGTGCCCACACCCATAATTCAGTGTGTCCCGCCCCCACGCATGCACGTGCAACACCCCTGCGCTGTCTCCAATTTTGGCACGTGATGGCACGGTAGGCCCAGTAGGCCCGTTTTTCACCTTCCCTAGGCTCCAAGCGCTTTCTTGGAGCCTGGGGAGGGCAAAAACAGCCTTCCCCATCCCTCCGGAGGCTGGAAACGGCCCATTTGCCAACTTCCGGTGGGACTGCAAGGGCCGTTTTCTGCCCTCCCCAGGCTCCAAAGCCTTTCTAGGATCCTGGGGAGGGCAAAAAGGGCCTTCCCCACCCCCTTGGAGGCCCTCTAGAGGCTGGAAATAGCCTGTTTCCTGACTTCCGGTGGGCCCGGAAAGCCCAAAAATCAGCTGGCCGGCGCTGAGCTAGGGCAACACTCACGTGCCCACTGATATGGCTCCATGTGCCACCTGTGGCACACGTGCCATAAGTTTGCCATCACGGCCCTATACCATTTCTGACAAATGGCAGTCCAATCTTTTCTTGAAAGTCTCAAGTGATGAAGCTTCCACAACTTCCGAAGGCAACTTCTGTTCCATCTTCGTGAATTGGGTAAGACAATATTTCTGCAACAGGCTTAAAAGGGTTGTTGTAGTTGTGTGTGTAAGAATATTCCTTCTTTTATTTTCTGCAAAAATGTAGCTTCCTATTTTATTTCTTCTGGTTAACTCTAAATCAGTTTCTCAAATGTTTTTTCCCCATGGGGGCCATTAAATGTCATTATGCAACACAATTTGTCTCGTAGAACCCAAAAAATATCAAACTCAGGCATTCTTCCTAGAAATTCTTCAGAGTAGAAATTATAATAAGGGGGAAAAAATTGTCTTCCCCAAAGATGTTTGCATGCATACCAAACAGCACTAAACACTTAAGGTTGACTTCTTCCTTTCCATAGTTTTTCTACCTGCTTTGGCTCATCTGGGGATCAAGCCAGAATTAGATTTGCTATAGCAGCTGGCAATTTTATTTTATAGCATTTACTTTTTTTGCTGTGGTTACAATTTTTATCCATAATGTCTGAAAAACTATTAAGAGAAGAAACAAAAACAGTCTCTAGACCAAGGAGACTTGCTCCCTTTACAGATAGAAACACATGATTTTTGGAATACCTTGAATTAAAATAGAATTATATTTCAGGATAACAGTTTGCAAGTGATGTGCATCTGCACATAACAGTATCATGAATGGAAACCACCAAACAAACAATGTTCTTCCTTCCTTCCTTCCTTCCTTCCTTCCTTCCTTCCTTCCTTCCTTCCTTCCTTCCTTCCTTCCTTCTTTCCTTCCTTCCTCCCTCCCTCCCTCCCTCCCTCCCTCCCTCCCTCCCTCCCCTAATCAAGGCATATATGAAATATTTTTCACTACCTTCTCCCCTTCTCCTAAAAGTTGCAATTCTGGAAGTAGGTCTCTCCTCCCTCAACTATACAGTAAATAAAAGACAACAAACTCAGGAAAGTCCCTTCCATATTCCTTTTGTGAACTCAGCTGCCTCTTATCTGACCTTCGTCTAGTCAGCTACCTCCCAATTGTATGTCATTTCCACTTCCCCATTACAAGAGGTTAACATAATACAGAGTTCTTCTCCCAGAAGAAAATACCTTTGGTTTTTATGCTTCTTTTTATTATTATCTGCTTGTTTTCCCTGTCAAGAAAAAAGAATTATGTCTTCATCTATCTTATTGATTATAAATAGATTTCATTTGGCTAAAGGCCACAATGACTTTGTTCTAAATCCATTCTGCAACTGGTTAATGTGGATGTACTAAAAATGATGGTTCTGATATAATTCTTTGAAGCTTTCTCTACCTTTCCCTCTCTCCTCGCCCCTTAACCATATTCTGTTTCCGTTTTCTGTAATAAAGTTCCCATGGATGGGAAAATTTGCTAATAAGAACTTCCAGTGCCTTGCTTGCCCTTTGGGTACGAGGAAAACCTGCCTTGCGTTTTTAAAATGTCAGTTAAAATTAGATTTATCTGTTGTATTTCCCTGTCATCTAAACCCTCTTTTACATCATTTGGTTCCCTACAGGGATTTTTTGGGGGTGGGGGGTGGGGATAGCCTGCTTCTGCAACTGCTACTGTTTCTCTTCCTCTTCTTCTTCTGGCCTGAATCTCTGGGGT
Source organism: Arizona elegans (assembly GCA_022577455.1). Lineage (NCBI taxonomy): Eukaryota > Metazoa > Chordata > Lepidosauria > Squamata > Colubridae > Arizona > Arizona elegans. Next base: position 14,892,909 of record JAKOOJ010000013.1, on the reverse strand, counting down.
GTTTTTGATAAGAAGACATCAGGTTGGGGATGGTGCTCATCTAGGACTCTTGTCTTACAGCTCCCAGACACAATAAATGGGCTAGCAGTCAAGTTGCCCCCCCCATGCCCCCCCCCATAGCTAGAAACAGCTTCACTGCAGGATGTTGCCTGCTTTTCAGATTGTGGGTGACATTTGCCTATTCAGCCGTACATGGCTCCGTATGGGCTGGTGGAATTCCTTTTCTGCATGAGTGGCTGAAGAGGTTATATTCCCCAGACATCCATGTCTAACCTCCCTCTAGGTACACCTATTAACTGGATGCACAGGGAGAGCATTGCTCTTCATCGCAGTATCATAGATATGTAGGCATTCTGGAAAAACCATTGTTTATAGAGCAGAAAGTAACAGGGGATGTGATCTGAATATCCTCCAGCATCCTCTGGCACTTCTGTTTCTAAACTGGGAAGTGAGTTTGTTTGTTTATTTATTTATTTATTAGTCCAATTTATATGCCACCCTTCTCCGTAGACTCAGGGCGGCTTACAATGCATTATAGCAATAGCCTGCATACTTTTTTGTATATACCTGCTTATTAGGGCTTTCGCTCCCCCCCCCCAAAGCGGTGTTGTTCTATATAAAGTTGGCTTATTGCCCCCACAATCCGGGTCCTCAATTTACCTGCCTCGAAAGGATGGAAGGCTGAGTCAACCTTGAGCCTGGTGAGATTCGAACTTGCACTAATTGCAGGCAGCTGGCAGCTAAGTGCTAGCACTTAACATCACTTTAGTCTGCTGCACCACCGAGGCTCTATGTTAAGGTTAAGGTTAGGGTTGCTCTGGGTTATGAAAAGGGAATGTAATAGGGCAGAAAAGTCTTCCTCTTAGCCGGCCCATTGGAAGAATGTGATTTTTCAGCATCTCTGGAAAGTTATACGGAATGAGGACACAAACCTTACAAACATGCTTACTATACATTGGAAAGTACTAAATGAAAGCACCCATGTGCTATTTAGGTAGAGGTACGAACTCAAATGTTGTGCTATGCAAATGAGGCCCAGTTTCCTCTTTTATTTCCTCTGCAAATAAAAGACTGCAACCATCTACTTCCATCATCAATTAATATAATCACAAGTAGGGATTGTTTTTTGTCTGAACCAGATTATGACTTCTATCCTGATTAACACAGGCAGACTGACCTATGGTTTATTTTAAGCAGGTTCTGAAAGTCCTCGCGATTAAGGTCAAACAAATCAAAATTTTAGATTTTGGTTTGGTTCCTCGGTGGCGTAATATCAAACCCTAGCTCCTGAGTGCTTGAGTAATAATTGTGTTCTGAAAGTACAAGGAACAATTTTCCATTTTCTTCTGATGGGTGGTTTGGAAATGATGAGAAGGAAATGCAGCTTTGAGGTTTTCAATGGTTCATTTTTGATTGTCTAAATTTGTGGTTTATGGTGATGACTGAACTTGTTTTATGTGGCAAAGTAGTTGTAAACCGTATCTCAGGAATATTTAAAGGTAAGCATGGTAAAGTGTTTTTTTTAATTAATTTTCATTAAAGATTTATTTTTATTTTTTTGCAAAGTAAAACAATACAAAGGAAAAAGAAAGAAAACAAAAAGTGATAATAGGAAAAAAATGAAAGAAACTACAATAAAACAAAGAAAAAACAATGCAAAGGAATCGTTTCCTGGGTTTTTTTATGTCAAACATGGTAAAGGTTTAGAACAGTGTTTCTCAACCTTGGAAGCTTGAAGATGGGTGGACTTCAACTCCCAGAATCCCAGCGTTGGATTCAACTTCCAGCGTTGCAACGCTGGCTGGGGGATTCTGGGAGTTGAAGTCCACCCATCTTCAAGCTACCAAAGTTGAGAAACACTGGTTTAGAAGAACAATACTGAAAAGTGATAATTTTATTTTTTCATCATCTAAAAAAGTTGTTGGGATTGGAAAGAGTATATTATATGAGGTTTAATTTATGACTTAACATATATTGGCATAAACCAATACCTTGTGACTATAGACATCTTTCTTGGAAATTCACGTTGAATAAATTCTATACTTCTGAAAAGCAATAGAAAAACCAAACTGCATGTAAACAAGAGGTAGATGTAAAAAAAATACAGTAAAAATACTGTAAAAAAAATACAGACAACAATATTCATCTTCAAGGTGCACACAAACAATTGTTTATTTATGAAAATACTGTGTTTCTCCAAAAAGATGACCTACCTTGAAAAGAAGCCGATATCATATTTTTGAGAGCATGTGATCAAATGAAGCCCCACCCACAAAATTAGCCATAATTAAGACCCCACCCATCCCAGGGTGCAGGCAATGAGGCGAGGCACACAGGTAAAAAAATAAGCTAAGGGTGGGGATGGGGATGGGGGGGTAGGACTGCCCTACTTATCAGGCCCCACACACCCCAACACCTGCCTTGCCTTCTACGGCTGCTTGCCGCCACTCGCATACATCGCCCTGGCCTCCATTTCGCCTTCAGATGCCTACCGGCATCTGTTATCTGCAGCCAATAACAGAGCTCCGGATCGATTCTGAGCTCTGATATCGGCTGCAGCTGCCTTCCGGCAGGCATCTGAAGGCAAAACGGAGGGCGATGCGTGCGAGTGGCGGCAAGCATCCGCAGAAAAAGAAGTGGGCCAGCAGTGGACTCCTGCTGGATGCGGCTGTTGGTGCAACCACTGCGAGGTAAGTCAATAATTAGAACCCTCCAAAAATAAGGCCTCGCCATTTAACCTAGCCTAGGTCAAAAGAAAATAAGACCCAGCCTTCTTTTTTGGAAAAATACGGTAGCATAGTAATATTTAAGATTGAGGGAAATTGCAAGGATACCCATAGAAGGGAAATGTGTATAGAAATGTATATAGTTGGACAAACATCTGAAAAAGCATATTGATGATCTTTTTAAAGATAGAACTAAGTGGATGGAGTGGAACAGTTAAAGGTTGGGAAAATGTGGATTGTCTATTACTTGCTTATACCAGTAGGTGGCAGCACATGGCTGGCTTTGTATGACTTTAGAAGCTAAGCAGGATCAGGCTTGGTTAAAATTTGGATGAGAAATCTCTACAGAAGATCAAACAGTTCAAAGAAAGAATGAAGCAATGGTAATCCATATCCATATTCTTGCAAAAGAAATGCATTCACTCCATGCAGTTATCAGGAGTCAAGTCTATTTTAAAGGAGGTTTTGCCTTTTTTACTAACTGTAATCAAAGAATGGAAATACAACTGAAGGCCATGCCATAAATTAAATAGAGCAATTTCAGGTTTGCCACTGAGCATATTAATTCCAGCTGTCATTTCTATGACATATTTTCAATCTTTCTATTTACATTTAATATATACTCTTACATTATCTTAAGGAATAGGGTAAGCTCAAATGCAATTCAGTTTCCCTTCCATTTCTTCTGTAGAACATTACTGCTGGGGACATAAAAAGGAAATTTTATGTTCAAATCAGGAGCAATTAAAATTAAGAGAGTATCTAACTCAGGTACAGAGCATTTGCAGGTCCTGATGCAATTAGCAAATTACAAAACAGCCTGTTCTTTTTGCAATAATGATAATATTTTGTGTTTTTTTTTAAACCATGTGTTGTACATACAGACTGTGTGAGAGGAATGTAAAGAGGAAGGCCTGGACTAAAATTAGAATTAGAATTCTTTATTGGCCAAGTGTGATTGGACACCCAAGGAATTTGTCTTTGGTGCATATGATCTCAGGGTACATAAAAGAAAAGATACATTCGTCAAGAATCATAAGGTACAACACTTAATGATAGTCATAGGGTACAAATAAGCAATCAGGAAACAATATCAATATAAATTGTAAGGATACAAGCAACAAAGTTACAGTCATGCAGTCATAAGTGGGAGGAGATGGGTGATAGGAATGGTGAGAAGATTAATAGTAATAGTAATGCAGACTTAGTGAATAGTTCTGAGGGAATTATTTGTTTAGCAGAGTGATGGTGTTCAGGAAAAAACTGTCCTTGTGTCTAATTGTTCTGGTGTGAGTGCTCTATAGCTTGGTTTTGAGGGTAGGAGTTGAAACAGTTTATGTCCAGGATGTGAGGGGTCTGTAAATATTTTCACAGCCCTCTTTTTGACTCGTGCAGTATACAAGTCCTCAATGGAAGGCAGGTTGGTAGTAACTGTTTTTTCTGCAGTTCTAATTATCCTCTGAAGTCTGTGTCTGTCTTGTTGGGTTGCAGAGCCAAACCAGACACTTATAAAGGTGCAGATGACAGACTCAATAATTCCTCTGTAGAACTGTATCAGCAGCGCCTTGGGCAGTTTGAGCTTCCTGAGTTGGCACAGAAAGAACATGTTTTGTTGTGCTTCTTTGGTGACATTTTTGATGTTAGGTGTCCATTTTAGGTCTTGAGATATGACAGAATTTAGAAATTTGAAGGTCTCTACTGTTGATACTGAAACATAAGGCAGGGAGGATGGAGACAGCCTACTCCCTTAAATACCAAGAGAGGTATGGGAACTTTTCAAAGTTTGGTTCAAACAAAGCCATTAGAAATAACAGGGTGAATATTACCAGTCCATTTCTTTTAATGGGAATATGCGTGTATCTATGTGTATATATTTGAGATCAGCACAGTGGCATTAAGAGAGGCCAGGGAGCCATGTCCATGTATTGCTTATATTATGGCCTACACAAGGGAAATGGGATCTTGGCAAAGAGTAAGCAAATTATCCTCTATCAGTGATACGGTCTGATGGTAACAAATGGTACAGAGGATAGCAATAATGGATCTATTCTATGTATTAACTCAGGAACATGATGGAGCAATGGAGAGCAATTATTTTAAAAAATCAAATAAGTCCACTTGAGGACTCTGCTGGTCCACAGGACTTTTTAACTGCATGGCTCCAGAATTAGGTAGAGCTTCTTATGGTCACTCTAGTTGTAAATGCTCCAACGCTGGAAGTTTTTAAGAAGAGATTGAGTAACCATTTGTCTGAAGTGGTGTAAAGTTTCCTGCCTAAGCAGGGAGTTGGACTAGAAGACCTCCAAGGTCCCTTCCAATTCTCCTCTCCTCTCCTCTCCTCTCCTCTCCTCTCCTCTCCTCTCCTCTCCTCTCCTCTCCTCTCCTCTTCGTTTCGTATTCTATTCTATTCTATTCTATTCTATTCTATTCTATTCTATTCTATTCTATTCTACTCTACTCTACCCTACCCTACCCTACCCTACCCCACCCCACTCCACTCCACCCTATCCCTATCCCTATCGCTATCCCTATCCCTATCCCTATCCCTATCCCTATCCCTATCCCTATCCCTATCCCTATCCCTATCCCTATCCCTATCCCTATCCCTATCCCTATCCCTGTTCTGTTCTGTCCTGTCCTGTCCTGTCCTATTCTATCCTATCCTATCCAGGGGTGAAATGTA